>CM065595.1:79908418-80562801 GCA_033119425.1 Bufotes viridis
GTTATACCTGTTTTGCTATTGACTCTGCTCCACTCTCACAGAGATCCCTGAAGGGCATTGTTCACAATATCCGGTTGGCTGTGAGTGACGCTCATGTGGAGGATATATCTTGTTTTGTCCTTAACGGATTGCCTACTCCTCTAGTCTTGGGGTTACCCTGGCTCACTAGACATAACCCCACTATTGATTGGCAAGCAAGGCAAATAAATGAATGGAGTGATTTTTGTAGAGAGAATTGTCTCACAGCGACTTTTGCAGAGGTTACTACTAAGTCTGTGCCATCATTTCTCTCTGAATTTTCGGACGTGTTTTCCAAGAGTGGTGTTCAGGAGCTACCTCCTCACCGGGAGTATGACTGTCCCATTAACCTCATTCCCGGCGCCAAGCTGCCAAAATCACGCCTGTACAATCTCTCACAACCGGAAAGAATCGCGATGCGTACCTATATTTCTAAGAGTCTGGGTAAGGGGAATATTCATCCCTCAAAATCACCTGTTGCTGCTGGCTTTTTCTTTGTTAAAAAGAAAGATGGCTCTTTAAGACCTTGCCTAGATTTTAGGGAGCTGAACGGTATCACGATTCGTGATCCCTATCCCCTTCCTCTGATCCCGGACCTCTTCAATCAAATTGTTGGGCCAAGGTTTTTTCCAAATTGGATTTGAGCGGTGCGTACAACCTGGTCAGGGTCAGAGAGGGGGACGAATGGAAAACGGCCTTTAATACCCCTGAGGGGCATTTCGAGAATCTCGTTATGCCTTTTGGCTTGATGAATGCTCCGGCCGTCTTTCAGCATTTTGTTAACAGTATTTTCTACCATTTAATGGGGAAATTTGTGTTGGTGTATCTTGATGATATTTAGATTTTTTCCCCTGATGTCCAGACCCATCAGGATCATCTTTTTCAGGTTCTGCAGATTCTGTGGGAAAATAAATTGTACGCCAAGCTGGAGAAATGTGTGTTTATGGTATCGGAGATTCAATTTCTGGGTTTTCTCCTCTCTGCTTCTGGTTTTCGCATGGACCCGGAGAAGGTCCGTGCTGTGCTTGAGTGGGAGCTTCCTGAGAATCAGAAGGCATTGATGCGCTTTCTGGGTTTTGCGAACTATTACAGAAAGTTCATTTTGAATTATTCCTATTTTGTCAAGCCACTCACTGATATGACAAAAAAGGGGGCAGATTTTTCCTCTTGGTCGGAAGAAGCGCTTACAGCTTCTTCTAAGATTAAAGAGAGTTTTGCGTCTGCTCCCATCTTGGTGCATCCCGATGTTTCTTTACCTTTTATTGTTGAGGTGAATGCTTCCGAGGTGGGTGTGGGAGCGGTTTTGTCCCAGGGCCCCTCTCCTGCCAAATGGCGACCCTGTGCCTTTTTCTCTAAAAAACTCTCCCCTGCAGAAAAAAACTATGATGTGGGAGATAGGGAGTTGTTGGCCATCAAGTTGGCTTTCGAGGAATGGCGCCATTGGTTGGAGGGGGCCCAGGCACCCTATCACCGTTTTTACCGACCATAAGAATCTGGCGTACTTGGAGTCGGCCAAGCGTATGAATCCGAGACCGGCCAGATGGTCTCTGTTCTTCTCCAGATTCAATTTTGTGGTTACATTCCGCCTTGGGATTAAAAATGTGAAGGCGGATGCCCTCCCTTGCTGTTTTCCAGGAGGGGGAACTCCGAGGACCCGGGTCCCATTTTAGCGGAGGGGGTAGTTGTTTCTGCTCTGTATCCTGATTTGGAGGCAGAAGTCCAGGCTGCCCAGACAGAGGCACCTGCTCGTTGTCCTTCTCGGAAGTTGTTTGTACCTCTTGAGTTACGTCACAAATTTTTCAAGGAGCATCACGATACTGTCCTTGCTGGTCACCCCGGGAGTAGAGCCACTGTAGATCTCATTACTCTGAGATTTTGGTGGCCGGCTCTTCGTAAGTCAGTGGAGGGTTTTGTGGCAGCTTGTGAGACGTGCGCTCGCGCTAAGGTCCCTCGTTCACGGCCTTCAGGTCCCCTTCTCCCGTTACCCATACCTTCCCGTCCTTGGACACACCTGGACTTTATCACGGATCTTCCTCATTCCTCAGGGAAGTCGGTGATCCTGGTGGTGGTGGACTGTTTTAGCAAGATGGCTCATTTCATACCCTTTCCTAGTTTGCCCAATGCTAAGACGTTGGCGCAAGCTTTGTCGACCACATTGTTAAATTGCATGGCATCCCCTCTGATATTGTTTCCGATAGAGGCACGCAGTTTGTGTCCAGATTCTGGAAGGATTTCTGTTCTTGCCTGGGGTTCGGCTGTCCTTCTCTTCTGCTTTTCACCCGCAGTCGAATGGTCAGACTAAACGCCTCAATCAGAATCTGGAGACATATTTGCGCTGTTTTGTGGCAGAGAACCAGGAGGATTGGTGTTCGTTTCTGCCTCTTGCTGAGTTTGCTTTGAACAACCGTCGTCAGGAATCTTCTGATAAGTCACCATTCTTTGGTGCATATGGGTTTCATCCGCAGTTTGGGACATTCTCGGGAGGGGCCCTTCTGGTTTGCCTGAGGAGGAGAGATTTTCCTCGTCTTTGTCTACTATTTGGCAAAAGATTTAGAGTAATCTAAGAAAGATGAGTGAGAAATATAAGCGTGTGGCTGATAAGAGACGTGTGCCTGGTCCGGACCTAAATGTGGGTGATCTGGTGTGGTTGTCTACAAGAAATATTAAACTGAAGGTTCCCTCCTGAAAATTGGGTCCCAAGTTTATTGGGCCCTATAAGATCCTGTCCATCATCAATCCTGTTGCCTTCCGTCTTGATCTTTCACAGGTTTGGAAGATACATAATGTATTTCACAGGTCTCTCTTAAAACCATATGTCCAGCCCATGGTACCCTCCTCTTTGCCTCCTCCTCCGATTTTGGTTGATGGCAACCTGGAGTTTGAGGTTTCCAGAATTGTGAACTCTCGCCTTGTCCGCGGTTCTCTTCAGTACCTCGTTCATTGGAAGGGTTATGGTCCTGAGGAGAGGATGTGGGTTCCAGTGTCGGATATTAAAGCCACTCGCCTCATCAGGGCTTTTCATAGGGCTCATCCTGAGAAGGTGGGTCCTGGGTGTCCGGAGTCCACCCGTAGAGGGAGTACTGTCACTACCAGAGTTTTGAGAAGTTCTCACAACTCTGTTTCTCCGCCCCTGTGATGATGTCACTACCAGAGTTTTGAGGAGTTCTCACAGCTCTGTTTTTCCGCCCCTGTGATGGGGTCTTTACTTTCAGTTTCCCTCCTCCCAGCTGTCCCTCCTGTGATTGATTCCTCTTCCTATAAATCACTCCTCTTCCTGTTTAATCGTGTGGATTATATTTCTCATTTGAGTTGTGTCTGCCTCTGGAGTATCTGCACTTGTGTGGTTTCTTTCCACTGGACCTGTGTTCTGCTGAAGCAAGTAACATCGGATATTGTCTGCTGTGTTTGGATCTGTCTTCACTGCTGCTGCAGCTCCTACAGATAAGTTTGCAGACATTGTGTGTTTTAGTTTATTTGCTGACTGGATCCGAGGCGACCACGGTTCCGTCCGTATTCTGAGCAGGGCGCCGGTGGCCGTGCCCCTCCCTCTATTGTAGGGGTTTCAGCTATCACCAGCCTTAGGTACGCGGGCATGTCTCGACCCACCATCCGGGTCTGGGCATGTGCAAAGCAGCTTAGGGAGAGCTCTTAGGGTCTGACAGGGGTCACCCTTTATGCTTCCTAGTTTGGGTCCGGTCAGTAGCTTCTGCACTGTTTATGCTCCTGTTGTTCACATACACCCGTGACATATCCACAGTGAAACACGTATCTTCAGTCCTAGCATTGAAGAAGTGGAGCCACATACAAGTGCCGGCATATCTGAAGTACAAGAAACTTTGGAAAGTGAAGCCACTGGCACTGTATGTATAGAATATACTTTACTTGGAGAAATGTATGTTACAGATAGGGCACATTTTCCCATTACAATAACAGACCCCAACATAAAAAATGTATCCTTTCTAATGGCCCCTGCAGACCTAACGGGCCATTTACCAGGGATAACGATAACAGGTGTTTCTCTGAGACATACTATGACAGAATTACAAAAGCAGGCCATAAGATTCCAGTCATGTGGTTATGCTACTCTCCGAAGCTAAACGTTGCTTATTGCGAGCCATGATGGTTATTTGGTGATCGTAAAAAATTAGGCTTTGAACCAGCATAGGCTAAAAGAATCCAAAAATGGCAAAGGCTCTCAGCCAAAATATAAATTCATGAAGCTTCCCAAGCTCACATGGAGTCTTGTATTGTGTATAATCAATATTCAATAATTATGGACACAACACAAGATGTTTCCAAAGTTGACCAATGAAGTGAAATATGTCGATATGTGACTGTAAGCAGAGACAAAAGTCAAAGGGCAACTGCTATAGATATACAAGAAGCGTTTTTAGGTTTTCATGTCGTAGAAGACCCTAGTGCTGCAGGACTCGAAAATGACATTATAAAATATATAGAAAGTAGAGGTTTGCAGCTATCACAATGTCGGGGGCAGGGTTATGCTGCTGCTGCCACCATGAGTGGAGTATACTCAAGTGTTCAAACTCGCATTCAAAAGAAAGAGAGAAATGCCTTGTACATTCACTGTGCAGCCCACAACATTAATTTAGTTCTACAAGATGCCGTGAGCCACGTACCTGAGGTGTCAAGATTTTTGGAGGTGATACAGAGTTTGTATGGTTTTTTTGGAGAAAGTATGACCCGATAGTCTGTTCTTCAGTCACTAACTACTGAATCCTCTGTGACCCTAAAAAGATTGTGCCCTACACGATGGTCATCATGCTATGACTCATTACTTGACCTACTCTTTCAGTTTGTTGATGTCCTTAAGGCTGTAAGATCCTCACCTGTCTCGCACTCCGGTGTGAACAAAAGGGGTCCGGCGGGACAGGTTACGCATGTCTCCACTGTTACACCACATCTGACCCCTTTCCGAACCAACGCGGAGATATGTTCGCATGTGCACCAGAAGGGAAGACCGTCGGGGTCTCGGGGACAGGTTGGCCGGGTTAGTGGGAGTACAAAATGAGAACACTTGGACTAGGAGAAAATATCTGTATGTGGGTAAGTAACTGGCTCAGTAATAGAAAACAGAGGGTGGTTATTAACGGTACACACTCAGATTGGGTCACGGTCACTAGTGGGGTACCTCAGGGTTCAGTATTGGGCCCTATTCTCTTCAATATATTTATTAATGATCTTGTAGAAGGCTTGCACAGTAAAATATCAATTTTTGCAGATGACACTAAACTGTGTAAAGTAATTAACACTAAAGAGGACAGTTTTCTGCTACAGAGGGATCTGGATAGATTGGGGGCTTGGGCAGAGAAATGGCAGATGAGGTTTAACACTGACAAATGTAAAGTTATGCACATGGGAATGTCGGGCATTTTCATAGGTATATATTGATACCTGATCATATTATAGTTCAAAATGCATGCTCATTGTCTTTAAGAAACATACATGAGCCAAAGTTTTCATATGCGACTGGAACAGGCCAAGATTTGAGATGACACAAGAATTCAGTCTGTGAAAAAGTTTACTGAATACTGAATACAAAGAACATTGTATTTTAAGAGTTATTGCCACAGATGTGGTCTTATCTATAAAGGAGTACACTGGATTCTCCAGACATGTCTTAGAGAACAAGGCCCATTCATACCATAATGGCCCATAGATCAATAGTGTCAGAGAGACTCCAAGTTGTCTATCTTTAGTTGATACAAAATGTCTACATTTATCCTTATCTCTGATTTACGACTGACGAGGGTCAAAGTATATGATGCAAAAATACCCTAGTTAACTCTTCATGGTATGGTGTTAATAGCTTGCACAACAGTGCCATCCGGAGACAGATATCGATATCGCTACACCATCCTCCATTAGTTGCATTATGGGTAAACATGATCTCATAGGATCTTATTACATATGTTTACACCCCTTAATTGATTGGAGAATACTAATCCAGGGGTGGTAATGTTAGATTACAAGGGAGATAATTACCCTAGATAAATCAGCATCAGGAGAAAAAGAGGGAAGAAGTGAGAGAGGCAAGGAGGAGAAGCTAAGAAACAAAGGAGGAAGCATAGCATTCCTACATTCCAGCTAACACCCAAGATGAAAGCCATGATGATGGACCATCCAGCTTTCCTAGGAGCAGAAGTGAGATTCCTGCTAGGACTTGGTAAGAAACACAAAGAATGATGTTTCATTTTATTAAGGCTATTTAGATAATGTGGGCAAAATCATAGCATCTATGTTGGCGAACATATTAATTTATTTATCATCTCTTTATATGAGATGTAGTCTTAGATATAGAATAATTGTGAGGCTTCATTCTACCTGCAGAAGAATCAAGTTTCATAATTTATCAGAGTATTAAATGATTGCATATATATATGCAGAGATATATTGATAGTAGCATTCTTCGCCAAGCTAGATGATAAATTCCCACTGGAAGATTTGTTCAAAGTTCTTCCAATGTCTGTTGTCTTAATAGTCTTACCAGGTTATACAGATATGAAAGTAGTCCAGAATAGGACAGAAGTATACATGCAAAAGTAGTCTAGGATTTGACTACTATCTTCTAAGTTATATACTTGAATGGATTTGCCCATTACTACATGTGAGGTGTATTTTAGTTTGGTTAGAGAGGGGTGGGGAATGTATTCAGCATTCCATATAGATGTCTAGGATTAGACACGCCTCTGAACAGGAGTAATGTATATAATTTAACTTCTTGTTTTGATATCCTAACCAAATAGCTTTGTTATAATGTGACAAGCTGTTCTTACCCACATCTGTTTATTTACTTATTGTGAAGCTTCTAGTGTCTGATATCAATGCCATATATATTAATTGGCATATATCATTTTTATTTACTTATGATAAGCTTGTAATGCTTCATATATCATTGCCATATATATTCCTTGGCATATATAATCGTGTTTATATACCTATTTGTTTATAATCGTGTAACTAATAAACTTTGCATATTTTTATAATATCTGCGTATTATTTAATGTCAAAACTACATCTTTAGCATTAATGTCATCTCTCATGAAAAGAACTTATTATCTGAGGAAATAGTCGGCCTCAGATGTGAATTGTATCGATTGGGTTATCTACAATTCACCAGGTCATAATTTCAGGTAGTTATGAAACAAATATTTTTATGACCATAATTAATAATTCTTAATTGAATTATTATAAACCCGACAAAAATGGAGGCCTCAGTGAGATCTTGATGAGATGACATATTGCTAAGATTTTTAAGACGACATATTTCTGAGATTATTGATGAGATGACATATTAATGATTAATTGTCATTTATATTGTTGCTGGCATTAGAATGCTACAGCCAGATCACGGTTACAACCCTTAGAAGGGCGTGGTCCATATATAGTCAATATCACTGTCCTGGTACTGAAGGGGTTAAGCCCATACCAGAACCGCAGATGAGTAGTTGCAGTAAAGTGTTATTACACGGATGCAACCAGTGCATGACATATAAATCAACCCAGGAGTTGTTTGTCTATGCTAAACACAAGTTATGTTTTTGTATCGCCAGAAATTAACAGTAAATTGTCCCAAGATAGGGAACAGATGTAGGTTTCGTTAGCCTAGGCGATACTGGGTCCGGTTCTAGTCCTTTGTATGACTCAGGAACCTTCCTATTAATTCCTGCCCATTAGCTCCCATAGTTGGAGATTTATCCCATATATGTAATGGACTCAGATCACAAAAGTTGATTTTATTGAAGTCCCAGATTACAGGGAAGTTGAGCTCAGTAGCTCAGGGCATTACAGGATAATAGAGGGACTTTATACATAAAGTTCTGACCCGATGTTATTGATAAGTAGAATCTATAAGAGAACAGTTTAAACAGATTAATAATGTTGATGTAACCCTGTTCTTCTTTTTAATGTTCTTGATTCTAAGTTGCATAAATGCAAGACATATAAACCGGATATATAAGAAGCCGTATTGTCTATGAAACATAAGTGTGTAAATCACTGAAAATTGATATAGTTGTTCCCAAAAAGTTAAGTCACTTAAAGGAACCATCACAGGCTTTGCAAGCCTAGATAAGAAAGTGAGTCTATGGCTATCGTCCATATTTTGACTCAGAATTTTTATATAATCTGTAATTGTCGCAGATATGATAATCCCCAAGGGGGATGAGGGGTAGTTTGTGGTATCAGCAGACCACAGTATATTCCCAGGATCACGGAGCTGATCATATGTACAAGCAGTTTTTGCAGATGCTGTATTTCCCAAAATTTCTCCACCATCCTAGAGATGGGAGGGGGAAGGAGCACATTCCTAAGTCCTAGGTACATGTCAGCGAAGAGGTCAGAGGTCGCAAAGCTGCACTGCACTCTGAGCTGAATCAGCTCAAGTAAAGGAGGAGTAAGATTCTCCCAAATCCATTGCATGTAAATTCTCTTCCTTATGAAGTGAATAAAGAGTAAAGAAAAGTTATTTAACACTTTGCTGAGATAAGAATGTCCAGCAAATGAAACAAAACAAACTGCTTCATTGAGCTATTAATCATAGCAAGTCAATAAATGATTAATGATATTGATTACTAATCAAATTTTTCCACAGGATCATTAACATGATGTTTGTGTAGAGTTTTATTTCAGTGCTAAAAAGGCAAGAGCTGAACTGAGGTTGGAAAATCAGAGATTTGAAGATGGAGACACATCATAAATTTCATATGATTGGTGGTGGTATCGTATAAAAAAAAAAATTTGAAAAGTTATACTAATCAATTGTGACTAACTTGTCATTGCTGCATTCCATGCAGATGTATGGACACATATATATTACTCTGTTTCGAGGTAGTCTCAAAGTATTGATTGGGTTATGATCCTAAATAGGCATAACACCTAAGGCTGTATTAGCCTGGCAGAGGAAGAATAGTTATATCTATTCATGAGACCCTGTAGTTTGTTTTCTTTGGAAAAAAAAACATAAAAAATCCTCAACTAGCTGCTGGCTAAAGTATGGCATAAGTTATAGGCCTAGAATAGGCAGGTATATGTTTGATAAAGTTTTGCTGCGTTTTACTCATACTGTCTGTTGTTTTCTTAAGTTTAGATTATGGCCCAAGATGGGATCATGTGTTGATGGCGGAACCCTAAAAGTTTTAGTATCCGGAACCAAGAGAACCTGAGGTCAAGGCTATCCGAGACGCAAGAGACGTCCAGTCGGAGCCACCCAGATGAATCCAAAAGGTATCCAGGAGTGACAAGTGGGCAGAGCCCCGGGATTCGACAGCCACGACAAGAGTGCTTCATACCAATTCAACATGACAAAGTATTTGAGATCGCAGATATGAAGATATGTTGCCAAACACTGCTCGCTAAAAGAGTAACCAAGTTGCTGACGAGACAGGAAGCCATTACTTCAAGCTTTACATTTTTGCAGCAATGTTATTAAGTTAGAGGACCAAAGAAACATTTTCACTAGAGACACGTTTCCGTAAAGTCAAGAAAATGACCGGAACGTCTTTCTCTCTACAGTGGTCATAAAAGGACGTAACATATTTGTAGTAAAACCAAACAGAGTTTGTGCGTTATATATGTGTCGTAAGAGTTCACACAAAATAGTGATACATTTATTTAAAGGAAAAATTGTATTCCCCAATCCATAATGATTTGGAGCATTATGCCCTGTATTGCATTTCAGCCTATTCAACCTTCTAAAAACGAAATTGAATATGCTGAAAAGGGGGATTTGTCGGGCATTTTCATAGGTATATATTGATACCTGATCATATTATAGTTCAAAATGCATGCTCATTGTCTTTAAGAAACATACATGAGCCAAAGTTTTCATATGCGACTGGAACAGGCCAAGATTTGAGATGACACAAGAATTCAGTCTGTGAAAAAGTTTACTGAATACTGAATACAAAGAACATTGTATTTTAAGAGTTATTGCCACAGATGTGGTCTTATCTATAAAGGAGTACACTGGATTCTCCAGACATGTCTTAGAGAACAAGGCCCATTCATACCATAATGGCCCATAGATCAATAGTGTCAGAGAGACTCCAAGTTGTCTATCTTTAGTTGATACAAAATGTCTACATTTATCCTTATCTCTGATTTACGACGACGAGGGTCAAAGTATATGATGCAAAAATACCCTAGTTAACTCTTCATGGTATGGTGTTAATAGCTTGCACAACAGTGCCATCCGGAGACAGATATCGATATCGCTACACCATCCTCCATTAGTTGCATTATGGGTAAACATGATCTCATAGGATCTTATTACATATGTTTACACCCCCTTAATTGATTGGAGAATACTAATCCAGGGGGTGGTAATGTTAGATTACAAGGGAGATAATTACCCTAGATAAATCAGCATCAGGAGAAAAAAGAGGGAAGAAGTGAGAGAGGCAAGGAGGAGAAGCTAAGAAACAAAGGAGGAAGCATAGCATTCCTACATTCCAGCCAACACCCAAGATGAAAGCCATGATGATGGACCATCCAGCTTTCCTAGGAGCAGAAGTGAGATTCCTGCTAGGACTTGGTAAGAAACACAAAGAATGATGTTTCATTTTATTAAGGCTATTTAGATAATGTGGGCAAAATCATAGCATCTATGTTGGCGAACATATTAATTTATTTATCATCTCTTTATATGAGATGTAGTCTTAGATATAGAATAATTGTGAGGCTTCATTCTACCTGCAGAAGAATCAAGTTTCATAATTTATCAGAGTATTAAATGATTGCATATATATATGCAGAGATATATTGATAGTAGCATTCTTCGCCAAGCTAGATGATAAATTCCCACTGGAAGATTTGTTCAAAGTTCTTCCAATGTCTGTTGTCTTAATAGTCTTACCAGGTTATACAGATATGAAAGTAGTCCAGAATAGGACAGAAGTATACATGCAAAAGTAGTCTAGGATTTGACTACTATCTTCTAAGTTATATACTTGAATGGATTTGCCCATTACTACATGTGAGGTGTATTTTAGTTTGGTTAGAGAGGGGTGGGGAATGTATTCAGCATTCCATATAGATGTCTAGGATTAGACACGCCTCTGAACAGGAGTAATGTATATAATTTAACTTCTTGTTTTGATATCCTAACCAAATAGCTTTGTTATAATGTGACAAGCTGTTCTTACCCACATCTGTTTATTTACTTATTGTGAAGCTTCTAGTGTCTGATATCAATGCCATATATATTAATTGGCATATATCATTTTTATTTACTTATGATAAGCTTGTAATGCTTCATATATCATTGCCATATATATTCCTTGGCATATATAATCGTGTTTATATACCTATTTGTTTATAATCGTGTAACTAATAAACTTTGCATATTTTTATAATATCTGCGTATTATTTAATGTCAAAACTACATCTTTAGCATTAATGTCATCTCTCATGAAAAGAACTTATTATCTGAGGAAATAGTCGGCCTCAGATGTGAATTGTATCGATTGGGTTATCTACAATTCACCAGGTCATAATTTCAGGTAGTTATGAAACAAATATTTTTATGACCATAATTAATAATTCTTAATTGAATTATTATAAACCCGACAAAAATGGAGGCCTCAGTGAGATCTTGATGAGATGACATATTGCTAAGATTTTTTAAGACGACATATTTCTGAGATTATTGATGAGATGACATATTAATGATTAATTGTCATTTATATTGTTGCTGGCATTAGAATGCTACAGCCAGATCACGGTTACAACCCTTAGAAGGGCGTGGTCCATATATAGTCAATATCACTGTCCTGGTACTGAAGGGGTTAAGCCCATACCAGAACCGCAGATGAGTAGTTGCAGTAAAGTGTTATTACACGGATGCAACCAGTGCATGACATATAAATCAACCCAGGAGTTGTTTGTCTATGCTAAACACAAGTTATGTTTTTGTATCGCCAGAAATTAACAGTAAATTGTCCCAAGATAGGGAACAGATGTAGGTTTCGTTAGCCTAGGCGATACTGGGTCCGGTTCTAGTCCTTTGTATGACTCAGGAACCTTCCTATTAATTCCTGCCCATTAGCTCCCATAGTTGGAGATTTATCCCATATATGTAATGGACTCAGATCACAAAAGTTGATTTTATTGAAGTCCCAGATTACAGGAAGTTGAGCTCAGTAGCTCAGGGCATTACAGGATAATAGAGGGACTTTATACATAAAGTTCTGACCCGATGTTATTGATAAGTAGAATCTATAAGAGAACAGTTTAAACAGATTAATAATGTTGATGTAACCCTGTTCTTCTTTTTAATGTTCTTGATTCTAAGTTGCATAAATGCAAGACATATAAACCGGATATATAAGAAGCCGTATTGTCTATGAAACATAAGTGTGTAAATCACTGAAAATTGATATAGTTGTTCCCAAAAAGTTAAGTCACTTAAAGGAACCATCACAGGCTTTGCAAGCCTAGATAAGAAAGTGAGTCTATGGCTATCGTCCATATTTTGACTCAGAATTTTTATATAATCTGTAATTGTCGCAGATATGATAATCCCCAAGGGGGATGAGGGGTAGTTTGTGGTATCAGCAGACCACAGTATATTCCCAGGATCACGGAGCTGATCATATGTACAAGCAGTTTTTGCAGATGCTGTATTTCCCAAAATTTCTCCACCATCCTAGAGATGGGAGGGGGGAAGGAGCACATTCCTAAGTCCTAGGTACATGTCAGCGAAGAGGTCAGAGGTCGCAAAGCTGCACTGCACTCTGAGCTGAATCAGCTCAAGTAAAGGAGGAGTAAAATTCTCCCAAATCCATTGCATGTAAATTCTCTTCCTTATGAAGTGAATAAAGAGTAAAGAAAAGTTATTTAACACTTTGCTGAGATAAGAATGTCCAGCAAATGAAACAAAACAAACTGCTTCATTGAGCTATTAATCATAGCAAGTCAATAAATGATTAATGATATTGATTACTAATCAAATTTTTCCACAGGATCATTAACATGATGTTTGTGTAGAGTTTTATTTCAGTGCTAAAAAAGGCAAGAGCTGAACTGAGGTTGGAAAATCAGAGATTTGAAGATGGAGACACATCATAAATTTCATATGATTGGTGGTGGTATCGTATAAAAAAAAAAATTTGAAAAGTTATACTAATCAATTGTGACTAACTTGTCATTGCTGCATTCCATGCAGATGTATGGACACATATATATTACTCTGTTTCGAGGTAGTCTCAAAGTATTGATTGGGTTATGATCCTAAATAGGCATAACACCTAAGGCTGTATTAGCCTGGCAGAGGAAGAATAGTTATATCTATTCATGAGACCCTGTAGTTTGTTTTCTTTGGAAAAAAAAAAACATAAAAAAATCCTCAACTAGCTGCTGGCTAAAGTATGGCATAAGTTATAGGCCTAGAATAGGCAGGTATATGTTTGATAAAGTTTTGCTGCGTTTTACTCATACTGTCTGTTGTTTTCTTAAGTTTAGATTATGGCCCAAGATGGGATCATGTGTTGATGGCGGAACCCTAAAAGTTTTAGTATCCGGAACCAAGAGAACCTGAGGTCAAGGCTATCCGAGACGCAAGAGACGTCCAGTCGGAGCCACCCAGATGAATCCAAAAGGTATCCAGGAGTGACAAGTGGGCAGAGCCCCGGGGATTCGACAGCCACGACAAGAGTGCTTCATACCAATTCAACATGACAAAGTATTTGAGATCGCAGATATGAAGATATGTTGCCAAACACTGCTCGCTAAAAGAGTAACCAAGTTGCTGACGAGACAGGAAGCCATTACTTCAAGCTTTACATTTTTGCAGCAATGTTATTAAGTTAGAGGACCAAAGAAACATTTTCACTAGAGACACGTTTCCGTAAAGTCAAGAAAATGACCGGAACGTCTTTCTCTCTACAGTGGTCATAAAAGGACGTAACATATTTGTAGTAAAACCAAACAGAGTTTGTGCGTTATATATGTGTCGTAAGAGTTCACACAAAATAGTGATACATTTATTTAAAGGAAAAATTGTATTCCCCAATCCATAATGATTTGGAGCATTATGCCCTGTATTGCATTTCAGCCTATTCAACCTTCTAAAAACGAAATTGAATATGCTGAAAAGGGGGATTTGTCGGGCATTTTCATAGGTATATATTGATACCTGATCATATTATAGTTCAAAATGCATGCTCATTGTCTTTAAGAAACATACATGAGCCAAAGTTTTCATATGCGACTGGAACAGGCCAAGATTTGAGATGACACAGAATTCAGTCTGTGAAAAAGTTTACTGAATACTGAATACAAAGAACATTGTATTTTAAGAGTTATTGCCACAGATGTGGTCTTATCTATAAAGGAGTACACTGGATTCTCCAGACATGTCTTAGAGAACAAGGCCCATTCATACCATAATGGCCCATAGATCAATAGTGTCAGAGAGACTCCAAGTTGTCTATCTTTATCCTTATCTCTGATTTACGACTGACGAGGGTCAAAGTATATGATGCAAAAATACCCTAGTTAACTCTTCATGGTATGGTGTTAATAGCTTGCACAACAGTGCCATCCGGAGACAGATATCGATATCGCTACACCATCCTCCATTAGTTGCATTATGGGTAAACATGATCTCATAGGATCTTATTACATATGTTTACACCCCTTAATTGATTGGAGAATACTAATCCAGGGGTGGTAATGTTAGATTACAAGGGAGATAATTACCCTAGATAGATCAGCATCAGGAGAAAAAGAGGGAAGAAGTGAGAGAGGCAAGGAGGAGAAGCTAAGAAACAAAGGAGGAAGCATAGCATTCCTACATTCCAGCCAACACCCAAGATGAAAGCCATGATGATGGACCATCCAGCTTTCCTAGGAGCAGAAGTGAGATTCCTGCTAGGACTTGGTAAGAAACACAAAGAATGATGTTTCATTTTATTAAGGCTATTTAGATAATGTGGGCAAAATCATAGCATCTATGTTGGCGAACATATTAATTTATTTATCATCTCTTTATATGAGATGTAGTCTTAGATATAGAATAATTGTGAGGCTTCATTCTACCTGCAGAAGAATCCAAGTTTCATAATTTATCAGAGTATTAAATGATTGCATATATATATGCGGAGATATATTGATAGTAGCATTCTTCGCCAAGCTAGATGATAAATTCTCACTGGAAGATTTGTTCAAAGTTCTTCCAATGTCTGTTGTCTTAATAGTCTTACCAGGTTATACAGATATGAAAGTAGTCCAGAATAGGACAGAAGTATACATGCAAAAGTAGTCTAGGATTTGACTACTATCTTCTAAGTTATATACTTGAATGGATTTGCCCATTACTACATGTGAGGTGTATTTTAGTTTGGTTAGAGAGGGGTGGGGAATGTATTCAGCATTCCATATAGATGTCTAGGATTAGACACGCCTCTGAACAGGAGTAATGTATATAATTTAACTTCTTGTTTTGATATCCTAACCAAATAGCTTTGTTATAATGTGACAAGCTGTTCTTACCCACATCTGTTTATTTACTTATTGTGAAGCTTCTAGTGTCTGATATCAATGCCATATATATTAATTGGCATATATCATTTTTATTTACTTATGATAAGCTTGTAATGCTTCATATATCATTGCCATATATATTCCTTGGCATATATAATCGTGTTTATATACCTATTTGTTTATAATCGTGTAACTAATAAACTTTGCATATTTTTATAATATCTGCGTATTATTTAATGTCAAAACTACATCTTTAGCATTAATGTCATCTCTCATGAAAAGAACTTATTATCTGAGGAAATAGTCGGCCTCAGATGTGAATTGTATCGATTGGGTTATCTACAATTCACCAGGTCATAATTTCAGGTAGTTATGAAACAAATATTTTTATGACCATAATTAATAATTCTTAATTGAATTATTATAAACCCGACAGGAAGGAATAATGCAAGTCACCCGTACATACTAAATGGTAAAACACTCAGTAACACTGACATGGAAAAGGATCTAGGAATTTTAATAAATAACAAACTAAGCTGTAAAAACCAGTGTCAGGCAGCTTCTGCTAAGGCCAATAAGATAATGGGTTGCATCAAAAGGGCATAGAAGCCCGTGATGAAAATATAGTCTTACCACTTTATAAATCACTAGTCAGACCACACATGGAGTACTGTGTACAGTTTTGGGCTCCCGTGAACAAGGCAGACATAGCAGAGCTAGAGAGGGTTCAGAGGAGGGCAACTAAAGTAATAACTGGAATGGGGCAACTACAGTACCCTGAAAGGGTATCAAAATTAGGGTTATTCACTCTATAAAAAAAGACGACTGAGGGAGATCTAATAACTATGTATAAATATATCAGGGGTCAGTACAAAGATCTCTCCCATCATCTATTTATCCCCAGGACTGTGACTGTGACGAGGGGACATCCTCTGCGTCTGGAGGAAATTAAGGTTTGTACACAAACATAGAAAAGGGTTCTTCACGATAAGAGCAGTGAGACTATGGAACTCTCTGCCTGAGGAGGTGGTGATGGTGAGTACAATAAAGGAATTCAAGAGGGGCCTGGATGTATTTCTGGAGCGTAATAATATTTCAGGCTATAGCTACTAAAGATGGGTCGTTGATCCAGGGAGTTATTCTGACTGCCTGATTGGAGTCGGGAAGGAATTTTCTCCCCTTAAGTGGGGAAAATTGGCTTTACCTCACAGGGGTTTTTTGCCTTCCTCTGGATCAACTTGCAGGAAACAGGTCGAACTGGATGGACAAATGTCTTTTTTCGGCCTTATATACTATGTTACTGTGTTACTATGTTACTATGTTACTCTGCGGCCGGGCTCATCTCCTGTACCTCTTGTGGATTCCACTTTGGTGTCCATGTTGACGCGCTTGGACACGCGCGTCAACATGGTCGGTCAGTGCCCACTGTTTCCTTCCCTTTCCAGGTACAGGTTACAACTACTTATGCTAGTTACTAAAGTTTGGCTGGACTATGTCCTTTCCAGTGGGACCCAGGATCCGGAATTCCCAGTGACGCATCCTTTTGTCTGGCAAGTGTGCACATCTACTTAAGCATGGATTGGGACTACACCTGGCTTCCCTTGTTTTCTTGTTATTTGTTACCAGTGAAGTTTGCCTGGACTTTGTTTATTTTTTGAATAAACCCCTTTGCTTTATCTACACTGGTCTGTTTCGTTGGTGCCTTGCATTACAGAACAATGGGCCCAACTAACAGTTGCCATGGAAAGAATCCAGCAGCTAACTGAATTAACAGGAGCAGTTAATTTGTTGTCTCAATGACGCCCTAATGTGCCGTCAGTCGCTGTAGCTCAGATCCAGGAGCAACTGTCTAACATGATGGAGGAGGTTCAGCAGCTGCTCCAAGGAGCCTCCACGTTATCGATCACCGTTGCAAGACACCAAATGGAGCCAAAGATTCCTCTGCCTGACTCCTTCACAGAAGATAGACAGGAGTTCCTAAACTTTAGGGACTCCTGTCTTTTATATTTCCAGTTGCAGCCGATAGCTTCCGGCAATATCAGACAGAGGATTAAGATCATAATGTCCGTGGAGGTCCCCAATGTTGGGCGTTTAATTTGCCCCAGGACCACGCAGCCTATTTATCAGTTGAAGCTTTCTTTGATGCCATGGCCGTAATCTACCATGACCCGGATCGTACCCATTCTGCCGAGACCCATCTCGAACATATTCAGCAAGGTCGCCGCCCTACCGAAGAATACACTGCAGAATTTAGGTAATGGGCAGCCTTCACCACCTGGGGCGACGCAGCCCTGCGCTATTGTTTCTGTCACCGCCAGTTCTGTGAGAAGGTCAGACAGACATTCTTCCCTACCTTTTGTATGACGTTCTTTGTTTTGGTTTTTACTTTGTCAGCTCCTTTCCTTTGCCAGGTGTCGCTTATTTAGACTAATCGTCTTCCTTTATATTTCCTCCCATACTGCCTCACTTTGCGGTTTATACTACTTCCTGGATGAGGTGTTCACTGCTGGAGGCTGCTGCTGCTGTTTGCTCAGATAAGTCTTTTCCCTTTATTGTGTTTCCTTGCTGGCTTGATTTTAGGTGACCCTGACTCCATCCGTATTCAGTGCAGGGAGCCGGTGGTCATGTCCCCTGACTATTATAGGGTTTTCAGGTGTCACACAGTCTTAGGTACGTGGGCATGCAATCGTCTACCATTGAGACCCTTGCATGTGCGTAGAGTCAGGGAGAGCTCTTAGGGTTTTAAAGGGCTCACCTATATTCTCCTTAGTTTGGAATCAAGCCAGTCAGTCGTTTATTTATAAGTTCCAGCTATCTGCAATGTCATCCCTGACATTATAAACCGCCATACCGTCTTAAGCATGGATCCGGTTTATGCCTTGATTGACCATATGCAAGGTCTTTCTCTGGAGGTAGCAGACCTCCGTAAAACTGTGTCTCAGTTTCAGGTTACCGGTTCTGCTGGCGTTCATGGAGTTTGTTCCGAGCCTAAAATCTCGCTTCCGGATACGTTCTCTGCGGGTAGTGAGAATTTTGTTCGCTAGAGAGGCTTGCAAACTCCATTTTCACTTACGTCCTCATTCCTCTGGTGATGAGGAGCAGAGGGTGGGGATCATCATCTTGCTGCTCAGGGATAACGCTCAGTCTTGGGCCTTTTCGCTGCCGGTGGGGTGCGCCCCCTCCGAATTTTTTGTAGCCCTGGGGCAGATATATGATGACCTGGATCGTATTGCTCTGGCTGAATCTAAACTGCGCCTTTTATGCCTGGGTAAAAAGTCTGCAGAGATATATTGTTCTGAATTTCGGAGATGGGCAGCTGATACTGGTTGGAATGATGATTCACTCTGAAGTCAATTTTGCCATGGTCTTTCTGAAAGATTGAAAGATGCATTTGCTTTTCATGAAAGACCACTGTCGTTAGAGACTGCTATGTCTCTAGCTGTTCGTATTAACAGGTGCCTTAGAGAGAGAGAGGAGACAACTCTTTCATGTCATATTCAGTCCAAGGACAGTGGGGCTGTCTCATTCAGTGCGCAGGGGTCTCAGTCTGTCTCAATCCCCTCTGAGGAGGAGGCCATGCAGCTGGGTTTGGTTGCCTCTGATACTAGAGGATTCAGCTCTCAGAGGAGGGTTTGTTTCTGTTGTGGGGGAATAAATTATTTGGCTAATGTTTGCCCCTCTAGGAGGTTCATGGGCTATTCTGAGGGTAATAAAAAGTAAAAGAAGAAACCCACTAAAAACATTCTATTTGCTACTATTGGCAAGGTTGATGTGGATGCCGTATACTTGTAGTTCCCGTTTTCTTCTACCTGCCAGGGTGAGGGTGGTGCTAGACAGCAAGAACATTGTTTGTGAGATTTTTGTAGATAGTGGAGCAGCTGTCAATCTCATTGATAATCAATTTGCAACAATGCATGGTTTCCAGGTGTGCACTTTGGAAAAGGCTATACCTGTTTTTGCTATCGATTCCGCTCCACTTTCTCAGAGATCGTTAAAGGGCATAGTTCACAATATCCATTTGACTGTGGGTGATGCTCATGTTGAGGATATGTCATGTTTTGTCTTAAGCGGATAACCTACTCCTCTAGTGTTGGGGCTACCCTGGCTCACTAAACATAACCCCACCATTGATTGGCAAGCAAGGCAAATAAATGGTTGGAGTGAGTTTTGCAGAGAGAATTGCCTCACGGAATCTCTTTCAGAGGTTTCTACCAAAACTGTTCCTTCTTTTCTCACTGAATTTTCTAATGTGTTTTTCGAGAGTGCTGTCCAGGACTTGCCCCCTCACCGGGAGTACGACTGTCCTATTAATCTCATCCCAGGCGCCAAGCTGCTAAAATCATGATTATACAATCTCTCCCAACCTGAGAAAGTCGCCATGCGTACTTCTCTGAGAGCCTGAGAAAGGGACATATCAGACCCTCGAAGTCACCTGTTGCTGCTCTTTTTTTTGTTAAGAAAAAAGATGCTTTTTTAAGACCTTGTCTGGATTTCAGGGAGCTTAACCGTATCATGATTCGTGACCCCTATCCGCTTCCTCTGATCCCGGACCTGTTTAACCATGTTTTTTCTAAGCTGGATTTAAGAGGGGCATACAATCTAGTCAGGGCCAGGGACGGGTGACGAATGTAAGACGGCCTTCAATACCCCTGAGGGTCATTTCGGAAATTTGGTTATGCCCTTTGGTTTGATGAATGCTCTGGCCGTCTTCCAACACTTTGTGAACAGCATTTTTTGTCATTTGATGGGGAAATTTGTAGTGGTGTATCTAGATGACAATTTGATTTTTTCTCCTGATTTCAAGACTCATCGGGACCACCTATTTCAGGTCTTGCTGATTCTGCGGGAGAATAAATTGTACGATAAACTGGAAAAATGTGTGTTTGCAGTTCCGGAGATTCAATTTCTTGGTTTTCTTTTCTCCGCTTCTGGTTTTCGGATGGACCCTGAGAAGGTCCGCGCTGTGCTTGATTGGGAGCTTCCTGAGAATCAGATGGTGCTGATGCGGTTTTTGGGTTTTGCTAATTATTACAGGAACTTCATTTTGAATTATTCGTCTGTTGTTAAGCCACTCACTGATATGACTAAAAAGGGGGTGGATTTTTCCTCGTGGTCGGAAGATGCGTTTAAAGCCTTTTTTAGTATTAAAGAGTGTTTTGCTTCCGCTCCCATTTTGGTACAACCTGATGTCTCTCTACCTTTTATTGTTGAGGTGGATGCTTCTGAGGTGGGTATGGGTGCGGTCTTATCTCAGGATCCCTCTCCTGCCAAATGGCGACCGTGTGCCTTTTTCTCAAGGAAACTCTCCTCTGCAGAGAGAAATTATGATGTGGGAAATAGGGAGTTGCTGGCCATCAAATTGGCTTTTGAGTAATGGTGCCATTGGTTAGAGGGAGCCAGACACCCTATTACCATGTTTACCGACCATAAGAATCTGGCCTACTTGGAATCGGCCAAGCGTCTGAACCCGAGACAGGCCAGATGGTCCTTGTTCTTTTCTAGGTTTAATTTTGTTGTTACGTGTGGTTAAAAATGTGAAGGCGGATGACCTGTCATGTTGTTTTCCAGGAGGGGGGAACTTTGAAGACCCGGGTCCTATTTTGGCTGATGGGGTGGTCGTCTCTGCTCTTTATCCTGATTTGGAGGCAGAGGTTCAGGCAGCTCAGGCAGAGGCACCTGATCTTTGTCCTTCTGGGAGGTTATTTGTGTCTCTCGCTTTACGACACGTTTTTAAGGAGCACCACGATACTGTCCTTGCTGGGCATCCGGGGAGTAGAGCCACAGTGGATCTCATTGCTCGGAGATTCTGGTGGCCGGCTCTTCGTAAAACGGTTGAGTGTTTTGTGGCAGCCTGCGAGACCTGCACTTGTGCCAAGGTCCCTTATTCACGGCCATCCGGATCTCTCCTCCCGTTAACCATTCCTCTGTCCATGGACTTCATTACGGACTTGCCTCGCTCCTCGGGGAAGACTGTGATCCTGGTGGTAGTGGACTGTTTTAGCAAAATGGTGCATTTCATTCCCTTTCCTGGGTTACCCAATGCTAAGACGCTGGCGAAAGCATTTGTTGATCACATTGTTAAATTGCATGGCATTCCTTCAGATATCGTTTCTGATAGGGGCACGCAATTTGTTTCCAGATTCTGGAAGGCCTTCTGCTCTCGCTTGGGGGTTCGGATGTCATTCTCTTCTGCTTTTCACCCGCAGTCAAATGGTCAGACCGAACGCGTCAATCAGAATCTGGAGACATATCTGCGCTGTTTTGTGGCGGAGAATCAGGAGGATTGGCATTCTTTTTGGACCCTTGCTGGGTTTGCATCAAATAACTGTCGCCAGGAGTCCTCTGATAAGTCACAATTTTTTGGTGCATATGGGTTTCATCCGCAGTTTGGGACATTCTCTGGAGAGGGGTCTTCTGGTTTACCTGATGAGGAGAGATTTTCCTCGTCCTTGTCATTTATTTGGCAAAAGATTCAGGGTAATCTAAAGAGGATGAGTGAGAGATATAAGCGTGTGGCGCATAAGAGACGTGTGCCTGGTCCGGACCTGAATGTGGGTGATTTATTGGGCCTTACAAGATCTTGTCCGTCATCAACCCCGTTGCTTTCCGTCTAGATCTTCTTCACACTGATGGTAATTGATGGTTGATGGTAATCTTGAATTTCAGGTCTCCAGGATTGTGGATTCTCGCATTATTCGCGGTTCTCTGCAGTACCTTGTTCATTAGGAGGGCTATGGTCCTGAGGAGAGGATGTGGGTCCCAGTGGCAGACATTAAGGCCACTCGTCTCACGTCTCATCAGGGCTTTCCATAGGTCTCATACTGAGAAGGTGGGTTCTGAGTGTCCGGAGTCCACCCGTAGAGGGAGGGGTACTGTCACCGCCAGTTCTGTGAGAAGGTCAGACAGACGTTCTTCCCTACCTTTTGTATGACATTCTTTGTTTTGGTTTCACTTTGACAGCTCCTTTGCTTCTGCCAGGTGTCACTTATTTAGACTAATCGTCTTCCTTTATATTCCCTCCCATACTTGCCTTTTCTGGGGTACCTTATATCAGAAAGGGGACTGGCTATGGATCCATCCAAACTTTCCGCTGTCTTGGATTGGCCTTAGCCTAAGGATCTGAGGGGATTGCAGCGTTTTTTAGGCTTTGCCAACTTCTACAGCAAGTTTATTAAGAATTTTTCTGTGGTAGTGGTACCTCTCACAAACCTCACTAAGAAGTGAGCTAATCCTTCAAAGTGGGCGAGAGAGGCAGGTAAAGCCTTTGAAACGCTGAAGCAGGCTTTTTGCACTGCACCAATCCTTACTCACCCAGACACTTCCCGACCTTTTGTCCTCGAGGTCGACGCCTCCGAGGTCGGGGTTGGGGCGTTTTCTTCCCAGTATTCTGGGACCCCTGAGAGGTTACATTCCTGTGCCTTCTTCTCTCGGAAGCTCTCTCCAGCCGAGCGTATTTATGACATCGGCAATAGAGAGCTTCGGGGAGTAAAATTGGCTTTTCAAGAGTGGAGACATTGGTTAGAGGGTGCGGAACATCCCATTACGGTTTACACTGAACACAAGAATTCAGAGTACCTAGAGAGTACCAAGAGACTCAACTCCCGACAAGCCCGGTGGGCATTGTTCTTCACCTGCTTCAATTTTTGTCTTACTTATAAGCTGCGTTCTAAAAATGTAAAGGCAGATGCCTTGTCCCACGGCTTTCCAAAGGCTGCTTCCGTCCTGGGCTCTGAGCCAGAGACTATTCTTCTGACTAAATGTTTTTCTGGCCACCCTAGGGATCACAGAGTTAATGGAGGACTTGTCCTCTTTCTCGAGCCTTCACAGGCAGAGAGTCCTCCAAACAAGCCCAATGGTCGATGGTTTGTGCCGTTCAACCTTCGGTTTAAAGTTATCCAACAGCTTCACGACTCCAAGCTATTGCTGACAAAATTGTTGAGTCTAAAGCAAGACGACGCAACTTCTAGTAATATGTATTTTGCGTAAGTGAGCAGTTTGTGGGGTACAGGGAGTTTACTATCAAGGTTCACACTAACCCAGTTCAATTTTTTCAACTTTGGTTGTACTAAACAGTTAACTAGTTTGGTTCTATTATTTTAACTACTTGGTAACAACGATACAGATAGTTTACAACTAATAAACAATTCTGATGTCGTTAGACTCTAAAACACAACGAACGCCTTTGAACAATTTGAATATAGCACTGGTTTCTGCACAACAAAAGCTTTATATCAAAAAGAAGGCAGATGTTACCAACATCAAAAATACTTAACATAATTACTAAATGCTTAACATGTGAGAGTGAATCTGGATCACACATCCTCAGTACTATGCTTTTGATATAACAACTGATTTCTCAGCAAAATTAAACATGCTGGACTGGTTAATTTTGATCTTTCATTTGGATTTCTGTTCTGGTTAAGACTAGTAAAGTTCGGGTTTGTACCGAACTTTAGGGTTTTGGTACCCGGTCCCGAACATTTCCGTAAAAGTTCGGGTTCAGGTTCGATGTTCGGCAATTTCTGCAGGGCAACCAATCAACAAGCATTTCACTAGTCTGCCCTTAAAAGCCATCACAGTCATGCCACCAGATCGCGCTGAACTTCGCGAATTCGGCGAGGAACAGCTGACCGATACCAAAAGTATCCGTTCCTACAGCAGCTCCGGTTGGTGAGTAAGTGACAGCGCAAGACGCCGCGCTTAGGCACAAAGCACCTATTCTTCCCACAGTACCGCGACAGCTAATGACTATATACATTGCTTATATACATATATTCTAAAGCCCCAGGTGAAGTTAGACCATTCGTTGTTTGTATAACACAAAACTTGCCATCAGTGGCAACCACTACATACCTTTGTCTTGTGGACGACTGTTCCACAATAAGCTCCATAATATGGCAGGACCCCATTCAAAGACTATTTACCCATTAGTACCATAAGTAGCTATTTTATTTTTATTTTTTATTTAATTTCAAGTGGCATTTTTAACATTGGATCATTGACTTATCATTATGAACTATTGACCACATCCATATTTTCACAACTATTCTCTATCAGCAACATATCATCTATAATCATATTTATTTTTTATTAATAAACTAGATTAGAGTTTACCCATATATGAGTGTGCCTGCTTATCTCTTTACTTCTTACTTTCCACTATCCTGACTGGGTGAGTCAGATCTAGCAGCAATTGCACCTCTATCATTTGTTTGGACAGTAGAGCCGTCTATTTCATTCACCTCTCCATTATTAATGATCTTGTAGAAGGCTTGCACAGTAAAATATCAATTTTTGCAGATGACACTAAACTGTGTAAAGTAATTGACACGGAAGAAGACAGTATACTGTATATATACTACAGAGGACAGTATACTGTATATATACATACTACAGAGGACAGTATACGGCTACAGATGGAACGGATTGATTGTCACCAGCATATTAGCTAAAAAAAAAAATCATAAATCCATGTGTAATAAATTACCTTCTTTCCATAGGTGTTCTTGTTTTACTTGTGTGCCTTGTCATTTCTTCAAAAAACGCTTTTCCGATATGCAAATTAAGCTGTAAGGAGCCCAGAGGGGCGTTATTCCTTTACCAAGGTGCCCAGAAACGCCCCCTGAACGCCTCTAAGATGTAAAATCACGTCCCAGAGGCTAGGCTAAGTGCTTCTCTTATATGTGTTTTTTTAATGTTTAACAAGAGATGATTTATGGTTGAAACACATATCACATTCTGAACATGAATATGGCTTCTCCCCTGTGTGATTTCTCTGATGTCGAACAAGAGCTGATTTCTGCTTAAAAAATTTCCCACATTCTGAACATGAAAATGGCTTCTCTCCTGTGTGAATTCTCTGATGTATAACAAGAGCTGATTTATAGTTAAAACATTTCCCACATTCTGAACATGAAAATGGCTTCTCTCCTGTGTGAATTCTCTGATGTATAACAAGATATGATT
Organism: Bufotes viridis; assembly: GCA_033119425.1. Classification (NCBI taxonomy): domain Eukaryota; kingdom Metazoa; phylum Chordata; class Amphibia; order Anura; family Bufonidae; genus Bufotes; species Bufotes viridis. The sequence continues at coordinate 79,933,904 of CM065595.1, forward strand.
TCTGCTTAAAACATTTCCCACATTCTGAACATGAAAATGGTTTCTCCCCTGTGTGATTTCTCTGATGTCCAACAAGATGTGATTTCTGCTTAAAACATTTCCCACATTCTGAACATGAAAATGGCTTCTCTCCTGTGTGATTTCTCTGATGTTCAACAAGAGCTGATTTAAGGTTAAAACATTTCCCACATTCTGAACATGAAAATGGCTTCTCTCCTGTGTGAATTCTCTGATGTATAACAAGAGCTGATTTATAGTTAAAACATTTCCCACATTCTGAACATGAAAATGGTTTCTCCCCTGTGTGATTTCTCTGATGTCCAACAAGATGTGATTTCTGCTTAAAACATTTCCCACATTCTGAACATGAAAATGGCTTCTCCCCTGCGTGATTTCTCTGATGTCGAACAAGAGCTGATTTATAGTTAAAACATTTCCCACATTCTGAACATGAAAATGTCTTCTCTCCTGTGTGATTTCTCTGATGTATAACAAGACCTGATTTATAGTTAAAACATTTCCCACATTCTGAACATGAAAATGGCTTCTCTCCTGTGTGAATTCTCTGATGTATAACAAGAGCTGATTTCTGCTTAAAACATTTCCCACATTTTGAACATGAAAATGGCTTCTCCTCTGTGTGAGTTCTCTGATGTATAACAAAAGCCGATTTACGGTTAAAACATTTCCCACATTCTAAACATGAAAATGGCTTCTCTCCTGTGTGATTTCGCTGATGTATAACAAGAGCTGATTTGTGTTTAAAACATTTTTCACATTCTGAACATGAAAATAGTTTCTCTCCTGTGTGAATTCTCTGATGTATAACAAGATGTGATTTGTGTTTAAAACATTTCCCACATTCTAAACATGAATATGGCTTCACTCCTGTGTGACTTCTCTGATGTACAACAAGATGTGATTTCTGCTTAAAACAATTCCCACATTCTGAACATGAAAATGGCTTCTCTCCTGTGTGATTTCTCTGATGTGTAACAAGAGCTGATTTGTGCTTAAAACATGTCCCACATTCTGAACATGAAAATGGCTTCTCCCCTGTGTGAATTCTCTGATGTGTAACAAGAGCTGATTTCTGCTTAAAACATTTCCCACATTCTGAACATGAAAATGGCTTCTCCCCTGTGTGAATTCTCTGATGTGTAACAAGAGCTGATTTACGGTTAAAACATTTACCACATTCTGAACATGAAAATGGCTTCCCTCTTACGTGAGCTGTTTGATGTTTAGCACCTCTTCTGTCACTTTTATTCTGTGTTACAGTCTGTGATGAATCAGAAGATCGGACCTGTTTAAAAGAATCAAATGATGCATTGTTGCTGTGATTGGATGAGGGTATATCTTGGAAACTGTCATGCTCTTCAAATGTATCTTGTGTGACAGCACAATCATCTACTTCAAAATCTGAAGATGCCAGATGTTTCTCTAAGTTCCTGGTGCAGTCATCTGCCAAGAATAAAACACATTTTTTTATTGATGAATTAAATTGTATTGAAGTTTTATAACTTTTACAATAAAAAAATCTACAGAAATTACAAGGAATGGCCCAAAATTCAAGTATCAACTGACATCAAAATAGTGGTGGCCAAACAGACCACAATCTAATAGTAGACCAAGGGGCATAACTAGAAAAAGCTGGCTCCCATCTTGAGCAACTTCCTGCAACCCCCACCCAATCAGTCATTTAAAATATATCTAAATAAAACATTTCCTAGCGCTGGACAAGAGACGACGAATCCCCTCTTAGTGCCCCACACGATAGTTATCTCCCCTCAGTGTCCCTTTCATAGTGGAATTTCCCCTTAGTGCCCTCTTCACAGTACTGATGCTCCCTAAGTGCCCCCACACTGTAGTTATGCCCCATAAGTGCCCCCACACAGTAGTTATGCCCCCTCAGTGTTACCACACAGTAGTTATGCCCCCTAAGTGCCCCCACACAGTAGTTATGCCCCCTTTGTGCGCCCCCTGCAGTAGTGTTGTCCCTTAGTGTCCCCTTTACATCAGTGAAGCTCCTATACTGTGAATAACGTTAAAGTAATACCGAGCACATCATGCTCTTCCCAGCAGCAGGCAAATATCTGGTGTTCAGTGGTTCATACTGAAGTGCCCGGCGTCCTCGGTTGCTATGACGCCGTGCGCTCCCTCCTGCCCCCTGAATACAGTGATACACTATTATAGAACATAGCAGTGTATCGCTGTATTCCGGCAGCAGGAGGGAGCGCACGGCGTCATAGCAACCGAGGACGCCTTGCGCTCCAGCGAGTAGAAAGTGTCATCCACAATCCCACCCCCCAAGTGCCATCCACAGATCACACCGGACCCCCCACCCCTCCCCAAGTGCCATCCACATACGGTCCGGAGCACACGGCGTCCTCGGTTGCTATGGCGCCGTGCGCTCCCTCCTGCTGCTGGAATACAGCAATACACTGCTATGATCTATAATAGTGTATTACTGTATTAGGGCAGCAGGAGGGAGCGCATGGCGTCATAGTAACCGAGCTCTGCTGCCCAGAATGATGGCCCCCATAAGTGCCTCCACAGATGCCTCCCCCATAAGTGCCAAACCCAGACTCCCCCCAAGTGCCTCCACAGATGCCTCCCCCATTAGTGCCATCCCCAGACTCCCTCCTCCAAGTGTCATCCACAGATCACCCCCAAGTGCCAGTGCCATCCACAGATGGCCCCATAAGTCCCGTCCACAGATGGCCCCATAAGTCCCATCCATGGGTAATAAGTCTGTGATAATATAAGACACTGGGAAAGAATGGGTTTGTATGTGTAAGGCCTTATTCACACGTCCGCATATATGTCCGCATGTATTCCGCAATTCTGCGGAATACATGCGGACCCATTGACTGTGAATGGGGCACGGACGATGCGGAGAGCACATACTGTGCTCTCCGGATCAGTTTTTGTGGAGGGCGCCGCCGATCTTACGGCCGCAGCTCCGCAAAAAACTAGAGCATGTCCTATTCTTGCCCGCAATTGCGGACAAGAATAGACATTTCTTTGGTGCTGCCGGCCGGGTGTGTTTATGGATCCGCAATTTGCGGATCCATAAACACTACGGACGTGTGAATAAGGCCTAAAAGTGTATGGACTGTATGAGTTCACTTAGCAGCAGGGGGATGGGCTTTACAGACTCTGCAGGCTACCTGACTGATGACTCATCCACATGAACCAGCACGGCAAGGACTGAGCTCTCAGGGTGAGTCATGAGGAGGAGGTGGCGGGGCCAGCCTTCACTCTCTACTCCAGACAGTTACCAGGACATCTGCTGCTGGAAAGGTGGAAAAGGCAAGATGGGAATACCCCTTTAAGGCGACATTTACACATGAAAAAAAGGCCATAAAAATGGACAAAATCACTTTTTTTATGGACACTTGTCAACCATTTAAAAAAAAAATCTGATCATTTTTATTATTTTCATGTAAAGTACATACATATGTGGAATACAAGTACAATCATTATTGAAGCAAAAATGCTCAAACGGTCAAACCCAACTCGGGTAATTATATGTATATAAAATAAGAAGAAAGAGAAAAGAAAGAAAAATGGTACAACTGCATACATATGTTAAAGAAACTATTTCGCAGCCACCCCCCACCCCCACCCTGCTGGAACCGTATTCAGTCTGAAGTGAAATTCAGATCTTTTTCATTCTCTTAACTTATACTACCAGTGTTTGTATCGGTAAAAAGGTTTTGTTGACATCCGTGGCTTTCTGCAATGTGCAGACCGACGAGGAGGGCAGGGGTCAAAAATGGGTGGAAGATGATGAAAAATTAACACCCTCCCTCCAAAAATATAGAAAATAATATAATAATATATCGCGATATATATCGCAAATGCTTCAAATTGTATCGCAATATAGATTTTAGGCCATATCGTCCAACCCTAGGTAAGTGTTTTACTTATTTTTGCTGAGGCTGCTGGGGGCGATCGGGGCATAATGGCCATACTGCTGGGTGTGAGAGGCATAATATGGGGGGGCTTAGAGGCATAATATGGGGGGTGGCTGAGGCATAAATTGGGCTGAGAGACATAATAGGGGGGGGCTGAGGCATAAATTGGGCTGAAAGGCATAATGGGGGGGTTAAGGCATAAGGGCTGATAATGGGGGCTGAGAGGCATGGGGCCGTGGGCATAGCTATAGGGGGTGCAGAGGTAGCAGTCGCTACCGGGCCCAGGAGCCTGAGGGGGCCCAAAGAGCCTTGTGCCACATAAGAAGACACACAAAGCACTGAGGGAAGGGGGGCCCAAGCTGAACACTTGCACCAGGGCCCATGAGCCGTTAGCTACGCCTCTGCATGGGGCTCTTATCTGAGGTCTGATTGGGGGTCATTTACATTGGGGTCTGAGCTGAGGTCTGATTGGGAGTCTGATTTGAGGTCTTATTGGGGTCTGATTAACATTGGGGGTCTGACCTGAGGTGTAATGAAAAATATTTTTTAACTTTATTGTCCCCTCTAAAACCTTCCTGAACTGCAGAGCGGTGCCCAGAGCACTGATCCTGAGCAAATACTCTATATTACTATATATATAATAGTATATATTCGTGTCAGAAGTTGTGCTTTTTGAATTTTTATAATAATGATACCGCCATTTTATTAGATTCTTTTTTTTCTCTATATTAAGGGACCCTATAGTCACCAGAACCACAACAGCTAAACATAGTAGTTCTGGAGTCTATAGCATGTCTCTGCACGCTTTATAATGTAAACACTGCCTTTTCAGAAAAAAAGGCAATATTTACATTACTGCCAAGGAACATCTCTAGTGGCCCTCATCAGACGGCCCCTCACCAGACGGCCCCTCACCAGACGGCCACTAAAGGTGCTACAACGTGAAGGGCGTGATTGCATGCTACGGTGTGGGAAGGCAGGATCCAGGGGGCCCCAAGTAAATTCTTGCCCAGGGTCCATCCAATTAGCCGCCACAAAACAATCTGGAAGTGCCCCTCCCGAGACCAGACTCTGGATCCGCCACTGACTCTCCATACATCTGAACGACTACCGGGAGTTGTATCCACCGCCAATCTGATATTAACCACTTGAAGACCACAGGTTTATACCCCCCTAGTGACCAGGCCCTTTTTTACAATTCTGCACAAAACTACTTTCACCGTTTATTGCTCCGTCATACAACTTACCACCCAAATGAATTTTACCTCCTTTTCTTCTCACTAATAGAGCTTTCATTTGGTGGTATTTTATTGTTGCTGACATTTTTACTTTTTTGCTATTAATAAAAATTTAACGACATTTTTGCCAAAAATGACATTTTTCACTTTCTGTTGTAATTTTTTTTTAAAAACTACATTTCTATATAAATTTTTCGCAAAATTTATTGTTCTACATATCTTTGGTAAAAAAATCCAATAAGTGTATATTTATTGGTTTGGGTAAAAGTTATAGCGTTTACAAACTATGGTGCAAAAAGTGAATTTTCGCATTTTGAAGCAGGTCGGACTTTCTGAGCACCTGTCATGTTTCTTCAGGTGCTAGAATGTCAGGATAGTATAAATACCCCCAAATGACACCATTTTAGAAAGAAGACACCCCAAAGTATTCGCGGAGGGGCATGGTGAGTTCATGTATCATTTCATTTTTTTCACAAGTTAGCGGAAAATGACACTTTCTGAGGAAAAAAAAATAATAATAAAGTTTCCATTTCTGCTAACTTCTGGCAAAAAAGAAAAATCTCAGACGGACTTACTATGCCCCTCAGTGAATACCTTGGGGTGTCTACTTTCCGAAATGGGGTCATTTGTGGGGTGTGTTTACTGTTCTGACATTTTGGGCGGGGCTAAATTGTTTGCAGCCATGTAAAAGCTAAAGGTACTCGTTGGAATTTGGGCCCCTTTGCACCCAGGCTGCAAAAAGTGTCACTTATGGGGTATCGCCGTACTCGGGAGAAGTAGGGCAATGTGTTTTGGGGTGTATTTTTACATATACCCATGTTGGGTGAGAGAAATATCTCTGTAAATTGTCAACTTTGTATAAATATTTTTTAAAAGTTGTCGTTTACAGAGATATTTCTCACACAAAGTAATGGTATATATAAAAATACACCCAAAACACATTGCCCTACTTCTCCTGAGTACTGGCGATACCACATGAGTGACACTTTTTTGCAGCCTGGGTGCGCAAAGGGGCCCTAATTCCAATGAGTACCTTTAGGAGTTCACAGGGCATTTTTACGCATTTGGATTCCAGACTTCTTCTCACGCTTTAGGGGCCCCTAAAATGCCAGGGCAGTATAAATACCCCACAAGTGACCCCATTTTAGAAAGAAGACTCCCCAAGGTATTCCATGAGGGGTATGGTGAGTTCATTTAAAATTTTATTTTTTGTCACAAGTTAGTGAAATATGAGACTTTGTAAAAAACAAAAATAAAAAAAAAATATATCAATTTACGCTATTTTGTGCAAAAAAAAAAAAATTCTGTGAACTCGCCATGCCCCTCACGGAATACCTTGGGGTGTCTTCTTTCCAAAATGGGGTTACTTGTGGGGTATTTATACTGCCCTGGCATTTTAGGGGCCCTAAAGCGTGAGAATCCAAATGCGTAAAGATGCCCTGTGAAATCCTAAAGGTACTCATTGGTTTTAGGGCCCCTTTGCGCATCTTGGCTGCAAAAAAGTGTCACTCATGTGGTATCGCCGTACTCAGGAGAAGTAGGGCAATGTGTTTTGGGGTGTATTTTTATATATACCTATACCGTGTGTGAGAAATATCGCTGTAAACGACAACTTTATACATTTTTTATACAAAGTTGACAATTTACAGAGATATTTCTCTCACCTTCTGACAAAAAGTTCAATTTTTCATGGACTGAATATGCCCCTCAGCGAATACCTTGGGGTGTCTTCTTTCCAAAATGGGGTCATTTGTGGGGTGTTTGTACTGTTCTGGCATTTTGGGTGGGGCTAAATTGTGAGCAGCCATGTAAAACCTAAAGGTACTCGTTGGAATTTGGGCCCCTTTGGCACTCAGGCTGCAAAAGTGTCACTCATGTGGCATCGCCATACTCAGCAGAAGTATGGCAATGTGTTTTAGGGTGTATTTTTACATATACCCATGTTGGGTGAGAGAATTATCTCTGTAAACTGACAACTTTGTATAAAAATTTTTAAAAAGTTGTCGTGTACTGGCGATATTTCTCACACAAAGTATGGGTATATATAAAAATACAACCCAAAACTCATTGCCCTACTTCTCCTGAGTACGGCTATACCACATGTGTGCCACTTTTTTGCAGCCAAGATGCGCAAAGGGGCCCAAATTCCCATGAGATTCTCACGCTTTAGGGGCCCCTAAAATGCCAGGGCAGTATAAATACCCCACATGTGACCCCATTGTGGAAAGAAGACACCCCAAGGTATTCCGTGAGGGGCATGGCGAGTTCACAGAAAAAAAAAAAATTTTGGCACAAGTTAGCGGAAATTGATACTTTTTTATTTTATTTATTTTTTTACACAAAGTCACATATTCCATTAACTTATGACAAAAAATAAAATTTTACATGAACTCACCATACCCTCAGCGAATACCTTGGGGTGTCTTCTTTCTAAAATGGGGTCACATGTGAGGTTTTTGTACTGCTCTGGCATTTTAGGGGTCTCCGCAATCATTACACGTATGGCCAGCATTAGGAGTTTCTGCGATTCTCCGTATATTGAGCATACGGGTAATGATTATTTTTTTTTCCGTTCAGCCTCTGGGCTGAAAAAAATAAATAAATAAATGAACGGCACAGATTTTTTCATTCGCATCGATCAATGTGGATGAAAAAATCTCTGACAAAATCAGTGACTGCGGTGCGGTGGGCTGGGTGCTAGCTACCTAACAAGTAAGTCCGCAATTGGGGACAAGAAAAGGCATTTTCTAAATAGTTCTGGCAATGTGCGGATCCGCAAAATGCGGAAAGCACATTGCCGGTGTCCGTATTTTGCGGATCCGCGGATCCGCAGATCCATGGATCCGCAAAACACATACGGACGTCTGATTGAGCCTTACAGGGGTTTATTAGTGACAGGGGGTGACAGGGGGTGATCAGGGGGTGACATGGGTGATCAGGGGTTAATCAGTGATGGGGGTGGGGGTGGGGTTGTGTATAGTGATTGGTGCACTTTACTTATGTTTCCTCTGGTGATCTCACGAGATTATGCCGATAGGCGTCACTGAGACCTGAGAGAGCCGCCACGCTGACGCCTATTGGCGTTAGCGTGGCGGCAAGAGGTTAATGACCTCCCCTGAGGATGGACTATATGTATCATATACATACTGTATATCACCTATAACGCCGTCACATTTCCATCCATATTTAATTAGAATTTTAGCTGAAACAGTGAATATATCACGGAAAAAACTGACAGAAGAGAGAACCTAAAAATGTAACATAAAATTGTATCATCCAGTGAAGGAGCAGAATCTTAGAGACCGCTCTGCTTTACTTAGTGGTCACTACTCACCTAAGCGGTTATCTGTAGGAATGTCCTCTGTACTCTGCTCATCGCCCCTCACATCTGTCTCTGTAGGATTAATATTGTTCAGATCTTCACCCGGATTCACAAGCTGTGAAAGAAATATTGTAGAAGTCATCAGACGGTTGGAGAAGTCGTGTGGAAGGTTTTATATGACCTGAAAAGACGACCAAAAAAGACCGGACAGCAGGAGTTATCTGACCCCAATATCTGCAGGTCTCCTGTATAAATCCAATCTGATTGCTTCATTATTCCAACCAGTTTGCAATGCAAGGAGAGCAGGCCTTATATTACATCCCTAATATTACATTGTGTATATAACATTACATTGTGTATATAACATTACACTGTGTGTATATAACATTACATTGTGTATATAACATTACATTGTGTGTATATAACATTACATTGTGTATATAACATTACATTGTGTATATATAACATTACATTGTGCAGGCGAGCAGCGGAAGGATGTGAAGGCCGGAAGCGTGCACAGACGGCCTGCACTTTATGCAGCAGCTCGACATGTCGGGGTAGTTGTGAATGAACTTCTGCACCACCAAATTCAGCATATGCGCCAGGCAAGGGATGTGCGTCAAACCGGCTAGTCACAGAGCTGCAACGAGATTTCGCCCATTATCGCACACCACCAGGCCAGGCTTGAGGGCCACCGTCAGCAACCACTGGTCGGTCTGTTGTTCAATACCCCGCCACAACTCCTGCGCGGTGTGGGGCCTGTCCCCAAACATATGAGTTTCAGAACGGCCTGCTGACGTTTACCCGGGCTGTGCTGAAGTTGGTGGTGAAGGTGTGTGGCTGACTGGATGAGCAGGTGGAAGCAGAGGAGGAGGAAGCCGAGTAGGAGGAGGAGGCTACAGGAGGCAAAGAATGATGCCCTGTGATCCTTGGCGGCGGAAGGACGTGCGCCAAAGAACTCTCTGCCTGGGGCCCAGCCGCCACTTCATTTACCCAGTGTGCAGTTAGGGAGATATAGCGTCCCTGGCCGTGCTTACTGGTCCACGTATCTGTGGTTAGGCGGACCTTGCCACAGATGGCGTTGCGCAGTGCAGACTTGATTTTATCGAATACTTGGTTGTGCAGGGAAGGCACGGCTGTCTAAGAGAAGTAAAGGTGGCTGGGAACAACATACTGTGGGACACCCATCGCCATCAGCTGTTTGAAGCTGTCCGTGTCCACCAGCCTGAATGACAGTATTTCAAAGGCCAGTAGTTTAGAAATGCTAGCATTCAGGCCCAGGGCTCGAGGGTGGCTAGGTGGGAATTTATCTACCTCTCCAAGGTTTGTGAGATGGAGAGCTGAATGCTGCCGTGTGACATGGTGGAGATGCTTGGTGACGCAGGTGGTGTTGTCGGTGGCACATCCTCTGTTTGGTGGGCGGCAGGTGCCAACATTCCTCCCGAGGCGGAGGAAGAGGCCGAGGCAGCAGCAGAAGACGGAGCAGGGGAGCCAGAGTGAGTTCCTTGCTTTTAAGGTGTTTACTCCACTGCAGTTCATGCTTTGCATGTAGATGCCTGGTCATGCAGGTTGTGCTAAGGTTCAGAACGTTAATGCCTCGCTTCAGGCTCTGATGGCACAGCGTGCAAACCACTCGGGTCTTGTCGTCATCACATTGTTTAAAGAAGTGCCATGCCAGGGAATTCCTTGAAGCTGCCTTTGGGGTGCTCGGTCCCTGGTGGCGGTGGCCAGTAGCAGGCGAACTCTCTTGGCGGCGGCTGTTCTGCTTTTGCCCCCTGCTCCCTCTTTTGCTACGCTGTTGGCTCGGTCTCACCACTGCCTCTTCCTCTGAACTATGAAAGTCAGTGGCATGACCTTCATTCCATGTGGGGTCTAGGACCTGATCGTCCCCTGCATCGTCCCCTGCATCGTCTTCCACACAGTCTTCCTCCCTGACCTCCTGTTCGGTCTGCACACTGCAGAAAGACACAGCAGTTGGCACCTGTGTTTCGTCATCATCAGAGACGTGCGGACTCCGATGAGGTGGTATTCCCATGTCCTCATCATCAGGAAACATAAGTGGTTGTGCATCAGTGCATTCTATGTCTTCCACCACTGGGGAAGGGCCAGGTGGATTCCCTTGGGAAACCCTGCCAGCAGAGTCTTCAAACAGCATAAGAGACTGCTGCATAACTTGAGGCTCTGACAGTTTCCCTGATATGCATGGGGGTGATGTGACAGACTGATGGGCTTGGTTTTCAGGCGCCACCTGTGCGCTTTCTGCAGAAGACTGGGTGGGAGATAATGTTGTGAACGTGCTGGATCCACTGTCGGCCACCCAATTGACTAGCACCTGTACTTGCTCAGGCCTTACCATCCTTAGAACAGCATTGGGCCCCACCAAATATCGCTGTAAATTCTGGCGGGTTCTGGAACCTGAGGTAGTTGGTTCACTAGGACGTGTGGCTGTGGCAGAACGGCCACGTCCTCTCCTAGCACCAGAGGGTACACTAACACCACCACGACCGCGTCCGCGTCCCTTACTAGATGTTTTCCTCATTGTTACCATTCACCAAGCACCACAATAAGGTGCAACAGCTGGGACAACAGATTCAGGGTATTGCTATTTTGGCAAGTGAATTACACCCCAGAACCAAATATATGTTTTGGCAGACACTATTCTATTTTGCCAGCCACAGCTGAAACCACTGATTTATGGGATTGCTATTTTGGCAATTGAATTTAACCCCAGAAAATAATCTATCCTTTGCCAGACAGCAGACAGTATTATACTTGTCTAGCCAAAGCTGGAACACCAGATTTAGGGGATTGGTATTTGGGCAATTGTATTTAACCCCTTAATAAAATATAGAAATTGCTGTCCTGAGTTTCTAGGGGTGACAATGAGCACAGCCAAGCCCCTGATGTAGGATATAGCAAAAAAAAACTAGTATTGATGGATTGATGGATGTGTGGCAGCTTCTTCTGGTGCACCACAAGTCACAAAATGGCCGCCGATCAACCCAGAAAATAAGTGACAGAAAAATGCTCTGTGCAGCCTAAAAACCAGTGAGCAAGTAACTAGCAGAAGTTCAATGATTCTCAGCTGTAGATCGATCACTTCATTAAGTGTTTTGGCTAAGTTAATCCCTTCCTAATCTCGCCCTAACACAGCAGCTGCATCCTCTCCCTACACTAGTCAGAGCAGTGTGACGTGCGGCGCCACGTGACTCCAGCTTAAATAGAGGCTGGGTCACATGCTGCACTTGGCCAATCACAGCCATGCCATTAGTAGGCATGGCTGTGATGGGCTCTTAGGGCAAGAAGTAAAACGCTAGCTGATTGGCTGCTGTGCAGCCCTTCAGAAAGCGGGAAGAAATCAACGAACACCGAACCCGAACCCGAACTTTTTGAAAATGTCCGGTTCGGTCCGTGTCCCGACACCCCAAATTCGGTACGAACCCGAACGATGCTCGAACTGTTCGCTCAACACTAGTTACAACTGTTCTTTTCTACAGCTTTTTTTTTCAAAATGTCAAGTTGCTACATGGGCTTATTGCCAGCACAGCACCCCAAATAGCATTCTGCTGCTATGCTGAGCAATTGCACATTATTGGAAGGGTCTTATATTCATGTTAACTTACTAATGTACTTCATTCACCGGTTCCGTTTTCTTCCCTGAGTAAATTCTACACAAAGATCATGTGGTCCAGTCCCTAAACTGGTCATCCACTGCCTGCCCGTGCCCAAATACATTTTGTCTTCGTTACCAAGGACTCTGTAGAAGATTTTTAAACTAGTGTTGGTGGTTCTACCGTGGAGCGCTCGTCCCCACTATGGTCACATGTTTCCAGTTCCATGCGGTCACATGGTATAGATACAGTTGAATTAGTCCTGGTATACCATGTGACCATAGCGGGGATGAACACTCCACGGTAGAGGGGATCTTGACAAAAACTGAATGAGAAAATTGATAACCCCAAAATAGTCCTTGTACAGGGTCACCCTTATTGAGATAAAACATAACTTTTACTATTTATGCTAAAAGGAAATACAAGTGTGATCCATTAGTACTATGGGGGTCCCGCTGTCACTATTATGCTATGGTGTACAGATCACGCTTGTCATCTGATAGAATATTGGAGTGAGGTGTTGGCTCGAAGTGCACATGAAATTCTGGTGGGGGGTTGATCCACAAGTATTTTAGGGTGAATCTATAGGTATCTAGATTACCCTATATGTTCCAGTTCTAGTGGTCTCTGTGTGGTCTGGCTGCAGGCTACCTAGTGGATTCTTCCAGAATAGCAGAGGAGCATTGGATTTTGTGAATACTCGCTTTAGTGAGCAGTCATACATAGGTGTGGAGAGTGTCCACTCCTGAGGTCTCCCCTTACTCCTTTTTTACACCCCTAAGCGGGGGAAGGAGAGAGGGGAAGTAGGTTCGTTCAGATCACACAGACACACTCCTAACAGAACCTAGGTGTGGAGAGAGATCTCCTCCACTGCTGGGGTCTTACTGGATCTGATTAGTTTAGACTTGATTTCCTCATCTTTATTCTGAAGGTAATCACTTCAGGGACATATCGTTTAAATATGTGCTTTCCCAGTTTATGTGATAATGTAGAGATGATATCTTCAGCAGCATGCTATGTTTAGGGACATACAGAAGACAAGGAGGAGTAGCTGGTGGGGAGGGAGCTCTCAGGAGGATCTGATAAATGACGCTGTAATCTTGTAGTTCACAGGACGTCAGCCACACAGGAGAGACTGATCTCCTGTCTGACAGGACAGCAAGCCTCGGACTGGTGGTCAGACTGGAGATTACATGGCCAGGTGTCCATAATCAAAGGGTATCAAACATTCGGATGCTTCTGAGCATCTAGAAAATTGCTGGTGAGTTGACGTTATATGTGCTGATGAAAACAATCCTATACTGCTTTTCCAATGGTCCCCTGGCCCTGGGGGGCTTCACTATTGGCTGCATAGGCGTGCGCACGGTGTTTGTCGGGGGTGCCTGGGCACACCCAAATCAAGCCGACTTGAGGTTCTGTCACCTCCGTGCTGCACTGCGGTCTGCCATGTAGTTTGTAAATACGTATTTTTCACCCATTAAGATGCATTTTTGGGGAAAAATTACCGTGAGTCTTATGGGGAAAATACTAATCAAGCGCTTCCATTACGGAAGCGCTGATTAGTACCAGAGGGCTGGGAAGTGCTAAAAGCGCTATACTCACCTCTTCCTGGTCCTTGGCGCTCCACTGTGAAGGCTGCACACAGTGTGAGGATGCACTGTGACCTCGCGCTGTGTGCACCCACACAGCAGACTATACATGAGGATTACCGAGCGCGGGCAGTGAGGAGCGGCGGCGTCCGGAGCAGGAAAGGTAAGTGTTTTTTTATTTTATTTGGGGGCTGAAGAGGGGCACTAGGGCTGGTATGAGGCACTGGGGGCTGATATGAGGCACTGGCTGCTGAGATGAGGCACTGGGGGCGGATATAAGGCACTGGGGCTCTTATCTGAGTTCTGATTGGGGTCATTCACATTGGGGTCTGATCTGAGGTCTTATTGAGGTCTTATTAACATTGGGGGTCTTACTGGGGCTGTCAGCTGAGGTCTGATAAACATTAGGGGTCTGATTGGTGGTCTGACCTAAGGTGTAATCAAAAATATTTTTTTCTTATTGTTCCCCTCTAAAATCTAGGTGCGTCTTATGGGCCAAAGCATCTTATAGGGCGAAAAATACGGTAAGTTTAAAATGATTTCCTCTCCCTTCATTATATTGATGCAATAGGCTGCGCACGCCTATGATTGGCTTAAAAAACAAAAGGCAGGCGCAGGATTACAATAAAATGTGGCAGGTCCTTGAGCTTCCCTTTAGTACAACCCAAACTCCCCTGATGAAGCCAGTGCCCCGGTGAAACATGTAGGGAGGGTTTGCTCATGGACATCTTTTTTAGGCAGTGAACCGCAATTCTACCTCTGGCCCGGGACAGTACTCGCTAACAAACAGACCTACAGAATCTACCTCCTGATGGAAGTGTGTGTGCGGGAAACTATAGAAAACTGCAGGTGAGTTAGAATTATATGTGCTGATGAAAATAATCATATACAGCTTTTCCAATAATCAACTGCCTGATCCCGGCCTGAACTCCCTACGCTGCTGGGGGTCACATAGCATTATATTGATTTATGATGCTATGTAACCCTTACAGTTCTGGAATGTATTGGATAACATTGGGATAATGCTGCCAGTGTTATCTAATACATTCCAGAATTGTAAGGGTTACATAGCATCATAAATCAGTATAATGCTATGTGACTCCCATCAGTGCAGGGAGGTGAGGCAGGGAGCTGCAAAGCAGACTCGCTGCGGGAGGAATGCTCGTCTGCAAGATAGATGCTCGTCTCAAAGTTAATGATGCATTTATCTCCTGATGTTCATGTTCGAGCTGACAATTCGAACACAACTATGGTTGACCATTTGTATTGTTGTATGGTCCCGGCCGAGGACCTCTCAGAAAACGGTTGTGCCACTCTTGTTCAGCCACAAAAGATCTGCAGCAGTTGACAGAGGAGGCCATCTTAAAGGGAACCTGTCATCAACATTATGCTGACCTCACCAAGGACAGCATAAAGTAGTGACAGAAATGCTGATTTCATCGGCGTAGTCACTCATGATCTAATAACAGTGGTTCTCGAGAGCCAGCATCATAATCATTACAGCCCAGGCTCTTGAAAAGAGTCAAATGTACTTGAGAAGAGTCCTGGTTATTCATGAATTCCTGCTCTCCCTTCCCACCTGCTGGTGACTGACAGTCTTCTACCGAGTTTTCTCCTTTCTTTCTAGGAGAGAACTGACAATCATCAGCAGATAGGCGAGAGCACGAGATTTTGAATAACCAGGACTCCTCTCAAGTAGATTTGACTCTTCTCAAGGCCTGGTCTGTAATGATTATAAGCTGGTTCTCGGTAACCACTTACTATTAGATCATGAGTGACACAACGATAAAATCAGCATTTCTGTCACTACTTTATGCTGTCCTCAGTGAGGTCACCATCAAGTTGATGGCAGGTTCCCTTTAAAAGTCTGTACAGGCAGAGGATTGTGAAAAGACCCAGACAACATGTAATGTCTATGGTCAGCTGTAATCCTGCCATCTCCACCTTACTCATTATACAAGGATAAATCATATAATACTGGTGGATAAAACAAGACTGAAGATATTCACAGCCTTCTACAGATCATAGGGGACATTTCATGAGACCTTATCTCCATCTACCTGATCATCCTGTGGGACATTGTGATGTTCTTCTGACCCATCCTGTGGAAGAAGAGGACTGGGACATCTCTCCGGTGTTCTTCTCTCTTCCTTATCTGTAGGAAACACATCCAGTGACTGAATTCATCCCTTACATACAGATAATGAGAGGACGTGTGTATTTAGTCATGTCTATTACCTGGTGATGTGAGGGGCCGGTGATCCTCCATCATGATGTCCTTGTACTGATCTTTGTGTCCTTCTAAATACTCCCACTCCTCCATGGAGAAATAGACGGTGACATCCTGACACCTTATAGGAACCTGACAACACAATGATACAGTTATCACCCAGATCCCTTCATACTGTTCCTGTATAATGTCCCAGCATTCCCAGCAGTGTCACCTCTCCAGTCAGCAGCTCCATCATCTTGTTGGTGAGCTCTAGGATCTTCTCTCTATTGATTTCCTCATGTATCAGGGGGTGAGGTGGAGGCCCCATGATTGGGCTCAGGGTTCTTCCCCATCCTTCAGACACAGGGTCCTGACAGCGCTCACTAGAGGTCTTCTTCACTACTGTGTAGTCCTGGTTATGGAGAAACACAGTAATAAATATCACTCCATACATCTCCAGAGTCCCTCACATGTCCAGTCATGTCCATCTGTTAGTAACATAGATAAGATGATGTAATGTGACATCATCAGAACCTCTCACCTCTCCAGTAAGCCGGAAGAGGATCTCTAGGGTGAGATTTATTATCCTCTCCGCCATCTTGTCCCTGTCCATTCTTGTCGGGTCAATCAGGAGAAGGATCTTATATAGAAGATCTCCACTGAGAGGATCCTATATTGTAGAAACCTGAATGGAAAGAAGATGAACGATGTAAAATCCTACAAAATCTCATGTAAAATACAATAACTGGAGATAAGAGGAGACATCGGAAGAGATAATAAAGTGTAGATGTTGTGTTTTCTCTATTTATATGGATGGAAACATGTGTGAGGACAAGGCAGTTTCATGGTATGTCACTAGGGATGAGCGAACCCGAACTGGATAGTTCGGGTTCGTACCGAATTTTGGGGTGTTCGGGACACGGACCCAAACGTTTTCAAAAAAGTTTGGGTTCGGGTCCGTTGTTCGGCGATTTCTTCCCGCTTTCTGAAGGGCTGCCACCAAGTCCATCATTCCATCAATACTGTTTTTTTTTTGCTATATACTACATCAAGGGCTTGGCTGTGCTTATTGTCACCCCTAGAAACTCAGGATAGAAATTTCTATATTTTATTAAGGGGTTAAATTCAATTGCCAAAATAGCAATCCCCTAAATCTGGTGTCCCAGCAGTGGCTGGCAAAGTTTAATAGTGTCCGGCAAAGGATATATTTTTTCTGGGGTGAAATTCAAATGCCCAAATAGCAATACCATAAATCAGTGGTTTCAGCTGTGGCTGGCCAAGTTTAATAGTGTCAGTCACAGGATATATTTTTTCTGGGGTGAAATTTAATTGCCAAAATAGAAATACCCTGAATCTGGTGTTCCAGCTGTGACTGAACAAGTTTAATAGTATCCGTCAATGGATAGATTTTGTTCTAGGGTGAAATTCAATTGCCAAAACCCCGAATCTTGTGTTCCAGCTGTGACTGGACAATTTCCCTAGTTTCCATCAAAGGATATATTATTTTCTGTGGTGAAATACAGTTGCAAAAATAGAAATACAGTAAATCTGGTGTTCTAGCTGTTGCAGGCCTAGTTTAAATCTGTCCCTAAAATGGTATATATTCTGGGGTGAAATTGCCAAAATAGCAATACTGGTGTTCCAGCTGTGACTGGACAAGTTTCATAGTGTCCAGCAAAGGATATATTTTGTTCTGGGGTGAAATTCAATTGCCAAAATAGCAATACCGTAAATCTGGTGTTACAGCTGTGACTGGACAAGTTTAATAGTAACCGTCAATTGGATAGATTTTGTTCTAGGGTGAAATTCAATCCGTCAAAGGATGGATTTTGTTCTGGGGTGAAATTCACTTGCCAAAATAGCAATACCATGAATCTGGTGTTCCAGCTGTTGCAGGCCAAGTGTTAATCTGTCCATAAAGGGTATATTACACTCAGCGTGCATATCCAAGTATATTTCTTTCTGTAAAAGGGTATATTACAAAAAGTGTTACATTACAATTGCTGAAAGCATAATCCTGTAAATCTGAACACACTATTGTGCATCTCATAGTGTATTTCTGTCCGTAAAAGGGTATATTACACTCAAGGTGTATATACAAGTGCTGAGAGGCTCATCCTCAATAACTTCACACGCTACCGCGCATCTCCAAGTATATTTCTGTCCGTTAAAGGATATATTACACAAAGTGTTAAAATACAATTGCTGAAGGCATAATCCTACATATATTTTTCACATGCTACTGTGCATCTCCAAGTGTAAATCTGTCCATAAAAGGATACCTTTCATCCATGGCCTAAATACTAGGCCTACAATTGATATTCCCTAAATCAGTGGTTACTGCTGTGCCTGGATTAGTGTATTATGGTACATAAATAAATAGGCAGATAGTATTAGGTGCCTGTAAAAAAGGCCTGAATTTGAAATCAATACATTGGGCCAAATATTTTTTTCTTATTGTGGTGCTTGGTGAACGGTAACAATGAGGAAAACATCTAGTAAGGGACGCGGACGCAGTCGTGGTGGTGTTAGTGGACCCTCTAGTGCTGGGAGAGGATGTGGCCATTCTGCCACAGCCACACATCCTAGTGAACCAACTACCTCAGGTTCCAGTACCCGAAAGAATTTACAGAGATATTTGGTGGTGCCCAATGCCGTTCTAAGGATGGCAAGGCCTGAGCAAGTACAGGCGCTAGTCAATTGGGTGGCCGACAGTGGAACCAGCACGTTCACAACACTATCTCCCACCCAGTCACAGGTGGCGCCTGAAAACCAAGCCCATCAGTCTGTCACATCACCCCCATGCATATCAGGGAAACTGTCAGAGCCTCAAGTTATGCAGCAGTCTCCTATGCTGTTTGAAGGCTCTGCTGGCAGGGTTTCCCAAGGGAATCCACCTAGCCCTTCCCAAGTGGTGGAAGACATAGAATGCACTGATGCACAACCACTGATGTTTCCTGATGATGAGGACATGGAAATACCACCTCATCGGAGTCCACACGTCTCTGATGATGACGAAACACAGGTGCCAACTGCTGTGTCTTTTTGCAATGTGCAGACCGAACAGGAGGTCAGGGAGGAAGACTGTGTGGAAGACGATGCAGGGGACGATGAGGTCTTAGACCCCACATGGAATGAAGGTCGTGCCACTGACTTTCATAGTTCAGAGGAAGAGGCAGTGGTAAGACCGAGCCAACAGCGTAGTAAAACAGGGAGCAGGGGGCAAAAGCAGAGAAGCCGCCACCAAGAGAGTTCGCCTGCTACTGGCCACCGCCACCAGGGACCGAGCACCCCAAAGCCAGCTTCAAGGAGTTCCCTGGCATGGTACTTCTTTAAACAATGTGCTGACGACAAGACCCGAGTGGTTTGCACGCTGTGCCATCAGAGCCTGAAGCGAGGCATTAACGTTCTGAACCTTAGCACAACCTGCATGACCAGGCATCTACATGCAAAGCATGAACTGCAGTGGAGTAAACACCTTAAAAACAAGGAACTCACTCAGGCTCCCCCTGCTCCGTCTTCTGCTGCTGCCTCGGCCTCTTCCTCCGCCTCAGGAGGAATGTTGGCACCTGCGGCCCACCAAACAGAGGATATGCCACCGACACCACCACCTAAGTCACCAAGCATCTCCACCATGTCACACGGCAGCGTTCAGCTCTCCATCTCACAAACCTTGGAGAGAAAGCGTAAATTCCCACCTAGCCACCCTCGAGCCCTGGGCCTGAATGCCAGCATTTCTAAATTACTGGCCTTTGAAATGCTGTCATTCAGGCTGGTGGACACAGACAACTTTAAACAGCTGATGGCGATGGCTGTCCCCCAGTATGTTGTTCCCAGCCACCACCACTTCTCCAAGACAGCCGAGCCTGCCCTGCACAACCAAGTATCCGATAAAATCAAGGGTGCACTGCGCAACTCCATCTGTGGCAAGGTCCACCAAACCACAGATACGTGGACCAGTAAGCACGGCCAGGGACACTATATCTCCCTAACTGCACACTGGGTAAATGTAGTGGCGGCTGGGCCCCAGGCAGAGAGTTCTTTGGCGCACGTCCTTCCGCCGCCAAGGATCGCAGGGCATCATTCTTTGCCTCCTGTAGCCTCCTCCTCCTACTCGGCTTCCTCTTCCTCTGCTTCCACCAGCTCATCCAGTCAGCCACACACCTTCACCACCAACTTCAGCACAGCCCGGGTAAACGTCAGCAGACCATTCTGAAACTGATATGTTTGGGGACAGGCCCCACACCGCGCAGGAGTTGTGGCGGGGTATTGAACAACAGACCGACCAGTGGTTGCTGCCGGTGGGCCTCAAGCCCGGCCTGGTGGTGTGCGATAATAGGCGAAATCTCGTCACAGCTCTGGGACTAGCCGGTTTGACGCACATCCCTTGCCTGGCGCATATGCTGAATTTGGTGGTGCAGAAGTTCATTCACAACTACCCCGACATGTCAGAGCTGCTGGATAAAATGCGGGCCGTCTGTGCGCGCTCCGGCGTTCACATCCTGCCGCTGCTCGCCTGTCTGCGCTACAGCGGAACTTCGGCCTTCCCGCTCACCGCCTCATATGCGACGTGCCCACCAGGTGGAACTCCTGGCCATAGTGGAGTTTCAGCTGCAGCACGCACGGGTCAGTCGCACTGCGGAACCGCACCACTTCACCACCAATGACTGGGCCTCCATGCGAGACCTGTGTGCCCTGTTTCGAGTACTCCACCAACATGGCCAGTGGCGATGACACCGTTATCAGCGTTACAATACCACTTCTATGTCTCCTTGAGAAAACGCCTAGGGCGGTGATGGAAGAGGAGGTGGCCCAGGAGGAGGAGGAGGAGGGGTCATTTTTAGCACTTTCAGGCCAGTCTGTTAGAAGTGGCTCAGAGGGAGGTTTTTTGCAACAGCAGAGGCCAGGTACAAATGTGGCCAGCCAGGGTCCACTACTGGAGGACAAGGAGGATGAGGAGGAGGTGGAGAAGGATGAGGATGAAGCAGGTTCACAGCGGGGTGGCATTCAACACAGCTCAGGCCCATCACTGGTGCGTGGCTGAATACGGAGGACGATGACAATACGCCTCCCACAGAGGACAGCTTGTCCTTACCTCTGGGAAGCCTGGCACACATGAGCGACTACATGCTGCAGTGCCTGCGCAACGACAGCAGAGTTGCCCACATTTTAACGTGTGCGGACTACTGGGTTGCCACCCTGCTGGATCCCAGGTACAAAGACAATGTGCCCACCTTACTTCCTGCACTGGAGCGTGATAGGAAGATGCGCGAGTACAAGCGCACGCTGGTAGACGCGCTCCTGAGAGCATTCCCAAATGTCAGAGGGGAACAAGTGGAAGCCCAAGGTGAAGGCAGAGGAGGAGCAAGAGGTCGCCAACGCAGCTGTGTCACAGACAGCTCCTCTGAGGGCAGGGTTAGCATGGCAGAAATGTGGAAAAGTTTTGTCACCACACCACAGCTAACTGCATCACCACCTGATACGGAACGTCAGCCACGTACTAACTTATGGTTCGGCCCCATTCAATTTCTGGTCTCCAAATTGTCCACGTGGCCAGAGCTAGTCTTTTATGCCTTGGAGGTGCTGGCCTGCCTGGCGGCCAGCGTTTTGTCTGAACGTGTATTCAGCACGGCAGGGGGCGTCATTACTGACAAACGCAGCCGCCTGTCCACAGCCAACGTGGACAAGCTGACATTCATAAAAATAAACCAGGCATGGATCCCACAGGACCTGTCCATCCCTTGCACAGAATAGACATTTATAACTGCCTCCCCCTCAACCATATATTCTTATACTCCGTGGCACTTCTTTATTGAATCCTCTTTTTTTATTTTACCATTATATTGCGGTGCAACCAAAGGTTCAATGAACCTCTTCTCCGTCTAGGTGCCAGGGGCCTAATTATCTGAAAGTGGCCTGTTCCAGTGGTGGGTGACATGAAGCCTGATTCTCTGCTATGCGACCTCTGTCCTCTGTCTGGGTGCCATGGGCTAAATATCTTGAAGTGGCCTTCTCTATTGCTGGGTGACATGAAGCCTGATTTTCTGCTATGCGACCTCTCTCCTCCGTCTCGGTGCCAGGGGCCTAATTATCTAAAAGTGTCCTTCTCCATTGGTGGGCGACATGATGTCTGATTCTCTGCTATGCGACCTCTCTCCTCCGTCTGGGTGACAGGGGTCTAATTATCGAAAAGTGGCCTTCTCCATTGGTGGGTGACATGACGCCTGATTCTTTGCTATGCGACCTCTGTCCTCTGTCTGGGTGCTGGGGCCTAAATAAATTAAAGTGGATTTCTCCATTGGTAGGTGATATGAAGCCTGATTCTCTGCTATGGAACCTCTCTCCAATTGATATTGCTTAATTTTTTAATTCATTTCCCTATCCACATTTGTTTGCAGGAGATTTACCTACATTTTGCTGCCTTTTGCAGCCCTATAGCCCTTTCCTGGACTATTTTACCGCCTTTTTAGTGCCCAAAAGTTCGGTCCCCCTTGACTTCAATAGGGTTCGGGTTCGGGGTGAAGTTCGGGTCGAGTTCGGATCCTGAACCCAAACATTTTCGGGAAGTTCGTCCGAACTTCTCGAACCCAAACATCCAGGTGTTCGCTCAACTCTATATGTCACACCTTCACATGACCCTACAGCCAATAGAAGACGTCATCAGTGATGCCACAGCACGTGACCACCATAGACCATCATAGGCCTCAATGGACAGGTGATATACATACCGCCATCAGAGCTCCAACCAATACATCTTTTTTTTTTAAACATATTTTTATTAAAGGAACATCGACCTTGATATGGATTATACATCCATTGTCATTGTCAATTATTCATATATCTTTAAAGTGCAATGTTTACCATGTCTTGTATACATTAGTATGAAATAAACATTTTAAACATTTCCATTTTTCTGTTTTATCCCCGTACAACCTTGCCCTCCCCAAATTTGTTAAAACCTCTTAGGCCCCTTTCACACGGGCGAGTTTTCCGCGCGGGTGCAATGCGTGAGGAGGACGTATTGCACCTGCACTGAATCCGGACCCATTCATTTCTATGGGGCCGTGCACATGAGCGGTGATTTTCACACATCACTTCTGCGTTGCATGAAAATAGCAGCATGCTCTATATTGTCGTTTTTTATGCAACGCAGGCCCTATAGAAGTGAATGGGGCTGCGGGAAAATCGCAAGCATCCGCAAGCAAGTGCGGATGCAGTGCGATTTTCCCGCATGGTTGCTTAGCAACGGGACCAGATCTTTATTATTTTCCCTTGTAACATGGTTATAAGGGGAAATAACAGCATTATTAATAAAGAATGCATAGAAAATGAAGTGGAAGGGGTTAAAAATAATAAAAGTTAACTTACCTTAGCCATTTGATCGCGTAGTTGCGATCTGTCCTCTCTTTCTCTGCATCAGCTAAGAACTAAAGACGTCACATCACATGGTCCAATCACATGGTCCATCTTACCATGGTGATGGACCATGTGATTGGACCATGTGATGTGACGTCATCACAGGTCCTTTAGTTTTTAGCTGATGCAGGGAAAGAGAGGACAGATCGCAACTACGCGATCAAGTGGCTAAGGAAAGTTAACTTTTATTATTTTTAACCACATCCACTTCATTTTACTATGCATTCTTTATTAAGAATGCTATTATTTCCGCTTATAACCATGTCAAAAGGGAAAATAATAAATTCTCCAGAAGACCCGAAACCGGACTTCAGTGATGAAGTCCGGCTTCGGGTTGGGTACCAAACATGGCGATTTTTCTCACGCGCGTGCAAAACGCATTACAAACGTTTGCACCCGCGCAGGAAAATCGCGCATATTCCCGCAACGCACCCACCTCTTATCCGGGCGTCAAACATGACGCCCGTGTGAAAGAGGCCTTAACAAAACATAACTTTCTCCACGAATATCCATTTCGACATTTCAACATCTATCTGTCAATCATTTGCACCTAGTCTTTCTCCTTTTTCTAATCTAACTTAAGGTTACGTTTCCCAATGTTCCTTTAACCTGATCCCTTAGGTACCACCGAGTACCTTGAAATGGGATCATCAGCTCCCTTATTTCTTCTTGTGACATAGCTTGTGGAAGAAACTAGCTGTCGCCCTTTCTTTCTTTCTGCGTCTAGTCTGTCCATGTATAATACCTGCTTCATTGTCCTCTCTACATCTTCTATCGTAGGGGTGGTGGGATACAGCCAGTGAACAGGTGTATTCCTTTAATACCTCTCACCTGAGGGTCCTCCCTCCTAGGATCCACAGGAACAAAATGGAAGATGCATTGTTGTGGAGAGAGATGCAGCTCTACGTCCCAAACAATCTTAATGTACTCAACAGCTTCCTTCCACAGCTGGGATAGGGCAGTCCCATAAACCGTGCAACAAATGAGCTTTCTGTAGATGACACTTAGGGCACCATCTGAGATAATGCGCCGGAGCATCTTTATAGGAGAGGTCAAAGCCATAAGTCGCCTTATGGATAATTCTGAACTGCATCTCTCTCCAGGTTTCGCAATTAATGGCTTGCCTCACCCTTTCCATACCTGCTCTAGTTCTAGATGTCAATAAGTCATCATTTAACTCTCTTTCCCATTTCCTGAAGACCGACTCTCCCAGTGAGATGGAGTGTGTGCTCTGGAGTCTTCGGAGAGATCCGAGAGTGAGCCTGCCTCTCCCTCACGCCCTATCAGCGCATCAAACCACGTCAGTCTCTCTATATCCTCAAGCTTTCCTGCCTGTTTTGCACAATATGAGTTTATCTGTGTGTATGACAGCAGGTAGGGGATATTACCTACCGCCAATGATATAGACTTCATGTCTACATATCTAACAAATGTGTGTACTCTTGCTACTTGTCTTGTACCTAGTGCATGTTAAACATGTTGATATCCCTGTATATATATATATATATATATATATTAGATAGTATAACACAACATTAGATACTACTGCTCTACTATACAATAAGGTCTGCTATTGTGGCCCCAAAATGTGTTATCCATGGCCTTGTGACGTTCTATTCATGAGCGCATGCGCAATGCCTCCTGATCGCCTGGCAACCCTGGTCCCTTTTCATTCTGCTCCGTTCGGCTTCAGCCGACGAAGTGCGCATGTCCGTGACGCACTTCCGGTTCCAGCCGCGGACCGGAAGTGGAATTCGGGCGTGCTATTTAAAGCGCCGATGCGGTGCACTTTTGGATGCCACCCATTCTAATGCAACCAATTGTCTCTAGGTATGTACTCCTGAGCTGTCAGCCCTTGGGGCATCTGTTTATATCTGTTTATATCTGCACATTTGTTTATATCTGCACTTTGGGTCCCCTTCTTTTAACTTATGTTGTCATGACTCCACCATTTACGCTACCTAGGTGGGTCAGCATTGGTTTACAAGTACACCCTATTTGGTCAGTGTGCATTAGATTGCCTATATCCCTCACTATAGTGTAATATCTATATACCTTGAGCTGACTTTTTGGCTCTTTTCTTGCACTATTAGTTAATCTTGACACTGGTTTTTTTTCACCGTTGATGTTATCTGAAAATTTTTTGTACTAATTATGTATACACCTGTTGTTCTTAGGCCCTGAAAAAGGTCTTGTTTAGACCGAAACGTCAGCCATCTACTATCATGTTATTCCAATGGTGGTTGAAAAATAATGAAAAATAATAAAAAAACGTGATTGCATCATAATCAAGCTGTCGCCTGAGTGCCGTGTTTTTCCACTCTATATGATTTGGGACATTCCCGCAACACTGAGCACCATCTACAAGGTGGAGTGCCAGCCATTTTCTTTAGTGAATATGACAAGAAGTGAGACGGCTGTAGTTGGAGCCTACTTTGGAGATCTCGCCATGACATTAACTCTGCTCCCGAGGGTGTCAATAACTGTTTTAACTTGCTTATACCCTTTTCTTTCTATGTATTAAACATCTTAGATTGTCTCCCTGACGGGAAGGCTGGGAGGGTCCATAGAGGCATGTAAGGTGTGATGTACATGAGAAGCTTATAGATTTTTCTAATCGCTCTCCACGCCACTGTTGTGTCCCATTATCAAAGTATAGTTTTTCACTAAAGGAGGCATATCTCGTATTCTAGAATGTAAGAGTGCCACTAGGTCCCACGGGGGCCGCCAATTCTTTCTTTAGTTGTGTATTAGAGAAATAAGATGTGTTCAAAATCCAATCTCTAATATGTCCAGCGAGAGCTGCTAATGTTAGGTAGCTGTAACCCTCCTTCCCATTTGGTCAAACATAGTTTTTCATAGGCAATTCTTGGCCATTTCTTTTTTCACAAAAACTGAATAAAAGCCCTTAGCAGCCCAGTGGCGGATTAACATAGGGGCGTTCGGGTCGGCAGCCCCGGGCCCGGCATCACTGGGGGGCCCAATGCCAACCCGAGCGCCCACATACTGCGGAGGGGCACAGGAGCGCATAGTTCCCTGCCCCGCCGCCGATCAACACCATAGGCTTCAGGCCTAGCAGGCCTGAGGCCTATGTGGTAGTATATTCCCGGTGCAGGCGTGCGTGATGACATCATCACGTGCCTGCGCCGGGACGCAGGACAATGAGGATTGTACGCCTGCGGCCTGCCTCACCATCCCGAACCCAGGTAAGTATTAGCTTTTAGTTGTTGTTTTTTTTTCTGTGTGTTCCTTTGGGGGCCAGAGGAGGACATGGGGGCAGTGTGGGGCGCAGTATAGGTGCAGATTATTACATGGGGGCAAATAATTTCATTGGGAGCAGATTATTACATGGGGGCAAATTACTTCATAGGGGTGCAGTGTGGGGGCAAATTACTTCATGGGGGCAGTGTGGGGGCAAATTACTTTATGGGGGCAGTGTGACGACAAATTACTTCATGGTGGCAGTGTGGGGGAAAATTACTTCATGGGGGCAGTGTGGGGGCAAATATTTTCATGGGAGGGCAGTGTGGAGGTGAATTACTTTATGGGATCAGTGTGGAGGAAATTACTATATGGGGCAGTGTGGAGGAAATTACTATATGGGGGCAGTGTGGGGGAAATTACTATATGGGGGCAGTGTGGAGGAAATTACTATATGGGGCAGTGTGGAGGAAATTACTATATGGGGCAGTATAGGGGAAATTACTATATGAGGGCAGTGTGGGGGAAATTATTATATGGGGCAGTGTGGGGGAAATTATTATATGGGGCAGTGTGGGGGAAATTATTATATGGGGCAGTGTAGGGGAAATTATTATATGGGGCAGTGTGGGGGAAATAACTATATGGGGCAGTGTGGGGAAATTATTATATGGGGCAGTGTGGGGAAATTATTATATGGGGCAGTGTGGGGAAAATTATTGTATGGGGCAGTGTAGGGGAAATTATTATATGGGGGCAGTGTAGCGGAAATTATTATGTGGGGGCAGTGTGGGGAAATTATTATATGGGGGCAGTGTGTGGGAAATTATTATGTGGGAGCAGTGTGGGGGAAATTAGGGGCATTGCTATTAGGGGACATTATTTTTGGGGACACTATACAGGCATTATTACCTGGAGCACAATATATTGTTAGTGTTGTTGTTATTACTGGGGGCACTCTAGGGGACATTATAACTGTTGTAGACACTATAGGGACCTTTGGGATAATTTATAAAGCTGGTGTAAAGTAGAACTGGCTTAGTAGCCCACAGCAACAGATTCCACCTTTCATTTTTCGCAGCTCCTTTGGAAAATGAAAGGTGGAATCTGATTGGTTGCTATGGGCAACTAAGCCAGTTCTACTTTACACCAGTTTGATAAATGACCCCAATTATGAGAAATCTAATGTGTCTGTGTAACAAACTCTGTAGAGACGAGATGTGGCGGAAGGAATTTGTCATGCCGTACTAAGTCAAACGGAGGAGAAGAGGAAAGAGAAGGTCTACATGACAGGAGATGTCCCTGGATGTAAGAGGTATGTGGTGCTGTATTCTCCTATATGTAGAGGTGGCTCACTACTGTGACCTGCCTCTCATCTTCTCCTCCAAGTTTTTTTATCATAATCATATGTATTTTAAATTTGGCAACTAAAATTTTAATTTGTCACCTGCAGTCCTATGTAACAGTCCAGATAATAGTCATAACTTTCTTTGTGCAGATAATGTAGTAGATGTTCCATGCAGTCCTATGTAACACCCCACATAACACAATAGTTCACTGTGTTATGTGGGGTGTTACATAGGACTGCAGGTAACATCTATGACATCTGTACTCAGAGAGTTATGAGATGGTGGGGGTATGATTCCTGGCACCCCTGCCAATCCGTTGTTTGAGGAGACCGCGATGTTCCAGTGAGCGCCGCAGCCTCTTTGCTACTTAACAAGCACAGCGATGTCCATTTGATAGCAGTGTGCTTGGTATTTCAGATCATCCCCAATCACTTAGATGGGACTGAGCTACACCTAGACCATGTGAACGATGAATGTGATGTCATATGGCCTAGAAAGAGACTGTGACGCTCACGAAGCACCGCAGCCTCTTCATACAGAAAAAAATTAAACTAAAATGGATGGAGGGGCCCGAGTTGGGTAGACAGCCCCGGGCCTATCATGCACTTAATCCGCCCCTGTAGCAGCCTATTTACATCCATATGTTTTATAACAAGGGAATTGTCTGCACTGGATACAGTAACCTCGCAAAACTGATCATTTTAATAGGTGTGCTCTCCCAAATAGGGAAAGTGGTAGGTTGGACCATCTTTCTAGCTCTTGTTCAATCCTCTTTATCAGGGGAACATAGTTCAGTGTATATAAGGAGGCTGGTAGTTTCCCTATCTTAATGCCTAAATACGTCAAATGGTGTGGCATCCCTTCTACTCCACAAACACTCGAGGGGTCCAGTGCCTGTCCCTGCAAATATAAAAGCTGACTCTTGCTGACATTTATCTTGTGGCGTCTCCATAATAGAGCATGGTTTCCAGGACTCTTCCCAAGTGATCTTCAGGAGAATTTAGGAACATCAATATATCATCTGCAAAGCAGATTGGTTTTACCTCTCTCCCTCCTAGCCTGATCCCCTGAAACGTGTCTGAGTGTATCATGTAGAGTGCTAACAGTTCCAAGGACAAATTGAAGGAAGGGGAGAGAGGGGGCAACCTTGCCTGGTGCCCTTTGTAAGGTCAAAGGGGTCCGACAAAAATCCTGGAAAGCTTACCCTCGTCTGGGGTTTTCTGTACATATTATCTAATGCTGCTCTAAACGGACCTCTAATCCCAAAAGCATCTAAGGCCCAACCAAGCCAACGCCAGTTAACGTTGTCAAAGGCCTCCTCTGCGTCTATTGACAGAAAGGCTGGATGGCTTTTGCTGTCCTGGTTTTGTACTAAATAGTCTTGTCCGTAGTAGAAGAGGTGAATACGCTGCTATATACTCAAAGCCTCCGCTGGCAAATTGCTGCAACCCAGCTCGTCACTCCATATGCGGTGCTCAGCAAAGAGAGGATGAGTATCAAATCATTTCCATACATGAGGAGAAAACGCAAAAAGAATTGCGGCACTCACCGGAGTGAAGTAGGGATTATCTTTATTCTTCGTTTCTCAGTATACAACCATGCGGGGTTCAAGGGCGGACAGCTGATTACATAAGATCTAATGTAAGAGAAAAAAATGGTCAGCACTCGCTTCGTTGCACATTTGCACGGGATAGGACCAATACCACGTTCAAAAGCTGAAGAAATCCCAGCAAAACGTGACTTGATGCTCATTTAGGAATTGATTGCAAAAGAAACAGTATGTCCCATATCCAGGACGCGTTTCGGCTAGCAAGCCTTTTTCAACAGGTAAGTATCCATGATTACACACAGGTATGTATACACACAAATGCATGAGAATAGGGAACCTCCCCGTGACAACCGACGCCCACCAGGGGCGGATTCAAAATCAGGTGTCCAAAATCAGAACGCAGCACAGGAACAATCAATGTTTAATATAGTAGATACCATCTCAGTAGTGAAGTCCTTCGTTGAGTGGTGAATGTCTAAAAGAAAAAATGATAAATTAAGTGTCCAATAATTTACAGAAATTATGCACCAGTAAACAAAAACAGAAACCAATTTGATCTCAAATATGCATAATCTCATAGTCTCTATTGAGACCTCTTGGATGCAAAGTGTCCAGGGTATGGATCCAGTAAGCCTCACGACATAATAATAATTTCTTGATGTCACCTCCCCTTCTAGGTCTGACAACTCGTTCTATTACCTGAAACTTCAATTGGGCAATAGTATGATTGTATTTTTCAAAATGAGCGGGAATTGGTAACATCAAGTTCTTAGTCCTAATGGTGGACTTGTGCTTTCCATTGCGATATCTAACAGTCTGTATTGTTTCCCCAATATATAGTAATCCACATGGACATTTTATTAGGTATATTACGTTTGTAGACTCGCAGGTGAAAAAACCATCCACCGGATATGCCAGTCCACTATGTGGGTGATAGATATTGGGTCCTTTGATGATGTTAGAGCACTGGAAGCAATGCAGACAGGGAAAAGGATCTCTTCGCTGTGTAGCAAGTACACTTTGTTTCAAGGCACCCTTGGTGCTCCCCAGATCTGGAAAGCACAAGTCCACCATTACGACTAAGAATTTGATGTTACCAATTCCCGCTCATTTTGAAAAATACAATCATACTATTGTCCAATTGAAGTTTCAGGTAATAGAACGAGTTGTCAGACCTAGAAGGGGAGGTGACATCAAGAAATTATTATTACGTCGTGAGGCTTACTGGATCCATACCCTGGACACTTTGCATCCAAGAGGTCTCAATAGAGACTATGAGATTATGCATATTTGAGATCAAATTGGTTTCTGTTTTTGTTTACTGGTGCATAATTTCTGTAAATTATTGGACACTTAATTTATCATTTTTTCTTTTAGACATTCACCACTCAATGAAGGACTTCACTACTGAGATGGTATCTACTATATTATACATGTTCCTGTGCAGCGTTCTGATTTTGGACACCTGATTTTGAATCCGCCCCTGGTGGGCATCGGTTGTCACGGGGAGGTTCCCTATTCTCATGCATTTGTGTGTATACATACCTGTGTGTAATCATGGATACTTACCTGTTGAAAAAGGCTTGCTAGCCGAAACGCGTCCTGGATTTGGGACATACTGTTTCTTTTGCAATAAATTCCTAAATGAGCATCAAGTCACGTTTTGCTGGGATTTCTTCAGATTACAGAAGATCGACGGCTACGGCCATTTCTCGTGCAAAATCGCTCTTCCTCTGGCTGCACTAACGTCATTGCGTAACATTAAGCCATTTAAAAAAGACGCCGTCATGCTGTAACCTTAGTAACAGCTGGACGCCCTAATAAAACAAGACGTTAAAATCAATGTGAAGAAGTGACCATAAATACACCCCGTTACAGTACACATATTGGCAATATAAGTCACTATTGACCATCCATGGTTGCGCCAGGATATGCGGAACTTAACCTTCATGGAATTGCAGGGAAGGCTGAGGCATTCTAGCTAAGGGGTCATAACAGTACTTTGGTAATTCACCACTTTGATTCGGCAAGCAAGCCGCCTCTTAAAGGAACATGGCCATGTCATTTTTGTAATTTAGTCTATAACAGTTGCTATATCGCGCACCCTCCAGGCTGCAGTATGTCGCTAGTTCTACATGTACCTGGTTATTGTAAAGTGGTGTTATATCGGTGCTTGGTATCATAAGTAGCGGATTTACACTCTGGATATATAATAATATTGGCGCAGTATACTCTTATTACTTGTTATTTTTGTAATTTAACCCATTGGCTCCGGTAGCTCCCGTGCGCATAATCCACCTTGTCTCTTTCTGCAGAAGCAGCCGGTGCCGATCCCCCCAGCCCCCCCCTCGGAATGGGTCGGACCAGCTCCACTTCCGCAAAAGAGAGACAATGTGGATAGCCCCTGTGTGAAGCCCGGATGTGTTCAATCAGGCGAGGAGACCCCTTGCCAGATCGAATCGAATTCAGATGCTCCCGTATTCTCTCAAAGAGGGAGCGTATAGTTTTGCCGATATAGAACATTTTGCATGGACAAAAGACGACATACACTACATAAGATGTTCGGCACGTTATAAAGTCTCTGACCAAATGTTTGACTCCTCCTATCTTTTTTTTTAATCAAATATAATTTTTTATTGAAGTTTTTTCATTTTCATGTGTATAAACCAATAAAACAATCAGGAGGTTATACAGTATCAGTCTCGAAAATCTTTATTGTGCAACTGGTACAGTGCAAATGAAGCCAAATAGCAATACCATAAATCAGTGGTTTCAGCTCTGGCTGGCAAAGTATCATAGTGTCCTGAAAATATATATTTTGTTCTGGGGTGAAATTCAATTGCCAAAATAGCAATACCCTGAATCTGGTGTCCCAGCTGTTGCAGGCCAAGTGTTAAATCTGTCCGTAATAGGGTATATTTTGTTCTGGGGTGAAATTCAATTGCCAAAATAGCAATACCATAAATCAGTGGTTTCAGCTGTGGCTGGCAAAGTATAATAGTGTCCGCCAAAACATATATTTTGTTCTGGGGTGAAATTCAATTGCCAAAATAGCAATACCATGAATCTGGTGTCCCAGCTGTTGCAGGCCAAGTGTTAATCTGTCCGTAAAAGGTATATTTTGTTCTGGGGTGAAATTCAATTGCCAAAATAGCAATACCATAAGTCAGTGGTTTCAGCTCTGGCTGGCCAAGTATAATAGTGTCCGCATAAAACATATATTTTGTTCTGGGGTGAAATTCAATTGCCAAAATAGCAATACCATAAATCAGTGGTTTCAGCTGTGGCTGGCCAAGTTTCATAGTGTCCGCAAAAACATATATTTTGTTCTGGGGTGAAATTCAATTGCCAAAATAGCAATACCCTGAATCTGGTGTTCCAGCTGTTGCAGGCCATAGTTTAAATGTGTCCGCAAAACGAGATATATTTTGTTCTGGGGTGAAATTCAATTGCCAAAATGGCAATACCATAAATCAGTGGTTTCAGCTCTGGCTGGCAAAGTGTAATAGTGTCCACCAAAACATATATTTTTTTCTGGGGTGAAATTCAATTGCCAAAATAGCAATACCCTGAATCTGGTGTTCCAGCAGTTGCAGGCCAAGTGTTAATCTGTCCATAAAAGGGTATATTTTGTTCTGGGGTGAAATTTAATTGCCAAAATAGCAATACTAAAATTCAGTGTTTTCAGCTGTGGCTGGCCATGTTTCATAGTGTCCGCAAAAACATATATATTTTGTTGAGGGGTCATATTCAATTGCCAAAATGGCAATACCATAAATCAGTGGTTTCAGCTCTGGCTGGCAAAGTATAATAGTGTCCACCAAAACATATATTTTGTTCTGGGGTGAAATTCAATTGCCAAAACAGCAATACCATAAATCAGTGGTTTCAGCTGTGGCTGGCCAAGTTTCATAGTGTCGGCAAAAACATATATTTTGTTCTGGGGTGAAATTCAATTGCCAAAATAGCAATACCATAAATCAGTGGTTTCAGCTGTGGCTGGCCAAGTTTCATAGTGTCGGCAAAAACATAAATTTTGTTCTGGGGTGAAATTCAATTGCCAAAATAGCAATACCATAAATCAGTGGTTTCAGCTGTGGCTGGCCAAGTTTAATAGTGTCCTGCAAATTATAAATTTTGTTCTGGGATGAAATTCAATTTCCAAAATAGCAATACCATAAATCAGTGGTTTCAGCTGTGGCTGGCCAAGTTTTATAGTGTCCTGCAAATTATATATTTTATTTCTGGGGTGAAATTCAATTGCCAAAATAGCAATACCATAAATCAGTGGTTTCAGCTGTGGCTGGCCAAGTTTCATAGTGTCCACAACAACATATATTTTGTTCTGGGGTGAAATTCAATTGCCAAAATAGCAATACCATAAATCTGGTGTCACAGCTGTGGCATGGCAAGGCATAATAGTGTCTGCCAAAACAGAATATTTTGTTCTGGGGTGAAATTCAATTGCCAAAATAGCAATACCATAAATCAGTGGTTTCAGCTCTGGCTGGCCAAGTTTCATAGTGTCCTACAAAATATATATTTTGTTCTGGGGTGAAATTCAATTGCCAAAATAGCAATACCATCAATCTGGTGTCACAGCTGTGGCATGGCAAAGTATAATAGTGTCTGCTAAAACATATATTTTGTTCTGGGGTGAAATTCAATTGCCAAAATAGCAATACTCATGAATCTGGTGGTCCCAGCTGTTGCCGGCCAAGTGTTAATACTGTCCGTCAAAACAGTATATTTTGTTCTGGGGTGAAATTCAATTGCCAAAATAGCAATACCATAAATCAGTGGTTTCAGCTCTGGCTGGCAAAGTATTAATAGTGTCCGCACAAAACATATATTTTGTTCTGGGGTGAAATTCAATTGCCAAAATAGCAATACCATAAATCAGTGGTTTCAGCTGTGGCTGGCCAAGTTTCATAGTGTCCGCAAAAACATATATTTTGTTCTGGGGTGAAATTCAATTGCCAAAATAGCAATACCATAAATCAATGGTTTCCAGCTGTGGCTGGCCAAGTTTCATAGTGTCCGTGAAATTATATATTTTGTTCTGGGGTGAAATTCAATTGCCAAAATAGCAATACCATAAATCAGTGGTTTCAGCTGTGGCTGGCAAAGTATAATAGTGTCCGCCAAAACATATATTTTGTTCTGGGGTGAAATTCAATTGCCAAAATAGCAATACCCTGAATCTGGTGTCCCAGCTGTTGCAGGCCAAGTGTTAATCTGTCCGTAAAGGGTATATTTTGTTCTGGGGTGAAATTCAATTGCCAAAATAGCAATACCATAAATCAGTGGTTTCAGCTGTGGCTGGCAAAGAATAATAGTGTCCGCCAAAACATATATTTTGTTCTGGGGTGAAATTCAATTGCCAAAATAGCAATACCATAAATCTGGTGGTTTCTAGCTGTGGCTGGCCAAGTTTAATAGCTGTCCGTAAAAGCATATATTTTGTTCTGGGGTGAAATTCAATTGCCAAAATAGCAATACCATAAATCTAGTGGTTTCAGCTGTTGCAGGCCAAGTGTTAATAGTGTCCGTAAAAGGATATATTTTGTTCTGGGGTGAAATTCAATTGCCAAAATAGCAATACCCTGAATCTGGTGTTCCAGCTGTTGCAGGCCAAGTGTTAATCTGTCCGTAAAAGGGTATATTTTGTTCTGGGGTGAAATTCAATTGCCAAAATAGCAATACCATAAATCTAGTGTCACAGCTGTGGATGGCTAAGTATAATAGTGTCTGCCAAAACATATATATTGTTCTGGGGTGAAATTCAATTGCCAAAATAGCAAAACTCTGAATCTGGTGTCCCAGCTGTTGCGGGCCAAGTGTTAATCTGTCCGTAAAAAAGTATATTTTGTTCTGGGGTTAAATTCATTTGCCAAAATAGCAATACCATAAGTCAGTGGTTTCAGCTCTGGCTGGCAAAGTATAATAGTGTCCGCACAAAACATATATTTTGTTCTGGGGTGAAATTCAATTGCCAAATAGCAATACCATAAATCAGTGGTTTCAGCTGTGGCTGGCCAAGTTTCATAGTGTCCGCAAAAACATATATTTTGTTGTGTGGTGAAATTCAATTGCCAAAATAGCAATACCATAAATCAATGGTTTCAGCTGTGGCTGGCCAATTTTCATAGTGTCCTGAAATTATATATTTTGTTCTGGGGTGAAATTCAATTGCCAAAATAGCAATACCATAATCAGTGGTTTCAGCTGTGGCTGGCAAAGTATAATAGTGTCCGCCAAAACATATATTTTGTTCTGGGGTAAAATTCAATTGCCAAAATAGCAATTCCCTGAATCTGGTGTCCCAGCTGTTGCAGGCCAAGTGTTAATCTGTCCGTAAAAGGGTATATTTTGTTCTGGGGTGAAATTCAATTGCCAAAATAGCAATACCATAAATCAGTGGTTTCAGCTCTGGCTGGCAAAGTATAATAGTGTCCGCCAAAACATAAATTTTGTTCTGGGGTTAAATTCAATTGCCAAAATAGCAATACCCTGAATCTGGTGTTCCAGCTGTTGCAGGCCAAGTGTTAATCTGTCCATAAAAGGGTATATTTTGTTCTGTGGTGAAATTCAATTGCCAAAATAGCAATACCATAAATCAGTGGTTTCAGCTGTGGCTGGCCAAGTTTCATAGTGTCCGCAAAAACATATATTTTGTTGTGGGGTGAAATTCAATTGCCAAAATGGCAAAACCATAAATCAGTGGTTTCAGCTGTGGCTGGCCAAGTATCATAGTATTCTGCAAATTATATATTTTGTTCTGGGGTTAAATTCAATTGCCAAAACAGCAATACCATAAATCAGTGGTTTCAGCTCTGGCTGGCCAAGTTTCATAGTGTCGGCAAAAACATATATTTTGATCTGGGGTGAAATTCAATTGCCAAAATAGCAATACCATAAATCAGTGGTTTTAGCTTTGGCTGGCCAAGTTTCATAGTGTCCGCAAAAACATGTATTTTGTTCTGGGGTGAAATTCAATTGCCAAAATAGCAATACCATAAATCAGTGGTTTCAGCTGTGGCTGGCCAAGTTTCATAGTGTCCTGCAAAATCATATATTTTGTTCTGGGGTGAAATTCAATTGCCAAAATAGCAATACCATAAATCAGTGGTTTCAGCTCTGGCTGGCCAAATTTCATAGTGTCCTGCAAATTATATATTTTGTTCTGGGGTGAAATTCAATCTGCCAAAATAGCAATACCATAAATCAGTGGTTTCAGCTGTGGCTGGCCAAGTTTCATAGTGTCCTGCAAAATATATATTTTATTTCTGGGGTGAAATTCAATTGCCAAAATAGCAATACCATAAATCAGTGGTTTCAGCTGTGGCTGGCCAAGTTTCATAGTGTCCACCACAACATATATTTTGTTCTGGGGTGAAATTCAATTGCCAAAATAGCAATACCATAAATCTGGTGTCACAGCTGTGGATGGCAAGGCATAATAGTGTCTGCCAAAACAAAAATTTTGTTCTGGGGTGAAATTCAATTGCCAAAATAGCAATACCATAAATCAGTGGTTTCAGCTCTGGCTGGCCAAGTTTCATAGTTTCCTACAAATTATATATTTTGTTCTGGGGTGAAATTCAATTGCCAAAATAGCAATACCATCAATCTGGTGTCACAGCTGTGGATGGCAAAGTATAATAGTGTCTGCCAAAACATATATTTTGTTCTGGGGTGAAATTCAATTGCCAAAATAGCAAAACTCTGAATCTGGTGTCCCAGCTGTTGCCGGCCAAGTGTTAATCTGTCCGTAAAAGGGTATATTTTGTTCTGGGGTTAAATTCAATTGCCAAAATAGCAATACCATAAATCTGGTGTCACAGCTGTGGATGGCAAAGTATAATAGTGTCTGCCAAAACATATATTTTGTTCTGGGGTGAAATTCAATTGCCAATATAGCAATACTCTTAATGTGGTGTCCCAGCTGTTGCCGGCCAAGTGTTAATCTGTCCGTAAAAAAGTATATTTTGTTCTGGGGTTAAATTCAATTGCCAAAATAGCAATACCATAAGTCAGTGGTTTCAGCTCTGGCTGGCAAAGTATAATAGTGTCCGCACAAAACATATATTTTGTTCTGGGGTGAAATTCAATTGCCAAAATAGCAATACCATAAATCAGTGGTTTCAACTGTGGCTGGCCAAGTTTCATAGTGTCCGCAAAAACATATATTTTGTTGTGGGGTGAAATTCAATTGCCAAAATGGCAATACCATAAATCAGTGGTTTCAGCTCTGGCTGGCCAAGTTTCATAGTGTCCTGCAAATTATATATTTTGTTCTGGGGTGAAATTCAATTGCCAAATCAGCAATACCATAAATCAATGGTTTCAGCTGTGGCTGGCCAAGTTTCATAGTGTCCGCAAAAACATATATTTTGTTCTGGGGTGAAATTCAATTGCCAAAATGGCAATACCATAAATCAGTGGTTTCAGCTCTGGCTGGCCAAGTTTCATAGTGTCCTGCAAATTATATATTTTGTTCTGGGGTGAAATTCAATTGCCAAAATAGCAATACCATAAATCAGTGGTTTCAGCTGTGGCTGGCCAAGTTTCATAGTGTCCGCAAAAACATATATTTTTTTCTGGGGTGAAATTCAATTGCCAAAATAGCAATACTCTGAATCTGGTGTCCCAGCTGTTGCAGGCCAATTGATAATCTGTACGTAAAAGACTATATTTTGTTCTGGGGTTAAATTCAATTGTTAAAATAGCAATACCCTAAATCAGTGGTTTCAGCTGTGGCTGGCAAAGTATAATAGTGTCCGACAAAACATATATTTTGTTCTTGGGTGAAATTCAATTGCCAAAATGGCAATACCCTGAATCTGGTGTCCCAGCTTTTGCAGGCCAAGTGTTATTCTGTCCGTAAAAGGGTATATTTTGTTCTGGGGTGAAATTCAATTGCCAAAATAGCAATACCTTAAATCTGTGGTTTCAGCTTCGGCTAGCAAAGTATAATAGTGTCTGCCAAAACATATATTTTTTTCTGGGGTGAAATTCAATTGCCAAAATAGCAATACCCTGAATCCGGTGTTCGAGCTGTTGCAGGCCAAGTGTAAATCTGTCCATAAAAGGATACCTTTCATCCAGGGCCTAAATACTAGCCCTAAAAGAGATATTCCCCTAAATCAGTGGTTACTGCTATGCCTGGATTAGTGTAATACGCTACATAAATAAATAGGCAGATAGTGTGCCTGTAAAAAAAGGCCTGAATTTGAAATCAATACATTGGGCCAAATATTTTTTTTCTTATTGTGGTGCTTGTTGAACGTTAACAATGAGGAAAACATCTAGTAAGGGACGCAGACGCGGTCGTGGTGCTTTTAGTGTACCCTCTGGTGCTGGGAGAGAACGTGGCCATTCTGCCACAGCCACACGTCTTAGTGAACCAACTACCTCAGGTTCCAGTACCCTCCAGAATTTACAGCGATATTTGGTGGGGCCCAATGCCGTTCTAAGGATGGTAAGGTCTGATCGGGTACAGGCGCTAGTCAATTGGGTGGCCAACAGTGGATCCAGCACGTTCACACCATTATCTCCCACCCAGTCTTCTGCAGAAAGCGCACAGGTGGCACCTGAAAACCAAGCCCATCAGTCTGTCACATCACCCCCATGCATATCAGGGAAACTGTCTGAGCCTCAAGTTATGCAGCAGTCTCATATGCTGTTTGAAGACTCTGCTGGCAGGGTTTCTCAAGGGAATCCACATAGCCCCTCCCCAGTGGTGGAAGACATAGAATGCACTGATGCACAACCACTGATGTTTCCTGATGATGAGGACATGGGAATACCTCCTCATCGGAACCTAATTTTTAGGCAAAACACGTTGGGGTAGCCTACACATTTGGGGCATTTATTGTATCAGCTTACCGTTTGGTAGTAGTTAATCTGCCCTGTGATAATATTACCATAATTTGGGTAATTGATATCATATTTACTGATTTTTCCTCTGTTGAGGGTTTTTTAACAGGGATTAGGAGGGACTAGGTTCAGGGACAGGGAGCCCCCACCATCAGGGGGTCACCCTGGGCTGAGGAAGCTACAGGGACTATTTAGTGACAGTGTCTTTCTTTTCCCTTATGTGCCCGTCAGTTACCTAGCCCCAAGTTGTTGGATAACTTTGGGTTTACCTTCCTTTGACACCTTGTATGTATTATTGTGGTATACTTATACCAATACCCTATTTATTATAATTAAAGGTAATTTTAAAAAGTCACGTATTTATATGGAATTTGGCCTTTGAAATGCTGTCATTCAGGCTGATGGACACAGACAGCTTCAAACAGCTGATTACCATGGCTGTCCCACAGTATGTTGTTCCCAGCCGCCACTACTTCTCCAAGACAGCCATGCCTTCCCTGCACAGCCAAGTATCCGATAAAATCAAGTGTGCACTGCGCAACGCCATCTGTGGCAAGGTCCACCTAACCACAGATACGTGGACCAGTAAGCACGGCCAGGGACGCTATATCTCCCTAACTGCACACTGGGTAAATGTAGTGGCGGCTGGGCCGCAGGCGGAGAGTTCCTTGGCGCACGTCCTTCCGCCGCCAAGGATCGCAGGGCATCATTCTTTACCTCCTGTAGCCTCCTCCTCCTACTCAGCTTCCTCCTCCTCTGCTTCCACCAGCCCATCCAGTCAGCCACACACCTTCACCACCAACTTCAGCACAGCCCGGGGTAAACGTCAGCAGGCCATTCTGAAACTCATATGTTTGGGGGACAGGCCCCACACCGCGCAGGAGTTGTGGCGGGGTATTGAACAACAGACCGACGAGTGGTTTCTGCCGGTGGGCCTCGAGCCCGGCCTGGTGGTGTGCGATAATGGGCGAAATCTCGTCGCAGCTCTGGGACTAGCCAGTTTGACGCACATCCCTTGCCTGGCGCATGTGCTGAATTTGGTGGTGCAGAAGTTCAATCACAACTACCCCGACATGTCAGAGCTGCTGCATAAAGTGAGGGCCGTCTGTGCGCGCTTCCGGCGTTCACATCCTGCCGCTGCTCGCCTGTCTGCGCTACAGCGGAACTTCGGCCTTCCCGCTCACCGCCTCATATGCGATGTGCCCACCAGGTGGAACTCCACCTTGCACATGCTGGAGAGACTGTGCGAGCAGCAGCAGGCCATAGTGAAGTTTCAGCTGCTCAGTCGAACTGCGGAACAGCACCACTTCACCACCAATGATTGGGCCTCCATGTGAGACCTGTGTGCCCTGTTGCGCTGTTTCGAGAACTCCACCAACATGGCCAGTGGCGATGACACCATTATCAGCGTTACAATACCACTTCTATGTCTCCTTGAGAAAACGCTTAGGGCGATGATGGAAAAGGAGGTGGCCCAGGAGGAGGAGGAGGAGGATGAGGGGTCATTTTTACCACTTTCAGGCCAGTGTGTTAGAAGTGGCTCAGAGGGAGGTTTTTTGCATCAGCAGAGGCCAGGTACAAATGTGGCCAGCCAGGGCCCACTACTGGAGGATGAGGAGGAGGTGGAGGAGGATGATGATGAAGCAGGTTCACAGCGGGGTGGCACCCGACACAGCTCAGGCCCATCACTGGTGCGTGGCTGGGGGGATACGGAGGATGATGACGATACGCCTCCCACAGAGGACAGCTTGTCCTTACCTCTGGGGAGCCTGGCACACATAAGCGACTACATGCTGCAGTGCCTGCGCAATGACAGCAGAGTTGCCCACATTTTAACGTGTGCGGACTACTGGGTTGCCACCCTCCTGGATCCCCGGTACAAAGACAATGTGCCCACCTTACTTCCTGCACTGGAGCGTGATAGGAAGATGCGCGAGTACTAGCGCACGCTGGTAGAGGCGCTCCTGAGAGCATTCCCAAATGTCACAGGGGAACAGGTGGAAGCCCAAGGCGAAGGCAGAGGAAGAGCAAGAGGTCACCAACGCAGTTTTGTCACGGCCAGCTCCTCTTAGGGCAGGGTTAGCATGGCAGAAATGTGGAAAAGTTTTGTCTCCACGCCACAGCTAACTGCACCACCACCTGATACAGAACGTGTTAGCAGGAGACAGTATTTCACTTACATGGTTGAACAGTACGTCTGCACACCCCTCCACGTACTGACTGATGGTTCGGCCCCATTCAACTTCTGGGTCTCCAAATTGTCCACTTGGCCAGAGTTAGCATTTCATGCCTTGGAGGTGCTGGCCTGCCCGGCGGCCAGCGTTTTGTCTGAACGTGTATTCAGCACGGCAGGGGGCGTCATTACTGACAAACGCAGCCGCCTGTCCACAGCCAACGTGGACAAGCTGACATTCATAAAAATGAACCAGGCATGGATCCCACAGGACCTGTGCCTCCCTTGTGCAGAATAGACATTTAAACTGCCTTCCCCTCAAACATGTACTCCGGGGCACTTCTTTATTGAATCCTCAATTTTTTAACTTTACCATGATCTTGTGGTGCAACCCAAAGTTGAATGAACCTCTCCTCTGTCTGGGTGCTGGGGCAGAAATAACTGAAAGTGGCCTTCTCCAGTGGTGGGTGATATGACGCATGATTCCTTGCTGTGGGACCTCTCTCCTCGGTCTGGGTGCTGGGCCGAAATAACTGAAAGTGGCCTTCTCCAGTGGTGGGTGATATGACGCATGATTCCTTGCTGTGGGACCTCTCTCCTCTGTCTGGGTGCTGGGGCCGTAATAACTGAAAGTGGCCTTCTCCAGTGGTGGGTGGTAAGACGCGTGATTCCTTGCTGTGGGACCTGTATCCTCGGCCTGGGTGCTGGGCCGAAATAACTGAAAGTGGCCTTCTCCAGTGGTGGGTGATAAGACGCATGATTCCTTGCTGTGGGACCTCTCTCCTCGGTCTGGGTGCTGGGGCCGAAATAACTGAAAGTGGCCTTCTCCAGTGGTGGGTGATATGACGCATGATTCCTTGCTGTGGGACCTCTCTCCAATTGATATTGGTTAATTTTTATTTATTTTATTTTAATTCATTTCCCTATCCACATTTGTTTGCAGGGGATTTACCTACATTTTGCTGCCTTCTGCAGCCCTCTAGCCCTTTCCTGGACTATTTTACAGTCTCTTTAGTGCCTAAAAGTTCGGGTCCCCATTGACTTCAATGGGGTTCGGGTTCGGGATAAAGTTCGGGTCGAGTTCGGATCCCGAACCCGAACATTTTTGGGAAGTTCGGCCGAACTTCCGAACCCGAACTTCCAGGTGTTCGCTCATCTCTAATTGAGAATATAGCGCTATATTCGTTATATTCGTCAATTCTAGCAATACAACCATTAGGAACTCAGATCTAAGTTGTAATCGCAATGCGATTAATACAGGTTATATTAATAGCATTGCGATTACAACTTAGATCTGAGTTCCTAATGGTTGTATTGCTAGAATTGACGAATATAACGAATATAGCGCTATATTCTAAATCTTTGTTATATAATTCTAGCAATACAACCATTAGGAACCCAGCTCTAAGTTAAATTCGCAATGCGATTAATACAGGTTTACGGTGTCCATATTAGGACAGCGTCAGACATCATCCACAACTCCATCCTCCTTCAGGCAAAACACCCTCCTTCGTCAGCCCAAACTCCATCAGCCCTCTTCCCTCAGCCAAAACTCCATCCTCTGTCAGCCAAAACTCCTTTCTTCCTCATACAACACTGCTTCCTCCCTCAGACATCAGCCAAAATGCCCTCCTCCCTCATCCAAAACTGCCTCCTCCCTCAGACCTCAGCCAAAACGCCCTCCTCCCTCATCCAAAACTCCATCAGATGTCAGACAGAACCCCCTCAGACCTCAGCCAAAAATTCTGTCAGACCCCAGCCAAAACTGCCTCCTCCCTCAGACAAACCTCCCTCATCCAAAACTGCCTTCTCCCTCAGACCTCAGCCAAAACGCCCTGCTCCCTCATCCAAAACTCCATCAGAAGTCAGTCAAAATTTCCTCCTCCCTAACTCAAAAGTATGCAATACACAAACTCTACGCCCGAAGAAGCTGCTAGCTGCTGGAAAGGCAAAGGACCTGTGATGATGTCATGACCATGTGATGAGTCATGTGTGCGGGAGGGGTCAGATTTCACAGCGGCTGTGTACAGAACTGTAGTCATCAAATAGAGCTGTGTATTAGAGATGTGTGTGTATCCTATCTCTATTACACAGTGCACAGCTCTGCTACATGCAGGATACACACATATCTCTATTACACAGTACACAGCTCTGCTACATGCAGGATACACACATAGCTCTACTACACAGGGAGTTTTGCCTGAGGGAAAAGGACTGATGGAGTTTGGGCTGACGAAGGAGGGAGTTTTGCCTGACGGAGGATGGAGTTGTGGATGATGTTTGACGATGTCCTAATATGGACACCGTACAGGTTATATTAATCGCATTGTGATTGTAACTACTAACACTGCAGCCTCAGAATGAATCTAAGCTGGATGCCATCCTTGCTTTTTGATAGTAGGTGGGAGAGTCTGGGAGGGAGGGTATGCTGATTGGCTGGAATGTGTCTGCTGACTGTGAGGTACAGGGTCAAAGTTTGCTCAATGATAAAGTAAAGGGGCAAACGCGAACATCGCATATATCCTAAATTGTTTGGAATAATGTGCTTTAAAACATCCAATGTGTGTATACGATCACGAATGATGTTGTATCGATCAGGTAGTGTAAGGGTTATGCCCGCTTCACAGTGACAGACCACACTCTGACAGACCAAACTCCCCATTTAACACACCGCAAACAACCGCAAACAGTCCATCTGCAATACCGCAAACTCCCCATTTGCACAAGGTTGAATACCAAGCTAGCCATGTCCCGTTCCTTGTGCTCACTGACGTCATTGAAGGTCTTTTCCTCCACCCAGCCACTAAAACACCAAGGGTCTCCGAAAGGTGACAACAAGCCCCCTGGGACGCCTGCTGTGATTAGTCTTCCACCTCCTCAAAGCCACCTTCCTCCTCTGACTCCTCTTCTTCAGACTCCTCTCTCTACGTTGCCGCAGGTCCAGCAATCGACGATGACAAGGCTGCTTCTGGTGGTGATGGTGACCACAACTCTTCCTCTTCATGCTCATCTACGGCCTGATCCAGCACTCTTCGCAGGGCACGCTCCAGAAAAAACGCATATGGGATGAGGTCGATGATGTT
Source organism: Bufotes viridis (assembly GCA_033119425.1). Lineage (NCBI taxonomy): Eukaryota > Metazoa > Chordata > Amphibia > Anura > Bufonidae > Bufotes > Bufotes viridis. The sequence continues at coordinate 79,978,452 of CM065595.1, forward strand.
GCCTTGGGTTTGACTGAACAGGTTTGTCACCTCCGCAAAAGGACGCATGAGCCAACAGCCATTGTGCATGAGCGTTCAGTAACGTGGCCAAAAAATACCCAGCTCCGCAGAGGCTGTCCCCTTTTTTTTAAATAAAAAAAATCTGTTCTTACCAGTTTAATCTCTGTTTTGTCCCCTATCAGGGGCTGGTGTATGGAGTACATTTTAGGAACCGGGAGATGGAAAAAAATGGTTGGTCGGTCCTCTTCCTTCCAATTTGGGGCACTGCGCGTGCGCCGTGCAATGTTTTGTACCACCCTATATGAGTGGTGTGTTAAGTAGTACTATTCCCATCAGTTTAATCCCTGTTACGTCCCCTATCAGGGGACATGTATCGAATAGATTTTAGGAACCGGGACATGGAAAAAGATGATTGGTCGGTCCTCTTACTTCCAATTTGGGGCACTGCGTGTGCACTGCACAATGTTCTGTGCCACCAGTACAAATAGTGTGAACTACTATTCTTACCATTTTAATTTTTGTTAAGTCCCCTATCAGGGGACGTGTATTGAATTGAATCCTTGCATGGGGAGATAGAGAAAAAAGCTTGCTCTGTCCGCTTCCTTCTAATTTTGGGCACTCGCAATGGAATTTGCCACCAATGAAACTAGTGTTAACTAAGTACTATTCCTATATGTTTAATCTCTATCTTGTCCCTTATCAGGGTCAGGGCCGGTGTAGTGAATAGATTTTTGGAACCGGGAAATGGAAAAAGACCCATGTTCGGTCCGCTTCGTTTGAACTTTAGGTCACTGCGCGTGTGCCGTGCAATGTACTGTGCCACCCAATATGAGTGGTGGGCAGTGGGCACAGTACAGTCTGTGGGCCTGACACACACTGGCAGGCAACTGCAATTATATTAAAGGGTAAAAATGAAATGACTTCTTTATCTGCAAGGTCCCTGTGTGTGTCTCTGCCTGTCTGTCCCTGTGTGTGTCTGTTTCTTTCTGTCCCTGTGTGTGTCTGTGTCTATCTGTCCCTGTGTGTGTCTGTCTGTCCCTGTGTGTGTCTGTCTGTCCCTGTGTGTGTCTCTGTCCCTGCATGTGTGTCTGTGTCTGTCTGTCCCTGCATGTGTGTCTGTCTGTCCCTGCATGTGTGTCTGTCTGTCCCTGCATGTGTGTCTGTGTGTGTCTGTCTGTCCCTGCATGTGTGTCTATGTGTGTCTGTCTGTTCCTGCATGTGTGTCTGTCTGTCCCTGCATATGTGTCTGTCTGTCCCTGCATGTGTGTCTGTGTCTGTCTGTCCCTGCATGTGTGTCTGTCTGACGTGCAAACTAGCTAATTTACTCACCTCACTGGCGCTGACATAATTGAAGAGAAGCGTCTGCGCGAGATTACGTCAGCTGCAAGTGAGGTGAATAAATTAACTAGGAGGCGGCACTGGGCTCCGGAGTTTGGCGCGATTCTGAAGAAAAAAAAGGTCTTTGCTTTATTATACCACTATTAATTCTGAGTGTTGGGGGTCACTTATGGGGGATTAGTGTGGATGGCACTTAGGGGGGATCGGTCTGTGGATGGCACTTAGGGGGATCTGTGGATGACATATATATAGCATAAGATGCCACAACAGTGCAATCCACAGATCCCCCCCCCACAACAGTGACATCCACAGATCCCCCCCACAACAGTGCCATCCACAGATCCCCCCCCCACAACAGTGCCATCCACAGATCCCCCCCACAACAGTGCCATCCACAGATCCCCCCCACAACAGTGCCATCTCCAGATCTCCCCCCCACAACAGTGCCATCCACAGATCCTCCCCCACAACAGTGCCATCCACAGACCCCCAAAAAACAGTGCCATCCACAGATCCCCCCCAAAACAGTGCCATCCACAGATCCCCCCCCCAAAACAGTGCCATCCACAGGCCACCATTAGTTCAAATCCCACCAAATGCTCACCTTATGGTTAAAAATAATTGTTTTCTTATTTTTCTCCTCAAAAACCTAGGTGCGTCTTTTTATGCTTTTCTATCTTGAAATAAACTAAACCTTTAATGTTATGAAATTTAAATTTAATTTATATTAATTCACGCCCCATCCATCTACTCTCGGCCCAGCCCCCAGATCCAAAGCCTTTATTTAATTGACCAGTTTTCTGTTGTTCACAAAAAATAAATATTTTCAATATGTTCCTGTTATGGCACTTCTAATATTAACTTGTGGGGGGGAAATTACTTAGTGGGAGGTAAGTGTGGCGGGCAAACTACATGGAGGGCCGTGTGGGGGCAAAATTACTTAGTGTGGGGGCAAATTACATAATGCAGGGCTGTCTGGGGGTAAAATTAACTTGTCGGGGAGGGGCAAATTACTCAGTGGGGGTCAGTGTGGCGGGCAAACTACATAATGGAGGGACATGTGGGGGCAAAATTATTTAGTGTGTGGGAAAATTACTTAGTGGGGGCAACTTGCATAATGCAATAATGCAGGGCTGTCTGGGGCAAAATTAACTTGTGGGGGGGGGGGAATTAGTCAGTGGGGAGTCAGTGTGGCAGCCAAACTACATAATGGAGGACCGTGTGGGGCAAATTACATAATGCAGGGTTGTCTGGGGGAAAATTAACTTGTGTGGGGGCAAAATTAACTTGGGGGGGCAAATTACTCAGTGGGGGGCAGTGTGGCGGGCGAACTACATAGTGGAGGGCCGTGTGGGAGACGTCCTTGGATGTATGGACGCGATATATGGGTGGGGCTGTGTGTGGGTGTGGCTTGAAGGTGGACGGGGACACAGGGGCCCCATGATCTCCTATTCCTGGGGGAAGTGCCCCTCCAAAAACCAGGCTCTGGATCCGCCACTGGGGCAGTGTCGGGGGGGGGGATGGTGCCCAGGCCTTGAGCTGTGTAAGGGGCCCCAAAATTTCTGACGGCAGCCCTGCTGGTGCAATAACAGATGGTGGAACAAGAACAGCTTCCATATCTTATTCACCGCTCTGTAGTTCCATGGAAGAGGAAGTGAAGTAGGGTGAACTAGAACTGAAGAAGGATTTGGTGGGGTAGGGGGGAAATAACATCCCAGGCAAAACTAGGAGACAGGGCTGATGATGATAACACTGGCCATGACAATTACAGTCGAGTGCAGAGCCTTAAAGAACTGGGTTCTTAGTCACAGTGGCAAGCAAGGAAAGTTGCATTCTTGGTTGCTTACGCGCTGGTAAGTGTATTGTTAGCATCAAGCAAGTGACTACTGGATAGCCATTATTTGAGACCTTAACTATCAAAGCAAAATAGGAAAATATTTTCCTGATGCCGAAAGGGAGCCAAAATTGTTGTATTAACAGTATTTACTCTGAGCAGACACCTGCTGCCGACATGTCTGATTAGGAGGCCCCTCACCACTTCCTGCTGAGTAACTGACCTTTCGCCATCTCTGCTGACATGTAGCAGAGGCTGTAGCAACAGCCAATTCAGTTTGATGAACATGATGAAACAATTTTTTCAACAAACAAATATGTACCACCTGAACAACCAGGTTCAGTCCTACCTGGACTGTACCCTTACTCTGGCACATACCCTTTTCATAGTAAAAACTTGCTAGATGCTGTAGCAACATCTGTGTGTCACTCTATCTCCTCTGTATTTCCCTCCCCTCTCCATAGACTTCCATCTGTATTGAATAATTTCTCTGAAGACAGATTTTAATAGTTAAAAAGTTAAAAGTACAGGGTGGGCCATTTATATGGATACACCTTAATAAAATGGGAATGGTTGGTGATATTAACTTCGTGGTTTGTGGCACAATAGTATATGTGAGGGGGGAACTTTTCAAGATGGGTGGTGACCATGGTGGCCATTTTGAAGTCGGCCATTTTGAATCCAACTTTTGTTTTTTCAATATGAAGAGGGTCATGTGACACATCAAACTTATTGAGAATTTCACACGAAAAACAATGGTGTGCTTAGTTTTAACATAACTTTATTCCTTTATGAGTTATTTACAAGTTTCTCTTTGTTTACAGCCATTGACATGTCGCCGAGGTTAACACGTGAGGAGCGGATAGAAATTGTGTTGATGTCTGGTGAATGCAGTAACCGGGTCATTGCAGCAGATTTTAATGCAAGACACCCTACGAGACCACCCATCTCCCATGCTACAGTTGGCAAACTGCTTGCTAAGTTTCATGAAGCTGGTTCAGTGTTGGATTTGCCAAAATGCGGACGCATGAAATCTGTCACTAATGAAGAAACATCAGTGGCTGTCCTAGCTTCATTCAGCAAGAACCCATATCATAGCACTCGCCGCATGTCACTGGAGAGTGGCATTAGTCGAACATCCCTTCGGCGGATATTAGCTACTCACAAAAGGCACTCTTACAAACTCCAGCTACTGCAGCATCTCAACGAGGATGACCTAGATTAACGCACTGAATTTGCAGAATGGGCAAAACAAAAATTGGAACAGGAACCTTAGTTTACGCAGAAGATTTTGTTCAGTGATGAGGCAAACTTTTATGTGAATGGTGAAGTTAACAAACAAAACCACCGCTATTTGTCTGACACTAACCCACATTGGATAGATCCCTCCAAGACTGTTGGAACAAAAAAAATGATGGTATGGTGTGGTATATGGGGTACAAATATAGTGGGGCGATTCTTCAGTAATGGAGACCTCAAGGCCACCGGATATGCGAAATTGCTACATGATTATGTGTTTCCCTCTTTATGCACTGAAGCTGGCACGTTCCTTGAGTTTTTCCAGCAAGATGGTGCACCACCACATTATGGGTGTCAGGTTCGAGCATTCCTAGATGAACAGTTTCCTGGAAAGTGGATTGGTCATCATGGGCCAGTTGAATGAACCACAAGGTCTCCCGATCTGACCCCCTTAGACTTTTCTCTTTGGGGTCATCTGAAGGCAATTGTCTATGCTGTGAAGATACGAGATGTGCAGCACCTGAAACTATGGATACTGGGAGCCTATGCTAGCATTTCTCCTGCGGTGTTGCTATCAGTGTGTGAAGAGTGGGAGAAGAGGGTTGCATTGACAATCCAACACAATGGGCAGCACATTAAAGACATTTTATAAGTGGTCAGAAACTTGTAAATAACTCATGAAAGTTGGATTCAAAATGGCCGACTTCAAATGGCAGCCATGGTCACCACCCATCTTGAAAAGTTTCCCCCCTCACATATACTAATGTGCCACAAACAGGAAGTTAATATCACCAACCATTCCCATTTTATTTAGGTGTATGCATATAAATGGCCCACCCTGTACATTACTATTGGAGTAGCAGGGGGAGGAGAAGAGGAATGGAAGATGGCTTTTTCTGCTGTAAGATAGATTACATAGCTTCTAATTGCAGCTGTACTATTGAAAACTCAAATAATGGTTACTAGTTAAGCCACATTTTATAACCACAAAACTGGTTCATTTCTTCTGCAGCTCAAACAAAAAAAAAAACATCTTGGTGTAATCATATCTATCACTTGGAGATAATCATTTATAAAATGTGATCTCTATCATTTCAGTTCAAGTGACGAGCAAGCAATGGGCAATAAGGTGGAGGTGGAATAGAAGACACTGTTCATGCCCTCTGTACAGCAAATGCTGTGGAGAAAGTAGATTAGAGGAATGTAGTCAAAAATAGCTATGTAGTCAAAAATAGCTTTGAGTTAGAGCCTTCCACCTTTTAGGGGAGTTCAATGATCCACAGTTTGCTTTGCATAGCCTGTCTCATAGTTATCATATTTCTGTTGTCTAAAGTCTACTTTACGCTCAATGGCTGACATTGGAGCTGCAAACAGTGTAGTATGAGTCTGTAGTTGTGATATCCAGTCCTTGGTATGGTAGACCATTTACTGAACAGTTTCAAGATGTTATTTTATTCTAATCCTGAATAAACCCTTTAAACTGTGTGAAGGTTTTCTAAGAGATGCTATCTTAGAGGATCTCAACGGCAATAAGTAAATAACGCCATATCAGCATGGCTTCATGAGGGATCGATCATGCCAAACGAATTTAATCAGCTTCTATGAGGAGGTAAGTTCTAGACTTGACAGCGGCAAATCAATGAATGTCGTATATCTCGACTTCTCCAAAGCATTTGACACTGTACCACATAAAAGGTTAGTATATAAAATGAGAATTCTCGGACTGGGAGAAAATGTCTGTATGTGGCTCAATGATAGAAAACAGAGGGTGGTTATAAATGGTATGCACTCAGATTGGGTTACTGTCACTAGTGGGGTACCTTAGGGGTCAGTATTGGGCCATATTCTCTTCAATATATTTATTAATGATCTTGTAGAAGGATTGCATAGTAAAATATCAATTTTTGCAGACGACACTAAACTATGTGAAGTTATTAACATTGAAGAGGACAATACACTGCTATAGAGGGATCTGGATAGATTGGAGGCGAGGCCAGATTAGTGGCAGATGAGGTTTAACACTGACAAATGTAAAGTTATTCACATGGGAAGAAATAATGCAAGTCATCCATACATACTAAATGGTAAAACACTCGGTAACACTGGCATGGAAAAGGATCTAGGAATTTTAATAAACAGCAAACTAAGCTGCAAAAACAAGTGTCAGGCAGCTGCTGCCAAGGCCAATAAAATAATGGGTTGCATCAAAAGGGGCATAGACGCCCGTGATAAGAACGTAGTCCTACCCCTTTACAAATCGCTATTCAGACCACACATGTAGTACTGTGTACAGTTCTGGGCTCCTGTGAACAAGACAGACATAGCAGAGCTGGAGAGGGTTCAGAGCAGGGAAACTAAAGTAATAACTGGAATGGGGCAACTACAGTACCCTGAAAGGTTATCAAAATTAGGGTTATTCACTTTAGAAAATAGACGACGGGAGATCTAATAACTACCGGTATGTATAAATATATCAGGGGTCAGTACAGAGATCTCTCCCATCATCAATTTATCCCCAGGACTGTTACTGTGACGAGGGGACATCCTCTGCGTCTGGAGGAAAAAAGGTTTGTACACAAACAGAAGAGGATTATTTACGGTATGAGCAGTGAGACTATGGAACTCTCTGCCTGAGGAGGTGGTGATGGTGAGTACAATAAAGGAATTCAAGAGGGGACTGGATGTATTCCTGGAGTGTAATAATATTACAGGTTATAGCTACTAGAGATGGGTCGTTGATCCAGGGAGTTATTCTGATTGTCTAATTGGAGTCAGGAAGGAATTTTTGTTCCCCTTAAGTGGGGAAAATTGGCTTCTACCTCACAAAGGGTTTTTTGCCATCCTCTGGATCAACTTGCAAGATGACAGGTTCGAACTGGATGGACATATGTCTTTTTTCGGCCTTATATACTATGTTTCTATGTTACTATGTTATACTGCAAGGCATAAACATAACTAGAAATAGACCTAAACATATTTGAAAGAATAAATATACCAATGGCTTTCTGTTCATAATCCTCAGCCAAAACCATCATTTCTTCAGAAGTGTCTGTATCTTCTTCTTCTTTCGAAAGCTCTTTTAGAATTTTACTGCAAGCTAAAGCTGCTGCTATACAATCATGACACTAAAAAGGATAAAAAAAGATAATCCAGTTAAAAGGTAATATTTTTGCTAGGCAAGAAAAGAACTCATCTAACTTACTGACAGAGTAGTATAAATTCATTAAATATGGTTAGGGTTTTTTCACATTTCATTGAAGGATATTCCCACATTCAACAGGTATGGAACCCCTCCATTCACTTCTATGGTTAAAGTGAATTGGACAACTGAGGTCACATGATCATCATTGCAACCAACTGAGGTCCCAGAGGCAGGACCTGAGATTAGTAATTTATGACATATTCGGTAGATGCCTACAATATATTTGTTCCCTTAAACTGAATGAACGAATCTTAGATTATTTAAAATTAGAGGAATTTCAAATTATAGCCTACACTCATAACTTTTGTCTTGGCAATTCTTCTCTCACCTGGACCCATATGATTTCTCCAAGTTCCTTACGATTCTGTACAATAGCCCATATGAGAAGATCCCTCACTGGATCCATTGTACAGGATGATTTTCCTTGAGATTTTTTGTGGAAAGAACGAAGGGTGACTTTTTGTACCTGGAATAAAGGAGAAAAACACATTTAGGCCCACAATAAATTTGTCATCATCTCAAAAAAGATTGTAAAATTTGAGATTGTTGGTTAATAAGAAACATAATAGACAACTTAAGAAAAAGAAGTGGCACACGAACAGTTGAATAAAAACATACTAATAATAACATAATAATAAAAAAAATAATAAGGACCTACATTTATTTTAATGTGTGGGACTGCTAAAGATAGTCTTGGTCGTTCTATACTCTTGGGCTTTGGATAAAGGTGTTTTGTGAAGTCACCTAAGAGCTCTCGCAGAACTTGAGACACATGGTGAAGACGAAGTTTTGATGACTTCAGGAATTCTAATCGAAACCTTTCATCCTCAATAACTTTTGCCAATTTACTATGGAATAAACAGGAAGGGTCTGTGTTGTTGTACAGATGAATTATATTTTCTTGTGTAGCATATTCTTCAAGACGCACCCCATGCTCCAGAAACAGCTTTACAAATGCAGGTTTATTGCCAATCAACGCAGCTGTCATGACTGGATGAAGATCAGAGGGCTGTAAACCACAGACAATAAGTTACTACTGAGGGAAAAAGAAGAAGAACCTGACATAACTAATTAATCTACTGCCTTATCTACTCATTTCAATATTAACAGAACACCAAACAGCATTTTTATTTTTATTTATATTGAGATGTTTTTTTCATTGCGTCTCATACCTTCCATTGGTGATCATCTGTGAAAATGTCACTTCTAGCAATGTCAACTCTGTTCCATGCCACTGCCAGCTTTAATTGATGGTCCCAGTTTCCATGTCCTTGTTGGTCATGACTTAGTGATGCTACAGAAAAAAAATCATCTTTAAAAATAAGTTAAAAAGCATTGAATGCAGTATGTAATAGACCATACTGTATGTATTTCAGTGATCTGAATTATATCTAGTTAGGTTATTATACAGTTCTTTAGAGAAAGAGAGTATGCATTAGTAAAAATACTGAGCCAGTATTGTTATTAAAGGGGACCAAAATAAGGAAGACAAGATAAAATGCTTGCCTTTTAGCAAAGCCTGAAGAATAGCTACATCAATGTCATGCTGGTCGTCCTTGTCTGCTTGAAATATGGTAAGTAACTGGCTGTGCCTCATAATGTCTTGTATCTGGTATTGAAAAATGAAGAAAATAAGTAATAAATAATTATAATAAGTATAATCACCAGCCACATACATTAATGCATGTTGGTCGCCATACATACATGAACTCATTATTGCTAATCTTTTATATTTTTGTTATTAACAATAAAAGGTTATAATTATATTTTAGCATACCTTTTTTGTCCATTCAACAATCATATGTTCAGTAAATGTATCAAAGGTGTCATGGAAAAGAGTATGTAGTTTTTCCTGGACCAAAGATATTGTGATTTTTGAAATAGGAAGTTGTGCAACTTGAGCAATGACATCAGCTACTCTTCCAGATCCCTCTACAATGACACATGGAGTGTTGTTGCAGATAGCATTGTAGATTGTCTGAATAGAAAACAATAGAAATTAAATATATATTCGCATAAGCAATAATCAATTTCCATTCACAGAAGCGAAATACATATGTAAAACTGAATAACAAATATTAGAGTACAGTATCTTTAAGCATAGAGACAAAAAACTGCACATTATATACAGCAACTTACATCAAGTGTGCCTGGTCCTCCCTCTAGCACAACACAGATGATTGGAATTTTAATAGCAACTCCTAAAATTTGATGAGGAAAAAATTGGACAAGCTGTTTAAAAACATGGCTGAAGTCATCATTTGCTTAACACATTTAGTTTAGATAACATGTTTCATAAATCATGTAGGTTAACTCTACTACATCTGTATGTGAATAGGTACCAATGCACCACCTGCAAACTTGAGAACAAGTGCTGAATGGGGACCAATTTATATACAGACTGTAAGTTATCTAAACATTCTCATTCTCTATACTTGTGACAAACTGTTAAATAGTATGTGATCTAAATTAATTGATATTTAATATTAAGTATGTATTGCACTGCACACTGACACCATCTATAGTAATGTACTTGGCAATGGGAGATCTGTATGAGAACGTCAAAACCTATATTTGACAGTATAAAGTGCATACACGCCTGTTCTCTATGGTATAAATGATTGACAGAGACAGACAAGGAGGTCTTCTTCTTACACTCTGTCAGAGGTGTTTGCTACTGAAGGAGATGCAGAACACACATGGATCTTGAAGGAGGAGGATCTACCCTTCAATAATGATACTTCAAGGACTTTCATATTCACACGTGGACAATTAGACTAAGACTTTACTGAAACTATTTTTGTAAGTAATCAACTTTTATGAAGACTGAAAATAAGTTGCATTATTCATTTTTTGTATAACTCCTGTTGAATCCTGGTGAATGAGTCCTCCGGGTGTTCCTTACTCCAAATAAGTATACACTACATTTGGAGAGGATTACCAAGCAAGTTATTATATTTTGATACATAAAAATATCATATTTGAAATTATATTTTACACAAACTAACAATCATGGACACTAATGCTGCAATTAACATGTTTTGATTTTGGATTGATAGTGGGTAACTACAATCTCTACAAGTGCATTTATGGACTCTAGCAGAATAGTACAAATAACAGTATATTCGGCGCATGTATCAAACTCAAGATCTGTGGGCCAAATCTGACCCATGACATCATTTTATGTGGCCCGAGTGAGGTCCGGACGCCATAAAGAAATCAAGACTTGCTGACAATACCATAGTACCACACCTCATCATAAATCTCATAGCTGTGCATTCCCCTGGATGTGACCGCTGCATGATGCAAGATGCTTCCCTCACACAGTAAAGAATAAGCAATCTAGTGAGGATTCGCCAGTGGGGTACAAATCTTGTGAGGCTTCTATAGACATTCAATCTGTTATTGGCCTAACAGCTTCTAGAACTTTCAGGCACCACAGAGAAGGGCGAGCAAGCTTCAGCCTGGCTGCTGTTTCTGCTTTTTCCACAATAGTAGTGGTAAGGAAAGACAGTCTTGCCACTGTGTCTATGATAGTCAAGAATATGAGCTTCTGGGAGTGCTTGTAACTAAAGCAGTGTATAAAAAGTGCTGAAATGAGCCACCAGGGTAAAGCCTCTGGGAGGGTGATTTGTTTAGGGCAGGTTCTGGCAGTAAACTTTACTGAGTAAACTGGAAGGTAGAGGGGGCAGCGCCAGCACAGGGAGAAGACGCCATCTTGTATTCTGAGTTCGTACTGAAAACAGCACTAGGAGGGAAGAATAAGGATTCTCACCCTAAAGGGGGAGAGTTTTCCCTGATTGGCTCCCAGGCCAACAAACAGCCTGGATGAGCCAATCAGTGCTGCAGCAGGCACGGAGGTGCCCTAGCAGAACGTCATTCTATGCTGGGCTGTGGAAGAGGGATGATGGGTCTTGCAGTATCTGCTAGAAAAAACATTTTAGGGAGTCAGAAATCAATCAAGCATGTATTCTATTGCCAAGCCCCGTGAAGGGAAAGGCTAGAATTACAAAGAAGAAGACAAACTGTGTGTGTAGAATAGAGAGCAGCAGCGGATTGGTCATAGACTCTATAGGGAAATTCCCTGATAGGGAACGTAACAGGGATTAAACTGATAGGAATAGCACTACTTAACACACCACTCATATAGGGTGGCACAGTACATTGCACGACGCAGGCTCAGTGCCCCAAATTGGAAGGAAGAGGACCGACCAACCATCTTTTTCCATCTCCCGATTCCTAAAATCTATTCCATACACCGGCCCCTGATAGTGGACAAAACAGAGATTAAACTGGTAAGAACATATTTTTTTAATTTAAAAAAAAAGAGGACAGCCTCTGCGGAGCTGGGTATTTTTTGTCCGCATTACTGAACGCTCATGCACAATGGCCGTAGGCTCATGCGTCCTTTTGCAGAGGTGACAAACCTGTTCAGTCAAACCCAAGGCAACATCATGGACCTCATCCCATATGCGGCCAGAAAGAGTCCCTGTGGGTTTTAAAATTCGCCTGCCAATTGAAGTCTATGACGGTTCGCCCGGTTCTCCGGTCGCGAACATTTCCGGAAGTTTGTGTTCGCTGTTCGTGAACAGAAAATGTTATGTTTGCGGCATCACTAGTCATATGTATCTTGGCATCGACACTGTGTGCCAAAGATATATTCACTTGCCGCTGAATGTGGTCATATAGCTCTGGGATGCCCTTCTGGGAGAAATATTTCCTTCCAGGGACCTTCCATTGCGGTGTGCCAATGGCCACAAATTTTCTAAAGGCCTCTGAGTCCACCAGTTTATATGGCAGTAGTTGGCGGGTTAACAGTTCTGACAAGCCAGCGGTCAATCGTTGGGCAAGAGGGTTATCCGGCATCATCAACTTTTTACGCTCCAACATTTGGGCCACGGAAGCCTGCCTTCTGCCAGATGAACGCGATGACGGCACGATGGAACATGGAGTGGAGGACAAATGGGAGGAGAGAGGAGAAGGAGAAGAGGCAGGACGTGGAGCCCGGGAGTGTGGCTTCGTAGGTTCTGATGGCGTTGCTCCCACTGTGCTTGGTGATGGGAGGCCAGGTGGCTTCTTAAGGCGGTCGTCTCTAGGTAAGTGTTGGGCTTACCGCGACTTATGCTTTGACAGCACAGGCTGCAGCTGGCAACACTATTGTCAGCAGCTGACACAATAAAACAAGCCAACACTGCATGGGCCATGTGCCGGCGTCCTGGGAGCGCCAGAAGTGACTGTGCATGGTGGATGGCTCGCTCCAGGTACATTTGAAGTCTCCTTTTTGCCTCCTGTACCCTGCTAGCTCTGGCTGCTTCTCCTCCTTCTGCTCCCTCTCTGCTTCTCCGTCTCTCCCCCTGAACTACCCTCCTCTTTCTCTCTTGTGGGGACCCACGTGATGTACATCGACACGTCATTATCATCACCTTTACCACCACTGACATTTGAGATCTCGGAGTAGGCAGCAACAGCGGGGACCTCCCTTCTTGGGCTGATCTGGGTATTGTCGTCAGACTGCTGGGTGGCATCCGTTGCTACCTCCTCTTCCACATCCAATGTCAAGAATAGCTGCTCATCGGTAAGGTCTGGGAATGGATCGTAAAATAATTCCTCTGACTCAAGTGGAGGGGCTATGGTGGTGGTGGTGTATTTGGGGGTGCACACAGCAGAGAGTGAGGAGGGTACAGATAAAGAGGATGAGGAGGGTGCAGAAGCAGGTATATCGCAGGCTTTAATCAATATTTGGTGGAAACAGGTATATTGAACCCCTTAATCAGTATTTTGTGGAAGCAAGTATATCGCAGGCCTCAATCAATATTTGGTGAAAACCGGTATATCGAACTCCATAATCAGTATTTTGTGGAAAAAGGTATATTGCAGCCCTCAATCAGTACTTTGTGGAAGCAGGTACGTCAAACTCCTTAATCATTATTTTGTGGAAGCAGGTATATCGCAGGCCTCAATCAATATCTGGTGGAAGCAGGTATATCAAACCCCTTAATCAGTATTTTGTGGAAGCAGGTATATCGCAGGCCTCAATCAATATTTGGTGAAAACAGGTATATCAAACCCCTTAATCAGTATTTTGCGAAAGCAGGTACATCGTAGGCCTCAATCAATATTTGGTTGAAGCAGGTATATCGAGCCCCTTAATCATTATTTTGTGGAAGCAGGTATCTCGCAGAATCGTAATTAACACGACCCAATCTGGGAGGTCAACCCTATATATAAACTGGTACCCTGAAAATTAGTGGCATATAAACTAGGAAAGGGTAGCTAAAATATAACTTTTAATGATCAAAAGATAAAAGGCCCAAAAAGTATCATTTGTGTAAAATAGAGCTTGTCAGCTAAAATAAACCTAGATCAAGGTGGGAGGGCCCCCAAGGGATAGCTCCAAAGAGGGGGGATAGAGAAAATATGCAGGCCGAAAGACACGGTGCTGGGTCTTCTTGCCCTAAGATTCCCTATCTGAAAGAGATGTAGCCCTGTGAGAAGCCCTTTCTGGCCCTCCCTCCTATCCGACTGCCCAGATTCGTCCTAAAAGTGAGTGAAAATACAGGGACCCTCCTGGCTAATCCCGTATGCCAATCTTGAAGCAGAACGGCAGTCGAAGCTACAATGGTGTAAGCAAGTGTGCAGCATATGTAGTGTAACACGGCAAGTTGCTGGTTACAACCAGGGCATATAGATTGCCCATTAACATGGTAACTATGTCCCTTGTAGTCCCTTGTATGCCAAAACTATATCCGCAATTGCGGACAAGAATTGGACATGTTCTATATTTTTGCCGAATGAAAGAGGGAACCCGGAAGTGCAGATCCGCAATTCCGGATCCGAGCGGGACAAAGTCTGTCCCCATAGAAATGAATAGGTCCGCAATTCCGTTCCGCAAAATGCGGAACAGAATTGCTGACGTGTGAATGGGGCCTAAGGGTTCCTTATCACCGCCAGTTAGTTAGCTACTTGTTAGGTAGTTAGCTTCCACCACACCGCAGTGAATGATTAGTCGCTGATTAGCGTAATCGCTGTAGCTAATCAGCACTAGTACTATATATTATCTGTAAGTGATCAAGACTGATCGCAACCAGATCTATATCAGTACATTACGGTCACCTTAGGTTCTACAAAAAACGCAGTGTTCGCCCGATCAGGCCTGATCTTGTGCGCACATTTGCGTTCAGTCCGCCCCACCGCAGTGTCAGAATTTTTTTTTTCTGATCACTGCAAAAACACTGTAAAATCGCTGCGGCTCTATAAAGATCACTTTTGAAATTTTTGGATCTTTATTAGCGATTGCAGCTTTACTTCGCAAGCACTCCTATGTCCTTTCCCCTCTTTTTTTTTTGCCAAAGATTTTTTCATCCACGTAGATCGATGCGAATGAAGAAATCGGTGCCAATAATTTTTTTTTTCAGCCCAGAGGCTGAACGGAAAAAAAAAATCTCATTACCCGTATGCTCAATATAAGGAGAATAGCAGAAACTCCTAATGCTGGCCATATATGTAATGATTGCGGAGACCCTCAAATGCCAGGGCAGTATAAACACCCCACAAGTGACCCCATTTTAGAAAGAAGACACCCCAAGGTATTCCGTGAGGGGCATGACGAGTTCATAGAAGATTTTTTTTTTTGGCACAAGTTAGCGGAATTTTTTTTTGTTTTTATTTTGTTTTATTTTTCTTACAAAGTCTCATATTCCACTAACTTGTGACAAAAAATTAAATTTTACATGAACTCACCATACCCCTCACGGAATACCCTGGGGTGTCTTCTTTCTAAAATGGGGTCACTTGTGGGGTATTTATACTGCCCTGGCATTTTAGGGGCCCCTAAAGCATGAGAAGTAGTTTGAAATCCAAATGCGTAAAAATGCCATGTGAAATCCTAAAGGTATTCATTGGAATTTGGGCCCCTTTGTGCATCTTGGCTGCAAAAAAGTGTCACTCATGTGGTATCGCCGTACTCAGGAGAAGTAGGGCAATGTGTTTTGGGGTGGATTTTTACATATACCCATGCTGGGTGTGAGAAATATCTCTGTAAATGACAACTTTTTAATTTTTTTTATACAAAGTTGTCAATTTACAGAGATATTTCTCTCAGCCAGCATGAGTATATGTAAAAATACACCCCAAAACACATTGCCCTACTTCTTCTAAGTACGGTGGTACCACATGTGTGACACTTTTTTGCAGCCTAGGTGCGTAAAGGGGCCGAAAGTCCAACGAGTACCTTTAGGCTTTACAGGGTTGCTCACAATTTAGCCCCGTCCAAAATTCCAGAACAGTAAACACACCCCACAAATGACCCCATTTTGGAAAGAAGACACCCCAAGGTATTCGCTGAGGGGCATATTGAGTCCATGAAAGATTGAACTTTTTGTCACAAGTTAGCGGAAAGGGAGACTTTGTTAGAAAAAAAGTCAATTTCCGCTAACTTGTGCCAAAAAAAAAATCTTCCATGAACTCACCATGCCCCTCACGGAATACCTTGGGGTGTCTTCTTTCCAAAATGGGGTCACACGTGGGGTATTTATACTGCCCTGGCATTTTAGGGGCCCTAAAGCGTGAGAAGAAGTCTGGAATCCAAATGCCTAAAAATGCCCTCCTAAAAGGTGCTCATTGGAATTTGGGCCCCTTTGCGCACCTAGGCTGCAAAAAAGTGTCACACATGTGATATCGCCGTACTCAGGAGAAGTAGGGCAATGTGTTTTGTGGTGTATTTTTACATATACCCATGCTGGGTGAGAGAAATATCCCTGTAAATTAACAACTTTGTATAAACAAATGGAAAAAGTTGTCATTTACAAAGATATTTCTCACACACAGTATTGTATATGTAAAAATACACCCCAAAACACATTGCCCTACTTCTCCTGAATACAGCGATACCACATGAGTGACACTTTTTTGCAGCCAAGATGCGCAAAGGGGCCCGAATTCCAATGAGTACCTTTAGGATTTCACAGGGCACACCCCACAAATGACCCCATTTCGGAAAGTAGACACTGAGGGCATAGTGAGTCCGTGGGGGATTTATTTTTATTTTTTTTGCCAGAAGTTAGCAGAAATGGAAACTTTATTATTATTATTTTCCTCAGAAAGTGTCATTTTCCGCTAACTTGTGAAAAAAAATTAATCATACATGAACTCACCATGCCCCTCCGCGAATACTTTGGGGTGTCTTCTTTCCAAAATGGTTTCATTTGGGGGGTATTTATACTATCCTGGCATTCTAGCACCTCAAGAAACATGACAGGTGCTCAGAAAGTCAGAGCTGCTTCAAAATGCGGAAATTCACTTTTTTAGTATGTAAACGCTATAACTTTTGCGCAAACCAATAAATATACACTTATTGGATTTTTTTTTATTAAAGATATTTAGCACAATGAATTTAGACACAAACTTGTATAGAAATGTAATTATATTTGAACAATTTCACCAGAAAAAGTTAAAAATACACTTTTTTTGAGAAAATTGCGGTATTTTTTAATTAATATCAAAAAAACGAAAAATCTCAGCAGCAATCAAATACCACCAAAAGAAAGCTGTATTTGTGAGAAGAAAAGGAGGTAAAATTCATTTGGGTGGTAAGTTGTATGACCGAGCAATAAACCGTGAAAGTATTGTAGTGCAGAATTGTAAAAAGTGGTCTGGTCATTAAGGGGGTTTAAGCTAGGGGGGCTAAAGTGGTTAATCAGTATTTTGTGGAAGCAGCATATTGCAGCCCTTAATCAATATTTTGTGGAAGCAGGTAAATCAAACCCCTTAATCAGTATTTTGTGGAAGCAGGTATATCGCTGGCCTCAATCATTATTTTGTAGAAGCAGGTATATCGAACCCCTTAATCAGTATTTTGTTAAAGCAGGTATGTCGCAGCCCTCAATCAGTATTTTGTGGAAGCAGGTATATCAAACCCCTTAATCAGTATTTTGTGGAAGCAGGTATATTGCAGCCCTCAATCAATATTTGGTGGAAGCAGGTATATCAAACCCCTTAATCAGTATATTGTGGAAGCAGGTATATTGCAATTATATTGCAGGCCTCA
This sequence comes from Bufotes viridis, assembly GCA_033119425.1. Taxonomy (NCBI): domain Eukaryota; kingdom Metazoa; phylum Chordata; class Amphibia; order Anura; family Bufonidae; genus Bufotes; species Bufotes viridis. The sequence goes on from CM065595.1 coordinate 79,996,110, forward strand.
ATAAATATTTGGTGGAAGCAGGTATATCAAACTCCTTAATGAGTATTTTGTTGAATCAGGTACCCCCTCAATAATTTTTTTTGCCACAACACTTATATCACACCACCCTGTTTATTTGGGGCAACAGGTATATCACACCCCTTGCAAATACTTGTTCCAATAGCGTTTGTTCCTCTATATAGCTGCGGTATCGCAGCAGAACCGCACACAACTGCTGCACAATACAAATGCACTATATACTTTCCATATAAGAAAGTATATTATAGATATATCACACCCCTCAATCATTTTTTTTTGTGGCAACAGGTATATCACACCCCTTGCAAATAGTTGTTCCAATAGCGCTTGTTCCTCTATATAGCTGCGGTATAGCAGCAGAACCGCAAACAACTGCTGCCCAATACAAATGCACTATAATATACTTTTTATGTTAGAAAGTATATTATAAGTATATCACACCCCTCAGTATATCACACCTATCGATAGCACACTTATACCTGTCCTTAAAAGGACTTTTGTGGCCCTATTAGCTAGCGTTTGGTGTCCCTAACAGCCTGTCCCTGCTCCACAAAGCAACCTCTCCCTACGCTGGCAAAACACAGAATCTAAAATGGCTGCCAGATCGAGTTCTGTTATAGGGTGTGGGTGTGTCCATGTGCTGAAACATCTCAATTGGCTGTCCTGTCCCACCTGATGGATGTGTCCTGGGTCAAAGTTTGGCGCAATGCAAAAGAATATGGTGTCGGTTGACATTGCTCTATGTTCGCATGTTCGGCGAATCACGAACACTCAAAGTTCGCAGCAAAATTACCATCTGGCAAACCGCAAGGCCATCTCTAATGATTGGGGATATGGGCTGGCTGCCACAAAGAAGACCAGAAGAAGTGGCACTTGCTCTGATTTAGATTGATGGCCAGTTCTATTTTCCCACAGGATCCGAATATGTCATCTCATCTGCTGCAGTAGAGCTCTGTTTGTGTTTGAATGCCCATGGCTTCTTTTAATTCTGTAAATCTTTCACATAGCTGTGGTTTTGTGTGCCTGCCTTATTGAGAAATACCACCATATGGGAGAGAAAAACCACCATATGGGATTTGTTCACACAAAGCTAGAGGCAGCTGAGCAAGGCTTTGATCCGCCACAGCCACCTCCTTCCTACTCTGATGTCAGTTCTAGTGTTGAGCGAACAGTTTGAGCATAATTCGGGTTCGCACCGAATTTTGGGGTGTTCGGGACACGGACCCGAACCCGAACATTTTCAAAAAAGTTCGGGTTCGGCGATTACTTCCCGATTTCTGAAGGACTGCACAGCAGCCAATCAGCTATCGTTTTACTTCTTGCCCTAAGAGCCCATCACAGCCATGCCTACTAATGGCATGGCTGTGATTGACCAAGTGAAGCATGTGATCCAGCCTCTATTTAAGCTGGAGTCACATAGCGCCGCACGTCACACTGCTCTGATTAGTGTAGGGAGAGGACGCAGCTTCTGTGAGGGCGAGATTAGGCAGGGAAAAGTCAGCAACAGCACCAAATGAACTGATCGATCTACAGATGTGAATGATTGAACTTCTGCTAGTTACTTGCTCACTGGTTTTTAGGCTGCACAGAGCGTTTTTCTGTCACATATTTTCTGGGGTGATCGGTGGCCATTTTGTGACTTGTGGTGCACCAGAACAAGCTGCCACTAAGTCAATCAATCCATCAATACAAGTTTTTTTTTTTTTTTTGCTATATCCTACAACAAGGGCTTAGCTCTGCTAATTGTCACCCCTAGAAACTCAGAATAGCAATTTCTATATTTTATTAAGGGGTTAAATACAATTGCCAAAATACCAATCCCCTAAATCTGGTGTTCCAGCTGTGGCTAGCCAAGTATAATACTGTGTGCTGTCTGGCAAAGGATAGATTATTTTCTGAGGTAAAATTCAAATGCCAAAATAGCAATACCATAAATCAGTGGTTTCAGCTGTGGCTGGCCAAGTTTTATAGTGTCCTGCAAATTATATATTTTGTTCTGGGGTGAAATTCAATTGCCAAAATTGCAATACCATAAATCAGAAGTTTCAACTGTGGCTGGCCAAGTTTCATAGTGTCCACAAAAATAAATATTTTGTTGTGAGGTGAAATTCAATTAGCCAAAATAGCAATACACTGAATCTGGTGACCCAGCTGTTGCATGCCAAGTTTCATAGTGTCTGCAAAAACATATATTTTGTTCCGGGGTGAAATTCAATTGCCAAAATAGCAATACCATAAATCAGTGGTTTCAGCTGTGGCTGGCAAAGATTCATAGTGTCCACAAAAATAAATATTTTGTTGTGAGGTGAAATTAAATTAGCAAAATAGCAATACCCTGAATCTGGTGTCCCAGCTGTTGCAGGCCAAGTTTCATAGTGTCCGCAAAAACATATATTTTGTTCTGGGGTGAAATTCAATTGCCAAAATAGCAATACCATAAATCAGTGGTTTCAGCTGTGGCTGGCCAAGTTTCATAGTGTCCGCAAAAACTTATATTTTGTTGTGGGGTGAAATTCAATTGCCAAAATAGCAATACCCTGAATCTGGTGTAGCAGCTGTTGCAGGCCAAGTTTCATAGTGTCCGCAAAAACATATATTTTGTTGTGTGGTGAAATTCAATTGCCAAAATAGCAATACCCTGAATCTGGTGTCGCAGCTGTTGCAGGCCAAGTTTCATAGTGTCCGCAAAAACATATATTTTGTTCTGGGGTTAAATTCAATTGCCAAAATAGTAATACCATAAATCAGTCGTTTCAGCTGTGGCTGGCCAAGTTTCATAGTATCCGCAAAAACATATATTTTGTTGTGGGGTGAAATTCAATTGCCAAAATAGCAATACCATAAATCAGTGGTTTCAGCTGTGCCTGGCCAAGTTTCATATTGTCCGCAAAAACATATATTTTGTTGTGGGGTGAAATTCAATTGCCAAAATAGCAATACCATAAATCAGTGGTTTCAGCTGTAGCTGGCCAAGATTCATAGTGTCTGCAAAAACATATATTTTGTTGTGGGGTGAAATTCAATTGCCAAAATAGCAATACCCTGAATCTGGTGTCCCAGCTGTTGCAGGCCAAGTTTCATAGTGTCCGCAAAAACATATATTTTGTTCTGGGGTGAAATTCAATTGCCAAAATAGCAATACCCTGAATCTGGTGTCCCAGTTGTTGCAGGCCAAGTTTTATAGTGTCTGCAAAAACATATATTTGTTCTAGGGTGAAATTCTATTGCCAAAATAGCAATACCATAAATCAGTGGTTTTAGCTGTGGCTGGCCAAGTTTCATAGTGTCCGCCAAAACATATATTTTGTTCTGGGGTGAAATTCAATTGCCAAAATAGACAATACCATAAATCAGTGGTTTCAGCTGTGGCTGGCCAAGATTCATAGTGTCCGCAAAAACATATATTTTGTTCTGGGGTGAAATTCAATTGCCAAAATTGCAATACCCTGAATCTGGTGTACCAGCTGTTGCAGGCCAAGTTTCATAGTGTCCGCAAAAACATATATTTTGTTCTGGGGTGAAATTCAATTGCCAAAATAGCAAAACCCTGAATCTGGTATCCCAGCTGTTGTAGGCCAAGTTTCATAGTGTCCGCAAAAACATATATTTGTTCTAGGGTGAAATTCAATTGCCAAAATAGCAATACACTGAATCTGGTGACCCAGCTGTTGCATGCCAAGTTTCATAGTGTCTGCAAAAACATATATTTTGTTCCGGGGTGAAATTCAATTGCCAAAATAGCAATACCATAAATCAGTGGTTTCAGCTGTGGCTGGCAAAGATTCATAGTGTCCACAAAAATATATATTTTGTTGTGAGGTGAAATTAAATTAGCAAAATAGCAATACCCTGAATCGGGTGTCCCAGCTGTTGCAGGCCAAGTTTCATAGTGTCCGCAAAAACATATATTTTGTTCTGGGGTGAAATTCAATTGCCAAAATAGCAATACCATAAATCAGTGGTTTCAGCTGTGGCTGGCCAAGTTTCATAGTGTCCGCAAAAACATATATTTTGTTGTGGGGTGAAATTCAATTGCCAAAATAGCAATACCCTGAATCTGGTGTCCCAGCTGTTGCAGGCCAAGTTTCATAGTTTCCGCAAAAACATATATTTTGTTGTGTGGTGAAATTCAATTGCCAAAATAGCAATACCCTGAATCTGGTGTCCCATCTGTTGCAGGCCAAGTTTCATAGTGTCCGCAAAAACATATATTTTGTTATGGGGTGAAATTCAATTGCCAAAATAGCAATACCATAAATCAGTCGTTTCAGCTGTGGCTGGCCAAGTTTCATAGTATCCGCAAAAACATATATTTTGTTCTGGGGTGAAATTCAATTGCCAAAATAGCAATACCCTGAGTCTGGTGTCCCAGCTGTTGCATGCCAAGTTTCATAGTGTTCGCAAAAACATATATTTGTTCTAGGGTGAAATTCAATTGCCAAAATAGCAATACCCTGAATCTGGTGTCCCAGCTAGTGCAGGCCAAGTTTCATAGTGACTGCAAAAACATATATTTTGTTCTGGGGTGAAATTCAATTGCCAAAATAGCAATACCATAAATCAGTGGTTTCAGCTGTGGCTGGCCAAGTTTCATAGTGTCCGCAAAAACATATATTTTGTTGTGGGGTGAAATTCAATTGCCAAAATAGCAATACCATAAATCTAGTGGTTTCAGCTGTGGCTGGCCAAGTTTCATAGTGTCCGCAAAAACATATATTTTGTTGTGGGGTGAAATTCAATTGCCAAAATAGCAATACCATAAATCAGTGGTTTCAGCTGTTGCTGGCCAAGATTCATAGTGTCCGCAAAAACATATATTTTGTTGTGGGGTGAAATTCAATTGCCAAAATAGCAATACCCTGAATCTGGTGTCCCAGCTGTTGCAGGCCAAGTTTCATAGTGTCCGCAAAAACATATATTTTGTTCTGGGGTGAAATTCAATTGCCAAAATAGCAATACCCTGAATCTGGTGTCCCAGCTGTTGCAGGCCAAGTTTCATAGTGTCCGCAAAAACATATATTTTGTTCTGGGGTGAAATTCAATTGCCAAAATAGCAATACCCTGAATCTGGTGTCCCAGCTGTTGCAGGCCAAGTTTCATAGTGTCTGCAAAAACATATATTTTGTTCTGGGGTGAAATTCAATTGCCAAAATAGCAATACCATAAATCAGTGGTTTCAGCTGTGGCTGGCCAAGATTCATAGTGTCCACAAAAACATATATTTTGTTGTGGGGTGAAATTCAATTGCCAAAATAGCAATACCCTGAATCTGGGTGTCCCAGCTGTTGCAGGCCAAGTTTCATAGTGTCCGCAAAAACATATATTTTGTTCTGGGGTGAAATTCAATTGCCAAAATAGCAATACCCTGAATCTGGTGTCCCAGCTGTTGCCGGCCAAGTTTCATAGTGTCCGCAAAAACATATATTTTGTTCTGGGGTGAAATTCAATTGCCAAAATAGCAATACCATAAATCAGTGGTTTCAGCTGTTGCTGGCCAAGATTCATAGTGTCCGCAAAAACATATATTTTGTTCTGGGGTGAAATTCAATTGCCAAAATAGCAATACCCTGAATCTGGTGTCCCAGCTGTTGCAGGCCAAGTTTCATAGTGTCCGCAAAAACATATATTTTGTTCTGGGGTGAAATTCAATTGCCAAAATAGCAATACCATAAATCTGGTGGTCTCAGCTGTTGCAGGCCAAGTATTCATAGTGTCCGCAAAAACATATATTTTGTTCTGGGGTGAAATTCAATTGCCAAAATAGCAATACCCTGAATCTGGTGTCCCAGCTGTTGCAGGCCAAGTTTCATAGTGTCCGCAAAAACATATATTTTGTTCTGGGGTGAAATTCAATTGCCAAAATAGCAATACCATAAATCAGTGGTTTCAGCTGTGGCTGGCCAAGTTTCATAGTGTCCGCAAAAACATATATTTTGTTCTGGGGTGAAATTCAATTGCCAAAATAGCAATACCATAAATCTAGTGTCCCAGCTGTTGCAGGCCAAGTTTCATAGTGTCCACAAAAACATATATTTTGTTCTGGGGTGAAATTCAATTGCCAAAATAGCAATACCCTGAATCTGGTGTCGCAGCTGTTGCAGGCCAAGTTTCATAGTGTCCGCAAAAACATATATTTTGTTCTGGGGTGAAATTCAATTGCCAAAATAGCAATACCCTGAATCTGGTGTCCCAGCTGTTGCAGGCCAAGTTTCATAGTGTCCGCAAAAACATATATTTTGTTCTGGGGTGAAATTCAATTGCCAAAATAGCAATACCATAAATCTAGTGGTTTCAGCTGTGGCTGGCCAAGTTTCATAGTGTCCGCAAAAACATATATTTTGTTCTGGGGTGAAATTCAATTGCCAAAATAGCAATACCCTGAATCTAGTGTCCCAGCTGTTGCATGGCCAAGTTTCATAGTGTCCGCAAAAACATATATTTTGTTCTGGGGTGAAATTCAATTGCCAAAATAGCAATACCCTGAATCTGGTGTCCCAGCTGTTGCAGGCCAAGTTTCATAGTGTCCGCAAAAACATATATTTTGTTCTGGGGTGAAATTCAATTGCCAAAATAGCAATACCATAAATCTAGTGGTTTCAGCTGTGGCTGGCCAAGTTTCATAGTGTCCGCAAAAACATATATTTTGTTCTGGGGTGAAATTCAATTGCCAAAATAGCAATACCATAAATCAGTGGTTTCAGCTGTGGCTGGCCAAGATTTCATAGTGTCCGCAAAAACATATATTTTGTTCTGGGGTGAAATTCAATTGCCAAAATAGCAATACCATAAATCAGTGGTTTCAGCTGTGGCAGGCCAAGATTCATAGTGTCCGCAAAAACATATATTTTGTTCTGGGGTGAAATTCAATTGCCAAAATAGCAATACCCTGAATCTGGTGTCCCAGCTGTTGCAGGCCAAGTTTCATAGTGTCCGCAAAAACATATATTTTGTTCTGGGGTGAAATTCAATTGCCAAAATAGCAATACCATAAATCAGTGGTTTCAGCTGTGGCTGGCCAAGATTCATAGTGTCCGCAAAAACATATATTTTGTTCTGGGGTGAAATTCAATTGCCAAAATAGCAATACCATAAATCTAGTGGTTTCAGCTGTGGCTGGCCAAGATTCATAGTGTCCGTAAAAACATATATTTTGTTGTGGGGTGAAATTCAATTGCCAAAATAGCAATACCCTGAATCTGGTGTCCCAGCTGTTGCAGGCCAAGTTTCATAGTGTCCGCAAAAACATATATTTTGTTCTGGGGTGAAATTCAATTGCCAAAATAGCAATACCCTGAATCTGGTGTCCCAGCTGTTGCATGGCCAAGTTTCATAGTGTCCGCAAAAACATATATTTTGTTCTGGGGTGAAATTCAATTGCCAAAATAGCAATACCATAAATCAGTGGTTTCAGCTGTGGCTGGCCAAGATTCATAGTGTCCACAAAAACATATATTTTGTTGTGAGGTGAAATTCAATTGCCAAAATAGCAATACCCTGAATCTGGTGTCCCAGCTGTTGCAGGCCAAGTTTCATAGTGTCCGCAAAAACATATATTTTGTTGTGGGGTGAAATTCAATTGCCAAAATAGCAATACCATGAATCAGTGGTTTCAGCTGTGGCTGGCCAAGTTTCATAGTGTCCGCAAAAACATATATTTTGTTGTGGGGTGAAATTCAATTGCCAAAATAGCAATACCATAAATCAGTGGTTTCAGCTATGGCTGGCCAAGATTCATAGTGTCCGCAAAAACATATATTTTGTTGTGGGGTGAAATTCAATTGCCAAAATAGCAATACCATAAATCAGTGGTTTCAGCTGTGGCTGGCCAAGATTCATAGTGTCCGCAAAAACATATATTTTGTTGTGGGGTGAAATTCAATTGCCAAAATAGCAATACCCTGAATCTGGTGTCCCAGCTGTTGCAGGCCAAGTTTCATAGTGTCCGCAAAAACATATATTTTGTTCTGGGGTGAAATTCAATTGCCAAAATAGCAATACCCTGAATCTGGTGTATCAGCTGTTGCAGGCCAAGTTTCATAGTGTCCGCAAAAACATATATTTTGTTCTGGGGTGAAATTCAATTGCCAAAATAGCAATACCCTGAATCTGGTGTCCCAGCTGTTGCAGGCCAAGTTTCATAGTGTCCGCAAAAACATATATTTTGTTCTGGGGTGAAATTCAATTGCCAAAATAGCAATACCATAAATCAGTGGTTTCAGCTGTGGCTGGCCAAGTTTCATAGTGTCCGCAAAAACATATATTTTGTTCTGGGGTGAAATTCAATTGCCAAAATAGCAATACCCTGAATCTAGTGTCCCAGCTGTTGGCTGGCCAAGTTTCATAGTGTCTGCAAAAACATATATTTTGTTCTGGGGTGAAATTCAATTGCCAAAATAGCAATACCCTAAATCAGTGGTTCCAGCTGTGTGCTGGCCAAGATTTCATAGTGTCCGCAAAAACATATATTTTGTTCTGGGGTGAAATTCAATTGCCAAAATAGCAATACCATAAATCAGTGGTTTCAGCTGTGGCTGGCCAAGATTCATAGTGTCTGCAAAAACATATATTTTGTTCTGGGGTGAAATTCAATTGCCAAAATAGCAATACCCTGAATCTGGTGTCCCAGCTGTTGCAGGCCAAGTTTCATAGTGTCCATAAAAACATATATTTTGTTCTGGGGTGAAATTCAATTGCCAAAATAGCAATACCCTGAATCAGTGGTGTCTCAGCTGTTGCAGGCCAAGTTTCATAGTGTCCGCAAAAACATATATTTTTGTTGTGGGGTGAAATTCAATTGCCAAAATAGCAATACCCTGAATCTGGTGTCCCAGCTGTTGCAGGCCAAGTTTCATAGTGTCCGCAAAAACATATATTTTGTTCTGGGGTGAAATTCAATTGCCAAAATAGCAATACCATAAATCAGTCGTTTCAGCTGTGGCTGGCCAAGTTTCATAGTGTCCGCAAAAACATATATTTTGTTCTGGGGTGAAATTCAATTGCCAAAATAGCAATACCCTGAGTCTGGAGTCCCAGCTTTTGATTGGCAAGTTTCATAGTGTCTGCAAAAACATATATTTTGTTATGGGGTGAAATTCAATTGCCAAAATAGCAATACCTTAAATCATTGGTTTCAGCTGTGGTTGGCCAAGTTTCATAGTGTCCGCAAAAACGTATATTTTGTCATGTGGTGAAATTCAATTGCCAAAATAGCAATACCATAAATCAGTGGTTTCAGCTGTGGCAGGCCAAGATTCATATTGTCTGCAAAAACATATATTTTGTTCTGGGGTGAAATTCAATTGCCAAAATAGCAATACCCTGAATCTGGTGTCCCAGCTGTTGCAGGCCAAGTTTCATAGTGTCCGCAAAAACATATATTTTGTTCTGGAGTGAAATTCAATTGCCAAAATAGCAATACCCTGAATCTGGTGTAGCAGCTGTTGCAGGCCAAGTTTCATAGTTTCCGCAAAAACATATATTTTGTTGTGTGGTGAAATTCAATTGCCAAAATAGCAATACCCTGAATCTGGTGTCCCAGCTGTTGCAGGCCAAGTTTCATAGTGTCCGCAAAAACATATATTTTGTTATGGGGTGAAATTCAATTGCCAAAATAGCAATACCATAAATCAGTCGTTTCAGCTGTGGCTGGCCAAGTTTCATAGTGTCCGCAAAAACATATATTTTGTTCTGGGGTGAAATTCAATTGCCAAAATAGCAATACCCTGAGTCTGGAGTCCCAGCTTTTGATTGGCCAAGTTTCATAGTGTCTGCAAAAACATATATTTTGTTCTGGGGTGAAATTCAATTGCCAAAATAGCAATACCTTAAATCAGTGGTTTCAGCTGTGGTTGGCCAAGTTTCATAGTGACTGCAAAAACGTATATTTTGTCATATGGTGAAATTCAATTGCCAAAATAGCAATACCATAAATCAGTGGTTTCAGCTGTGGCAGGCCAAGATTCATAGTGTCTGCAAAAACATATATTTTGTTCTAGGGTGAAATTCAATTGCCAAAATAGCAATACCCTGAATCTGGTGTCCCAGCTGTTGCCGGCCAAGTTTCATAGTGTCCGCAAAAACATATATTTTGTTCTGGGGTGAAATTCAATTGCCAAAATAGCAATACCCTGAATCTGGTGTCCCAGCTGTTGCATGGCCAAGTTTTATAGTGTCCGCAAAAACATATATTTTGTTCTGGGGTGAAATTCAATTGCCAAAATAGCAATACCCTGAATCTGGTGACCAGCTGTTGCATGCCAAGTTTCAAAATGTACCATAAATCAGTGGTTTCACTGTGGCTGGCCAAGTTTCATATTGTTAGCAAAACATATATTTTGTTCTGGGGTGAAATTCAATTGCCAAAATAGCAATACCCTGAATCTGGTGTCCCAGCTGTTGGCTGGCCAAGTTTCATAGTGTCCGCAAAAACATATATTTTGTTCTGGGGTGAAATTCAATTGCCAAAATAGCAATACCATGAATCAGTGGTTTCAGCTGTGGCTGGCCAAGTTTCATAGTGTCCATAAAACATATATTTTGTTATGGGGTGAAATTCAATTGCCAAAATAGCAATACCCTAAATCAGTGGTTCCAGCTGTGTGCTGGCCAAGTTTCATAGTGTCTGCAAAAACATATATTTTGTTATGGGTGAAATTCAATTGCCAAAATAGCAATACCTTGAATCATGGTGTTCCAGCTGTTGCAGGCCAAGTTTCATAGTGTCCGCAAAAACATATATTTTGTTATGGGGTGAAATTCAATTGCCAAAATAGCAATACCATAAATCAGTGGTTTCAGCTGTGGCAGGCCAAGTTTCATAGTGTCCGCAAAAACATATATTTTGTTCTGGGGTGAAATTCAATTGCCAAAATAGCAATACCCTGAATCTGGTGTCCCAGCTGTTGCAGGCCAAGTTTCATAGTGTCCGCAAAAACATATATTTTGTTCTGGGGTGAAATTCAATTGCCAAAATAGCAATACCATAAATCAGTGGTTTCAGCTGTGGCTGGCCAAGTTTCATAGTGTCCGCAAAAACATATATTTTGTTGTGGGGTGAAATTCAATTGCCAAAATAGCAATACCCTGAATCTGGTGTCCCAGCTGTTGCAGGCCAAGTTTCATAGTGTCCGCAAAAACATATATTTTGTTCTGGGGTGAAATTCAATTGCCAAAATAGCAATACCATAAATCAGTGGTTTCAGCTGTGGCTGGCCAAGTTTCATAGTGTCCGCAAAAACATATATTTTGTTCTGGGGTGAAATTCAATTGCCAAAATAGCAATACCATAAATCAGTGGTTTCAGCTGTGGCTGGCCAAGTTTCATAGTGTCTGCAAAAACATATATTTTGTTCATATGGTGAAATTCAATTGCCAAAATAGCAATACCCTAAATCAGTGGTTTCAGCTGTGGCAGGCCAAGATTCATAGTGTCTGCAAAAACATATATTTTGTTCTAGGGTGAAATTCAATTGCCAAAATAGCAATACCCTGAATCTGGTGTCCCAGCTGTTGCCGGCCAAGTTTCATAGTGTCCGCAAAAACATATATTTTGTTCTGGGGTGAAATTCAATTGCCAAAATAGCAATACCCTGAATCTGGTATCCTAGCTGTTGTATGCCAAGTTTTATAGTGTCCGCAAAAACATATATTTGTTCTAGGGTGAAATTCAATTGCCAAAATAGCAATACCCTGAATCTGGTGACCCAGCTGTTGCATGCCAAGTTTCAAAATAGCAATACCATAAATCAGTGGTTTCAGCTGTGGCTGGCCAAGTTTCATATTGTTCGCAAAAACATATATTTTGTTGTGGGGTGAAATTCAATTGCCAAAATAGCAATAACATAAATCAGTGGTTTTAGGTTTGGCTGGCCAAGTTTTATAGTGTACGCAAAAACATATATTTTGTTGTGGGGTGAAATTCAATTGCCAAAATAGCAATACCATGAATCAGTGGTTTCAGCTATGGCTGGCCAAGTTTCATAGTGTCCGCAAAAACATATATTTTGTAGTGGGGTGAAATTCAATTGCAAAAATAGCAATACCATAAATCAGTGGTTTCAGCTGTGTCTGGTCAAGATTCATAGTGTCCGCAAAAACTTATATTTTGTTGTGGGTTAAATTCAATTGCCAAAATAGCAATACCCTGAATCTGGTGTCCCAGCTGTTGCAGGCCAAGTTTCATAGTGTCCGCAAAAACATATATTTTGTTGTGGGGTGAAATTCAATTGCCAAAATAGCAATACCATAAAACAGTGGTTTCAGCTGTGGCTGGCCAAGTTTCATTGTGTCCGCAAAACATATATTTTGTTCTGGGGTGAAATTCAATTGCCAAAATAGCAATACCCTGAATCTGGTGTCCTAGCTGTTGCAGGCCAAGTTTGATAGTGTCCGCAAAAACATATATTTTGTTCTGGGGTGAAATTCAATTGCCAAAATAGCAATACCATAAATCAGTGGTTTTAGCTGTGCCTGGCCAAGTTTCATAATTTCCGCAAAAACATATATTTTGTTGTGGGGTGAAATTCAATTGCCAAAATAGCAATACCCTGAATCTGGTGTCCCAGCTGTTGCAGGCCAAGTTTCATAGTGTCCGCAAAAACATATATTTTGTTGTGGGGTGAAATTCAATTGCCAAAATAGCAATAAAATAAATCAGTGGTTTCAGCTGTGGCTGGCCAAGTTTCATAGTGTCCGCAAAAACATATATTTTGTTGAGGGGTCAAATTCAATTGACAAAATAGCAATACCATAAATCCGTGGTTTCAGCTATGGCTGGCCAAGATTTATAGTGTCCGCAAAAACATATATTTTGTTGTCTGGTGAAATTCAATTGCCAAAATAGCAATACCCTGAATCTGGTGTCCCAGCTGTTGCAGGCCAAGTGTCATAGTGTCCGCAAAAACATATATTTTGTTGTGGGGTGAAAATCAATTGCCAAAATAGCAATACCCTGAATCTGGTGTCCCAGCTGTTGCAGGCCAAGTTTCATAGTGTCCGCAAAAACATATATTTTGTTCTGGGGTGAAATTCAATTGCCAAAATAGCAATACCATAAATCTGTGGTTTCAGCTATGGCTGGCCAAGTTTTATAGTGTCCGCAAAAACATATATTTTGTTCTGGGGTGAAACTCAATTGGCAAAATAGCAATACCCTGAATCTGGTGTCCCAGCTGTTGCAGGCCAAGTTTCATAGTGTCCGCAAAAACATATATTTTGTTGTGGGGTGAAATTCAATTGCAAAAATAGCAATACCATAAATCAGTGGTTTCAGCTGTGGCTGGCCAAGATTCATAGTGTCCGCAAAAACATATATTTTGTTGTGGGATGAAATTCAATTGCCAAAATAGCAATACCCTGAATCTGGTGTCCCAGCTGTTGCATGACAAGTTTCATAGTGTATGCAAAAACATATATTTTGTTGATGGGTGAAATTCAATTGCCAAAATAGCAATACCATAAATCAGTGGTTTCAGCTGTGGCTGGCCAAGTTTCATTGTGTCCGCAAAAACATATATTTTGTTCTGGGGTGAAATTCAATTGCCAAAATAGCAATACCATAAATCAGTGGTTTCAGCTGTTGCTGGCCAAGTTTCATAGTGTCTGCAAAAACATATATTTTGTTCTGGAGGGAAATTCAATTGCCAAAATAGCAATACCATAAATCAGTGGTTTCAGCTGTGGCTGGCCAAGATTCATAGTGTCTGCAAAAACATATATTTTGTTGTGGGGTGAAATTCAATTGCCAAAATAGCAATACCCTGAATCTGCTGTCCCAGCTGTTGCAGGCCAAGCTTCATAGTGTCCGCAAAAACATATATTTTGTTCTTGGGTTAAATTCAATTGCTAAAATAGCAATACACTGAATCTGGTGTCCCAGCTGTTGCAGGCAAAGTTTTATAGTGTCCGCAAAAACATATATTTTGTTCTGGGGTGAAATTCAATTGCCAAAATAGCAATACCATAAATCAGTGGTTTCAGCTGTGGCGGGCCAAGATTCATAGTGTCTGCATAAACATATATTTTGTTGTGGGGTGAAATTCAATTTCGAAAATAGCAATACCCTGAATCTGGTGTCCCAGCTGTTGTAGGCCAAGTTTGTTAGCGTCTTCAAAAACATATATTTTGTTCTGGGGTGAAATTCATTTGCCAAAATAGCAATGCCATAAATCAGTGGTTTTTGCCTTGGCTGGCCAAGTTTCAAAGGGTCCGCAAAAACATATATTTTGTTCTGGGGTTAAATTCAATTGCCAAAATAGCAATAAAAGAAATCAGTGGTTGCAGCTGTGGCTGGCCAAGATTTATAGTGTCCGCAAAAATATATATTTTTTTATGGGGTGAAATTCATTTGCCAAAATAGAAATACCCTGAATCTGGTGTCCCAGCTGTTGTAGGCCAAGTTTCATTGTGTCCGCAAAAACATATATTTTGTTCTGGGGTGAAATTCAATTGCCAAAATAGCAATACCCTGAATCTGGTGTCCCAGCTGTTGTAGGCCAAGTTTCATAGTGTCCGCAAAAACATATCTTTTGTTCTGGGGTGAAATTCAATTGCCAAAATAGCAATACCATAAATCAGTGGTTTAAGCTGTGGCTGGCCAAGTTTCATAGTGTCTGCAAAAACATATATTTTGTTCTGGGGTGAAATTCAATTACCAAAATAGCAATACCATAAATCAGTGGTTTAAGCTGTGGCTGGCCAAGTTTCATAGTGTCTGCAAAAACATATATTTTGTTGTGGGGTGAAATTCAATTGCCAAAATATCAATACCCTGAATCTGGTGTCCCAGCTGTTGCAGGCCAAGTTTGATAGTGTCCGCAAAAACATATATTTTGTTCTGGGGTGAAATTCAATTGCCAAAATAGCAATACCATAAATCAGTGGTTTCAGCTGTGGCTGGCCAAGATTCATAGTGTCTGCAAAAACATATATTTTGTTCTACGGTGAAATTAAATGGCCAAAATAGCAATACCATAAATCAGTGGTTTCAGCTGTGGCTGGCCAAGATTCATAGTGTCCACAAAAACATTTATTTTGTTGTGGGGTGAAATTCAATTGCCAAAATAGCAATACCCTGAATCTTGTGTCCCAGCTGTTGCCAGCCAAGTTTCATAGTGTCCGCAAAAACATATATTTGTTCTAAGGTGAAATTCAATTGCCAAAATAGCAATACCCTGAATTTGGTGTCCCAGCTGTTGCATGCCAAGTTTCATAGTGTACGCAAAAACATATATTTTGTTGTGGGGTGAAATTCAATTGCCAAAATAGCAATACCATGAATCTGGTGTCCCAGCTGTTGCAGGCCAAGATTCATTGTGTCCTCAAAAACATATATTTTGTTCTGGGGTGAAATTTAATTGCCAAAATAGCAATACCATAAATCAGTGGTTTTTGCTGTGGCTGGCCAAGTTTCAAAGGGTCCACAAAAACATATATTTTGTTCTGATGTTAAATTCAATTGCCAAAATAGAAATAAAAGAAATCAGTGGTTGCAGCTGTTGCTGGCCAAGATTCATAGTGTCCGCAAAAACATATATTTTGTTGTGGGGTGAAATTCAATTGCCAAAATAGAAATACCCTGAATCTGGTGTCCTAGCTGTTGCAGGCCAAGTTTCATAGTGTCCGCAAAAACATATATTTTGTTCTGGGGTGAAATTCAATTGCCAAAATAGCAATACCCTGAATCTGGTGTCCCAGCTGTTGCAGGCCAAGTTTAATAGTGTCCGCAAAACATATATTTTGTTCTGGGGTGAAATTCAATTGCCAAAATAGCAATACCATAAATCAGTGGTTTCAGCTGTGGCTGGCCAAGTTTGATAGTGTCCGCAAAAACATATATTTTGTTCTGGGGTGAAATTCAATTGCCAAAATAGCAATACCCTGAATCTGGTGTCCCAGCTGTTGCAGGCCAAGTTTAATAGTGTCCGCAAAAACATATATTTTGTTCTGGGGTGAAATTCAATTGCCAAAATAGCAATACCATAAATCAGTGGTTTCAGCTGTGGCTGGCCAAGTTTCATAGTGTCCGCAAAAACATATATTTTGTTCTGGGGTTAAATTCAATTGCCAAAATAGCAATACCCTGAATCTGGTGTCCCAGCTGTTGCAGGAAAAGTTTCATAGTGTCCGCAAAAACATATATTTTGTTGTGGGGTGAAATTCAATTGCCAAAATAGCAATACCCTGAATCTGGTGTCCCAGCTGTTGCAGGCCAAGTTTAATAGTGTCCGCAAAAACATATATTTTGTTCTGGGGTGAAATTCAATTGCCAAAATAGCAATACCATAAATCAGTGGTTTCAGCTGTGGCTGGCCAAGTTTGATAGTGTCTGCAAAAACATATATTTTGTTCTGTGGTTAAATTCAATTGCCAAAATAGCAATAAAAGAAATCAGTGGTTGCAGCTGTGGCTGGCCAAGATTCATAGTGTCTGCAAAAACATATATTTTGTTGTGGGGTGAAATTCAATTTCCAAAATAGCAATACCCTGAATCTGGTGTCCCAGCTGTTGCAGGCCAAGTTTGTTAGCGTCCGCAAAAACATATTTTGTTCTGGGGTGAAATTTAATTGCCAAAATAGCAATACCATAAATCAGTGGTTTTTGCTGTGGCTGGCCAAGTTTCAAAGGGTCCACAAAAACATATATTTTGTTCTGATGTTAAATTCAATTGCCAAAATAGAAATAAAAGAAATCAGTGGTTGCAGCTGTTGCTGGCCAAGATTCATAGTGTCCGCAAAAACATATATTTTGTTGTGGGGTGAAATTCAATTGCCAAAATTGCAATACCCTGAATCTGGTGTCCTAGCTGTTGCAGGCCAAGTTTCATAGTGTCCGCAAAAACATATATTTTGTTCTGGGGTGAAATTCAATTGCCAAAATAGCAATACCCTGAATCTGGTGTCCCAGCTGTTGCAGGCCAAGTTTAATAGTGTCCGCAAAAACATATATTTTGTTCTGGGGTGAAATTCAATTGCCAAAATAGCAATACCATAAATCAGTGGTTTCAGCTGTGGCTGGCCAAGTTTGATAGTGTCCGCAAAAACATATATTTTGTTCTGGGGTGAAATTCAATTGCCAAAATAGCAATACCCTGAATCTGGTGTCCCAGCTGTTGCAGGCCAAGTTTAATAGTGTCCGCAAAAACATATATTTTGTTCTGGGGTGAAATTCAATTGCCAAAATAGCAATACCATAAATCAGTGGTTTCAGCTGTGGCTGGCCAAGTTTCATAGTGTCCGCAAAAACATATATTTTGTTCTGGGGTTAAATTCAATTGCCAAAATAGCAATACCCTGAATCTGGTGTCCCAGCTGTTGCAGGCCAAGTTTAATAGTGTCCGCAAAAACATATATTTTGTTCTGGGGTGAAATTCAATTGCCAAAATAGCAATACCATAAATCAGTGGTTTCAGCTGTGGCTGGCCAAGTTTGATAGTGTCTGCAAAAACATATATTTTGTTCTGTGGTTAAATTCAATTGCCAAAATAGCAATAAAAGAAATCAGTGGTTGCAGCTGTGGCTGGCCAAGATTCATAGTGTCTGCAAAAACATATATTTTGTTGTGGGGTGAAATTCAATTTCCAAAATAGCAATACCCTGAATCTGGTGTCCCAGCTGTTGCAGGCCAAGTTTGTTAGCGTCCGCAAAAACATATTTTGTTCTGTGGTGAAATTTAATTGCCAAAATAGCAATACCATAAATCAGTGGTTTTTGCTGTGGCTGGCCAAGTTTCAAAGGGTCCACAAAAACATATATTTTGTTCTGATGTTAAATTCAATTGCCAAAATAGAAATAAAAGAAATCAGTGGTTGCAGCTGTTGCTGGCCAAGATTCATAGTGTCCGCAAAAACATATATTTTGTTGTGGGGTGAAATTCAATTGCCAAAATTGCAATACCCTGAATCTGGTGTCCTAGCTGTTGCAGGCCAAGTTTCATAGTGTCCTCAAAAACATATATTTTGTTCTGGGGTGAAATTCAATTGCCAAAATAGCAATACCCTGAATCTGGTGTCCCAGCTGTTGCAGGCCAAGTTTAATAGTGTCCGCAAAAACATATATTTTGTTCTGGGGTGAAATTCAATTGCCAAAATAGCAATACCATAAATCAGTGGTTTCAGCTGTGGCTGGCCAAGTTTCATAGTGTCCGCAAAAACATATATTTTGTTCTGGGGTTAAATTCAATTGCCAAAATAGCAATACCCTGAATCTGGTGTCCCAGCTGTTGCAGGCCACGTTTCAAAGTGTCCGCAAAAAAATATATTTTGTTCTGGGGTGAAATTCAATTGCCAAAATAGCAATACCATAAATCAGTGGTTTCAGCTGTGACTGGCCAAGTTTGATAGTGTCTGCAAAAACGTATATTTTGTTCTGTGGTTAAATTCAATTGCCAAAATAGCAATAAAAGAAATCAGTAGTTGCAGCTGTGGCTGGCCAAGATTCATAGTGTCTGCAAAAACATATATTTTGTTCTGGGGTGAAATTCAATTGCCAAAATAGCAATACCCTGAATCTGGTGTCCCAGCTGTTGCAGGCCAAGTTTGTTAGCGTCCGCAAAAACATATATTTTGTTCAGGGGTGAAATTCAATTGCCAAAATAGCAATACCATAAATCAGTGGTTTTTGCCGTGGCTGGCCAAGTTTCAAAGGGTCCGCAAAAACATATATTTTGTTCTGGGGTTAAATTCAATTGCCAAAATAGCAATAAAAGAAATCAGTGGTTGCAGCTGTTGCTGGCCAAGATTCATAGTGTCCGCAAAAACATATATTTTGTTGTGGGGTGAAATTCAATTGCCAAAATAGCAATACACTGAATCTGGTGTCCCAGCTGTTGCAGGCCAAGTTTCATAGTGTCCGCAAAAACATATATTTTGTTCTGGGGTGAAATTCAATTGCCAAAATAGCAATACCCTGAATCTGGTGTCCCAGCTGTTGCAGGCCAAGTTTCATAGTGTCCGCAAAAACATATCTTTTGTTCTGGGTTGAAATTCAATTGACAAAATAGCAATACCATAAATCAGTGGTTTAAGCTGTGGCTGACCAAGTTTCATAGTGTCTGCAAAAACATATATTTTGTTCTGGGGTGAAATTAAATTGCCAAAATAGGAATACCATAAAACAGTGGTTTCAGCTATGTCTGGACAAGATTCATAGTGTCCGCAAAAACATATATTTTATTGTGGGGTGAAATTCAATTGCCAAAATAGCAATACCCTGAATCTGGTGTCCCAGCTGTTGCAGGCCAAGTTTCATAGTGTCCGCAAAAATATATATTTTGTTCTGGGGTGAAATTCAATTGCCAAAATAGCAATACCCTGAATCTGGTGTCCCAGCTGTTGCAGGCCAAGTTTCATAGTGTCCGCAAAAACATATATTTTGTTCTGGGGGGAAATTCAATTGCCAAAGTAGCAATACCATAAATCAGTGGTTAAAGCTGTGGCTGGCCAAGTTTCATAGCGTCCGCAAAAACATATATTTTGGTCTGGGGTCAAATTCAATTGCCAAAATAGCAATACCATAAATCAGTGGTTTCAGCGGTTGCGGGCCAAGATTCATAGTGTCCGCAAAAACATATATTTTGTTGTGGGGTGAAATTCAATTTCCAAAATAGCAATACCCTGAATCTGATGTCCCAGCTGTTGCAGGCCAAGTTTGTTAGCGTCCTCAAAAACATATATTTTGTTCTGGGGTGAAATTCAATTGCCAAAATAGCAATACCATAAATCAGTGGTTTTTGCCATGGCTGGCCAAGTTTCATAGGGTCCGCAAAAACATATATTTTGTTCTGGGGTTAAATTCAATTGCCAAAATAGCAATAAAAGAAATCAGTGGTTGCAGCTGTGGCTGGCCAAGATTCATAGTGTCCGCCAAAACATAGATTTTGTTGTGGGGTGAAATTCAAATGCCAAAATAGCAATACCCTGAATTTTGTGTCCCAGCTGTTGCAGGCCAAGTTTCATAGTGTCCGCAAAAACATATATTTTGTTGTGGGGTGAAATTCAATTGCCAAAATAGCAAAACCCTGAATCTGGTGTCCCAGCTGTTGCAGGCCAAGTTTGATAGTGTCCGCGAAAACATATATTTTTTTCTGGGGTGAAATTCAATTGCCAAAATAGCAATACCATAAATCTGTGGTTTTAGCTGTGGCTGGCCAAGTTTCATTGTGTCCGCAAAAACATATATTTTGTTCTGGGGTGAAATTCAATTGCCAAAATAGCAATAACCTGAATCTGGTGTCCCAGCTGTTGCAGGCCAAGTTTCATAGTGTCCGCAAAAACATATATTTTGTTCTGGGGTGAAATTCAATTGCCAAAATAGCAATACCATAAATCAGTGGTTTCAGCTGTGGCTGGCCAAGTTTGATAGTGTCCGCAAAAACATATATTTTGTTCTGGGGTTAAATTCAATTGCCAAAATAGCAATACCCTGAATCTGGTGTCCCAGCTGTTGCAGGCCAAGTTTCAAAGTGTCCGCAAAAAAATATATTTTGTTCTGGGGTGAAATTCAATTGCCAAAATAGCAATACCATAAATCAGTGGTTTCAGCTGTGACTTGCCAAGTTTGATAATGTCTGCAAAAACATATATTTTGTTCTGTGGTTAAATTCAATTGCCAAAATAGCAATAAAAGAAATTAGTAGTTGCAGCTGTGGCTGGCCAAGATTCATAGTGTCTGCAAAAACATATATTTTGTTCTGGGGTGAAATTCAATTGCCAAAATAGCAATACCCTGAATCTGGTGTCCCAGCTGTTGTAGGCCAAGTTTGTTAGCGTCCGCAAAAACATATATTTTGTTCAGTGGTGAAATTCAATTGCCAAAATAGCAATACCATAAATCAGTGGTTTTTGCCGTGGCTGGCCAAGTTTCAAAGGGTCCGCAAAAACATATATTTTGTTCTGGGGTTAAATTCAATTGCCAAAATATCAATAAAAGAAATCAGTGGTTGCAGCTGTTGCTGGCCAAGATTCATAGTGTCCGCAAAAACATATATTTTGTTGTGGGGTGAAATTCAATTGCCAAAATAGCAATACACTGAATCTGGTGTCCCAGCTGTTGCAGGCCAAGTTTCATAGTGTCCGCAAAAACATATATTTTGTTCTGGGGTGAAATTCAATTGCCAAAATAGCAATACCCTGAATCTGGTGTCCCAGCTGTTGCAGGCCAAGTTTCATAGTGTCTGCAAAAACATATATTGTGTTCTGGGGTGAAATTAAATTGCCAAAATAGGAATACCATAAAACAGTGGTTTCAGCGGTGGCGGGCCAAGATTCATAGTGTCCGCAAAAACATATATTTTGTTGTGGGGTGAAATTCAATTTCCAAAATTGCAATACCCTGAGTCTGATGTCCCAGTTGTTGCAGGCCAAGTTTGTTAGCGTCCTCAAAAACATATATTTTGTTCTGGGGTGAAATTCAATTGCCAAAATAGCAATACCATAAATCAGTGGTTTTTGCCGTGGCTGGCCAAGTTTCATAGGGTCCCCAAAAACATATATTTTGTTCTGGGGTTAAATTCAATTGCCAAAATAGCAATAAAAGAAATCAGTGGTTGCAGCTGTGGCTGGCCAAGATTCATAGTGTCCGCGAAAACATATATTTTGTTGTGGGGTGAAATTCAAATGCCAAAATAGCAATACCCTGAATTTGGTGTCCCAGCTGTTGCAGGCCAAGTTTCATAGTGTCCGCAAAAATATATATTTTGTTGTGGGGTGAAATTCAATTGCCAAAATAGCAAAACCCTGAATCTGGTGTCCCAGCTGTTGCAGGCCAAGTTTGATAGTGTCCGCGAAAACATATATTTTTTTCTGGGGTGAAATTCAATTGCCAAAATAGCAATACCATAAATCAGTGGATTTAGCTGTGGCTGGCCAAGTTTCATTGTGTCCGCAAAAACATATATTTTGTTCTGGGGTGAAATTCAATTGCCAAAATAGTAATAACCTGAATCTGGTGTCCCAGCTGTTGCAGGCCAAGTTTCATAGTGTCCGCAAAAACATATATTTTGTTGTGGGGTGAAATTCAATTGCCAAAATAGCAATACACTGAATCTGGTGTCCCAGCTGTTGCAGGCCAAGTTTGATAGTGTCCGCGAAAACATATATTTTGTTCTGGGGTGAAATTCAATTGCCAAAATAGCAATACCATAAATCAGTGGTTTTAGCTGTGGCTGGCCAAGTTTCATTGTGTCCGCAAAAACATATATTTTGTTCTAGGGTGAAATTCAATTGCCAAAATAGCAATACCCTGAATCTGGTGTCCCAGCTGTTGCAGGCCAAGTTTCATAGTGTCCGCAAAAACATATATTTTGTTCTGGGGTGAAATTCAATTGCCAAAATAGCAATACCATAAATCTGTGATTTCAGCTGTGGCTGGCCAAGTTTGATAGTGTCCGCAAAAACATATATTTTGTTCTGGGGTGAAATTCAATTGCCAAAATAGCAATACCATAAATCAGTGGTTTCAGCTGTGGCTGGCCAAGTTTCATTGTTTCCGCAAAAACATATATTTTGTTCTGTTGTGAAATTCAATTGCCAAAATATCAATACCCTGAATTTGGTTTCCCAGCTGTTGCAGGCCAAGTTTCATAGTGTCCGCAAAAACATATATTTTGTTCTGGGGTGAAATTCAATTGCCAAAATAGCAATACCCTGAATCTGGTGTCCCAGCTTTTGCAGGCAAAGTTTTATATTGTCCGCAAAAACATATATTTTGTTCTGGGGTGAAATTCAATTGCCAAAATAGCAATACCATAAATCAGTGGTTTCAGCTGTGGCTGGCCAAGTTTCATAGTGTCCGCAAAAATATATATTTTGTCCTGGGGTTAAATTCAATTGCCAAAATAGCAATACCATAAATCAGTGGTTTCAGCTGTGCCTGGCCAAGTTTCATAATGTCCGCAAAAACATATATTTTGTTGTGGGGTGAAATTCAATTGCCAAAATAGCAATACCCTTAATCTGGTGTCCCAGCTGTTGCAGGCCAAGTTTCATAGTGTCCGCAAAAACATATATTTTGTTCTGGGGTGAAATTCAATTGCCAAAATAGCAATACCATAAATCAGTGGTTTCAGCTGTGGCTGGCCAAGATTCATAGTGTCCGCAAAAACATATATTTTGTTGTGGGGTGAAATTCAATTGCCAAAATAGCAATACCCTGAATCTGGTGTCCCAGCTTTTGCAGGCCAAGTTTTATATTGTCCGTAAAAACATATATTTTGTTCTGGGGTGAAATTCAATTGCCAAAATAGCAATACCATAAATCAGTGGTTTCAGCTGTGGATGGCCAAGTTTCATAGTGTCCGCAAAAACATATATTTTGTCCTGGGGTTAAATTCAATTGCCAAAATAGCAATACCATAAATCAGTGGTTTCAGCTGTGGCTGGCCAAGTTTCATAATTTCACAAAAACAGATATTTTGTTGTGGGGTGAAATTCAATTGCCAAAATAGCAATACCCTTAATCTGGTGTCCCAGCTGTTGCAGGCCAAATTTCATAGTGTCCACAAAAACATATATTTTGTTCTGGGGTGAAATTCAATTGCCAAAATAGCAATACCATAAATCAGTGGTTTCAGCTGTGGCTGGCCAAGATTCATAGTGACCGCAAAAACATATATTTTGTTGTGGGGTGAAATTCAATTGCCAAAATAGCAATACCATAAATCATTGGTTTAAGCTGTGGCTAACCAAGTTTCATAGTGTCTGCAAAAACATATATTTTGTTCTGGGGTGAAATTAAATTGCCAAAATAGGAATACCATAAAACAGTGGTTTCAGCTATGTCTGGACAAGATTAATAGTGTCCGCAAAAACATATATTTTATTGTGGGGTGAAATTTAATTGCCAAAATAGCAATACGCTGAATCTGGTGTCCCAGCTGTTGCAGGCCAAGTTTCATAGTATCCGCAAAAACATATATTTTGTTCTGGGGTGAAATTCAATTGCCAAAATAGCAATACCCTGAATCTGGTGTCCCAGCTGTTGCAGGCCAAGTTTCATAGTGTCCGTAAAAACATATATTTTGTTCTGGGGGAAATTCAATTGCCAAAGTAGCAATACCATAAATCAGTGGTTAAAGCTATGGCTGGCCAAGTTTCATAGCGTCCGCAAAAACATATATTTTGGTCTGGGGTCAAATTCAATTGCCAAAATAGCAATACCTTAAATCAGTGGTTTCAGCGGTGGCGGGCCAAGATTCATAGTGTCCGCAAAAACATATATTTTGTTGTGGGGTGAAATTCAATTTCCAAAATAGCAATACCCTGAATCTGATGTCCCAGCTGTTGCAGGCCAAGTTTGTTAGCGTCCTCAAAAACATATATTTTGTTCTGGGGTGAAATTCAATTGCTAAAATAGCAATACCATAAATCAGTGGTTTTTGCCGTGGCTGGCCAAGTTTCATAGGGTACGCAAAAACATATATTTTGTTCTGGGGTTAAATTCAATTGCCAAAATAGCAATAAAAGAAATCAGTGGTTGCAGCTGTGGCTGGCCAAGATTCATAGTGTCCGCCAAAACATATATTTTGTTGTGGGGTGAAATTCAAATGCCAAAATAGCAATACCCTGAATTTGGTGTCCCAGCTGTTGCAGGCCAAGTTTCATAGTGTCCGCAAAAACATATATTTTGTTGTGGGGTGAAATTCAATTGCCAAAATAGCAATACCCTGAATCTGGTGTCTCAGCTGTTGCAGGCCAAGTTTGATAGTGTTCGCGAAAACATATATTTTTTCTGGGGTGAAATTCAATTGCCAAAATAGCAATACCATAAATCAGTGGTTTTAGCTGTGGCTGGCCAAGTTTCATTGTGTCCGCAAAAACATATATTTTGTTCTGGGGTGAAATTCAATTGCCAAAATAGCAATAACCTGAATCTGGTGTCCCAGCTGTTGCAGGCCAAGTTTCATAGTGTCCGCAAAAACATATATTTTGTTGTGGGGTGAAATTCAATTGCCAAAATATCAATACCCTGAATCTGGTGTCCCAGCTGTTGCAGGCCAAGTTTGATAGTGTCCATAAAAACATATATTTTGTTCTGGGGTGAAATTCAATTGCCAAAATAGCAATACCATAAATCAGTGGTTTTAGCTGTGGCTGGCCAAGTTTCATAGTGTCCGCAAAAACATATATTTTGTTCTAGGGTGAAATTCAATTGCCAAAATAGCAATACCCTGAATCTGGTGTCCCAGCTGTTGCAGGCCATGTTTCATAGTGTCCGCAAAAACATATATTTTGTTCTGGGGTGAAATTCAATTGCCAAAATAGCAATACCATAAATCTGTGATTTCAGCTGTGGCTGGCCAAGTTTGAATGTGTCCGCAAAAACATATATTTTGTTCTGGGGTGAAATTCAATTGCCAAAATAGCAATACCATAAATCAGTGGTTTCAGCTGTGGCTGGCCAAGTTTCATTGTTTCCGCAAAAACATATATTTTGTTCTGTTGTGAAATTCAACGGTCGCTACAGTGCCGGAGGCTTGTCTGTTTGGTCTCGTGCACGCTATCAGAGGCACGAGATATTGTACACATGCTCCTAGCTCTCTCCTTTAGCTCCTGATGACTGGCCCGTACAGGGCAAAGAAACGCGTCGAGCATTAAGCAGGGACAGTTATTTCCTACATTAGTTAGGAGCCAGAAATTAATAGTGTTTTGTCTACTTGAGCCGCCTACAGGGGGTGTGTGGTTATGTGGGTTGAGATCTGCCGCATACTATTACATGGCGGCAGTTTTCGGTCACTCACGCTACATGTGATCACGGACCATTTACGGTCCTTCCCCACACTGGGCAGCTGTATGTGAGATAGTGAGCCCTATATTATCACTACTCTCTCACACAGTGCCATTTAGCAATTTTAATGCGGATAGCCCTTACTATATCCCCTTGAAATTCTAATAAAAATTTATTATTTTTCACCTACAGCGCTATCTGCTTTTAGTTAACCCCAATTATAGGTTTAGCGCAAACTAGTTATTCAATTAGAGTTAATTCCAAAATAGCAATACCCTGAATCTGGTGTCCCAGCTGTTGCAGGCCAAGTTTTATAGTGTCCGCAAAAACATATATTTTGTTCTGGGGTGAAATTCAATTGCCAAAATAGCAATACCCTGAATCTGGTGTCCCAGCTTTTGCAGTCAAAGTTTTATATTGTCCGCAAAAACATATATTTTGTTCTGGGGTGAAATTCAATTGCCAAAATAGCAATACCATAAATCAGTGGTTTCAGCTGTGGCTGGCCAAGTTTCATAGTGTCCGCAAAAACATATATTTTGTCCTGGGGTTAAATTCAATTGCCAAAATAGCAATACCATAATCAGTGGTTTCAGCTGTGGCTGGCCAAGTTTCATAATTTCCTCAAAAACATATATTTTGTTGTGGGGTGAAATTCAATTGCCAAAATAGCAATACCCTTAATCTGGTGTCCCAGCTGTTGCAGGCCAAGTTTCATAGTGTCCGCAAAAACATATATTTTGTTCTGGGGTGAAATTCAATTGCCAAAATAGCAATATCATAAATCAGTGGTTTCAGCTGTGGCTGGCCAAGATTCATAGTGTCTGCAAAAACATATATTTTGTTGTGGGGTGAAATTCAATTGCCAAAATAGCAATACCCTTAATCTGGTGTCCCATCTGTTGCAGGCCAAGTTTCATAGTGTCCGCAAAAACATATATTTTGTTCTGGGGTGAAATTCAATTGCCAAAATAGCAATACCATAAATCAGTGGTTTCAGCTATGGCTGGCCAAGTTTCATAGTGTCCGCAAAAACATATATTTTGTTCTGGGGTGAAATTCAATTGCCAAAATAGAAATACCCTGAATCTGGTGTACGAGCTGTTGCAGGCCAAGTGTAAATATGTCCATAATAGGATACCTTTCATCCAGGGCCTAAATACTAGCCCTAAAAGAGATATTCCCCTAAATCAGTGGTTACTGCTGTGCCTGGATTAGTGTAATACGCTACATAAATAAATAGGCAGATAGTGTTAGGTGCCTGTAAAAAAAAGGCCTGAATTTGAAATCAATACATTGGGCCAAATATTTTTTTTCGTATTGTGGTGCTTGGTGAGTGGTAACAATGAGGAAAACATTTAGTAAGTGACGCGGACGCGGTCTTGGTGGTGTTAGTGTACGTTCTGGTGCTGGGAGAGGACGTGGCCATTCGGCAACAGCCACACATCCTAGTGAACCAACTACCTCAGGTTCCAGTACCCGCCAGAATTTACAGCGATATTTGGTGGGGCCCAATCCCGTTCTAAGGATGGTAAGGCCTGAGCAGGTACAGGCGCTAGTCAATTGTTTGGCCAACAGTGGATCCAGCGCGTTCACAACATTATCTCCCACCCAGTCTGCCGCAGAAAGGGCACAGGTGGCACCTGAAAACCAAACCCATCAGTCTGTCACATCACCCCCATGCATATCAGGGAAACTGTCTGAGCCTCAAGTTATGCAGCAGTCTTTTATGCTGTTTGAAGACTCTGCTGGCAGGGTTTCCCAAGGGAATCCACCTAGCCCTTCCCCAGTGGTGGAAGACATAGAATGCACTGATGCACAACCACTGATGTTTCTTGATGATGAGGACATGGGAATACCACTTCATCGGAGTCCGCACGTCTCTGATGATGACGAAACACAGGTGCCAACTGCTGCATCTTTCTGCAGTGTGCAGACCGAACAGGAGGTCAGGGAGGAAGACTGTGTGGAAGACGATGCAGGGGACGATGAGTTCCTAGACCCCACATGGAATGAAATGACTTAAAATAACATAAAATACAGAAAAAGAATTAAAAACATTCTAAACCTGAGCCCAAGTGAGTGACAGTGGCAACTGCCACACAGCAAACAGAGGATGTGGCAGCAACGCTACCACATCTTTCAAAGTCACTAAGCATCTCCACAGAATCCCATGAAAGCGTTCAGCTGTCCATCTCCCAAACACTGAGAGAAAGAGGAAGTACCCCCTACCCACCTGCGATCCCTGGCTCTGAATGCCTGGATTTCAAAATTCCTGATCCTTTGATTTGCTGTCATTCTGTCTAGTAGAGAATTTTAAAAACCTTATGGCGGTGGCTGTCCCACAGTATGTAGTTCCCAGCCGCCACTACTTTTGCAGGAGAGCCATCCCTTCCCTGCACAACCAAGTGGAGGACAAGATCAGGTGTGCACTGTGCAACGCTATCTGTGGCAACGTCCACATAACCACCAATACATGGACTGGTAAGCACGGGTAGGAAAGTAATATTTCCCTTACAAAACACTGGGTAAATGTAGTGGCGGCTGGCCCAGAGGCGGATAGTATTTTTGCAAATGTCCTTCCGCCCCGAGGATTGCAGGGCATTTCTCTTTCCTCCTGTTGCGTCCTCCTCCTACTAGCTTCCTCCTCTTCTACCACCTCCTCATCCACTCAGCGTAACACCTTCACCACCAACAGCAGCACAGCCATGAGGAAACGACAGCAGGCTGTTTTAAAACGTATGTGTTTGTGGGACAAACCCCACACCGCGCAGGAGCTGTGGACAGTCATGGAACAACAGACCGATGATTAGTTGGTGCCACTGAGCCTCCAGCCCGGCCTGGTGTTGTGCGATAATGGGCGAAATATCATTGCAGCCGGTTTGACGCCCATCTTCTGCCTGCCACATGTGCTGAATTTGGTGGTGCAGAAATTCCTGAACACCAGACAGTGAAAATGAATTCAGTTAATCCAACACTTATATTCTGGGGCACAAATTCACTTTTATTGTTGCTCAAGGACCCTGCGGCCTATTTTAATAAATTTGTTGGTTAGATTGTCGGTTAACATTTCCATTGCTCTCAGGACAACTATACAAGGAACATTTCAACAAGAGAAAATTAACCTGAACAGCCTCACACCCTAGACACACAACACCCCCACCCCCTTTCACTCAAACCATTAACATACTATTTACAAATTTACTTAAAAACATATTAAAATAACTATAATGCAGCTAAACTAACTATATAAACAAACAAAACGATATACACGCCTTATCCTTAACTTAAGGCCAGCCAAATTACAAGTGGCGTTCCTGCACCAACATAGGCCCTGGCCTGGAACACAATTGTCCAGCCAGGGCACAGTTCTGGAGGATGAGGAAAATGAGGAGGAGGAGTAGGAGCAACTGTGTTCTCAGCAGGCTGGCACCCAAGCCAGCTCACGGGCATCACTTGAGCGTGGCTGGGGGATACAGAGGACACAGACGATACACCTTCCTCAAAGAGGACAGCTTGTCCTTGCCTCTGGACAGCCTGGCACACATGATCGACTACATGGTGCAGTGCCTGCGTAATGACTGCCGAATTACAGCCACATTCTAACTTGTGCTGATTACTGTGTGGCCACCCTTCTGGATTCCCATTACAAGGAAAACGTGCCATCATTAATTCACTCACTGGAGAGTGATAGGAAGATGCGCCCGCTAGTAGACACGCTGCTGATGGTATTCACACCTGACACCAGGGACTCAGTGGTAGCACAAGGTGAAGGCAGAGGTGGAGGAGGAAGAAGTAGCCAAAGCAGCTGGGTCACCACCAGCACCTCAGAAGGCAGGGTTAGCATGGGCAAAATGTGGAAAAGCTTTGTCATCACGCTACAACAACTAGCACCACCAGCAGTAATGGAACGTCTTAGCAGGAGGTAGCATTTCAGCAACATGGTGGAACAGTACATATACTGACTGATGGTTCTGCCCAGGGGCATAGCAACAGGGAAGCAGGGGAAGCTACTGCGTTGGGGTCCTGACCTAGAAGAGGCCCATCCAGGAGGAGGAAGAGGAGGACTAAAAGACTTTGTCAGGGCCCTCTCAACAGTATTATACAATAAAATTATATACAGTGGCAGTATAGACAGTGTAGAAAACGGATGGAACAGCTGCCAGGCCTGGTCTGAGAAAGCGAAAGTAGCCACAGGAATGGCGGCATGAAAGGAAGGGGTTGCGCAAAAATTACTGGGGAAGGGTGGCCCCATTCAAAAATGTGCTGTGGTGCCCAATCATTTCTAGCTACACCACTGGGTCTGCCCCATTCAACTTATGGGTCTTCAAATTGGGCACATTGCCTGAAGTTGCCCTTTATGCCTTGGAGGTGCTGGCCTACCCTTCAGCCACTGTATTGTCGGAACGTGTGTTTAGCATGGCTGCGGGCATTATCACAGACAAGCGCAGCCACCTGTCCGCAGCCAATGTAGGCAAGCTTTTTTGTAGTAAAAAAACAGGCATGGATCCCACAGGACTTGTTTGTACCTTATGCAGAATAGACATGTATACCGGCCTCACCCAACCATTGTTATACTACAGTGCACGTACACTTTATTTCATTTTTTAAATTTCCCAATGTTTTGGCTTCACAGAAAAAAAGGCTTTATATCATGCAACAATGTAACCACCAATTGTAAGTTCCCTATCAGTTATCCAGTGCAGGGGTTTGTACCTGGCAAAAATGGTAATATTTCACCCAACATTTTAAAAGAGGATTATTCAAATTTTTGGTCCCTGTCACCTATGCAGAAAAGGGGATTATACCCAGCAAAAATGGTAATATTTCACCCAACAATTTAAAAGAGGATTATTCACATTTTAGGTCCCTGTCACCCATGCAGAGCAGGGGTTTGTACCCAGCAAAAATGGTAATTTTGCGCCCAACAATTTAAAAGAGGATTATTCAAATTTTCAGGCCCTGTCACCTATGCAGAAAAGGGGTTTATACCCAGCAAAAATGGTAATATTTCACCCAACAATTTAAAGAGGATTATTCCCATTTTCTGTCCCTGTCATCCATGCAGAGCAGGGGTTTGTACCCGGCAAAAATGGTAATATTTCACCCAATAATTTAAAAGAATATTTTCCGCATTTTCGGTTCCTGTCACCTATGCAGTGCAGGGTTACTTGACAGCAAAAAAATGGAATATGTCAACCTCTAAACTCCCAGATGGATTAACTATATTATTGTCCCCGACACATATACAGCGCATGTCGCAAGGGTAATTCCTTGCCTAAAAAATAAGATTTTTCTCCACCCATGAAAAACATGTATTTAAGTGGTATATTTTGGGGTGTAGGACCATATTTTTCTCAAAATCATCTTCCACCCAGTCTTCACCCCTGCCCTTTTTGTCGGTCTGCAGTGCGATTTTCAAAGAGCAGAGTGCTATAATATAGCAAAGGTTTATTGAAAAGGGTTACTGTGAAAAAGATCTTAAAGAATGTAGTAAAGATGTAGAGAGGGAGCTGCAGAATAAAGAAAAGATAGATAAACCTAGGAAGACTATGGATTATAGATATACCTTTATAACTGGTTATAGTGTACAAGCGGGACAAATTAAAAATGTAATTAAGAAGAATTGGTCTATTTTGAAAAATGACCCTGTAATTGGGGATAAAATTCCTGAGAAACCCGAAATTATCCTCAAAAAGGCCACGAATATACAGAATAAAATAGTACATAGTGCGATCCCTGAAAAACTAAACTTATTAAAAGAAATCAATTCAGCTGGTGTGGCTTTTGTATAGCCTACAAGAACAGGAATAAAGGAGATAGGCAGTGTAAAACAAACATTGTCCATTCAAATCAGAAAGAGGTAGATATAAAAATTAAGGGTGATATTTCATGTGAAAGTATAGGGGTTGTATACATGCTGGAGTGCCCGTGTGGCCTCCAGTATGTGGGCAGGACCACCAGGAAGATGAAAGTGCGGATCGCCGAACATATTAAGAACATAAAGAAGGGTTTAGAAACCCATGGGGTTTCTAGACATTTTAAAAGGAACATCAAAAAACCCAAGGGGTTTAAAATTCACTGGAGTAGAATTGGTCCAAAAGAATTGGAGCGGTGGTGATTTTATTGCCAAGATAGATAGATGCGAGACTCGCTGGATATATGAGGTTGGATTTTTCAGCCAAAAGGCTAAAATGTGGATTTTGATCTGAGAACGAGTCTGAAATAAAGGAGGTAACAATGAGGGTAATCCTTTGGAGAAAAATGTTGGTTATATCTGGATCGCACTGTGTGAATTAGGTTTAATAGGAAGAATGGCTTGAGGCGTGCGAAAGATGATCACATACAGAGGGAATTTAGCAAAAGTTGGTTACAATAAACGTTTCTGTTGTGGTAAAATGGGTTTAATGTGTGTAGGGCAAGGTGTGAATACTGGTTAAAAATTTGTCTGTTTAACAAGATCCCAGTTGGTGTAGGAAAGGGGTGGAATAATGAATACAGGTGTGTGTGGGCTGGGACATAAAAGGGAGTGGGAGGAGGATTATGCAGACGCCCTGACGAAGCTCCACGAGTGAAACCCGGGTCGGGCAAATCGAGAGGAAAATTGTGTTTTATGCTGATTTTATTGCTCTTTTTGTCTGTATAATTAAAAGATATTAATCTATACATGATGGCATTGCACCAGAGGAGTTTTTATTGCCATTATAGTGTACTGAAAAGAAAAACTGCTGAAAGGAGGAAACAAGTTCCATCGGAGGAGGGAGTGTGTTATATGTCCCAACTCTCTCTGTGTCTAGTAAGTATATAGGAGTGGTGGAGGTACTTGGTTCATGAGGGTACTTTACTACGGTATATGCTCTCTGACATTTCACAGGATCTCCACATGCAAGGAGCCTGGGTCTCTTGGACGACTCGATTAAGTGCCACATTGACATAGCGTGGGAAACAAGAGAGGAAGGGACGCGCGGTCTCAATACCTTTGCGTTTTGCACACCGCAGAAAGCCACAGAAGTTTGCACCCATGTTTCCTCATCATCAGAGACATGTTGCAGTGGTCTTCCCCTGTCCTCATCCACAAACCTAAGTGGTTAGGTAGGCATCCTCAAACTGCGGCCCTCCAGCTGTTGTAAAACTATAACTCCCACAATGCCCTGCTGTAGGCTGATACCTGTAGGCTGTTTGGGCATGCTGCGAGTTGTAGTTTTGCAACAGCTGGAGGGCCGCAGTTTGAGGGTGCCTGTGGTTGGGCATCCGTGCACTCAATCTCTTCCACTTCTGGGGCAGGGCTATGGTTATGGCCCTGGGAAACCATGCTAGAAGAGTCATCAAAAAGCATATGAGACTGCTGCATTAAACTGCCAATAGTCAACAATTAAGTTCACTATAACAGTAAGGCAGTGCCCCTGTCATAAACAGAATACATTTCTTTAGGTCGCACAACAGTGTACCGAAGCAATGCAATACAATTACTTCACTATCACCAAAAATTTGATTTTTTAAACGAACAATGTAAAAGCAGAAGTTAACGGTTTGATTTGACTGCCAGAAATGCAGCGTACATGGCAAATATGCTATCTACCACAAAACCAGTGTATTTGCAACCAACTATGTAAATGCAGAGTTCAAAAGGTTACTTTAAATGACTAAAATACAGGGTAGGCCTCAGAACTTCTATGTAGCACAAAACCAGTGTTTATTGCAACAAACTACAGAAGTGCAGTATGTCACTGCTAAATTTTAAAATACTTTTTTGTGCATTGTATGCAAAACTGCTCTGTGGACCAACAATGCGGGTTTCTTTCCCTAAATACACTACTGCAGTATTTCACTGGTGAAATTTAAACGTAGGTATTTGTGCAGTATATGCACAAGTGCTCTGTGAAACACCAATATGGGTTTCTTTCCCAAAATACACTAATGCAGTATTTCACTGCTGAAATTTAAATGTAGGTATTTGATCGGAGTATGCAAAACTTCTCTGTGGACCAACAATAATGGTTTCTTTCCCCAAAATACACTAATGCAGTATTTCACTGCTGAAATTTAAAACTAGGTATTTGTGCGGTGTATGCAAAACTGCTCTGTGGACCAGCAATACGGGTTTCTGTACACAAAATACACCAATGCAGTATTTCACAGGTGAAATTTAAACATAGGAATTTGTGCTATATATGCACAAGTTCTCTATGGACCAACAATATGGGTTTCTTACCCCAAAATGCCCTATTGCAGTATTCAACTGCTGAAATTATACATCAGTATTTGTGCGGTGTAGGCACAAGTGCTCTGTGATCCAAAAATATGGGTTTCTTTCCCAAAATACACAAATGCCATATTTCACTCCTGAAATTTAAGCGTAGGTATTTGTATGGTGTATGCAAAACTGCTCTGTGGACCAACAATACGTTTTTTCCCCAAAATATAATAATGCAGTATTTCACTGCTGAAATTTAAACATAGGTATTTGTGCAGTGTATGCACAAGTTCTCTGTGGACAAACAATACGGGTTTCTTTCCCCAAATACACTAATGCAGCATTTCACTGCTGAAATTTAAACATAGGTATTTGTGCAGTATATGCAAAACTGCTCTGTGGACCAACAATATGGGTTTCTTTCCCCAAAATACACTAATGCAGTATTTTACTGCTGAAATTTAAATGTAGGTATTTGTACGGAGTATGCAAAACTGCTCTGTGGACCAACAATACGGGTTTCTTTCCACAAAATACACTACTGCAGTATTTCACTGCTGAAATTTAAATCTAGGTATTTGTGCGGTGTATGGAAAACTGCTCTGTGGACCACAAATAAGCGTTTCTTACCCCAAAATACACTAATGCAGTATTTCACTGGTGAAATTTAATATAGGTATTTGTGCGGTGTATGCACAAGTGCTATGTGGGCCAACAATACGGGTTTCTTTCCCCAAAATACACTAATGCAATATTACACTGCTGAAATTTAAATGCAAGTATTTGTGCGGTGTATACACAAGTGCTTTGTGAACCAACAATACGTTTTTTCCCCCCCAAAATACACAAATTTAGTATTTCACGGCTGAAATTTAATATAAGTATTTGTGTGGTGTAAGCAAAACTGCTCTGTGGACCAACAATACGGGTTTCTTTCCCCAAAATACACTAATGCAGTATTTCACTGCTAAAATTTAAACGTAGGTGTTTGTGCTGTGTATGCAAAACTGCACTGTGAACCAACAATAAGGGTTTCTTTGCCCAAAATACACTAATGCAGTATTTCACTGCTGAAATTTAAATGTAGGTATTTGTGCGGAGTATGCAACACTGCTCTGTGGAGCAACAATACGGGTTTCTTTCCCTAAAATACACCAATGTAGTATTTCACTGCTGAAATTTAAATGTAGGTATTTGTGTGGTGTATGCACAAGTGCTCTGTGAACTAGCAATACAGGTTTCTTTCCCCAAAATACATAAATTCAATATTTCACGGCTGAAATTTAAAATAGGTATTTGTGCGGTGTATGCAAATATGCTCTGTGGACAAACAATACGGGTTTCTTTCCCTAAAACACTCTAATGCAGAATTTCACTGCTGAAGTTTAAAATAGGTATTTGTGTAGTGTATGCAAAAATGCTCTGTGGACAAACAATACGGGTTTCTTTCCTAAAACACTCTAATGCAGAATTTCACTGCTGAAGTTTAAAATAGGTATTTCTGTGGTGTATGCAAAAATGCTCTGTGGACAAACAATACGGGTTTCTTTCCTAAAACACTCTAATGCAGAATTTCACTGCTGAAGTTTAAAATAGGTATTTGTGTGGTGTATGCAAAACTGCTCTGTGGACCAACAATACGGGTTTATTTCTACAAAATACACTCATGCAGTATTTCACTGCTGAAATTTAAACGTAGGTATTTGTGCGGTGTATGCACAAGTGCTCTGTGAACCAACAATATGTTTTTTTCCCCAAAATACACAAATTTAGTATTTCATTGCTGAAATTTAAAATAGGTATTTGTGCGGTATATGCAAAACTGCTCTGTGGATCAACAATACCCGTTTCTTTCCTAAAATACACTTATGCAGTATCTCACTGCTGAAATTTAAAATTGGTATTTGTGTGGTGTTTGCAAAACTGCTATGTGGACCAACAATACGGGTTTATTTCTACAAAATACAGTAATGCAGTATTTCACTGCTGAAATTTAAACATAGGTATTTGTGCGGTGTATGAACAAGTTCACTGTGGACCAACAATACGGGTTTCTTTCCCCAAAATGCACTAATGCAGTATTTCACTGCTGAAATTTAAACGTACAGTAGGTATTTGTGCACTGTATGCATAAGTGCTCTGTGGTCCAACAATAAGGGTTTCTTTCCCTAACATACACTAATGCAGTATTTCACTGCTGAAATTTAAAATAGCTATTTGTGCGGTGTATGCAAAACTGCTATGTGGACCAACAATACTGGTTTCTTTCCACAAAATACACTAATGCAGTATTTCACAGCTGAAATTTAAACGTAATTATTTGTGCGGAATATGCAAAACTGCTCTGTGGACCAACAATACGGGTTTCTTTCCACAAAATACACTAATGCAGTATTTCACAGCTAAAATTTAAACATAGGTATTTGTGCGGTGGATGCACAAGTGCTCTGTGGACCAACAATATGCGTTTCTTTCCCAAAATACACTAATGCAGTATTTCACTGCTGAAATTTAAATGTAGATATTTGTGCGGTTTATGCACAAGTGCTCTGTGGACCAACAAGACGGTTTTCTTTCCCCAAAACAAACTAATGCAGTATTTCACTGCTGAAATTTAAATGTAAGTATTTTTGAGGAGTATGCAAAACTGCTCTGTCGACCAACCATACTGGTTTCTTTCCTCAAAATACACTAATGCAGTATTTCACTGCTTAAATTTAAACTAAGGTATTTGTGTGGTGTATGCACAGGTGCTCTGTGAACCAACCATACGGGTTTCTTTCCCCAAAATACACAAATTCAGTATTTCACTGCTGAAATTTAAAATAGGTATTTGTGCGGTGTATGCAAAAATGCTCTGTGGACAAACAATACGGGTTTCTTTCCCTAAAACACTCTAATGCAGAATTTCACTGCTGAAGTTTAAAATAGGTATTTGTGTGGTGTATGCAAAACTGCTCTGTGGACCAACAATACGGGTTTATTTCTACAAAATACACTCATGCAGTATTTCACTGCTGAAATTTAAACGTAGGTATTTGTGCGGAGTATGCACAAGCTCACTGTGGACCAACAATACGATTTTCTTTCCCCAAAATACACTAATGCAGTATTTCACTGCTGAAATTTAAACATAGATATTTGTGCGGTGTATGCACAAGTGCTCTGTGGTCCAACAATAAGGGTTTCTTTCCCTAACATACACTAATGCAGTATTTCACAGGTGAAATTTAAACTTAGGTATTTGTGCTATATATGCACAAGTTCTCTATGGACCAACAATATGGGTTTCTTCCCCCAAAATACACTATTGCAGTATTCAACTGCTGAAATTATACATAGGTATTTGTGCGGTGTAGGCACAATTCTCTGTGATCCAAAAATACGGGTTTCTTTCCCCAAAATACACAAATGCCATATATCACTCCTGAAAATTAGGAGTAGGTGTTTGTACGGTGTATGAAAAACTGCTCTGTGGACCAACAATACGTTTTTTCCCCCCACAATATAATAATGCAGTATTTCACCGATGAAATTTAATATAGGTATTTGTGCGGTTTATGCACAAGTGCGCTGTGGGCCAACAATGCGGGTTTCTTTCCCGAAAATACACTAATGCAATATTTCCCTGCAGAAATTTAAACGTAGGTATTTGTGAGGTGTATGCACAAGTGCTCTGTGAACCAACAATACGGGTTTTTTTCCCCACAATACACAAATTCAGTATTTCACTGCTGAAATTTAAAATAAGTATTTGTGTGGTGTATGCAAAACTGCTCTGTGGACCAACAATACGGGTTTCTCTCTGCAAAATACACTAATGCAGTATTTCACTGCTGAAATTTAAACGTAGGTATATATGCGGTGTATGCACCTGTGCGCTGTGGGCAATCAATGCGGGTTTTTTCCCCGAAAATACACTAATGCAATATTTCCCTGCAGAAATTTAAATCCATGTATTTGTGCGGTGTATGCAAAACTGCTCTGTGTACCACCAATACGGGTTTCTTTCTACAAAATACACTAATGCAGTATTTCACTGCTGAAATTTAAACGTAGGTATTTGTGCGGTGTGTCCACAAGTTCTCTGTGGACCAACAATACGGGTTTCTTTCTCCCAAAAACACTAATGCAGCATTTCACTGCTGAAATTTAAACGCAGGTATTTGTGCGGTGTGTGCACAAGTGCTCTGTGGACCAACAATACGGATTTCTTTCCCCAAAATACACTAATGCAGTATTTCACTGCTGAAATTCAAACATAGGTATTTGTGCAGTATACGCACAAGTGCTCTATGAACCAACAATACGGGTTTCTTCCCCAAAATACACTATTGCAGTATTCAACTGCTGAAATTAAAAGTAGGTATTTGTGCTGTGTAGGCACAAGTGCTCTGTAATCCAAAAATATGGGTTTCTTTCCCCAAAATACACAAATGCCATATTTCACTCCTGAAATTTGAGCGTAGGTATCTGTAAGGTGTATGCAAAACTGCTCTGTGGTCCAACAATACGTCTTTTATTCCCCAAAATATAATAATGCAGTATTTCAATCCTAACATTTAAATTTAGGTATTTGTATGCAAACTGCTCTGTGAACCAACAATACTGGTTTCTTTCCCCAAAATACACTGATGCAGTATTTCACTGGTGAAATTTAATATAGGTATTTAAGCGGTGTATGCAAAACTGCTCTGTGAACCACAAATACTGGTTTCTTTCCCCAAAATACACTAATGCAATATTTCCCTGCTGACATTTAATTGTAGGTATTTGTGCGGTGTATGCAAAACTGCTCTGTGGACCAACAATACGGGTTTCTTTCCCTAAAATACACTAATACAGTATTTCACTGCTGAAATTTAAACGTAGGTATGTGTGCGGTGTATGCACAAATGCTCTGTGGTCCAACAATAAGGGTTTCATTCCCTAACATACCTTAATGCAGTTTTTCACTGCTGAAATTTAACATAGCTTTTTGTGCGGTGTATGCAAAACTGCTCTGTGGACCAACAATTTGGGTTTCTTTCCACAAAATACACTAATGCAGTACAGTATTTCACAGCTGAAATTTAAACGTAGGTATTTCTGCGGTGAAAGCACAAGATCTCTGTGGACCAACAATACGGGTTTCTTTCCCCCAAATACACTAATGCAGAATTTCACAGCTGAAATTTAAATGTAGGTATTTGTGCGGAGTATGCAAAACTGCTCTGTGGACCAAAAATACGTTCCCCCCCCCCCTCCAAAATAAACAAATTCAGTATTTCACTGCTGAAATTTAAAATAGGTATTGGTGCGGTGAATGCAAAACTGCTCTGTGGACCAACAGTACGGGTTTCTTTCTACAAAATTAATGCAGTATTTCACAGATGAAATTTAAACGTAGGTATTTGTGCGGTGTGTGCACAAGTTCTCTGAGGACCAACAATACGTTTTTCTTTCCCCAAAATACACTAATGCAGTATTTCACTGCTGAAATTTAAATCTAGGAATTTGTGCGGTGTATGCCAAACTGCTCTGTTGACCAGCAATACGGGTTTCTTTCCACAAAATACACCAATGCAATATTTCACAGGTGAAATTTAAACATAGGTATTTGTGCTATATATGCACAAGTTCTCTATGGACCAACAATATGGGTTTCTTCCCCCAAAATACACTTTTGCAGTCTTCAACTGCTGAAATCATACATAGGTATTTGTGCGGTGTAGGCACAAGTGCTCTGTGATCCAAAAATATGGGTTTCTTTCCCCAAAATACACAAATGCCATATTTCACTCCTGAAATTTAAGCGTAGGTGTTTGTACGGTGTATGGAAAACTGCACTGTGGATCAACAATACGGGTTTGTTCCCCCAAAATACACTAATGCAGTATTTCACTGCTAAAATTTAAACGTAGATATTTGTGCGGTGTATGCAACACTGCTCAGTGAACCAACAATACGGGTTTCTTTACCCAAAATACACTAATGCAGTATTTCACTGGTGAAATTTAACATTGGTATCTGTGCGGTGTATGCACAAGTGCTCTGTGGGCCAACAATTCAGGTTTCTTTCCACAAAATACACTAATGCAGTATTTCACAGCTGAAATTAAACGTAGGTATTTGTGCGGTGAAAGCAAAACTGCTCTGTGGACCAACAATATGGGTTTCTTTCCCCAAAATACACTAATGCAGTATTTCACTGCTGAAATTTAAACGTAGATATTTGTGCGGTGTATGCACAAGTGCTCTGTGGACCAACAATTCGATTTTCTTTCCCCAAAATACACTAATGCAGTATTTCACTGCTGAAATTTTAATGTAGGTATTTGTGCGGAGTATGCAAAACTGCTCTGTGGACCAACAATAAGGGTTTCTTTCCCCAAAATACACTACTGCAGTATTTCACTGGTGAAAGTTAAACGTAGGTATTTGTGCAGTATATGCACAAGTGCTCTTTGAAACACCAATATGGGTTTCTTTCCCCAAAATACACTAATGCAGTGTTTCACTGCTGAAATTTAAATCTAGGTATTTGAGCGGTGTATGTAAAACTGCTCTGTGGACCAGAAATACGGGTTTCTTTCCCCAAAATACACTAATGCTGTATTTCACTGGTGAAATTTAAACGTAGGTATTTGTGCGGTGGATGCGCAAGTACTCTGTGGGCCAACAATACAGGTTTCTTTCTAAAAAATACACTAATGCAGTATTTCATAGCTGAAAATTAAACTTAGGTATTAGTGCGGTGGATTCACAAGTGCTCTGTTGGCTAACAATACAGGTTTCTTTCCCCAAAATACACTAATGCAATATTTCCGCGCTGAAATTTAAACGTAGGTATTTGTGCGGTGTATGCAAAACTGCTCTGTGGACCAGCAATACGGGTTTCTTTCCACAAAATACACCAATGCAGTATTTCACAGTTGAATTTTAAACATAGGTATTTGTGCTGTTTATGCACAAGTTCTCTATGGACCAACAATATGGGTTTCTTCCCCCAAAATACACTTTTGCAGTATTCAACTGCTGAAATAAAACATAGGTATTTGTGCGATGTAGGCACAAGTGCTCTGTGAACCAAAAATACGGGTTTCTTTCCCCAAAATACACAAATTCTATATTTCACTCCTGAAATTTAGGCGTAGGTATTTGTGCGGTGTATGCAAAACTGCTCTGTGGACCA
This sequence comes from Bufotes viridis, assembly GCA_033119425.1. NCBI lineage: Eukaryota > Metazoa > Chordata > Amphibia > Anura > Bufonidae > Bufotes > Bufotes viridis. Next base: position 80,037,214 of record CM065595.1, read on the forward strand.
ACAATAGATGTTTTTTCCCCCAAAATACACTAATGCAGTATTTCACTGCTGAAATTTAAAATAGGTATTTGTGTGGTGTATGCAAAACTGCTCTGTAGACCAACAATACAGGTTTATTTCTACAAAATACACTAAAGCAGAATTTCACTGCTGAAATTTAAATGTAGGTATTTGTGCGGTGTATGCACAAGTTCTCTGTGGACCAACAATATGGGTTTTCCCCCAAAATACACTATTGCAGTATTCAACTGCTGAAATTACACATAGGTATTTGTGCGGTGTAGGAACAAGTGCTCTGTGAATCAAAAATACGTGTTTCTTTCCCCAAAATACACAAATGCCATATGTCTCTCCTGAAATTTAAGCGTAGGTATTTGTGTGGTGTATGCAAAATGATCTGTGGACCAACAATATGTTTTTCCCCCAAATTATAATCATGCAGTATTTCACAGCTAAAATTTAAACGTAGGTATTTGTGCGGTGTATGCAAAACTGCTCTGTGAACCAACAATACGGGTTTCTTTCCCAAAATACACTAATACAGTATTTCAGTGCTGAAATTTAAAATAGGTATTTGTGTGGTGTATGCAAAACTGCTTCGACAATACGACAATACTGACCGACAATACGGGTTTTTTCACCAAAAATACACTAACGAAGTATTTAATTGATGAAATTTTAAATAGCTGTTTGTGCGGTGTATGCAAACCTGCTCTGTGGACCAACAATACGAGTTTCTTTCTACAAAATACACTAATGCAGTATTTCATAGCTGAAATTTAAACTTAGGTAAATGTGCGGTGAATGCTCAAATTCTCTGTGGACCAACAATACGTTTTTTTCCCCAAATACACTAATGCAGCATTTCACTGCTGAAATTTAAACGTAGATATTTGTGCGGTGTATGCAAACTGCTCCGTGGACCAACCATACGGGTTTTTTCACCAAAAATACACTAATGAAGTATTTCATTGATATAATTTTAAATAGCTGTTTGTGCGGTGAATGCAAACCTGTTCTGTGGACCAACAATACTAGTTTCTTTCTACAAAATACACTAATGCAGTATTTCATAGCTGAAATTTAAACTTATGTATTTGTGCGGTGAATGCTCAAATTCTCTGTGGACCAACAATGCGGGTTTTTCCCCAAATACACTAATGCAGCATTTCACTGCTGAAATTTAAACGTAGGTATTTGTGCGGTGTATGCAAAACTGCTCTGTGGACCAAAAATATGGGTTTCTTTCCCCAAAATACACTAATGCAGTATTTCTCTGTTGAAATTTAAATGTAGGTATTTGTGCGGTGTATGCAAAACTGCTATGTGGACCAACAACACGGGTTTCTTTCCCCAAAATACACTAATGCAATATTTCCCTGCTGAAATTTAAACGTAGGTATTTGTGCGGTGGTTCACAGAGCACTTGTGCATACACAGCACAAATACCTACGCTTAAATTTCAGCAGGAAATATTGCATTAGTGTATTTTGGGGAAAGAAACCGTGTTGTTGGTCCACATAGCAGTTTTGCATACTCCGCACAAATACCTACATTTAAATTTCAGCAGAGAAATACTGCATTAGTGTATTTTGGGGAAAGAAACCCATATTTTGGTCCACAGAGCAGTTTTGCATACACCGCACAAATACCACGCTTAAATTTCAGCAGTGAAATGCTGCATTAGTGTATTTGGGGAAAAACACGTATTGTTGGTCCACAGAGAATTTGAGCATTCACCGCACAAATACATAAGTTTAAATTTCAGCTATGAAATACTGCATTAGTGTATTTTGTAGAAAGAAACTAGTATTGCTGGTCCACAGAACAGGTTTGCATACACCGCACAAACAGCTATTTAAAATTCTCATCAATGAAATACTTAATTAGTGTATTTTTGGTGAAAAACCCGTATGGTTGGTCCACGGAGTAGTTTTGCATACACCGCACAAATATCTACTTTAAATTTCAGCAGTGGAATGCTGCATTAGTGTATTTGGGGAAAAACGTATTGTTGGTAAACAGAGCACTTGTGCATACAACAATACGTGTTTTTTCCCCAAAATACACAAATTCAGTACTTCATGGCTGAAATTTAAAATAGGTGTTTGTGCGGTGTATGCAAAACAGCTCTGTGGACCAACAATACGGGTTTCTTTCCTAAAATAAACTAATGCAGTATTTCACTGCTGAAATTTAAAATAGGTATTTGTGTGGTGTATGCAAAACTGCTCTGTGGATCAACAATACGGGTTTATTTCTACAAAATACACTAATGCAGTATTTCACTGCTGAAATTTAAACGTAGGTATTTTTGCGGTGTATACACAAGTTCACTGTGGACCAGCAATACGGGTTTCTTTCCCCAAAATACACTAATGCAGTATTTTACTGCTGAAATTCAAACATAGAAATTTGTGCGGTGTATGGACAAGTGCTCTGTGGACCAACAATACGATTTTCTTTCCCAAAATACACTAATGCAGTATTTCACTGCTGAAATTTAAATCTAGGTATTTGTGGGGTTGTATGCAAAACTGCTCTGTGTATCCGCAATACAGGTTTCTTTCCACAAAATACACCAATGCAGTATTTCACAGCTAAAATTTGAACATAGGTATTTGCGCTGTTTATGCATAAGTTCTCTATGGACCAAAAATATGGGTTTCTTTCCCCAAAATACACTTTTGCAGAATTCAACTGCTGAAATAAAACATAGTTATTTCTGCGTTGTAGGCACAAGTGCTCTGTGAACCAAAAATACGGGTTTCTTTCCCCAAAATACACAAATGCCATATATCACTTCTGAAATTTTAGTGTAGGTATTTGTACGGTGTATTCAAAACTGCTCTGTGGACGAACAATACATTTTTTCCCCAAAAATATAATAATGCAGTATTTCAATGCTGAAATTTAAACGGAGGTATTTGTGTGCTGTATGCAAAACTGCTCTGTGGACCAACAATACAGGTTTTTTCCCCAAAATACACTAATGCAGTATTTCACTGGTGAAATTTAATATAGGTATTTGTGCGGTGTATGCACAAGTGCTCTGTGGGCCAACAAAATGGGTTTCTTTCCCAAAATACACTAATGCATTATTTCCCTGCTGAAATTTAAACATAGGTATTTGTGCAGTGTATGCACAAGTGCTCTGTGAACCAACAATACATTTTTTACCCAAAATACACAAATTAAGTATTTCATGGCTGAAATTTAAAATAGGTATTTGTGCGGTGTATGCGAAACTGCTCTGTGGACCAATAATACGGGTTTCTTTCCCTAAAATAAACAAATGCAGAATTTCACTGCTGAAATTTAAAATAGGTATTTGTGTGGTCAATGCTAAACTGCTCTGTGTACCAACAATACGGGTTTATTTCTACAAAATACAATAATGCAGTATCTCACTGCTGAAATTTAAACGTAGGTATTTGTGCGGTGTATGCACAAGTTCACTGTGGACCAACAATACGGGTTTCTTTCCCCAAAATACACTAATGCAGTATTTCACTGCTGAAATGTAATATAGGAATTTGTGCGGTGTATGCATAAGTGCTCTGTGGTCTAACAATAAGGGTTTATTTCCTCACATACGCTAATGCAGTATTTCACTCCTGAAATTTAAAATAACTATTTGTGCGCTGTATGCAAAACTGCTCTGTGGACCAACAATACGCATTTCTTTCTACAAAATACACTAATGCAGTATTTCACAGCTGAAATTTAAACGTAGGTATATTTGCGGTGTATGCAAAAGTTCTCTGTAGATCAACAATATGGGTTTCTTTCCCGCAAATACACTAATGCAGTATTTCACTGCTGAAATTTAAACGTAGGTATTTGTGCGGTGTATGCAAAAATGCTCTGTGACCAACAATATGGGTTTCTTTCCCCAAAATACACTAATGCTGTATTTCACTGCTGAAATTTAAATGTAGATATTTATGCCATGTATGCACAAGTGCTCTGTGGACCAACAATACGATTTTCTTTCCCCAAAATACTCTAAAGCAGTATTTCACTGATGAAATTTTAATGTAGGTATTTGTGCGGAGTATGCAAAACTGCTCTGTGGACCAACAATACGGGTTTCTTTCCCCAAAATACACTACTGCAGTATTTCACTGCTGAAATTTAAACGTAGGTATTTGTGCAGTATATGCACAAGTGCTCTGTGAACCACGAACACGTGTTTCTTTCAACAAAATACACTAATGCAGTATTCAACTGCTGAAATAAAACATAGGTATTTCTGCGTTGTAGGCACAAGTGCTCTGTGAACCAAAAATACGGGTATCTTTCACCCAAAAAACACTAATGCAGTATTTCACAGCTGAAATTTAAATCTATGTATTTGTGCGGTGTATGCAAAACTGCTAGTGGACCAGAAATACGGGTTTCTTTCCCCAAAATACACTAATGCAGTATGTCATTGGTGAAATTTAAACCTAGGTATTTGTGCGGTGTATGCACAAGTGCTCTGTGGTCCAACAATAAGGGTTTATTTCCCTAACATACGCTAATGCAGTATTTCACTGCTGACATTTAAAATAACTATTTCTGCGGTGAATACAAAACTGCTCTGTGGACCAACAATACGAGTTTCTTTCTACAAAATATACCAATGCAGTTTTTCATAGCTGAAATTTAAACTTAGGTAAATGTGCGGTAAATGCTCAAACTATCTGTGGACCAAAAATACGTTTTTTTTTCCCCAAATACACTAATGCAGCATTTCACTGCTACAATTTAAACGTAGATATTTGTGCGTTGTATGCAAAACTGCTCCGTGGATCTACAATACGGGTTTTTTCAACAAAAAATACACTAATGAAGTATTTCATTGATGAAATTTTAAATAGCTGTTTGTGAGGTGTATGCAAACCTGCTCTGTGGACCAACAATACGAGTTTCTTTCTACTAAATACACTAATGCAGTATTTCATAGCTGAAATTTAAACGTAGGTATTTGTGCAGCGTATGCAAAACTGCTCTGTGGACCAACAATATGGGTTTCTTTCCCAAAATACACTAATGCAGTATTTCTCTGCTGAAATTTAAATGTAGGTATTTGTACGGAGTATGCAAAACTGCTCTGTGGACCAACAAAACGGGTTTATTTCCCAAAAATACTCTACGGCAGTATTTCACTGCTGAAATTTAAACGTAGGTATTTGTGGAGTATATGCACAAGTGCTCTGTGAACCACCAATACGGGTTTCTTTCCCCAAAATACACTAATACAGTATTTCACTGCTGAATTTTAAATCTAGGTATTTGTGCAGTGTATGCAAAACTGCTCTGTTGACCAGCAATACATGTTTCTATCTACAAAATACACTAATGCAGTATTTCATAGCTGAAATTTAAACTTATGTATTTGTGCGGTGAATGCTCAAATTCTCTGTGGACCAACAGTACGGGTTTTTTCCCCCAAATACACTAATGCAGCATTTGACTGCTGAAATTTAAACGTAGGTGTTTGTGCGTTGTATGCAAAACTGCTCTGTGGACCAGCAATATGAGTTTCTTTCTATAAAATACACCAATGCAGTATTTCACAGCTGAAATTTAAACATAGGTATTTGTGCTGTTTATGCACAAGTTCTCGATGGACCAACAATATGGGTTTCTTCCCCCAAAATACACAATTGCAGTATTCAACTGCTGAAATAAAACATAGGTATTTGTGCACATTGTGCTCAGTGAACCAAAAATACGGGATTCTTTCCCAAAAATACACAAATTCCATATTTCACTCCTGAAATTTAGGCGTAGTTATTTGTACGGTGTATACAAAACTGCTCTGTGAACCAACAATACGTTTTTTAACCCCACAATATAATAATGCAGTATTTCACTGCTGAAATTTAAAATAGGTATTTGTGTGGTGTATGCAAAACTGCTCTGTGGACCAACAATACGGGTTTATTTCTACAAAATACACTAATGCAGTATTTCACTGCTGAAATTTAAACGTAGGTATATGTGCGGTGTATGCACAAGTTCTCTGTGAACCAAAAATACGGGTTTCTTTCCCCAAAATACACAAATGCCATATTTCACTCCTGAAATTTAGGCGTAGGTATTTGTACGGTGTATACAAAACTGCTCTGTGGAAGAACAATACATTTTTTCCCCCCACAATATAATAATGCATTATTTCACAGCTGAAATTTAAACGTAGGTATTTGTGCGCTGTATGCAAAACTGAACCGTGGACCAACAATACGGGTTTTTTCCCCCAAAATACACTAATGCAGTATTTCACTGCTGAAATTTAAAAAAGGTATTTGTGTGGTGTATGCAAAACTGCTCTGTGAACCAACAATACGGGTTTCTTTACCCAAAATACACTACTGTAGTATTTCACTGCTGAAATCTAAATGTAGTTATTTGTGCAGTATATGCACAAGTGGTCTGTGAACCACCAATACGGGCTTCTTTCCACAATATACACTAATGCAGTATTTCATTGCTGAAATGCAAATCTAGGTATTTGTGCAGTGTATTCAAAACTGCTCTGTGGACCAGCAATACGGGTTTCATTCTACAAAATACACTAATGCAGTATTTCACAGCTGAAATTTAAACATAGGTATTTGTGCTGTTTATGCACAAGTTCTCTATGGACCAACAATATGGGTTTCTTCCCCCAAAATACACTTTTGCAGTATTCAACTGCTGAAATTAAACATAGGTATTTGTGTGGTGTAGGCACAAGTGCTCTGTGAACCAAAAATACGGGTTTCTTTCCCCAAAATACACAAATGCCATATTTCACTCCTAAAATTTAGGCGTAGGTATTTGTACGGTGTATACAAAACTGCTCTTTGGACCAACAATATTTTTTTTCCCCCCACAATATAATAATGCAGTATTTCACTGCTGAAATTTAAAAGTAGGTATTTGTATATGCAAAACTGCTCTGTGGACCAACAATATGGGTTTCTTTCCCCAAAATACACTAATGCGGTATTTCACAGCTGAAATTTAAACTTAGATATTTGTGTGGTGTATGCACAAGTGCTCTGTGGACCAACAATACGAGTTTCTTTCCCTAAAGTACACTAATGCAGTATTTCACTGCTGAAATTTTAATGTAGGTATTTGTGCGGAGTATGCAAAACTGCTCTGTGGACCAGCAATACGGGTTTCTTTCCCTAAAATACACTACTGCAGTATTTCACTGCTGAAATTTAAACGTAGGTATTTGTGCAGTATATGCACAAGTGCTCTGTGAACCATAAATACGGGTTTCTTTCCCCAAAATACACTAATGCAGTATTTCACTGCTGAAATTTAAATCTAGGTATTTGAGCGGTGTATGCAAAACTGCTCTGTGGACCAGAAATACTGTTTTCTTTCCCCAAAGTACACTAATGCAGTATTTCACTGGTGAAATTTAAACGTAGGTATTTGTGCGGTGGATGCACAAGTGCTCTATGGGTCAACAATACGGGTTTCTTTCCCCAAAATACACTAATGCAATATTTACATGCTGAAATTTAAACGTAGGTATTTGTGCGGTGTATGCAAAACTGCTCTGTGGACCAGCAATACGGGTTTCTTTCCACAAAATACACCAATGCAGTATTTCCCAGCTGAAATTTAAACATAGGTATTTGTGCTGTTTATGCACAAATTCTCTATGGACCAACAATATGGGTTTCTTCCCCCAAAATACACTTTTGCAGTATTCAACTGCTGAAATAAAACATAGGTATTTGTGCGGTGTAGGCACAAGTGCTCTGTGAACCAAAAATACGGGTTTCTTTCCCCAAAATACACAAATGCCATATTTCACTCCTGAAATTTAGGCGTAGGTATTTGTACGGTGTATACAAAACTGCTCTGTGGAAGAACAATACATTTTTCCCCACAATATAATAATGCATTATTTCACTGCTGAAATTTAAACATAGGTATTTGTGCGCTGTATGCAAAACTGAACCGTGGACCAACAATACGGGTTTTTTCCCCAAAATACACTAATGCAGTATTTCACAGCTGAAATTTAAAATATGTATTTGTGTGGTGTATGCAAAACTGCTCTGTGGACCAACAATACGGGTTTCTTTCCCCAAAATACACTACTGAAGTATTTCACTGCTGAAATCTAAATGTAGTTATTTGTGCAGTATATGCACAAGTGGTCTGTGAACCACCAATACGGGCTTCTTTCCACAATATACACTAATGCAGTATTTCATTGCTGAAATGTAAATCTAGGTATTTGTGCGGTGTATTCAAAACTGCTCTGTGGACCAGCAATACGGGTTTCATTCTACAAAATTCACTAATGCAGTATTTCACAGCTGAAATTTAAACATAGGTATTTGTGCTGTTTATGCACAAGTTCTCTATGGACCAACAATATGGGTTTCTTCCCCCAAAATACACTTTTGCAGTATTCAACTGCTGAAATAAAACATAGGTATTTGTGTGGTGTAGGCACAAGTGCTCTGTGAACCAAAAATACGGGTTTCTTTCCCCAAAATACACAAATGCCATATTTCACTCCTGAAATTTAGGCGTGGGTATTTGTACGGTGTATACAAAACTGCTCTGTAGACCAACAATAATTTTTTCCCCACAATATAATAATGCAGTATTTCACTGCTGAAATTTAAAAGTAGGTATTTGTATATGCAAAACTGCTCTGTGGACCAACAATATGGGTTTCTTTCCCCAAAATACACTAATGCGGTATTTCACAGCTGAAATTTAAACGTAGATATTTGTGTGGTGTATGCACAAGTGCTCTGTGGACCAACAATACGAGTTTCTTTCCTAAAATACACTAATGCAGTATTTCACTGCTGAAATTTTAATGTAGGTATTTGTGCGGAGTATGCAAAACTGCTCTGTGGACCAGCAATACGGGTTTCTTTCCCCAAAATACACTACTGCAGTATTTCACTGGTGAAATTTAAACGTAGGTATTTGTGCGGTGGATGCACAAGTGCTCTGTGGGCCAACAATACGGGTTTCTTTCCCCAAAATACACTAATGCAATATTTCAGTGCTGAAATTTAAACGTATGTATTTGTGCGGTGTATGCAAAACTGCTCTGTGGACCAGCAATACGGGTTTCTTTCCACAAAATACACTAATGCAGTATTTCACAGCTGAAATTTAAACATAGGTATTTGTGCTGTTTATGTACAAATAATCTATGGACCAACAATATGGGTTTCTTCCCCCAAAATACACTTTTGCAATTTTCAACTGCTGAAATAAAACATAGGTATTTGTGCGGTGTAGGCACAAGTGCTCTGTGAACCAAAAATACGGGTTTCTTTCCCCAAAATACACAAATGCCATATTTCACTCCTGAAATTTAGGCGTAGGTATTTGTACGGTGTATACAAAACTGCTCTGTGGAAGAACAATACATTTTTTTCCCCCACAATATAATAATGCAGTATTTCACTGCTGAAATTTAAACGTAGGTATTTGTGCGCTGTATGCAAAACTGAACCGTGGACCAACAATACGGGTTTTTTCACACAAAATGCACTAATGCAGTATTTCACTGCTGAAATTTAAAATAGGTATTTGTGTGGTGTATGCAAAACTGCTCTGTGAACCACCAATACGGGCTTCTTTCCCCAAAATACACTACTGAAGTATTTCACTGCTGAAATTTAAAATAGGTATTTGTGTGGTGTATGCAAAACTGCTCTGTGAACCACCAATACGGGCTTCTTTCCACAATATACACTAATGCAGTATTTCATTGCTGAAATGTAAATCTAGGTATTTGTACGGTGTATTCAAAACTGCTCTGTGGACCAGCAATACGGGTTTCTTTCCACGAAATACACCAATGCAGTATTTCACAGCTGAAATTTAAACTTAGATATTTGTGTGGTGTATGCACAAGTGCTCTGTAGACCAACAATACGAGTTTCTTTCCCCAAAATACACTACTGCAGTATTTCACTGCTGAAATTTTAATGTAGGTATTTGTGCGGAGTATGCAAAACTGCTCTGTGGACCAGCAATACGGGTTTCTTTCCCCAAAATACACTACTGCAGTATTTCACTGGTGAAATTTAAACGTAGGTATTTGTGCGGAGTATGCAAAACTGCTCTGTGGACCAGCAATACGGGTTTCTTTCCCCAAAATACACTAATGCAATATTTCAGTGCTGAAATTTAAACGTATGTATTTGTGCGGTGTATGCAAAACTGCTCTGTGGACCAGCAATACGGGTTTCTTTCCACAAAATACACTAATGCAGTATTTCACAGCTGAAATTTAAACATAGGTATTTGTGCTGTTTATGTACAAATTCTCTATGGACCAACAATATGGGTTTCTTCCCCAAAATACACTTTTGCAGTATTCAACTGCTGAAATAAAACATAGGTATTTGTGCGGTGTAGGCACAAGTGCTCTGTGAACCAAAAATACGGGTTTCTTTCCCCAAAATACACAAATGCCATATTTCACTCCTGAAATTTAGGCGTAGGTATTTGTACGGTGTATACAAAACTGCTCTGTGGAAGAACAATACATTTTTTCCCCACAATATAATAATGCAGTATTTCACTGCTGAAATTTAAACGTAGGTATTTGTGCGCTGTATGCAAAACTGAACCGTGGACCAACAATACGGGTTTTTTCCCCAAAATACACTAATGCAGTATTTCACTGCTGAAATTTAAAATAGGTATTTGTGTGGTGTATGCAAAACTGCTCTGTGGACCAACAATACGGGTTTCTTTCCCCAAAATACACTACTGAAGTATTTCACTGCTGAAATCTAAATGTAGTTATTTGTGCAGTATATGCACAAGTGGTCTGTGAACCACCAATACGGGCTTCTTTCCACAATATACACTAATGCAGTATTTCATTGCTGAAATGTAAATCTAGGTATTTGTGCGGTGTATTCAAAACTGCTCTGTGGACCAGCAATACGGGTTTCATTCTACAAAATACACTAATGCAGTATTTCACAGCTGAAATTTAAACATAGGTATTTGTGCTGTTTATGCACAAGTTCTCTATGGACCAACAATATGGGTTTCTTCCCCCAAAATACACTTTTGCAGTATTCAACTGCTGAAATAAAACATAGGTATTTGTGTGGTGTAGGCACAAGTGCTCTGTGAACCAAAAATACGGGTTTCTTTCCCCAAAATACACAAATGCCATATTTCACTCCTGAAATTTAGGCGTGGGTATTTGTACGGTGTATACAAAACTGCTCTGTAGACCAACAATAATTTTTTTCCCCCCACAATATAATAATGCAGTATTTCACTGCTGAAATTTAAAAGTAGGTATTTGTATATGCAAAACTGCTCTGTGGACCAACAATATGGGTTTCTTTCCCCAAAATACACTAATGCGGAATTTCACAGCTGAAATTTAAACGTAGATATTTGTGTGGTGTATGCACAAGTGCTCTGTGGACCAACAATACGAGTTTCTTTCCCTAAAATACACTAATGCAGTATTTCACTGCTGAAATTTTAATGTAGGTATTTGTGCGGAGTATGCAAAACTGCTCTGTGGACCAGCAATACGGGTTTCTTTCCCCAAAATACACTACTGCAGTATTTCACTGGTGAAATTTAAACGTAGGTATTTGTGCGGTGGATGCACAAGTGCTCTGTGGGCCAACAATATGGGTTTTTTTTCCCCAAAATACACTAATGCAATATTTCAGTGCTGAAATTTAAACGTAGGTATTTGTGCGGTGTATGCAAAACTGCTCTGTGGACCAGCAATACGGGTTTCTTTCCACAAAATACACTAATGCAGTATTTCACAGCTGAAATTTAAACATAGGTATTTGTGCTGTTTATGTACAAATTCTCTATGGACCAACAATATGGGTTTCTTCCCCAAAATACACTTTTGCAGTTTTCAACTGCTGAAATAAAACATAGGTATTTGTGCGGTGTAGGCACAAGTGCTCTGTGAACCAAAAATACGGGTTTCTTTCCCCAAAATACACAAATGCCATATTTCACTCCTGAAATTTAGGCGTAGGTATTTGTACGGTGTATACAAAACTGCTCTGTGGAAGAACAATACATTTTTTCCCCACAATATAATAATGCAGTATTTCACTGCTGAAATTTAAACGTAGGTATTTGTACGCTGTATGCAAAACTGAACCGTGGACCAACAATACGGGTTTTTTCCCCAAAATACACTAATGCAGTATTTCACTGCTGAAATTTAAAATAGGTATTTGTGTGGTGTATGCAAAACTGCTCTGTGGACCAACAATACGGGTTTCTTTCCCCAAAATACACTACTGAAGTATTTCACTGCTGAAATCTAAATGTAGTTATTTGTGCAGTATATGCACAAGTGGTCTGTGAACCACCAATACGGGCTTCTTTCCACAATATACACTAATGCAGTATTTCATTGCTGAAATGTAAATCTAGGTATTTGTGCGGTGTATTCAAAACTGCTCTGTGGACCAGCAATACGGGTTTCATTCTACAAAATACACTAATGCAGTATTTCACAGCTGAAATTTAAACATAGGTATTTGTGCTGTTTATGCACAAGTTCTCTGTGGACCAACAATATGGGTTTCTTCCCCAAAATACACTTTTGCAGTATTTCAACTGCTGAAATTTAAACATAGGTTGGGTGAAATTCAATTGCCAAAATAGCAATACCATAAATCAGTGGTTTCAGCTGTGGCTGGCCAAGATATCATAGTGTCCGCAAAACATATATTTTGTTCTGGGGTGAAATTCAATTGCCAAAATAGCAATACCCTGAATCTGGTGTCCCAGCTGTTGCAGGCCAAGATTCATAGTGTCCGCCAAAACATATATTTTGTTCTGGGGTGAAATTCAACTGCCAAAATAGCAATACCATAAATCAGTGGTTTCAGCTGTGGCTGGCCAAGATTCATAGTGTCCGCCAAAACATATATTTTGTTCTGGGGTGAAATTCAATTGCCAAAATAGCAATACCATAAATCAGTGGTTTCAGCTGTGGCTGGCCAAGTATTCATAGTGTCCGCAAAAACATATATTTTGTTCTGGGGTGAAATTCAATTGCCAAATAGCAATACCATAAATCAGTGGTTTCCAGCTGTGGCTGGCCAAGTATTCATAGTGTCCGCAAAAACATATATTTTGTTCTGGGGTGAAATTCAATTGCCAAAATAGCAATACCCTGAATCTGGTGTCTCAGCTGTTGCAGGCCAAGATTCATAGTGTCCGCAAAAACATATATTTTGTTCTGGGGTGAAATTCACTGCCAAAATAGCAATACCATAAATCTAGTGGTTTCAGCTGTGGCTGGCCAAGTATTCATAGTGTCCGCAAAACATATATTTTGTTCTGGGGTGAAATTCAATTGCCAAAATAGCAATACCCTGAATCTGGTGTCCCAGCTGTTGCAGGCCAAGATTCATAGTGTCCGCAAAACATATATTTTGTTCTGGGGTGAAATTCAATTGCCAAAATAGCAATACCCTAAATCTGGTGGTCCCAGCTGTGGCAGGCCAAGTATTCATAGTGTCCGCAAAACATATATTTTGTTCTGGGGTGAAATTCAATTGCCAAAATAGCAATACCCTGAATCTGGTGTCCCAGCTGTTGCAGGCCAAGATTCATAGTGTCCGCAAAAACATATATTTTGTTCTGGGGTGAAATTCAATTGCCAAAATAGCAATACCATAAATCAGTGGTTTCAGCTGTGGCTGGCCAAGTTTCATAGTGTCCGCAAAAACATATATTTTGTTCTGGGGTGAAATTCAATTGCCAAAATAGCAATACCATAAATCAGTGGTTTCAGCTGTGGCTGGCCAAGATTCATAGTGTCCGCAAAACATATATTTTGTTCTGGGGTGAAATTCAATTGCCAAAATAGCAATACCCTGAATCTGGTGTCCCAGCTGTTGCAGGCCAAGTTTCATAGTGTCCGCCAAAACATATATTTTGTTCTGGGGTGAAATTCAATTGCCAAAATAGCAATACCATAAATCAGTGGTTTCAGCTGTGGCTGGCCAAGTATCAATAGTGTCACGCAAAAACATATATTTTGTTCTGGGGTGAAATTCAATTGCCAAAATAGCAATACCATAAATCTAGTGGTTCCAGCTGTGGCTGGCCAAGATTCATAGTGTCCGCAAAACATATATTTTGTTCTGGGAGTGAAATTCAAATGCCAAAATAGCAATACCCTGAATCTAGTGGTCCCAGCTGTGGCTGGCCAAGTTTCATAGTGTCCGCCAAAACATATATTTTGTTCTGGGGTGAAATTCAATTGCCAAAATAGCAATACCCTGAATCTGGTGGTCTCAGCTGTTGCAGGCCAAGTTTCATAGTGTCCGCAAAACATATATTTTGTTCTGGGGTGAAATTCAATTGCCAAAATAGCAATACCATAAATCAGTGGTTTCAGCTGTGGCTGGCCAAGTATTCATAGTGTCCGCAAAAACATATATTTTGTTCTGGGGTGAAATTCAATTGCCAAAATAGCAATACCCTGAATCTGGTGTCCCAGCTGTTGCAGGCCAAGATTCATAGTGTCCGCAAAAACATATATTTTGTTCTGGGGTGAAATTCAATTGCCAAAATAGCAATACCCTGAATCTGGTGTCCCAGCTGTTGCAGGCCAAGTTTCATAGTGTCCGCAAAACATATATTTTGTTCTGGGGTGAAATTCAATTGCCAAAATAGCAATACCATAAATCAGTGGTTTCAGCTGTGGCTGGCCAAGTATCATAGTGTCCGCAAAAACATATATTTTGTTCTGGGGTGAAATTCAATTGCCAAAATAGCAATACCCTGAATCTGGTGTCCCAGCTGTTGCAGGCCAAGATTCATAGTGTCCGCGAAAACATATATTTTGTTCTGGGGTGAAATTCAATTGCCAAAATAGCAATACCATAAATCTGTGATTTCAGCTGTGGCTGGCCAAGTTTAATAGTGTCCGCAAAAACATATATTTTGTTCTGGGGTGAAATTCAATTGCCAAAATAGCAATACCATAAATCAGTGGTTTCAGCTGTGGCTGGCCAAGTTTCATTGTTTCCGTAAAACATATATTTTGTTCTGTTGTGAAATTCAACTGTCAGCTAGAAGTGCCGGAGGCTTGTCTGTTTGGTCTCGTGCACGCTATCAGAGGCACGAGATATTGTACACATGCTCCTAGCTCTCTCCTTTAGCTCCTGATGACTGGCCCGTACAGGGCAAAGAAACGCGTCGAGCATTAAGCAGGGACAGTTATTTCCTACATTAGTTAGGAGCCAGAAATTAATAGTGTTTTGTCTACTTGAGCCGCCTACAGGGGGTGTGTGGTTATGTGGGTTGAGATCTGCCGCATACTATTACATGGCGGCAGTTTTCGGTCACTCACGCTACATGTGATCACGGACCATTTACGGTCCTTCCCCACACTGGGCAGCTGTATGTGAGATAGTGAGCCCTATATTATCACTACTCTCTCACACAGTGCCATTTAGCAATTTTAATGCGGATAGCCCTTACTATATCCCCTTGAAATTCTAATAAAAATTTATTATTTTTCACCTACAGCGCTATCTGCTTTTAGTTAACCCCAATTATAGGTTTAGCGCAAAACTAGTTTATTCAATTAGAGTTAATTCCAAAATAGCAATACCCTGAATCTGAGTGTCCCAGCTGTTGCAGGCCAAGTTTTATAGTGTCCTGCAAAAACATATATTTTGTTCTGGGGTGAAATTCAATTGCCAAAATAGCAATACCCTGAATCTGGTGTCCCAGCTGTTGCAGTCCAAGTTTTATATTGTCCGCAAAAACATATATTTTGTTCTGGGGTGAAATTCAATTGCCAAAATAGCAATACCATAAATCAGTGGTTTCAGCTGTGGCTGGCCAAGTTTCATAGTGTCCGCAAAACATATATTTTGTCCTGAGGTGAAATTCAATTGCCAAAATAGCAATACCATAATCAGTGGTTTCAGCTGTGGCTGGCCAAGTTTCATAATGTCCTCAAAAACATATATTTTGTTCTGGGGTGAAATTCAATTGCCAAAATAGCAATACCCTTAATCTGGTGTCCCAGCTGTTGCAGGCCAAGTTTCATAGTGTCCGCAAAAACATATATTTTGTTCTGGGGTGAAATTCAATTGCCAAAATAGCAATATCATAAATCAGTGGTTTCAGCTGTGGCTGGCCAAGATTCATAGTGTCTGCAAAACATATATTTTGTTGTGGGGTGAAATTCAATTGCCAAAATAGCAATACCCTTAATCTGGTGTCCCATCTGTTGCAGGCCAAGTTTCATAGTGTCCGCAAAAACATATATTTTGTTCTGGGGTGAAATTCAATTGCCAAAATAGCAATACCATAAATCAGTGGTTTCAGCTATGGCTGGCCAAGTTTCATAGTGTCCGCAAAACATATATTTTGTTCTGGGGTGAAATTCAATTGCCAAAATAGAAATACCCTGAATCTGGTGTCCGCAGCTGTTGCAGGCCAAGTGTAAATATGTCCATAATAGGATACCTTTCATCCAGGGCCTAAATACTAGCCCTTAAAGAGATATTCCCTAAATCAGTGGTTACTGCTGTGCCTGGATTAGTGTAATACGCTACATAAATAAATAGGCAGATAGTGTTAGGTGCCTGTAAAAAAGGCCTGAATTTGAAATCAATACATTGGGCCAAATATTTTTTTCGTATTGTGGTGCTTGGTGAGTGGTAACAATGAGGAAAACATTTAGTAAGTGACGCTGACGCGGTCTTGGTGGTGTTAGTGTACGTTCTGGTGCTGGGAGAGGACGTGGCTATTCTGGCAACAGCCACACATCCTAGTGAACCAACTACCTCAGGTTCCAGTACCCGCCAGAATTTACAGCGATATTTGGTGGGGCCCAATGCCGTTCTAAGGATGGTAAGGCCTGAGCAGGTACAGGCGCTAGTCAATTGTTTGGCCAACAGTGGATCCAGCATGTTCACAACATTATCTCCCACCCAGTCTGCCGCAGAAAGCGCACAGGTGGCACCTGAAAACCAAGCCCATCAGTCTGTCACATCACCCCCATGCATATCAGGGAAACTGTCTGAGCCTCAAGTTATGCAGCAGTCTTTTATGCTGTTTGAAGACTCTGCTGGCAGGGTTTCCCAAGGGAATCCACCTAGCCCTTCCCCAGTGGTGGAAGACATAGAATGCACTGATGCACAACCACTGATGTTTCTTGATGATGAGGACATGGGAATACCACTTCATCGGAGTCCGCACGTCTCTGATGATGACGAAACACAGGTGCCAACTGCTGCATCTTTCTGCAGTGTGCAGACCCGAACAGGAGGTCAGGGAGGAAGACTGTGTGGAAGACGATGCAGGGGACGATGAGTTCCTAGACCCCACATGGAATGAAATGACTTAAAATAACATAAAATACAGAAAAAGAATTAAAAACATTCTAAACCTGAGCCCAAGTGAGTGACAGTGGCAACTGCCACACAGCAAACAGAGGATGTGGCAGCAACGCTACCACATCTTTCAAAGTCACTAGCATCTCCACAGAATCCCATGAAAGCGTCTCAGCTGTCCATCTCCCAAACACTGGAGAGAAAGAGGAAGTACCCCCTACCCACCTGCGATCCCTGGCTCTGAATGCCTGGATTTCAAAATTCCTGATCCTTTGATTTGCTGTCATTCTGTCTAGTAGAGAATTTTAAAACCTTATGGCGGTGGCTGTCCCACAGTATGTAGTTCCCAGCCGCCACTACTTTTGCAGGAGAGCCATCCCTTCCCTGCACAACCAAGTGGAGGACAAGATCAGGTGTGCACTGTGCAACGCTATCTGTGGCAACGTCCACATAACCACCAATACATGGACTGGTAAGCACGGGTAGGAAAGTAATATTTCCCTTACAAAACACTGGGTAAATGTAGTGGCGGCTGGCCCAGAGGCGGATAGTATTTTTGCAAATGTCCTTCCGCCCGAGGATTGCAGGGCATTTCTCTTTCCTCCTGTTGCGTCCTCCTCCTACTAGCTTCTCCTCTTCTACCACCTCCTCATCCACTCAGCGTAACACCTTCACCACCAACAGCAGCACAGCCATGAGGAAACGACAGCAGGCTGTTTTAAAACGTATGTGTTTGTGGGACAAACCCCACACCGCGCAGGGAGCTGTGGACAGTCATGGAACAACAGACCGATGATTAGTTGGTGCCACTGAGCCTCCAGCCCGGCCTGGTGTTGTGCGATAATGGGCGAAATATCATTGCAGCCGGTTTGACGCCCATCTCTGCCTGCCACATGTGCTGAATTTGGTGGTGCAGAAATTCCTGAACACCAGACAGTGAAAATGAATTCAGTTAATCCAACACTTATATTCTGGGGCACAAATTCACTTTTATTGTTGCTCAAGGACCCCTGCGGCCTATTTTAATAAATTTGTTGGTTAGATTGTCGGTTAACATTTCCATTGCTCTCAGGACAACTATACAAGGAACATTTCAACAAGAGAAAATTAACCTGAACAGCCTCACACCCTAGACACACAACACCCCACCCCCTTTCACTCAAACCATTAACATACTATTTACAAATTTACTTAAAAACATATTAAAATAACTATAATGCAGCTAAACTAACTATATAAACAAACAAAACGATATACACGCCTTATCCTTAACTTAAGGCCAGCCAAATTGCAAGTGGCGTTCCTGCACCAACATAGGCCCTGGCCTGGAACACACTTGTCCAGCCAGGGCACAGTTCTGGAGGATGAGGAAAATGAGGAGGAGGAGTAGGAGCAACTGTGTTCTCAGCAGGCTGGCACCAAAGCCAGCTCACGGGCATCACTTGAGCGTGGCTGGGGGATACAGAGGACACAGACGATACACCTTCCTCAAAGAGGACAGCTTGTCCTTGCTCTCTGGACAGCCTGGCACCACATGATCGACTACATGGTGCAGTGCCTGCGTAATGACTGGCCGAATTACAGCCACATTCTAACTTGTGCTGATTACTGTGTGGCCACCCTTCTGGATCCCCATTACAAGGAAAACGTGCCATCATTAATTCCTCACTGAGAGTGATAGGAAGATGCGCCCGCTAGTAGACACGCTGCTGATGGTATTCACACCTGACACCTAGGGACTCAGTGGTAGCACAAGGTGAAGGCAGAGGTGGAGGAGGAAGAAGTAGCCAAAGCAGCTGGGTCACCACCAGCACCTCAGAAGGCAGGGTTAGCATGGGCAAAATGTGGAAAAGCTTTGTCATCACGCTACAACAACTAGCACCACCAGCAGTAATGGAACGATCTTAGCAGGAGGTAGCATTTCAGCAACATGGTGGAACAGTACATATATACTGACTGATGGGTTCTGCCCAGGGGCATAGCAACAGGGGAAGCAGGGGAAGCCATGGTTGGGGTCCTGACCTAGAAGAGGCCCATCCAGGAGGAGGAAGGAGGACTCAAAAGACTTTGTCAGGGCCCTCTCAACAGTATTATGCAATAAAATTATATACAGTGGCAGTATAGACAGTGTAGAAAACGGATGGAACAGCTGTCAGCCTGGTCTGAGAAAGTAAAGTAGCCACAGGAATGGCGGCATGAAAGGGAAGGGGTTGCGCAAAAATTGCACTGGGGAAGGTGACCCCATTCAAAATGTGCTAGGGTGCCCAATCATTTTCTAGCTACACCACTGGGCCTGTCTCATTCAACCATGGGTCTTCAAATTGGGCACATTGCCTGAAGTTGCCCTTTATGCCTTGAGGTGCTGGCCTACCCTTCAGCCACTGTATTGTCGGAACGTGTGTTTAGCATGGCTGCGGCAGCATCACAGACAAGCGCGCAGCCACCTGTCCGCAGCCAATGTAGGCAAGCTTTTTTTAGTAAAAACAGGCATGGGATCCCACAGGACTTGTTTGTACCTTTATGCAGAATAGACATGTATACGCGGCTCACCCAACCATTGTTATACTACAGTGCACGTACACTTTATTTCATTTTTAAATTTCCAATGTTTTGGCTTCACAGAAAAAAAGGCTTTATATCATGCAACAATGTACGTCACCAATTGTAAGTTCCCTATCAGTTATCCAGTGCAGGGGTTTGTACCCTGGCAAAATGGTAATATTTCACCTAACATTTTAAAAGAGGATTATTCAAATTTTTGGTCCCTGTCACCTATGCAGAAAAGGGGATTATACCCAGCAAAAATGGTAATATTTCACCCAACAATTTAAAGAGGATTATTCACATTTTGGGTCCCTGTCACCCATGCAGAGCACCATAAATGAGTGGTTTCAGCTGTGCCTGGCCAAGTTTCATAATGTCCGCAAAAACATATATTTTGTTGTGGGGTGAAATTCAATTGCCAAAATAGCAATACCCTTAATCTGGTGTCCCAGCTGTTGCAGGCCAAGTTTCATAGTGTCCGCAAAAACATATATTTTGTTCTGGGGTGAAATTCAATTGCCAAAATAGCAATACCATAAATCAGTGGTTTCAGCTGTGGCTGGCCAAGATTCATAGTGTCCGCAAAAACATATATTTTGTTGTGGGGTGAAATTCAATTGCCAAAATAGCAATACCCTGAATCTGGTGTCCCAGCTTTTGCAGGCCAAGTTTTATATTGTCCGTAAAAACATATATTTTGTTCTGGGGTGAAATTCAATTGCCAAAATAGCAATACCATAAATCAGTGGTTTCAGCTGTGGATGGCCAAGTTTCATAGTGTCCGCAAAAACATATATTTTGTCCTGGGGTTAAATTCAACTGCCAAAATAGCAATACCATAAATCAGTGGTTTCAGCTGTGGCTGGCCAAGTTTCATAATTTCGCAAAAACAGATATTTTGTTGTGGGGTGAAATTCAATTGCCAAAATAGCAATACCCTTAATCTGGTGTCCCAGCTGTTGCAGGCCAAATTTCATAGTGTCCGCAAAAACATATATTTTGTTCTGGGGTGAAATTCAATTGCCAAAATAGCAATACCATAAATCAGTGGTTTCAGCTGTGGCTGGCCAAGATTCATAGTGACCGCAAAAACATATATTTTGTTGTGGGGTGAAATTCAATTGCCAAAATAGCAATACCATAAATCATTGGTTTAAGCTGTGGCTAACCAAGTTTCATAGTGTCTGCAAAACATATATTTTGTTCTGGGGTGAAATTAAATTGCCAAAATAGGAATACCATAAAACAGTGGTTTCAGCTATGTCTGGACAAGATTAATAGTGTCCGCAAAAACATATATTTTATTGTGGGGTGAAATTTAATTGCCAAAATAGCAATACGCTGAATCTGGTGTCCCAGCTGTTGCAGGCCAAGTTTCATAGTATCCGCAAAAACATATATTTTGTTCTGGGGTGAAATTCAATTGCCAAAATAGCAATACCCTGAATCTGGTGTCCCAGCTGTTGCAGGCCAAGTTTCATAGTGTCCGCAAAAACATATATTTTGTTCTGGGGGAAATTCAATTGCCAAAGTAGCAATACCATAAATCAGTGGTTAAAGCTATGGCTGGCCAAGTTTCATAGCGTCCGCAAAAACATATATTTTGGTCTGGGGTCAAATTCAATTGCCAAAATAGCAATACCTTAAATCAGTGGTTTCAGCGGTGGCGGGCCAAGATTCATAGTGTCCGCAAAAACATATATTTTGTTGTGGGGTGAAATTCAATTTCCAAAATAGCAATACCCTGAATCTGATGTCCCAGCTGTTGCAGGCCAAGTTTGTTAGCGTCCTCAAAAACATATATTTTGTTCTGGGGTGAAATTCAATTGCTAAAATAGCAATACCATAAATCAGTGGTTTTTGCCGTGGCTGGCCAAGTTTCATAGGGTACGCAAAAACATATATTTTGTTCTGGGGTTAAATTCAATTGCCAAAATAGCAATAAAAGAAATCAGTGGTTGCAGCTGTGGCTGGCCAAGATTCATAGTGTCCGCCAAAACATATATTTTGTTGTGGGGTGAAATTCAAATGCCAAAATAGCAATACCCTGAATTTGGTGTCCCAGCTGTTGCAGGCCAAGTTTCATAGTGTCCGCAAAAACATATATTTTGTTGTGGGGTGAAATTCAATTGCCAAAATAGCAATACCCTGAATCTGGTGTCTCAGCTGTTGCAGGCCAAGTTTGATAGTGTTCGCGAAAACATATATTTTTTTCTGGGGTGAAATTCAATTGCCAAAATAGCAATACCATAAATCAGTGGTTTTAGCTGTGGCTGGCCAAGTTTCATTGTGTCCGCAAAAACATATATTTTGTTCTGGGGTGAAATTCAATTGCCAAAATAGCAATAACCTGAATCTGGTGTCCCAGCTGTTGCAGGCCAAGTTTCATAGTGTCCGCAAAAACATATATTTTGTTGTGGGGTGAAATTCAATTGCCAAAATATCAATACCCTGAATCTGGTGTCCCAGCTGTTGCAGGCCAAGTTTGATAGTGTCCGCGAAAACATATATTTTGTTCTGGGGTGAAATTCAATTGCCAAAATAGCAATACCATAAATCAGTGGTTTTAGCTGTGGCTGGCCAAGTTTCATAGTGTCCGCAAAAACATATATTTTGTTCTAGGGTGAAATTCAATTGCCAAAATAGCAATACCCTGAATCTGGTGTCCCAGCTGTTGCAGGCCATGTTTCATAGTGTCCGCAAAAACATATATTTTGTTCTGGGGTGAAATTCAATTGCCAAAATAGCAATACCATAAATCTGTGATTTCAGCTGTGGCTGGCCAAGTTTGAATGTGTCCGCAAAAACATATATTTTGTTCTGGGGTGAAATTCAATTGCCAAAATAGCAATACCATAAATCAGTGGTTTCAGCTGTGGCTGGCCAAGTTTCATTGTTTCCGCAAAAACATATATTTTGTTCTGTTGTGAAATTCAACGGTCGCTACAGTGCCGGAGGCTTGTCTGTTTGGTCTCGTGCACGCTATCAGAGGCACGAGATATTGTACACATGCTCCTAGCTCTCTCCTTTAGCTCCTGATGACTGGCCCGTACAGGGCAAAGAAACGCGTCGAGCATTAAGCAGGGACAGTTATTTCCTACATTAGTTAGGAGCCAGAAATTAATAGTGTTTTGTCTACTTGAGCCGCCTACAGGGGGTGTGTGGTTATGTGGGTTGAGATCTGCCGCATACTATTACATGGCGGCAGTTTTCGGTCACTCACGCTACATGTGATCACGGACCATTTACGGTCCTTCCCCACACTGGGCAGCTGTATGTGAGATAGTGAGCCCTATATTATCACTACTCTCTCACACAGTGCCATTTAGCAATTTTAATGCGGATAGCCCTTACTATATCCCCTTGAAATTCTAATAAAAATTTATTATTTTTCACCTACAGCGCTATCTGCTTTTAGTTAACCCCAATTATAGGTTTAGCGCAAACTAGTTATTCAATTAGAGTTAATTCCAAAATAGCAATACCCTGAATCTGGTGTCCCAGCTGTTGCAGGCCAAGTTTTATAGTGTCCGCAAAAACATATATTTTGTTCTGGGGTGAAATTCAATTGCCAAAATAGCAATACCCTGAATCTGGTGTCCCAGCTTTTGCAGTCAAAGTTTTATATTGTCCGCAAAAACATATATTTTGTTCTGGGGTGAAATTCAATTGCCAAAATAGCAATACCATAAATCAGTGGTTTCAGCTGTGGCTGGCCAAGTTTCATAGTGTCCGCAAAAACATATATTTTGTCCTGGGGTTAAATTCAATTGCCAAAATAGCAATACCATAATCAGTGGTTTCAGCTGTGGCTGGCCAAGTTTCATAATTTCCTCAAAAACATATATTTTGTTGTGGGGTGAAATTCAATTGCCAAAATAGCAATACCCTTAATCTGGTGTCCCAGCTGTTGCAGGCCAAGTTTCATAGTGTCCGCAAAAACATATATTTTGTTCTGGGGTGAAATTCAATTGCCAAAATAGCAATATCATAAATCAGTGGTTTCAGCTGTGGCTGGCCAAGATTCATAGTGTCTGCAAAAACATATATTTTGTTGTGGGGTGAAATTCAATTGCCAAAATAGCAATACCCTTAATCTGGTGTCCCATCTGTTGCAGGCCAAGTTTCATAGTGTCCGCAAAAACATATATTTTGTTCTGGGGTGAAATTCAATTGCCAAAATAGCAATACCATAAATCAGTGGTTTCAGCTATGGCTGGCCAAGTTTCATTGTGTCCGCAAAAACATATATTTTGTTCTGGGGTGAAATTCAATTGCCAAAATAGAAATACCCTGAATCTGGTGTACGAGCTGTTGCAGGCCAAGTGTAAATATGTCCATAATAGGATACCTTTCATCCAGGGCCTAAATACTAGCCCTTAAAGAGATATTCCCCTAAATCAGTGGTTACTGCTGTGCCTGGATTAGTGTAATACGCTACATAAATAAATAGGCAGATAGTGTTAGGTGCCTGTAAAAAAAAGGCCTGAATTTGAAATCAATACATTGGGCCAAATATTTTTTTCGTATTGTGGTGCTTGGTGAGTGGTAACAATGAGGAAAACATTTAGTAAGTGACGCGGACGCGGTCTTGGTGGTGTTAGTGTACGTTCTGGTGCTGGGAGAGGACGTGGCCATTCGGCAACAGCCACACATCCTAGTGAACCAACTACCTCAGGTTCCAGTACCCGCCAGAATTTACAGCGATATTTGGTGGGGCCCAATCCCGTTCTAAGGATGGTAAGGCCTGAGCAGGTACAGGCGCTAGTCAATTGTTTGGCCAACAGTGGATCCAGCGTGTTCACAACATTATCTCCCACCCAGTCTGCCGCAGAAAGGGCACAGGTGGCACCTGAAAACCAAGCCCATCAGTCTGTCACATCACCCCCATGCATATCAGGGAAACTGTCTGAGCCTCAAGTTATGCAGCAGTCTTTTATGCTGTTTGAAGACTCTGCTGGCAGGGTTTCCCAAGGGAATCCACCTAGCCCTTCCCCAGTGGTGGAAGACATAGAATGCACTGATGCACAACCACTGATGTTTCTTGATGATGAGGACATGGGAATACCACTTCATCGGAGTCCGCACGTCTCTGATGATGACGAAACACAGGTGCCAACTGCTGCATCTTTCTGCAGTGTGCAGACCGAACAGGAGGTCAGGGAGGAAGACTGTGTGGAAGACGATGCAGGGGACGATGAGTTCCTAGACCCCACATGGAATGAAATGACTTAAAATAACATAAAATACAGAAAAAGAATTAAAAACATTCTAAACCTGAGCCCAAGTGAGTGACAGTGGCAACTGCCACACAGCAAACAGAGGATGTGGCAGCAACGCTACCACATCTTTCAAAGTCACTAAGCATCTCCACAGAATCCCATGAAAGCGTTCAGCTGTCCATCTCCCAAACACTGAGAGAAAGAGGAAGTACCCCCTACCCACCTGCGATCCCTGGCTCTGAATGCCTGGATTTCAAAATTCCTGATCCTTTGATTTGCTGTCATTCTGTCTAGTAGAGAATTTTAAAAACCTTATGGCGGTGGCTGTCCCACAGTATGTAGTTCCCAGCCGCCACTACTTTTGCAGGAGAGCCATCCCTTCCCTGCACAACCAAGTGGAGGACAAGATCAGGTGTGCACTGTGCAACGCTATCTGTGGCAACGTCCACATAACCACCAATACATGGACTGGTAAGCACGGGTAGGAAAGTAATATTTCCCTTACAAAACACTGGGTAAATGTAGTGGCGGCTGGCCCAGAGGCGGATAGTATTTTTGCAAATGTCCTTCCGCCCCGAGGATTGCAGGGCATTTCTCTTTCCTCCTGTTGCGTCCTCCTCCTACTAGCTTCCTCCTCTTCTACCACCTCCTCATCCACTCAGCGTAACACCTTCACCACCAACAGCAGCACAGCCATGAGGAAACGACAGCAGGCTGTTTTAAAACGTATGTGTTTGTGGGACAAACCCCACACCGCGCAGGAGCTGTGGACAGTCATGGAACAACAGACCGATGATTAGTTGGTGCCACTGAGCCTCCAGCCCGGCCTGGTGTTGTGCGATAATGGGCGAAATATCATTGCAGCCGGTTTGACGCCCATCTTCTGCCTGCCACATGTGCTGAATTTGGTGGTGCAGAAATTCCTGAACACCAGACAGTGAAAATGAATTCAGTTAATCCAACACTTATATTCTGGGGGCACAAATTCACTTTTATTGTTGCTCAAGGACCCCTGCGGCCTATTTTAATAAATTTGTTGGTTAGATTGTCGGTTAACATTTCCATTGCTCTCAGGACAACTATACAAGGAACATTTCAACAAGAGAAAATTAACCTGAACAGCCTCACACCCTAGACACACAACACCCCCACCCCCCTTTCACTCAAACCATTAACATACTATTTACAAATTTACTTAAAAACATATTAAAATAACTATAATGCAGCTAAACTAACTATATAAACAAACAAAACGATATACACGCCTTATCCTTAACTTAAGGCCAGCCAAATTACAAGTGGCGTTCCTGCACCAACATAGGCCCTGGCCTGGAACACAATTGTCCAGCCAGGGCACAGTTCTGGAGGATGAGGAAAATGAGGAGGAGGAGTAGGAGCAACTGTGTTCTCAGCAGGCTGGCACCCAAGCCAGCTCACGGGCATCACTTGAGCGTGGCTGGGGGATACAGAGGACACAGACGATACACCTTCCTCAAAGAGGACAGCTTGTCCTTGCCTCTGGACAGCCTGGCACACATGATCGACTACATGGTGCAGTGCCTGCGTAATGACTGCCGAATTACAGCCACATTCTAACTTGTGCTGATTACTGTGTGGCCACCCTTCTGGATTCCCATTACAAGGAAAACGTGCCATCATTAATTCACTCACTGGAGAGTGATAGGAAGATGCGCCCGCTAGTAGACACGCTGCTGATGGTATTCACACCTGACACCAGGGACTCAGTGGTAGCACAAGGTGAAGGCAGAGGTGGAGGAGGAAGAAGTAGCCAAAGCAGCTGGGTCACCACCAGCACCTCAGAAGGCAGGGTTAGCATGGGCAAAATGTGGAAAAGCTTTGTCATCACGCTACAACAACTAGCACCACCAGCAGTAATGGAACGTCTTAGCAGGAGGTAGCATTTCAGCAACATGGTGGAACAGTACATATACTGACTGATGGTTCTGCCCAGGGGCATAGCAACAGGGAAGCAGGGGAAGCTACTGCGTTGGGGTCCTGACCTAGAAGAGGCCCATCCAGGAGGAGGAAGAGGAGGACTAAAAGACTTTGTCAGGGCCCTCTCAACAGTATTATACAATAAAATTATATACAGTGGCAGTATAGACAGTGTAGAAAACGGATGGAACAGCTGCCAGGCCTGGTCTGAGAAAGCGAAAGTAGCCACAGGAATGGCGGCATGAAAGGAAGGGGTTGCGCAAAAATTACTGGGGAAGGGTGGCCCCATTCAAAAATGTGCTGTGGTGCCCAATCATTTCTAGCTACACCACTGGGTCTGCCCCATTCAACTTATGGGTCTTCAAATTGGGCACATTGCCTGAAGTTGCCCTTTATGCCTTGGAGGTGCTGGCCTACCCTTCAGCCACTGTATTGTCGGAACGTGTGTTTAGCATGGCTGCGGGCATTATCACAGACAAGCGCAGCCACCTGTCCGCAGCCAATGTAGGCAAGCTTTTTTGTAGTAAAAAAACAGGCATGGATCCCACAGGACTTGTTTGTACCTTATGCAGAATAGACATGTATACCGGCCTCACCCAACCATTGTTATACTACAGTGCACGTACACTTTATTTCATTTTTTAAATTTCCCAATGTTTTGGCTTCACAGAAAAAAAGGCTTTATATCATGCAACAATGTAACCACCAATTGTAAGTTCCCTATCAGTTATCCAGTGCAGGGGTTTGTACCTGGCAAAAATGGTAATATTTCACCCAACATTTTAAAAGAGGATTATTCAAATTTTTGGTCCCTGTCACCTATGCAGAAAAGGGGATTATACCCAGCAAAAATGGTAATATTTCACCCAACAATTTAAAAGAGGATTATTCACATTTTAGGTCCCTGTCACCCATGCAGAGCAGGGGTTTGTACCCAGCAAAAATGGTAATTTTGCGCCCAACAATTTAAAAGAGGATTATTCAAATTTTCAGGCCCTGTCACCTATGCAGAAAAGGGGTTTATACCCAGCAAAAATGGTAATATTTCACCCAACAATTTAAAGAGGATTATTCCCATTTTCTGTCCCTGTCATCCATGCAGAGCAGGGGTTTGTACCCGGCAAAAATGGTAATATTTCACCCAATAATTTAAAAGAATATTTTCCGCATTTTCGGTTCCTGTCACCTATGCAGTGCAGGGTTACTTGACAGCAAAAAAATGGAATATGTCAACCTCTAAACTCCCAGATGGATTAACTATATTATTGTCCCCGACACATATACAGCGCATGTCGCAAGGGTAATTCCTTGCCTAAAAAATAAGATTTTTCTCCACCCATGAAAAACATGTATTTAAGTGGTATATTTTGGGGTGTAGGACCATATTTTTCTCAAAATCATCTTCCACCCAGTCTTCACCCCTGCCCTTTTTGTCGGTCTGCAGTGCGATTTTCAAAGAGCAGAGTGCTATAATATAGCAAAGGTTTATTGAAAAGGGTTACTGTGAAAAAGATCTTAAAGAATGTAGTAAAGATGTAGAGAGGGAGCTGCAGAATAAAGAAAAGATAGATAAACCTAGGAAGACTATGGATTATAGATATACCTTTATAACTGGTTATAGTGTACAAGCGGGACAAATTAAAAATGTAATTAAGAAGAATTGGTCTATTTTGAAAAATGACCCTGTAATTGGGGATAAAATTCCTGAGAAACCCGAAATTATCCTCAAAAAGGCCACGAATATACAGAATAAAATAGTACATAGTGCGATCCCTGAAAAACTAAACTTATTAAAAGAAATCAATTCAGCTGGTGTGGCTTTTGTATAGCCTACAAGAACAGGAATAAAGGAGATAGGCAGTGTAAAACAAACATTGTCCATTCAAATCAGAAAGAGGTAGATATAAAAATTAAGGGTGATATTTCATGTGAAAGTATAGGGGTTGTATACATGCTGGAGTGCCCGTGTGGCCTCCAGTATGTGGGCAGGACCACCAGGAAGATGAAAGTGCGGATCGCCGAACATATTAAGAACATAAAGAAGGGTTTAGAAACCCATGGGGTTTCTAGACATTTTAAAAGGAACATCAAAAAACCCAAGGGGTTTAAAATTCACTGGAGTAGAATTGGTCCAAAAGAATTGGAGCGGTGGTGATTTTATTGCCAAGATAGATAGATGCGAGACTCGCTGGATATATGAGGTTGGATTTTTCAGCCAAAAGGCTAAAATGTGGATTTTGATCTGAGAACGAGTCTGAAATAAAGGAGGTAACAATGAGGGTAATCCTTTGGAGAAAAATGTTGGTTATATCTGGATCGCACTGTGTGAATTAGGTTTAATAGGAAGAATGGCTTGAGGCGTGCGAAAGATGATCACATACAGAGGGAATTTAGCAAAAGTTGGTTACAATAAACGTTTCTGTTGTGGTAAAATGGGTTTAATGTGTGTAGGGCAAGGTGTGAATACTGGTTAAAAATTTGTCTGTTTAACAAGATCCCAGTTGGTGTAGGAAAGGGGTGGAATAATGAATACAGGTGTGTGTGGGCTGGGACATAAAAGGGAGTGGGAGGAGGATTATGCAGACGCCCTGACGAAGCTCCACGAGTGAAACCCGGGTCGGGCAAATCGAGAGGAAAATTGTGTTTTATGCTGATTTTATTGCTCTTTTTGTCTGTATAATTAAAAGATATTAATCTATACATGATGGCATTGCACCAGAGGAGTTTTTATTGCCATTATAGTGTACTGAAAAGAAAAACTGCTGAAAGGAGGAAACAAGTTCCATCGGAGGAGGGAGTGTGTTATATGTCCCAACTCTCTCTGTGTCTAGTAAGTATATAGGAGTGGTGGAGGTACTTGGTTCATGAGGGTACTTTACTACGGTATATGCTCTCTGACATTTCACAGGATCTCCACATGCAAGGAGCCTGGGTCTCTTGGACGACTCGATTAAGTGCCACATTGACATAGCGTGGGAAACAAGAGAGGAAGGGACGCGCGGTCTCAATACCTTTGCGTTTTGCACACCGCAGAAAGCCACAGAAGTTTGCACCCATGTTTCCTCATCATCAGAGACATGTTGCAGTGGTCTTCCCCTGTCCTCATCCACAAACCTAAGTGGTTAGGTAGGCATCCTCAAACTGCGGCCCTCCAGCTGTTGTAAAACTATAACTCCCACAATGCCCTGCTGTAGGCTGATACCTGTAGGCTGTTTGGGCATGCTGCGAGTTGTAGTTTTGCAACAGCTGGAGGGCCGCAGTTTGAGGGTGCCTGTGGTTGGGCATCCGTGCACTCAATCTCTTCCACTTCTGGGGCAGGGCTATGGTTATGGCCCTGGGAAACCATGCTAGAAGAGTCATCAAAAAGCATATGAGACTGCTGCATTAAACTGCCAATAGTCAACAATTAAGTTCACTATAACAGTAAGGCAGTGCCCCTGTCATAAACAGAATACATTTCTTTAGGTCGCACAACAGTGTACCGAAGCAATGCAATACAATTACTTCACTATCACCAAAAATTTGATTTTTTAAACGAACAATGTAAAAGCAGAAGTTAACGGTTTGATTTGACTGCCAGAAATGCAGCGTACATGGCAAATATGCTATCTACCACAAAACCAGTGTATTTGCAACCAACTATGTAAATGCAGAGTTCAAAAGGTTACTTTAAATGACTAAAATACAGGGTAGGCCTCAGAACTTCTATGTAGCACAAAACCAGTGTTTATTGCAACAAACTACAGAAGTGCAGTATGTCACTGCTAAATTTTAAAATACTTTTTTGTGCATTGTATGCAAAACTGCTCTGTGGACCAACAATGCGGGTTTCTTTCCCTAAATACACTACTGCAGTATTTCACTGGTGAAATTTAAACGTAGGTATTTGTGCAGTATATGCACAAGTGCTCTGTGAAACACCAATATGGGTTTCTTTCCCAAAATACACTAATGCAGTATTTCACTGCTGAAATTTAAATGTAGGTATTTGATCGGAGTATGCAAAACTTCTCTGTGGACCAACAATAATGGTTTCTTTCCCCAAAATACACTAATGCAGTATTTCACTGCTGAAATTTAAAACTAGGTATTTGTGCGGTGTATGCAAAACTGCTCTGTGGACCAGCAATACGGGTTTCTGTACACAAAATACACCAATGCAGTATTTCACAGGTGAAATTTAAACATAGGAATTTGTGCTATATATGCACAAGTTCTCTATGGACCAACAATATGGGTTTCTTACCCCAAAATGCCCTATTGCAGTATTCAACTGCTGAAATTATACATCAGTATTTGTGCGGTGTAGGCACAAGTGCTCTGTGATCCAAAAATATGGGTTTCTTTCCCCAAAATACACAAATGCCATATTTCACTCCTGAAATTTAAGCGTAGGTATTTGTATGGTGTATGCAAAACTGCTCTGTGGACCAACAATACGTTTTTTCCCCCCAAAATATAATAATGCAGTATTTCACTGCTGAAATTTAAACATAGGTATTTGTGCAGTGTATGCACAAGTTCTCTGTGGACAAACAATACGGGTTTCTTTCCCCCAAATACACTAATGCAGCATTTCACTGCTGAAATTTAAACATAGGTATTTGTGCAGTATATGCAAAACTGCTCTGTGGACCAACAATATGGGTTTCTTTCCCCAAAATACACTAATGCAGTATTTTACTGCTGAAATTTAAATGTAGGTATTTGTACGGAGTATGCAAAACTGCTCTGTGGACCAACAATACGGGTTTCTTTCCACAAAATACACTACTGCAGTATTTCACTGCTGAAATTTAAATCTAGGTATTTGTGCGGTGTATGGAAAACTGCTCTGTGGACCACAAATAAGCGTTTCTTACCCCAAAATACACTAATGCAGTATTTCACTGGTGAAATTTAAATATAGGTATTTGTGCGGTGTATGCACAAGTGCTATGTGGGCCAACAATACGGGTTTCTTTCCCCAAAATACACTAATGCAATATTACACTGCTGAAATTTAAATGCAAGTATTTGTGCGGTGTATACACAAGTGCTTTGTGAACCAACAATACGGTTTTTTCCCCAAAATACACAAATTTAGTATTTCACGGCTGAAATTTAATATAAGTATTTGTGTGGTGTAAGCAAAACTGCTCTGTGGACCAACAATACGGGTTTCTTTCCCCAAAATACACTAATGCAGTATTTCACTGCTAAAATTTAAACGTAGGTGTTTGTGCTGTGTATGCAAAACTGCACTGTGAACCAACAATAAGGGTTTCTTTGCCCAAAATACACTAATGCAGTATTTCACTGCTGAAATTTAAATGTAGGTATTTGTGCGGAGTATGCAACACTGCTCTGTGGAGCAACAATACGGGTTTCTTTCCCAAAATACACCAATGTAGTATTTCACTGCTGAAATTTAAATGTAGGTATTTGTGTGGTGTATGCACAAGTGCTCTGTGAACTAGCAATACAGGTTTCTTTCCCCAAAATACATAAATTCAATATTTCACGGCTGAAATTTAAAATAGGTATTTGTGCGGTGTATGCAAATATGCTCTGTGGACAAACAATACGGGTTTCTTTCCCTAAAACACTCTAATGCAGAATTTCACTGCTGAAGTTTAAAATAGGTATTTGTGTAGTGTATGCAAAAATGCTCTGTGGACAAACAATACGGGTTTCTTTCCCTAAAACACTCTAATGCAGAATTTCACTGCTGAAGTTTAAAATAGGTATTTCTGTGGTGTATGCAAAAATGCTCTGTGGACAAACAATACGGGTTTCTTTCCCTAAAACACTCTAATGCAGAATTTCACTGCTGAAGTTTAAAATAGGTATTTGTGTGGTGTATGCAAAACTGCTCTGTGGACCAACAATACGGGTTTATTTCTACAAAATACACTCATGCAGTATTTCACTGCTGAAATTTAAACGTAGGTATTTGTGCGGTGTATGCACAAGTGCTCTGTGAACCAACAATATGTTTTTTTTCCCCAAAATACACAAATTTAGTATTTCATTGCTGAAATTTAAAATAGGTATTTGTGCGGTATATGCAAAACTGCTCTGTGGATCAACAATACCCGTTTCTTTCCCTAAAATACACTTATGCAGTATCTCACTGCTGAAATTTAAAATTGGTATTTGTGTGGTGTTTGCAAAACTGCTATGTGGACCAACAATACGGGTTTATTTCTACAAAATACAGTAATGCAGTATTTCACTGCTGAAATTTAAACATAGGTATTTGTGCGGTGTATGAACAAGTTCACTGTGGACCAACAATACGGGTTTCTTTCCCCAAAATGCACTAATGCAGTATTTCACTGCTGAAATTTAAACGTACAGTAGGTATTTGTGCACTGTATGCATAAGTGCTCTGTGGTCCAACAATAAGGGTTTCTTTCCCTAACATACACTAATGCAGTATTTCACTGCTGAAATTTAAAATAGCTATTTGTGCGGTGTATGCAAAACTGCTATGTGGACCAACAATACTGGTTTCTTTCCACAAAATACACTAATGCAGTATTTCACAGCTGAAATTTAAACGTAATTATTTGTGCGGAATATGCAAAACTGCTCTGTGGACCAACAATACGGGTTTCTTTCCACAAAATACACTAATGCAGTATTTCACAGCTAAAATTTAAACATAGGTATTTGTGCGGTGGATGCACAAGTGCTCTGTGGACCAACAATATGCGTTTCTTTCCCCAAAATACACTAATGCAGTATTTCACTGCTGAAATTTAAATGTAGATATTTGTGCGGTTTATGCACAAGTGCTCTGTGGACCAACAAGACGGTTTTCTTTCCCCAAAACAAACTAATGCAGTATTTCACTGCTGAAATTTAAATGTAAGTATTTTTGAGGAGTATGCAAAACTGCTCTGTCGACCAACCATACTGGTTTCTTTCCTCAAAATACACTAATGCAGTATTTCACTGCTTAAATTTAAACTAAGGTATTTGTGTGGTGTATGCACAGGTGCTCTGTGAACCAACCATACGGGTTTCTTTCCCCAAAATACACAAATTCAGTATTTCACTGCTGAAATTTAAAATAGGTATTTGTGCGGTGTATGCAAAAATGCTCTGTGGACAAACAATACGGGTTTCTTTCCCTAAAACACTCTAATGCAGAATTTCACTGCTGAAGTTTAAAATAGGTATTTGTGTGGTGTATGCAAAACTGCTCTGTGGACCAACAATACGGGTTTATTTCTACAAAATACACTCATGCAGTATTTCACTGCTGAAATTTAAACGTAGGTATTTGTGCGGAGTATGCACAAGCTCACTGTGGACCAACAATACGATTTTCTTTCCCCAAAATACACTAATGCAGTATTTCACTGCTGAAATTTAAACATAGATATTTGTGCGGTGTATGCACAAGTGCTCTGTGGTCCAACAATAAGGGTTTCTTTCCTAACATACACTAATGCAGTATTTCACAGGTGAAATTTAAACTTAGGTATTTGTGCTATATATGCACAAGTTCTCTATGGACCAACAATATGGGTTTCTTCCCCAAAATACACTATTGCAGTATTCAACTGCTGAAATTATACATAGGTATTTGTGCGGTGTAGGCACAATTCTCTGTGATCCAAAAATACGGGTTTCTTTCCCCAAAATACACAAATGCCATATATCACTCCTGAAAATTAGAGTAGGTGTTTGTACGGTGTATGAAAAACTGCTCTGTGGACCAACAATACGTTTTTTCCCCACAATATAATAATGCAGTATTTCACCGATGAAATTTAATATAGGTATTTGTGCGGTTTATGCACAAGTGCGCTGTGGGCCAACAATGCGGGTTTCTTTCCGAAAATACACTAATGCAATATTTCCCTGCAGAAATTTAAACGTAGGTATTTGTGAGGTGTATGCACAAGTGCTCTGTGAACCAACAATACGGGTTTTTTCCCCACAATACACAAATTCAGTATTTCACTGCTGAAATTTAAAATAAGTATTTGTGTGGTGTATGCAAAACTGCTCTGTGGACCAACAATACGGGTTTCTCTCTGCAAAATACACTAATGCAGTATTTCACTGCTGAAATTTAAACGTAGGTATATATGCGGTGTATGCACCTGTGCGCTGTGGGCAATCAATGCGGGTTTTTTCCCCGAAAATACACTAATGCAATATTTCCCTGCAGAAATTTAAATCCATGTATTTGTGCGGTGTATGCAAAACTGCTCTGTGTACCACCAATACGGGTTTCTTTCTACAAAATACACTAATGCAGTATTTCACTGCTGAAATTTAAACGTAGGTATTTGTGCGGTGTGTCCACAAGTTCTCTGTGGACCAACAATACGGGTTTCTTTCTCCCAAAAACACTAATGCAGCATTTCACTGCTGAAATTTAAACGCAGGTATTTGTGCGGTGTGTGCACAAGTGCTCTGTGGACCAACAATACGGATTTCTTTCCCCAAAATACACTAATGCAGTATTTCACTGCTGAAATTCAAACATAGGTATTTGTGCAGTATACGCACAAGTGCTCTATGAACCAACAATACGGGTTTCTTCCCCCAAAATACACTATTGCAGTATTCAACTGCTGAAATTAAAAGTAGGTATTTGTGCTGTGTAGGCACAAGTGCTCTGTAATCCAAAAATATGGGTTTCTTTCCCCAAAATACACAAATGCCATATTTCACTCCTGAAATTTGAGCGTAGGTATCTGTAAGGTGTATGCAAAACTGCTCTGTGGTCCAACAATACGTCTTTTTATTCCCCCAAAATATAATAATGCAGTATTTCAATCCTAACATTTAAATTTAGGTATTTGTATGCAAAACTGCTCTGTGAACCAACAATACTGGTTTCTTTCCCCAAAATACACTGATGCAGTATTTCACTGGTGAAATTTAATATAGGTATTTAAGCGGTGTATGCAAAACTGCTCTGTGAACCACAAATACTGGTTTCTTTCCCCAAAATACACTAATGCAATATTTCCCTGCTGACATTTAATTGTAGGTATTTGTGCGGTGTATGCAAAACTGCTCTGTGGACCAACAATACGGGTTTCTTTCCCTAAAATACACTAATACAGTATTTCACTGCTGAAATTTAAACGTAGGTATGTGTGCGGTGTATGCACAAATGCTCTGTGGTCCAACAATAAGGGTTTCATTCCCTAACATACCTTAATGCAGTTTTTCACTGCTGAAATTTAACATAGCTTTTTGTGCGGTGTATGCAAAACTGCTCTGTGGACCAACAATTTGGGTTTCTTTCCACAAAATACACTAATGCAGTACAGTATTTCACAGCTGAAATTTAAACGTAGGTATTTCTGCGGTGAAAGCACAAGATCTCTGTGGACCAACAATACGGGTTTCTTTCCCCAAATACACTAATGCAGAATTTCACAGCTGAAATTTAAATGTAGGTATTTGTGCGGAGTATGCAAAACTGCTCTGTGGACCAAAAATACGTTCCTCCTCCAAAATAAACAAATTCAGTATTTCACTGCTGAAATTTAAAATAGGTATTGGTGCGGTGAATGCAAAACTGCTCTGTGGACCAACAGTACGTGGTTTCTTTCTACAAAATTAATGCAGTATTTCACAGATGAAATTTAAACGTAGGTATTTGTGCGGTGTGTGCACAAGTTCTCTGAGGACCAACAATACGTTTTCTTTCCCAAAATACACTAATGCAGTATTTCACTGCTGAAATTTAAATCTAGGAATTTGTGCGGTGTATGCCAAACTGCTCTGTTGACCAGCAATACGGGTTTCTTTCCACAAAATACACCAATGCAATATTTCACAGGTGAAATTTAAACATAGGTATTTGTGCTATATATGCACAAGTTCTCTATGGACCAACAATATGGGTTTCTTCCCCCAAAATACACTTTTGCAGTCTTCAACTGCTGAAATCATACATAGGTATTTGTGCGGTGTAGGCACAAGTGCTCTGTGATCCAAAAATATGGGTTTCTTTCCCCAAAATACACAAATGCCATATTTCACTCCTGAAATTTAAGCGTAGGTGTTTGTACGGTGTATGGAAAACTGCACTGTGGATCAACAATACGGGTTTGTTCCCCAAAATACACTAATGCAGTATTTCACTGCTAAAATTTAAACGTAGATATTTGTGCGGTGTATGCAACACTGCTCAGTGAACCAACAATACGGGTTTCTTTACCCAAAATACACTAATGCAGTATTTCACTGGTGAAATTTAACATTGGTATCTCATGCGGTGTATGCACAAGTGCTCTGTGGGCCAACAATTCAGGTTTCTTTCCACAAAATACACTAATGCAGTATTTCACAGCTGAAATTAAACGTAGGTATTTGTGCGGTGAAAGCAAAACTGCTCTGTGGACCAACAATATGGGTTTCTTTCCCCAAAATACACTAATGCAGTATTTCACTGCTGAAATTTAAACGTAGATATTTGTGCGGTGTATGCACAAGTGCTCTGTGGACCAACAATTCGATTTTCTTTTCCCAAAATACACTAATGCAGTATTTCACTGCTGAAATTTTAATGTAGGTATTTGTGCGGAGTATGCAAAACTGCTCTGTGGACCAACAATAAGGGTTTCTTTCCCCAAAATACACTACTGCAGTATTTCACTGGTGAAAGTTAAACGTAGGTATTTGTGCAGTATATGCACAAGTGCTCTTTGAAACACCAATATGGGTTTCTTTCCCCAAAATACACTAATGCAGTATTTCACTGCTGAAATTTAAATCTAGGTATTTGAGCGGTGTATGTAAAACTGCTCTGTGGACCAGAAATACGGGTTTCTTTCCCCAAAATACACTAATGCTGTATTTCACTGGTGAAATTTAAACGTAGGTATTTGTGCGGTGGATGCGCAAGTACTCTGTGGGCCAACAATACAGGTTTCTTTCTAAAAATACACTAATGCAGTATTTCATAGCTGAAAATTAAACTTAGGTATTAGTGCGGTGGATTCACAAGTGCTCTGTTGGCTAACAATACAGGTTTCTTTCCCAAAATACACTAATGCAATATTTCACGCTGAAATTTAAACGTAGGTATTTGTGCGGTGTATGCAAAACTGCTCTGTGGACCAGCAATACGGGTTTCTTTCCACAAAATACACCAATGCAGTATTTCACAGTTGAATTTTAAACATAGGTATTTGTGCTGTTTATGCACAAGTTCTCTATGGACCAACAATATGGGTTTCTTCCCCAAAATACACTTTTGCAGTATTCAACTGCTGAAATAAAACATAGGTATTTGTGCGATGTAGGCACAAGTGCTCTGTGAACCAAAAATACGGGTTTCTTTCCCCAAAATACACAAATTCTATATTTCACTCCTGAAATTTAGGCGTAGGTATTTGTGCGGTGTATGCAAAACTGCTCTGTGGACCAACAATAGATGTTTTTTCCCCAAAATACACTAATGCAGTATTTCACTGCTGAAATTTAAAATAGGTATTTGTGTGGTGTATGCAAAACTGCTCTGTAGACCAACAATACAGGTTTATTTCTACAAAATACACTAAAGCAGAATTTCACTGCTGAAATTTAAATGTAGGTATTTGTGCGGTGTATGCACAAGTTCTCTGTGGACCAACAATATGGGTTTTCCCCCAAAATACACTATTGCAGTATTCAACTGCTGAAATTACACATAGGTATTTGTGCGGTGTAGGAACAAGTGCTCTGTGAATCAAAAATACGTGTTTCTTTCCCCAAAATACACAAATGCCATATGTCTCTCCTGAAATTTAAGCGTAGGTATTTGTGTGGTGTATGCAAAATGATCTGTGGACCAACAATATGTTTTTCCCCCAAATTATAATCATGCAGTATTTCACAGCTAAAATTTAAACGTAGGTATTTGTGCGGTGTATGCAAAACTGCTCTGTGAACCAACAATACGGGTTTCTTTCCCAAAATACACTAATACAGTATTTCAGTGCTGAAATTTAAAATAGGTATTTGTGTGGTGTATGCAAAACTGCTTCGACAATACGACAATACTGACCGACAATACGGGTTTTTTCACCAAAAATACACTAACGAAGTATTTAATTGATGAAATTTTAAATAGCTGTTTGTGCGGTGTATGCAAACCTGCTCTGTGGACCAACAATACGAGTTTCTTTCTACAAAATACACTAATGCAGTATTTCATAGCTGAAATTTAAACTTAGGTAAATGTGCGGTGAATGCTCAAATTCTCTGTGGACCAACAATACGTTTTTTTCCCCAAATACACTAATGCAGCATTTCACTGCTGAAATTTAAACGTAGATATTTGTGCGGTGTATGCAAACTGCTCCGTGGACCAACCATACGGGTTTTTTCACCAAAAATACACTAATGAAGTATTTCATTGATATAATTTTAAATAGCTGTTTGTGCGGTGAATGCAAACCTGTTCTGTGGACCAACAATACTAGTTTCTTTCTACAAAATACACTAATGCAGTATTTCATAGCTGAAATTTAAACTTATGTATTTGTGCGGTGAATGCTCAAATTCTCTGTGGACCAACAATGCGGGTTTTTCCCCAAATACACTAATGCAGCATTTCACTGCTGAAATTTAAACGTAGGTATTTGTGCGGTGTATGCAAAACTGCTCTGTGGACCAAAAATATGGGTTTCTTTCCCCAAAATACACTAATGCAGTATTTCTCTGTTGAAATTTAAATGTAGGTATTTGTGCGGTGTATG
The DNA here is from genome assembly GCA_033119425.1 of Bufotes viridis. Taxonomy (NCBI): domain Eukaryota; kingdom Metazoa; phylum Chordata; class Amphibia; order Anura; family Bufonidae; genus Bufotes; species Bufotes viridis. Next base: position 80,077,003 of record CM065595.1, read on the forward strand.
CAAAACTGCTATGTGGACCAACAACACGGGTTTCTTTCCCCAAAATACACTAATGCAATATTTCCCTGCTGAAATTTAAACGTAGGTATTTGTGCGGTGGTTCACAGAGCACTTGTGCATACACAGCACAAATACCTACGTTTAAATTTCAGCAGGGAAATATTGCATTAGTGTATTTTGGGGAAAGAAACCCGTGTTGTTGGTCCACATAGCAGTTTTGCATACTCCGTACAAATACCTACATTTAAATTTCAGCAGAGAAATACTGCATTAGTGTATTTTGGGGAAAGAAACCCATATTTTTGGTCCACAGAGCAGTTTTGCATACACCGCACAAATACCTACGTTTAAATTTCAGCAGTGAAATGCTGCATTAGTGTATTTGGGGGGAAAAAAACACGTATTGTTGGTCCACAGAGAATTTGAGCATTCACCGCACAAATACATAAGTTTAAATTTCAGCTATGAAATACTGCATTAGTGTATTTTGTAGAAAGAAACTAGTATTGTTGGTCCACAGAACAGGTTTGCATACACCGCACAAACAGCTATTTAAAATTTCATCAATGAAATACTTAATTAGTGTATTTTTTGGTGAAAAAACCCGTATGGTTGGTCCACGGAGCAGTTTTGCATACACCGCACAAATATCTACTTTTAAATTTCAGCAGTGGAATGCTGCATTAGTGTATTTGGGGGGGAAAAAACGTATTGTTGGTAAACAGAGCACTTGTGCATACAACAATACGTGTTTTTTTCCCCAAAATACACAAATTCAGTACTTCATGGCTGAAATTTAAAATAGGTGTTTGTGCGGTGTATGCAAAACAGCTCTGTGGACCAACAATACGGGTTTCTTTCCCTAAAATAAACTAATGCAGTATTTCACTGCTGAAATTTAAAATAGGTATTTGTGTGGTGTATGCAAAACTGCTCTGTGGATCAACAATACGGGTTTATTTCTACAAAATACACTAATGCAGTATTTCACTGCTGAAATTTAAACGTAGGTATTTTTGCGGTGTATACACAAGTTCACTGTGGACCAGCAATACGGGTTTCTTTCCCCAAAATACACTAATGCAGTATTTTACTGCTGAAATTCAAACATAGAAATTTGTGCGGTGTATGGACAAGTGCTCTGTGGACCAACAATACGATTTTCTTTCCCAAAATACACTAATGCAGTATTTCACTGCTGAAATTTAAATCTAGGTATTTGTGGGGTTGTATGCAAAACTGCTCTGTGTATCCGCAATACAGGTTTCTTTCCACAAAATACACCAATGCAGTATTTCACAGCTAAAATTTGAACATAGGTATTTGCGCTGTTTATGCATAAGTTCTCTATGGACCAAAAATATGGGTTTCTTTCCCCAAAATACACTTTTGCAGAATTCAACTGCTGAAATAAAACATAGTTATTTCTGCGTTGTAGGCACAAGTGCTCTGTGAACCAAAAATACGGGTTTCTTTCCCCAAAATACACAAATGCCATATATCACTTCTGAAATTTTAGTGTAGGTATTTGTACGGTGTATTCAAAACTGCTCTGTGGACGAACAATACATTTTTTCCCCAAAAATATAATAATGCAGTATTTCAATGCTGAAATTTAAACGGAGGTATTTGTGTGCTGTATGCAAAACTGCTCTGTGGACCAACAATACAGGTTTTTTCCCCAAAATACACTAATGCAGTATTTCACTGGTGAAATTTAATATAGGTATTTGTGCGGTGTATGCACAAGTGCTCTGTGGGCCAACAAAATGGGTTTCTTTCCCAAAATACACTAATGCATTATTTCCCTGCTGAAATTTAAACATAGGTATTTGTGCAGTGTATGCACAAGTGCTCTGTGAACCAACAATACATTTTTTACCCAAAATACACAAATTAAGTATTTCATGGCTGAAATTTAAAATAGGTATTTGTGCGGTGTATGCGAAACTGCTCTGTGGACCAATAATACGGGTTTCTTTCCCTAAAATAAACAAATGCAGAATTTCACTGCTGAAATTTAAAATAGGTATTTGTGTGGTCAATGCTAAACTGCTCTGTGTACCAACAATACGGGTTTATTTCTACAAAATACAATAATGCAGTATCTCACTGCTGAAATTTAAACGTAGGTATTTGTAGCGGTGTATGCACAAGTTCACTGTGGACCAACAATACGGGTTTCTTTCCCCAAAATACACTAATGCAGTATTTCACTGCTGAAATGTAATATAGGAATTTGTGCGGTGTATGCATAAGTGCTCTGTGGTCTAACAATAAGGGTTTATTTCCTCACATACGCTAATGCAGTATTTCACTCCTGAAATTTAAAATAACTATTTGTGCGCTGTATGCAAAACTGCTCTGTGGACCAACAATACGCATTTCTTTCTACAAAATACACTAATGCAGTATTTCACAGCTGAAATTTAAACGTAGGTATATTTGCGGTGTATGCAAAAGTTCTCTGTAGATCAACAATATGGGTTTCTTTCCCGCAAATACACTAATGCAGTATTTCACTGCTGAAATTTAAACGTAGGTATTTGTGCGGTGTATGCAAAAATGCTCTGTGACCAACAATATGGGTTTCTTTCCCAAAATACACTAATGCTGTATTTCACTGCTGAAATTTAAATGTAGATATTTATGCCATGTATGCACAAGTGCTCTGTGGACCAACAATACGATTTTCTTTCCCCAAAATACTCTAAAGCAGTATTTCACTGATGAAATTTTAATGTAGGTATTTGTGCGGAGTATGCAAAACTGCTCTGTGGACCAACAATACGGGTTTCTTTCCCCAAAATACACTACTGCAGTATTTCACTGCTGAAATTTAAACGTAGGTATTTGTGCAGTATATGCACAAGTGCTCTGTGAACCACGTAACACGTGTTTCTTTCAACAAAATACACTAATGCAGTATTCAACTGCTGAAATAAAACATAGGTATTTCTGCGTTGTAGGCACAAGTGCTCTGTGAACCAAAAATACGGGTATCTTTCACCCAAAAACACTAATGCAGTATTTCACAGCTGAAATTTAAATCTATGTATTTGTGCGGTGTATGCAAAACTGCTAGTGGACCAGAAATACGGGTTTCTTTCCCCAAAATACACTAATGCAGTATGTCATTGGTGAAATTTAAACCTAGGTATTTGTGCGGTGTATGCACAAGTGCTCTGTGGTCCAACAATAAGGGTTTATTTCCTAACATACGCTAATGCAGTATTTCACTGCTGACATTTAAAATAACTATTTCTGCGGTGAATACAAAACTGCTCTGTGGACCAACAATACGAGTTTCTTTCTACAAAATATACCAATGCAGTTTTTCATAGCTGAAATTTAAACTTAGGTAAATGTGCGGTAAATGCTCAAACTATCTGTGGACCAAAAATACGTTTTTTTTCCCCAAATACACTAATGCAGCATTTCACTGCTACAATTTAAACGTAGATATTTGTGCGTTGTATGCAAAACTGCTCCGTGGATCTACAATACGGGTTTTTTCAACAAAAATACACTAATGAAGTATTTCATTGATGAAATTTTAAATAGCTGTTTGTGAGGTGTATGCAAACCTGCTCTGTGGACCAACAATACGAGTTTCTTTCTACTAAATACACTAATGCAGTATTTCATAGCTGAAATTTAAACGTAGGTATTTGTGCAGCGTATGCAAAACTGCTCTGTGGACCAACAATATGGGTTTCTTTCCCAAAATACACTAATGCAGTATTTCTCTGCTGAAATTTAAATGTAGGTATTTGTACGGAGTATGCAAAACTGCTCTGTGGACCAACAAAACGGGTTTATTTCCCAAAAATACTCTACGGCAGTATTTCACTGCTGAAATTTAAACGTAGGTATTTGTGGAGTATATGCACAAGTGCTCTGTGAACCACCAATACGGGTTTCTTTCCCCAAAATACACTAATACAGTATTTCACTGCTGAATTTTAAATCTAGGTATTTGTGCAGTGTATGCAAAACTGCTCTGTTGACCAGCAATACATGTTTCTATCTACAAAATACACTAATGCAGTATTTCATAGCTGAAATTTAAACTTATGTATTTGTGCGGTGAATGCTCAAATTCTCTGTGGACCAACAGTACGGGTTTTTTCCCCAAATACACTAATGCAGCATTTGACTGCTGAAATTTAAACGTAGGTGTTTGTGCGTTGTATGCAAAACTGCTCTGTGGACCAGCAATATGAGTTTCTTTCTATAAAATACACCAATGCAGTATTTCACAGCTGAAATTTAAACATAGGTATTTGTGCTGTTTATGCACAAGTTCTCGATGGACCAACAATATGGGTTTCTTCCCCCAAAATACACAATTGCAGTATTCAACTGCTGAAATAAAACATAGGTATTTGTGCACATTGTGCTCAGTGAACCAAAAATACGGGATTCTTTCCCAAAAATACACAAATTCCATATTTCACTCCTGAAATTTAGGCGTAGTTATTTGTACGGTGTATACAAAACTGCTCTGTGAACCAACAATACGTTTTTTAACCCCACAATATAATAATGCAGTATTTCACTGCTGAAATTTAAAATAGGTATTTGTGTGGTGTATGCAAACTGCTCTGTGGACCAACAATACGGGTTTATTTCTACAAAATACACTAATGCAGTATTTCACTGCTGAAATTTAAACGTAGGTATATGTGCGGTGTATGCACAAGTTCTCTGTGAACCAAAAATACGGGTTTCTTTCCCCAAAATACACAAATGCCATATTTCACTCCTGAAATTTAGGCGTAGGTATTTGTACGGTGTATACAAAACTGCTCTGTGGAAGAACAATACATTTTTTCCCCCACAATATAATAATGCATTATTTCACAGCTGAAATTTAAGCGTAGGTATTTGTGCGCTGTATGCAAAACTGAACCGTGGACCAACAATACGGGTTTTTTTCCCCAAAATACACTAATGCAGTATTTCACTGCTGAAATTTAAAAGAGGTATTTGTGTGGTATAACCTGCCAAAACTGCTCTAGAATCAGCAATACGTGGTCATCATGTGGAAGAACAATACATTTTTCCCCACAATATAATAATGCAGTATTTCACTGCTGAAATTTAAACGTAGGTATTTGTGCGCTGTATGCAAACTGAACCGTGGACCAACAATACGGGTTTTTCCCAAAATACACTAATGCAGTATTTCACTGCTGAAATTTAAAATAGGTATTTGTGTGGTGTATGCAAAACTGCTCTGTGGACCAACAATACGGGTTTCTTTCCCCAAAATACACTACTGTAGTATTTCACTGCTGAAATCTAAATGTAGTTATTTGTGCAGTATATGCACAAGTGGTCTGTGAACCACCAATACGGGCTTCTTTCCACAATATACACTAATGCAGTATTTCATTGCTGAAATGTAAATCTAGGTATTTGTGCAGTGTATTCAAAACTGCTCTGTGGACCAGCAATACGGGTTTCATTCTACAAAATACACTAATGCAGTATTTCACAGCTGAAATTTAAACATAGGTATTTGTGCTGTTTATGCACAAGTTCTCTATGGACCAACAATATGGGTTTCTTCCCCAAAATACACTTTTGCAGTATTCAACTGCTGAAATTAAACATAGGTATTTGTGTGGTGTAGGCACAAGTGCTCTGTGAACCAAAAATACGGGTTTCTTTCCCCAAAATACACAAATGCCATATTTCACTCCTAAAATTTAGGCGTAGGTATTTGTACGGTGTATACAAAACTGCTCTTTGGACCAACAATATTTTTTTCCCCCACAATATAATAATGCAGTATTTCACTGCTGAAATTTAAAATTAGGTATTTGTATATGCAAAACTGCTCTGTGGACCAACAATATGGGTTTCTTTCCATGAAATACACCAATGCAGTATTTCACAGCTGAAATTTAAACTTAGATATTTGTGTGGTGTATGCACAAGTGCTCTGTGGACCAACAATACGAGTTTCTTTCCCTAAAATACACTAATGCAGTATTTTACTGCTGAAATTTTAATGTAGGTATTTGTGCGGAGTATGCAAAACTGCTCTGTGGACCAGCAATACGGGTTTCTTTCCCCAAAATACACTACTGCAGTATTTCACTGCTGAAATTTAAACGTAGGTATTTGTGTAGTATATGCACAAGTGCTCTGTGAACCATAAATACGGGTTTCTTTCCCCAAAATACACTAATGCAGTATTTCACTGCTGAAATTTAAATCTAGGTATTTGAGCGGTGTATGCAAAACTGCTCTGTGGACCAGAAATACGGGTTTCTTTCCCCAAAATACACTAATGCAGTATTTCACTGGTGAAATTTAAACGTAGGTATTTGTGCGGTGGATGCACAAGTGCTCTGTGGGCCAACAATACGGGTTTCTTTCCCCAAAATACACTAATGCAATATTTCAGTGCTGAAATTTAAACGTAGGTATTTGTGCGGTGTATGCAAAACTGCTCTGTGGACCAGCAATACGGGTTTCTTTCCCCAAAATACACCAATGCAGTATTTCCCAGCTGAAATTTAAACATAGGTATTTGTGATGTTTATGCACAAGTTCTCTATGGACCAACAATATGGGTTTCTTCCCCCAAAATACACTTTTGCAGTATTCAACTGCTGAAATAAAACATAGGTATTTGTGCGGTGTAGGCACAAGTGCTCTGTGAACCAAAAATACGGGTTTCTTTCCCCAAAATACACAAATGCCATATTTCACTACTGAAATTTAGGCGTAGGTATTTGTACGGTGTATACAAAACTGCTCTGTGGAAGAACAATACATTTTTTCCCCCCACAATATAATAATGCATTATTTCACTGCTGAAATTTAAACATAGGTATTTGTGCGCTGTATGCAAAACTGAACCGTGGACCAACAATACGGGTTTTTTCCCCCAAAATACACTAATGCAGTATTTCACAGCTGAAATTTAAAATATGTATTTGTGTGGTGTATGCAAAACTGCTCTGTGGACCAACAATACGGGTTTCTTTCCCGAAAATACACTACTAAAGTATTTCACTGCTGAAATCTAAATGTAGTTATTTGTGCAGCATATGCACAAGTGGTCTGTGAACCACCAATACGGGCTTCTTTCCACAATATACACTAATGCAGTATTTCATTGCTGAAATGTAAATCTAGGTATTTGTGCGGTGTATTCAAAACTGCTCTGTGGACCAGCAATACGGGTTTCATTCTACAAAATTCACTAATGCAGTATTTCACAGCTGAAATTTAAACATAGGTATTTGTGCTGTTTATGCACAAGTTCTCTATGGACCAACAATATGGGTTTCTTCCCCAAAATACACTTTTGCAGTATTCAACTGCTGAAATAAAACATAGGTATTTGTGTGGTGTAGGCACAAGTGCTCTGTGAACCAAAAATACGGGTTTCTTTCCCCAAAATACACAAATGCCATATTTCACTCCTGAAATTTAGGCGTGGGTATTTGTACGGTGTATACAAAACTGCTCTGTAGACCAACAATAATTTTTTCCCCACAATATAATAATGCAGTATTTCACTGCTGAAATTTAAAAGTAGGTATTTGTATATGCAAAACTGCTCTGTGGACCAACAATATGGGTTTCTTTCCCCAAAATACACTAATGCGGTATTTCACAGCTGAAATTTAAACGTAGATATTTGTGTGGTGTATGCACAAGTGCTCTGTGGACCAACAATACGAGTTTCTTTCCTAAAATACACTAATGCAGTATTTCACTGCTGAAATTTTAATGTAGGTATTTGTGCGGAGTATGCAAAACTGCTCTGTGGACCAGCAATACGGGTTTCTTTCCCCAAAATACACTCCTGCAGTATTTCACTGGTGAAATTTAAACGTAGGTATTTGTGCGGTGGATGCACAAGTGCTCTGTGGGCCAACAATACGGGTTTCTTTCCCCAAAATACACTAATGCAATATTTCAGTGCTGAAATTTAAACGTATGTATTTGTGCGGTGTATGCAAAACTGCTCTGTGGACCAGCAATACGGGTTTCTTTCCACAAAATACACTAATGCAGTATTTCACAGCTGAAATTTAAACATAGGTATTTGTGCTGTTTATGTACAAATTCTCTATGGACCAACAATATGGGTTTCTTCCCCAAAATACACTTTTGCAGTATTCAACTGCTGAAATAAAACATAGGTATTTGTGCGGTGTAGGCACAAGTGCTCTGTGAACCAAAAATACGGGTTTCTTTCCCCAAAATACACAAATGCCATATTTCACTCCTGAAATTTAGGCGTAGGTATTTGTACGGTGTATACAAAACTGCTCTGTGGAAGAACAATACATTTTTTCCCCCACAATATAATAATGCAGTATTTCACTGCTGAAATTTAAACGTAGGTATTTGTGCGCTGTATGCAAAACTGAACCGTGGACCAACAATACGGGTTTTTTCCCCAAAATACACTAATGCAGTATTTCACTGCTGAAATTTAAAATAGGTATTTGTGTGGTGTATGCAAAACTGCTCTGTGGACCAACAATACGGGTTTCTTTCCCCAAAATACACTACTGAAGTATTTCACTGCTGAAATCTAAATGTAGTTATTTGTGCAGTATATGCACAAGTGGTCTGTGAACCACCAATACGGGCTTCTTTCCACAATATACACTAATGCAGTATTTCATTGCTGAAATGTAAATCTAGGTATTTGTGCGGTGTATTCAAAACTGCTCTGTGGACCAGCAATAAGGGTTTCTTTCCACGAAATACACCAATGCAGTATTTCACAGCTGAAATTTAAACTTAGATATTTGTGTGGTGTATGCACAAGTGCTCTGTAGACCAACAATACGAGTTTCTTTCCTAAAATACACTAATGCAGTATTTTACTGCTGAAATTTTAATGTAGGTATTTGTGCGGAGTATGCAAAACTGCTCTGTGGACCAGCAATACGGGTTTCTTTCCCCAAAATACACTACTGCAGTATTTCACTGCTGAAATTTAAACGTAGGTATTTGTGCGGTGGATGCACAAGTGCTCTGTGGGCCAACAATACGGGTTTCTTTCCCCAAAATACACTAATGCAATATTTCAGTGCTGAAATTTAAACGTATGTATTTGTGCGGTGTATGCAAAACTGCTCTGTGGACCAGCAATACGGGTTTCTTTCCACAAAATACACTAATGCAGTATTTCACAGCTGAAATTTAAACATAGGTATTTGTGCTGTTTATGTACAAATTCTCTATGGACCAACAATATGGGTTTCTTCCCCAAAATACACTTTTGCAGTATTCAACTGCTGAAATAAAACATAGGTATTTGTGCGGTGTAGGCACAAGTGCTCTGTGAACCAAAAATACGGGTTTCTTTCCCCAAAATACACAAATGCCATATTTCACTCCTGAAATTTAGGCGTAGGTATTTGTACGGTGTATACAAAACTGCTCTGTGGAAGAACAATACATTTTTTCCCCACAATATAATAATGCAGTATTTCACTGCTGAAATTTAAACGTAGGTATTTGTGCGCTGTATGCAAAACTGAACCGTGGACCAACAATACGGGTTTTTTCCCCAAAATACACTAATGCAGTATTTCACTGCTGAAATTTAAAATAGCTATTTGTGTGGTGTATGCAAAACTGCTCTGTGGACCAACAATACGGGTTTCTTTCCCCAAAATACACTACTGAAGTATTTCACTGCTGAAATCTAAATGTAGTTATTTGTGCAGTATATGCACAAGTGGTCTGTGAACCACCAATACGGGCTTCTTTCCACAATATACACTAATGCAGTATTTCATTGCTGAAATGTAAATCTAGGTATTTGTGCGGTGTATTCAAAACTGCTCTGTGGACCAGCAATACGGGTTTCATTCTACAAAATACACTAATGCAGTATTTCACAGCTGAAATTTAAACATAGTTATTTGTGCTGTTTATGCACAAGTTCTCTATGGACCAACAATATGGGTTTCTTCCCCCAAAATACACTTTTGCAGTATTCAACTGCTGAAATAAAACATAGGTATTTGTGTGGTGTAGGCACAAGTGCTCTGTGAACCAAAAATACGGGTTTCTTTCCCCAAAATACACAAATGCCATATTTCACTCCTGAAATTTAGGCGTGGTTATTTGTACGGTGTATACAAAACTGCTCTGTAGACCAACAATAATTTTTTTCCCCCCACAATATAATAATGCAGTATTTCACTGCTGAAATTTAAAAGTAGGTATTTGTATATGCAAAACTGCTCTGTGGACCAACAATATGGGTTTCTTTACCCAAAATACACTAATGCGGTATTTCACAGCTGAAATTTAAACGTAGATATTTGTGTGGTGTATGCACAAATGCTCTGTGGACCAACAATACGAGTTTCTTTCCCTAAAATACACTAATGCAGTATTTCACTGCTGAAATTTTAATGTAGGTATTTGTGCGGAGTATGCAAAACTGCTCTGTGGACCAGCAATACGGGTTTCTTTCCCCAAAATACACTCCTGCAGTATTTCACTGGTGAAATTTAAACGTAGGTATTTGTGCGGTGGATGCACAAGTGCTCTGTGGGCCAACAATACGGGTTTCTTTCCCCAAAATACACTAATGCAATATTTCAGTGCTGAAATTTAAACGTATGTATTTGTGCGGTGTATGCAAAACTGCTCTGTGGACCAGCAATACGGGTTTCTTTCCACAAAATACACTAATGCAGTATTTCACAGCTGAAATTTAAACATAGGTATTTGTGCTGTTTATGTACAAATTCTCTATGGACCAACAATATGGGTTTCTTCCCCCAAAATACACTTTTGCAGTTTTCAACTGCTGAAATAAAACATATGTATTTGTGCGGTGTAGGCACAAGTGCTCTGTGAACCAAAAATACGGGTTTCTTTCCCCAAAATACACAAATGCCATATTTCACTCCTGAAATTTAGGCGTAGGTATTTGTACGGTGTATACAAAACTGCTCTGTGGAAGAACAATACATATTTTTCCCCCACAATATAATAATGCAGTATTTCACTGCTGAAATTTAAACGTAGGTATTTGTGCGCTGTATGCAAAACTGAACCGTGGACCAACAATACGGGTTTTTTCCCCCAAAATACACTAATGCAGTATTTCACTGCTGAAATTTAAAATAGGTATTTGTGTGGTGTATGCAAAACTGCTCTGTGGACCAACAATACGGGTTTCTTTCCCCAAAATACACTACTGAAGTATTTCACTGCTGAAATCTAAATGTAGTTATTTGTGCAGTATATGCACAAGTGGTCTGTGAACCACCAATACGGGCTTCTTTCCACAATATACACTAATGCAGTATTTCATTGCTGAAATGTAAATCTAGGTATTTGTGCGGTGTATTCAAAACTGCTCTGTGGACCAGCAATACGGGTTTCATTCTACAAAATACACTAATGCAGTATTTTACTGCTGAAATTTAAACATAGGTATTTGTGCTGTTTATGTACAAATTCTCTATGGACCAACAATATGGGTTTCTTCCCCCAAAATACACTTTTGCAGTATTCAACTGCTGAAATAAAACATAGGTATTTGTGTGGTGTAGGCACAAGTGCTCTGTGAACCAAAAATACGGGTTTCTTTCCCCAAAATACACAAATGCCATATTTCACTCCTGAAATTTAGGCGTGGGTATTTGTACGGTGTATACAAAACTGCTCTGTAGACCAACAATAATTTTTTTCCCCCCACAATATAATAATGCAGTATTTCACTGCTGAAATTTAAAAGTAGGTATTTGTATATGCAAAACTGCTCTGTGGACCAACAATATGGGTTTCTTTCCCCAAAATACACTAATGCGGTATTTCACAGCTGAAATTTAAACGTAGATATTTGTGTAGTGTATGCACAAGTGCTCTGTAGACCAACAATACAAGTTTCTTTCCCTAAAATACACTAATGCAGTATTTCACTGCTGAAATTTTAATGTAGGTATTTGTGCGGAGTATGCAAAACTGCTCTGTGGACCAGCAATACGGGTTTCTTTCCCCAAAATACACTACTGCAGTATTTCACTGGTGAAATTTAAACGTAGGTATTTGTGCGGTGGATGCACAAGTGCTCTGTGGGCCAACAATACGGGTTTCTTTCCCCAAAACACACTAATGCAATATTTCAGTGCTGAAATTTAAACGTATGTATTTGTGCGGTGTATGCAAAACTGCTCTGTGGACCAGCAATACGGGTTTCTTTCCACAAAATACACTAATGCAGTATTTCACAGCTGAAATTTAAACATAGGTATTTGTGCTGTTTATGTACAAATTCTCTATGGACCAACAATATGGGTTTCTTCCCCAAAATACACTTTTGCAGTATTCAACTGCTGAAATAAAACATAGGTATTTGTGCGGTGTAGGCACAAGTGCTCTGTGAACCAAAAATACGGGTTTCTTTCCCCAAAATACACAAATGCCATATTTCACTCCTGAAATTTAGGCGTAGGTATTTGTACGGTGTATACAAAACTGCTCTGTGGAAGAACAATACATTTTTCCCCCACAATATAATAATGCAGTATTTCACTGCTGAAATTTAAACGTAGGTATTTGTGCGCTGTATGCAAAACTGAACCGTGGACCAACAATACGGGTTTTTCCCCAAAATACACTAATGCAGTATTTCACTGCTGAAATTTAAAATAGGTATTTGTGTGGTGTATGCAAAACTGCTCTGTGGACCAACAATACGGGTTTCTTTCCCCAAAATACACTACTGAAGTATTTCACTGCTGAAATCTAAATGTAGTTATTTGTGCAGTATATGCACAAGTGATCTGTGAACCACCAATACGGGCTTCTTTCCACAATATACACTAATGCAGTATTTCATTGCTGAAATGTAAATCTAGGTATTTGTGCGGTGTATTCAAAACTGCTCTGTGGACCAGCAATACGGGTTTCTTTCCACGAAATACACCAATGCAGTATTTCACAGCTGAAATTTAAACTTAGATATTTGTGTGGTGTATGCACAAGTGCTCTGTAGACCAACAATACGAGTTTCTTTCCCTAAAATACACTAATGCAGTATTTCACTGCTGAAATTTTAATGTAGGTATTTGTGCGGAGTATGCAAAACTGCTCTGTGGACCAGCAATATGGGTTTCTTTCCCCAAAATACACTACTGCAGTATTTCACTGGTGAAATTTAAACGTAGGTATTTGTGCTGTTTATGTACAAATTCTCTATGGACCAACAATATGGGTTTCTTCCCCCAAAATACACTTTTGCAGTATTCAACTGCTGAAATAAAACATAGGTATTTGTGCGGTGTAGGCACAAGTGCTCTGTGAACCAAAAATACGGGTTTCTTTCCCCAAAATACACAAATGCCATATTTCACTCCTGAAATTTAGGCGTAGGTATTTGTACGGTGTATACAAAACTGCTCTGTGGAAGAACAATACATTTTTTTCCCCCACAATATAATAATGCAGTATTTCACTGCTGAAATTTAAACGTAGGTATTTGTGCGCTGTATGCAAAACTGAACCGTGGACCAGCAATACCGGTTTTTTCCCCCAAAATACACTAATGCAGTATTTCACTGCTGAAATTTAAAATAGCTATTTGTGTGGTGTATGCAAATCTGCTCTGTGAACCAAAAATACGGGTTTCTTTCCCCAAAATACACTACTGAAGTATTTCACTGCTGAAATCTAAATGTAGTTATTTGTGCAGTATATGCACAAGTGGTCTGTGAACCACCAATACGGGCTTCTTTCCACAATATACACTAATGCAGTATTTCATTGCTGAAATGTAAATCTAGGTATTTGTGCGGTGTATTCAAAACTGCTCTGTGGACCAGCAATACGGGTTTCATTCTACAAAATACACTAATGCAGTATTTCACAGCTGAAATTTAAACATAGGTATTTGTGCTGTTTATGCACAAGTTCTCTATGGACCAACAATATGGGTTTCTTCCCCCAAAATACACTTTTGCAGTATTCAACTGCTGAAATAAAACATAGGTATTTGTGTGGTGTAGGCACAAGTGCTCTGTGAACCAAAAATACGGGTTTCTTTCCCCAAAATACACAAATGCCATATTTCACTCCTGAAATTTAGGCGTGGGTATTTGTACGGTGTATACAAAACTGCTCTGTAGACCAACAATCATTTTTTTCCCCCCAAAATACACTAATGCGGTATTTCACAGCTGAAATTTAAACGTAGATATTTGTGTGGTGTATGCACAAGTGCTCTGTGGACCAACAATACGAGTTTCTTTCCCTAAAATACACTAATGCAGTATTTCACTGCTGAAATTTTAATGTAGGTATTTGTGCGGAGTATGCAAAACTGCTCTGTGGACCAGCAATACGGGTTTCTTTCCCCAAAATACACTACTGCAGTATTTCACTGGTGAAATTTAAACGTAGGTATTTGTATATGCAAAACTGCTCTGTGGACCAACAATATGGGTTTCTTTCCCCAAAATACACTAATGCAATATTTCAGTGCTGAAATTTAAACGTATGTATTTGTGCGGTGTATGCAAAACTGCTCTGTAGACCAGCAATACGGGTTTCTTTCCACAAAATACACTAATGCAGTATTTCACAGCTGAAATTTAAACATAGGTATTTGTGCTGTTTATGTACAAATTCTCTATGGACCAACAATATGGGTTTCTTCCCCAAAATACACTTTTGCAGTTTTCAACTGCTGAAATAAAACATAGGTATTTGTGCGGTGTAGGCACAAGTGCTCTGTGAACCAAAAATACGGGTTTCTTTCCCCAAAATACACAAATGCCATATTTCACTCCTGAAATTTAGGCGTAGGTATTTGTACGGTGTATACAAAACTGCTCTGTGGAAGAACAATACATTTTTTCCCCACAATATAATAATGCAGTATTTCACTGCTGAAATTTAAACGTAGGTATTTGTGCGCTGTATGCAAAACTGAACCGTGGACCAACAATACGGGTTTTTCCCCAAAATACACTAATGCAGTATTTCACTGCTGAAATTTAAAATAGCGTATTTGTGTGGTGTATGCAAAACTGCTCTGTGGACCAACAATACGGGTTTCTTTCCCCAAAATACACTACTGAAGTATTTCACTGCTGAAATCTAAATGTAGTTATTTGTGCAGTATATGCACAAGTGGTCTGTGAACCACCAATACGGGCTTCTTTCCACAATATACACTAATGCAGTATTTCATTGCTGAAATGTAAATCTAGGTATTTGTGCGGTGTATTCAAAACTGCTCTGTGGACCAGCAATACGGGTTTCATTCTACAAAATACACTAATGCAGTATTTCACAGCTGAAATTTAAACATAGGTATTTGTGCTGTTTATGCACAAGTTCTCTATGGACCAACAATATGGGTTTCTTCCCCAAAATACACTTTTGCAGTATTCAACTGCTGAAATAAAACATAGGTATTTGTGTGGTGTAGGCACAAGTGCTCTGTGAACCAAAAATACGGGTTTCTTTCCCCAAAATACACAAATGCCATATTTCACTCCTGAAATTTAGGCGTGGGTATTTGTACGGTGTATACAAAACTGCTCTGTAGACCAACAATAATTTTTTCCCCACAATATAATAATGCAGTATTTCACTGCTGAAATTTAAAAGTAGGTATTTGTATATGCAAAACTGCTCTGTGGACCAACAATATGGGTTTCTTTCCCCAAAATACACTAATGCGGTATTTCACAGCTGAAATTTAAACGTAGATATTTGTGTGGTGTATGCACAAGTGCTCTGTAGACCAACAATACGAGTTTCTTTCCCTAAAATACACTAATGCAGTATTTCACTGCTGAAATTTTAATGTAGGTATTTGTGCGGAGTATGCAAAACTGCTCTGTGGACCAGCAATACGGGTTTCTTTCCCCAAAATACACTACTGCAGTATTTCACTGGTGAAATTTAAACGTAGGTATTTGTGCGGTGGATGCACAAGTGCTCTGTGGGCCAACAATATGGGTTTTTTTTCCCCAAAATACACTAATGCAATATTTCAGTGCTGAAATTTAAACGTAGGTATTTGTGCGGTGTATGCAAAACTGCTCTGTGGACCAGCAGTACGGGTTTTTTTTCACAAAATACACTAATGCAGTATTTCACAGCTGAAATTTAAACATAGGTATTTGTGCTGTTTATGTACAAATTCTCTATGGACCAACAATATGGGTTTCTTCCCCCAAAATACACTTTTGCAGTATTCAACTGCTGAAATAAAACATAGGAATTTGTGCGGTGTAGGCACAAGTGCTCTGTGAACCAAAAATACGGGTTTCTTTCCCCAAAATACACAAATGCCATATTTCACTCCTGAAATTTAGGCGTAGGTATTTGTACGGTGTATACAAAACTGCTCTGTGGAAGAACAATACATTTTTTCCCCACAATATAATAATGCAGTATTTCACTGCTGAAATTTAAACGTAGGTATTTGTGCGCTGTATGCAAAACTGAACCGTGGACCAACAATACGGGTTTTTCCCCAAAATACACTAATGCAGTATTTCACTGCTGAAATTTAAAATAGGTATTTGTGTGGTGTATGCAAAACTGCTCTGTGGACCAACAATACGGGTTTCTTTCCCCAAAATACACTACTGAAGTATTTCACTGCTGAAATCTAAATGTAGTTATTTGTGCAGTATATGCACAAGTGGTCTGTGAACCACCAATACGGGCTTCTTTCCACAATATACACTAATGCAGTATTTCATTGCTGAAATGTAAATCTAGGTATTTGTGCAGTGTATTCAAAACTGCTCTGTGGACCAGCAATACGGGTTTCATTCTACAAAATACACTAATGCAGTATTTCACAGCTGAAATTTAAACATAGGTATTTGTGCTGTTTATGCACAAGTTCTCTAGGGACCAACAATATGGGTTTCTTCCCCCAAAATACACTTTTGCAGTATTCAACTGCTGAAATAAAACATAGGTATTTGTGTGGTGTAGGCACAAGTGCTCTGTGAACCAAAAATACGGGTTTCTTTCCCCAAAATACACAAATGCCATATTTCACTCCTAAAATTTAGGCGTAGGTATTTGTACGGTGTATACAAAACTGCTCTTTGGACCAACAATAATTTTTTTCCCCCCACAATATAATAATGCAGTATTTCACTGCTGAAATTTAAAAGTAGGTATTTGTATATGCAAAACTGCTCTGTGGACCAACAATATGGGTTTCTTTCCCCAAAATACACTAATGCGGTATTTCACAGCTGAAATTTAAACGTAGATATTTGTGTGGTGTATGCAAAACTGAACCGTGGACCAACAATACGGGTTTCTTTCCCCAAAATACACTAATGCAGTATTTCACTGCTGAAATTTAAACATAGGTATTTGTGTGGTGTATGCAAAACTGCTCTGTGGACCAGCAATACGGGTTTCTTTCCCCAAAATACACTACTGCAGTATTTCACTGGTGAAATTTAAACGTAGGTATTTGTGCGGAATATGCAAAACTGCTCTGTGGACCAACAATATGGGTTTCTTTCCCCAAAATACACTAATGCAATATTTCAGTGCTGAGATTTAAACGTATGTATTTGTGCGGTGTATGCACAAGTGCTCTGTGGGCCAACAATACGGGTTTCTTTCCCCAAAATACACCAATGCAGTATTTCACAGCTGAAATTTAAACATAGGTATTTGTGCTGTTTATGTACAAATAATCTATGGACCAACAATATGGGTTTCTTCCCCCAAAATACACTTTTGCAGTATTCAACTGCTGAAATAAAACATAGGTATTTGTGCGGTGTAGGCACAAGTGCTCTGTGAACCAACAATACGTTTTTCCCCCTACAATATAATAATGCATTATTTCACTGCTGAAATTTAAATGTAGGTATTTGTGCGCTGTATGCAAAACTGAACCGTGGACCAACAATACGTGTTTTTTCCCCCAAAATACACTAATGCAGTATTTCACTGCTGAAATTTAAAATAGGTATTTGTGTGGTGTATGTAAAACTGCTCTGTGGACCAACAATACGGGTTTCTTTCCCCAAAATACACTACTGCAGTATTTCACTGCTGAAATTTAAACGTAGTTATTTGTGCAGTATATGCACAAGTGCTCTGTGAACCACCAATACGGGCTTCTTTCCACAATATACACTAATGCAGTATTTCACTGCTGAAAGGTAAATCTAGGTATTTGTGCGGTGTATTCAAAACTGCTCTGTGGACCAGCAATACGGGTTTCATTCTACAAAATACACTAATGCAGTATTTCACAGCTGAAATTTAAACATAGGTATTTGTGCTGTTTATGCACAAGTTCTCTATGGACCAACAATATGGGTTTCTTCCCCCAAAATACACTTTTGCAGTATTCAACTGCTGAAATAAAACAAAGGTATTTGTGTGGTGTATGCAAATCTGCTCTGTGAACCAAAAATACGGGTTTCTTTCCCCAAAATACACAAATGCCATATTTCACTCCTGAAATTTAGGCGTAGGTATTTGTACGGTGTATACAAAACTGCTCTGTGGACCAACAATAATTTTTTCCCCCACACAATATAATAATGCTGTATTTCAATGCTGAAATTTAAAAGTAGGTATTTGTATATGCAAAACTGCTCTGTGGACCAACAATATGGGTTTCTTTCCCCAAAATACACTAATGCAGTATTTCACAGCTGAAATTTAAACGTAGATATTTGTGTGGTGTATGCACAAGTGCTCTGTGGACCAACAATACGAGTTTCTTTCCCTAAAATACACTAATGCAGTATTTCACTGCTGAAATTTTAATGTAGGTATTTGTACGGAGTATGCAAAACTGCTCTGTGGACCAACAATACGGGTCTCTTTTCCCAAAATACACTACTGCAGTATTTTAGTGCTGAAACTTAAACTGAGGTATTTGTGCAGTATATCCACAAGTGCTCTGTGAACCACCAATACGGGCTTATTTCCACAAAATACACTGATGCAGTATTTCACTGCTGAAATTTAAATCTAGGTATGTGTGCGGTGTATGCAAAACTGCTTTGTGGACCAGCAATACGGGTTTCTTTCTACAAAATACACCAATGCACTATTTCACAGCTGAAATTTAAACATAGGTATTTGTGCTGTATATGCACAAGTTCTCTATGGACCAACAATATGGGTTTCTTTCCCCAAAATACACTAATGCAGTATTTAACTACTGAAATCTAAAATAGGTATTTGTGCGGTGTAGGCACAAGTGCTCTGTGAACCAAAAATACGAGTTTCTTTCCCCAAAATTCACAAATGCCATATTTCCCTCCTGGAATTTAGGTGTAGGTATTAGTACGGTGTATACACATCTGTTCTGTGGACCAACAATACGTTTTTTCCCCCCACTATATAATAATGCAGTATTTCACTGCTGAAATTTTAACGTAGGTATTTGTGCGGTGTATGCAAAACTGCTCTGTGGACCAACAATACGGGTTTATTTCTACAAAATACACTAATGCAGTATTTCACTGCTGAAATTTAAACGTAGGTATTTGTGCGGTGTATGCACAAGTTCACTGTGGACCAACAATACGGGTTTCTTTCCCCAAAATACACTAATGCAGTATTTCACTGCTGAAATTTAAGCGTAGGTATTTGTGCGGTGTATGCACAAGTTCTCTATGGACCAACAATATGGGTTTCTTTCCCAAAATACACTAATGCAGTATTTCACTGCTCATTAGTGTGCATGTCATGACAAATACCATCTGGGGTCATCAACAGTACTTATTTCTCCGCAAACTGCCTGTTACATGGACCTATTCACTGATTTGCAGTGTTAAGACTGCCTAGGAGAAAATGCAGCTGTATTCTTTGCCAGCTGGTCTCTGAATCAGCTATCATTGTCAGCTTGATAGTCATCGGGGCAGCTGCCCGTTCGCAGAATCCTCTCCCGACTCTGACTGATGCAGCGATCTCATCGCCGAAACAGCTGTCTGATGCGCATGGTGTACTGGGCGGCTGAGGCATTCCCGTCACGTCGCTACGAGCTTGTACGCACGATCTTGACATGGCCGCCACTAAACGCATGGGCCTGTTGCCTCTGCGGCGTGAGACAGTGCCGCTGCTCACATCTTGCCTGCGCATTGATGCCAGGCGCTGGCGTGCACTACATGGCTGTCGGGCGCATGCGCTGTGCAGCGAAAGCAAGACGAGCGCTTAGCACGTGGTCGGCAGCCGGGACCGCGACTCCAGCCGCCTTTACTGCGTAATGCGGCCTTAGAGCACGGTCCCTGGCAATGCGATACGGCTGTCGGTCAAGGAGGCAGGGTGTGCTGGGAGAGGACCGTGAAAGATGCGAGGTCGCTGCTCCCATGACATTCAAGCCTGACTTGAAGCACGGATGCAGCGGTTCCAGAATCAACAAGTGCATTTTCTACTAAGACGCTAAGCACTGAAATAAGGAAAGTTAAATTAGGTCGCAGTGTGTGCACACAGTTCTGTGGACACTAAGAGGTATCTGTTCCAAAATACATTTAAATGGTATTTTTTGATGACAGGTTCCCTTAAACTAGGTATTTGTGCGGTGTATGCCAAACTGCTCTGTGGACCAACAATACGGGCTTCTTTCCCAAAATACACTAATGCAGAATTTCACTGCTGAAATATTAAAATAGGTATTTGTGCGGTGAATGCAAAACTGCTCTGTGGACCAACAATATGGGTTTCTTTCCTACAAAATACACTAATGCAGTATTTCACTGCTGAAATTTAAACATAGGTATTTGTTTGGTGTATGCACAAGTGCTCTGTGGACCAACAATACGGGTTTCTTTCTACAAAATACACCAATGCACTATTTCACAGCTGAAATTTAAACATAGGTATTTGTGCTGTATATGCACAAGTTCTCTATGGACCAACAATATGGGTTTCTTTCCCCAAAATACACTAATGCAGTATTTAACTACTGAAATCTAAAATAGGTATTTGTGCGGTGTATGCAAAACTGCTCTGTGAACCAACAATCAGTTTTTTTCCCCCCCAAAATACACTAATCTGAAATTTAAACGTTGATATTTGTGTGGTGTATGCACAAGTTCTCTGTGGACCAACAATGCGGGTTTCTTTCCCCAAAATACACTAATGCAGTATTTCACTGCAGAAATTTAAAATAG
The DNA here is from genome assembly GCA_033119425.1 of Bufotes viridis. Lineage (NCBI taxonomy): Eukaryota > Metazoa > Chordata > Amphibia > Anura > Bufonidae > Bufotes > Bufotes viridis. Next base: position 80,098,149 of record CM065595.1, read on the forward strand.
CTATTTGTGCGGTGTATGCAAAACTGCTCTGTGGACCAACAATACGGGTTTCTTTCTACAAAATACACTAATGCAGTATTTCACTGCTCAAATTTAAACGCAGGTATTTGTGCAGTGTATGCACAAATGCTCTGTGGACCAACAATGCGGATTTCTTTCCCCAAAATACACTAATACAGTATTTCACTGCTGAAATTTAACCACTTCAGCCCCCCTAGCTTAAACACCCTTAATGACCAGGCCACTTTTTACAATTCTGCGCTACACTACTTTCACTGTTTATTGCTCCGTCATGCAACTTACCACCCAAATGAATTTTACCTCCTTTTCTTCTCACTAATAGAGCTTTCATTTGGTGCTATTTCATTGTTGCTGACATTTTTACTTTTTTTGCTATTAATCATAAATTAACGATTTTTTTGCAAAAAAATGACATTTTTCACTTTCTGTCACAAAATTTTTCAAAGAAAACTACTTTTCAATATAATTTTTTCTCTAAATTTTTTGTACTACATGTCTTTGATAAAAAAAATGCAGTAAGTGTATATTTATTAGTTTGCGTAAAGTTATAGCATTTACAAACTATGGTGCAAAAAAGCAAATTTCCGCACTTTGACTTTCTGGAGCACCTGTCCTGTTTCCTGACGTACTACAATGCCCAGACAGTAGAAACACCCCACAAATGACACCATTTCGGAAAGTAGACACCCCAAGGTATTCGCTGATGAGCATAGTGAGTTCATGGAAGTTTTTATTTTTGCCACAAGTGAGCCGGAAATGAAAATTTATTTATTTTTACAAATTCTCATATTCCACTAACTTGTGACAAAAAATAAAATTTTACATAAACTCACCATACCCCTCACAGAATACCTTGAGGTGTCTTCTTTCCAAAATAGGGTCACTTGTGGGGTAATTGTACTGCCCTGGCATTTTAGGGGCCCCTAAGCGTGAGAATCCAAATGCGTGAAATGCCCTGTAAATCCTAAAAGTACTCATTGGAATTGGGGCCCTTTGCACCTAAGCTGCAAAACTGGCACACATGTGGTATCGCCGTACTCGGGAGAAGTAGGGCAATGTGTTTTGGGGTGTATTTTTACATATACCCATACTTTTTGTGAACAATATCTCGGTAAATCACAACTTTTTCCATTTTTTTATACAAAGTTGTCCATTTACCGAGATATTTCTCTCACCCAGCATGGGTATATGTAAAAATACACCCCAAAACACATTGCCCTGCTTCTCCTGAGTACAGCGATGCCACATGTGTGACAGTTTTTGCAGCCAAGATGCGCAAAGGGCCCTAAATCCAATGAGTACCTTTAGGATTTCACAGGACATTTTTACGCATTTGGATTCAAACTACTTCTCTGCTTTAGGGGCCCCTAAAATGCCAGGACAGTATAAATACCACACAAATGACACCATTTCGGAAAGAAGACACCCTAAGGTATTCACTGAGGGGCATAGTGAGTTCATGGAAGTTTTTATTTTTGGCACAAGTTAGTGTAAATTGGATTTTTTTTTTTTTTTTTTTACAAAGTCTCATATTCCACTAACTTGTGACAAAAATAAACTTTTACATGAACTTGCCATACACCTCACAGAATACCTTGGGGTGTCTTCTTTCTAAAATGGGGTCACTTGTGTGGTATTTTTACTATCCTGGCATTTTAGGGGCACCCAAACGTCAGAAGCAGTTTGGAATCCAAATGCGTAAAAATGTTCTGTGAAATCCTGAAAGTACTCTTTGGAATTTGGGCCCTTTGCACCTTGGTTGAAAAAGTGGCACACATGTGGTATCGCCGTGCTCGGGAGAAGTAGGGCAATGTGTTTTAGGGTGTATTTTACATATACCCATACTTTTTGTGAAAAATATCTCGGTAAATCACAACTTTTCCATTTTTTATACAAAGTTGTCCATTTACCGAGATATTTCTCTCACCCAGCATGGGTAAATGTAAAAATACACCACAAAACACATTGCCCTACTTCTCCCGAGTACGGAGATACCACATGTGTGCCACTTTTTCAACCAAGGTGCGCAAAGGGCCCAAATTCCAATGAGTACTTTCAGGATTTCACAGAACATTTTTACGCATTTGGATTCCAAACTGCTTCTGACGTTTAGGTGCCCCTAAAATGCCAGGATAGTAAAAATACCACACAAGTGACCCCATTTCGGAAATAAGACACCTAAGGTATTCACTGAGGGGCATAGTGAGTTCATGGAAGTTTTTATTTTTGGCACAAGTTAGTGGAAATTGGATTTTTTATTTTTTATTTTTTACAAAGTCTCATATTCCACTAACTTGTGACAAAAATAAACTTTACATGAACTCACCATACCCCTCACAGAATACCTTAGGGTGTCTTCTTTCCAAAATGGGGTCACTTGTGGGGTAATTGTACTGTCCTGGCATTTTAGGGGCCCCTAAAGCGTGAGAATCCAAATGCGTAAAAATGCCCTGTGAAAATCCTAAAGGTACTCATTGGAATTGGGGCCCTTTGCATCTTGGCTGCAAAAGTGTCACACATTTGGTATCGCCGTACTCGGGAGAAGTAGGGCAATGTGTTTTGGGGTGTATTTGTACATATACCCATACTGGGTGAGAGAAATATCTCTGTAAATTGACAACTTTGTATAAAAAATGGAAAAAGTTGTGATTTACAGAGATTTTTCACACAAAGTATGGGTATATGTAAAAATACACCCCAAACACATTGCCCTACTTCTCCTGAGTACGGCGATACCAAATGTGTGCCACTTTGTGCAGCAAAGATGCACAAAGGGCCTAATTCCAATGAGTACCTTTAGGAGGGCATTTTTCGCATTTTTCTTCTCACGCTTTAGGGCCCCTAAAATGCAAGGGCAGTATAAATACCCCACATGTGACCCCATTTGGGAAAGAAGACACCCAAGGTATTCCGTGAGGGCATGGCGAGTTCATAGAAAATTTTTTTTTGGCACAAGTTAGTGGAAATTGATTTTTGTTTTTTCTCACAAAGTCTCCCTTTCCGCTAACTTATGACAAAAATTCAATATTTCATGGACTCAATATGCCCCTCAGCGAATACCTTGGGGTGTCTTCTTTCCAAAATGGTGTCATTTGTGAGGCGTTTGTACTGCCTTGGCATTTGAGGGTCTCCGTAATCATTACATGTATGGCCAGCATTAGGAGTTTCTGCTATTCTCCTTATATGGAGCATACGGGTAATGAGATTTCTCTGGGCTGAAAGAAAAAATGAACGGCACAGATTTCCTCATTCGCATCGATCGATGTGGATGAAAAAATCTCTGCCAAAAAATATGCAAGAAAAAAGAGGGCCTGGCGATTGCCAGGACATAGGAGCTCCGCCCAAACATCCATACCCACTCAGCTCCTATGTCCTGGCAAACATGATTTCTCCATTCACATCGATCAATCGATCGGTGTGGAGGAAGACATCTTTGCCAGATTTTTGATACAAAGTGTTTGCCAAAGCATATGAACTCCAACACCTCTCCTCAGCTCAAATGCCAGGGCAAACATACCTGTCCTGCAGAGGAGAAATCTCGTCTTGCAGCGCCGCATACACCGACTTCACGTGTCTTCTGACAGCAGCGCAATGCTTCTCTCAGAATGCACATCAGTGCTGCGGCGTTTTCATCGGTTGGTCCGTTGGTCTGTTGGTATACCTGGAAAATAAAGGGTGGTTAGGGGAAAAAAAAAAAAGAAGAAAAACAGGCAGCAGGCACATGACTTGAACGTTGCAAACATTATAAAACATGAATAAAACCTGAACATGAAAAAAAACTGAACTTTTAAAACCTGAACTAACTCAAGATTTTATTTTTCTTGCTACCTGTTTAATTTTTTTCTTTTTTAACCATATCACTCTTTATTTTCCTTGCAGAAACATCTCCTTTCCCATGGGACAATGTGTAAAGTGTAAATCACACAGAGATGGTGAGAAGTACATTATGCACTTTATCCCAAGTGAAAGGAGAGCGTTTCTACTGTTTCACACTTCTGCAGTAGCACAGCAGCACCGTCCCTATGTGTTAGGGTCTCTCAAAACCTAGTATCCTGAGAGACCCTCGAGCCTGATTATAAAAACTACCTGTGTCGTGCATTCCCTATCCTAAGTGTACCTGGGTGTGGTACTTCGGAAACACTCCCTAGGCATAGGGCAGGGCGGTCAGGACAGTCAGGACAGAAATAACGGGTGTCACGCCTTATTCCACTCCTGCTACAGACACGACATTTTTTCGGGTGACGGTTGGGTTGAGGTACCAGGAACGGCACTGGGAAGTGCCGCTCGTGTAGACGGCTAACTACACTGGTGGATGGGGCCACGGAACCTCCTGGATACAGGAGGTTCTCGATGATCTCTTCCTGAAATTTGAGGAAGGATCCTGTTCTCCCAGCCTTACTGTAGAGAACGTAACTATTATAGGCAGCCAATTGAATCAGATATACAGACACCTTCTTATACCAGCGTCTGGTGCGTCGGGAAATTAAATACGGGGCCAACATCTGATCGTTGAAGTCCACCCCTCCCATGTGGAGATTATAGTCGTGGACGGAGAGGGGCTTTTCAACGACACTGGTTGCCCGTTCAATTTGAATTGTCGTGTCTGCGTGAATGGAGGAGAGCATGTAAGCGTCACGCTTGTCTCTCCATTTCACCGCGAGCAGTTCTTCGTTACACAGTGCAGCCCTCTGCCCCCTTGCAAGTCGGGTGGTAACGAGCCGTTGGGGAAGCCCGGCGACTAGGTCGCACGGTGCCACAGCAGCCAATGCGTTCTAGGAACAAATGCTTGAAGAGGGCCACACTTGTGTAAAAGTTGTCCACGTAAAGATGGTACCCCTTGCCGAATAAGGGTGACACCAAGTCCCAGACTGTCTTCCCACTGCTCCCCAGGTAGTCAGGGCAACCGACCGGCTCCAGGGTCTGATCTTTTCCCTCATAGATCCGAAATTTGTGTGTATAGCCTGTGGCCCTTTCACAGAGCTTATACAATTTGACCCCATACCGGGCGCGCTTGCTTGGGATGTACTGTTTGAAGCCAAGGCGCCCGGTAAAATGTATTAGGGACTCGTCTACGCAGATGTTTTGTGCGGGGTATACAAATCTGCAAATTTCTGGTTGAAATGGTCTATGAGGGCCGAATTTTGTGGAGCCGGTCAAAAGCTGGGTGGCCTCTGGGGCGGGAGGTGGTGTTGTCACTAAAGTGCAGGAAACGCAGGATGGTCTCAAAACGTGTCCTGGACATGGCAGCAGAGAACATGGGCATATGATGAATTGGGTTCGTGGACCAATATGAGCGCAATTCATGTTTTTGTAATGCCCATGTTGAGGAGAAGGCCCAAAAGTTCTAAATTCGGAAACTTGGACTGGTTTCCACCGGAAAGGCTGGGCATAAAAGCTTCCCGGGTTAGCGGTAATAAATTGTGTGGCATACCGGTTTGTTTCTGCCACTACTAAGTCAAAGAGCTCCGCAGTGAAGAACAGCTCAAAAAACCCTAGTGCCGATCCGATTTGAGCCGTCTCCACCCGAACTCCTGACTGGGCGGTGAAAGGGGGAACTAATGGTGCGGCTGAAGATGGGGACTGCCAATCAGGATTTGCCAGCACCTCAGGGACTCTAGGGGCTCTACGGGCCTGTCTGCGCGGTGGCTGCGGCGGGGAGTACTGCACGTGCCACCGTACCAGCTTCAACTGCCCTTCTGGTGCTCGCTACTTCACCATGTGTTACGGCAGTGCTGGTAGAAAGGTCCAGGACGGGCTGCGCTGCTGGTGTATGCCTCACCACGTAATCCGGCAGCGCCAGCCCTCTGCTGCCCTTGAAGCGGATCCTGCGCAACCTGCGGTCTAGCAACACGGGGCCGGGTGCGCCTGGTGCTATCAGGGACCTCAACCTCCTCGTCCGAACTTTGAGTCAGAGAGCCACTGCTTTCTACAGGTTGGTATTCTGACCCGCTAGATTCGTCAGATGAGGGTTCCCATTCCTCATCCGACTGGGTCAGAATCCTGTAGGCCTCTTCAGGAGAATACCCCTTGTTTGCCATTTGGGATACTAAATTTAGGGGGTATTCCCTGAGACTACCAAGAAAAAAGCAAGCCTGTCTTACAAATGGGAGTGTAGCGAAGTACAGAAGCCGCTGCGATTGATAAAAATATCAAAACTGATTTTTTATCGCCGCAGCGCTTGTGAAGGATTGTGCAGTGATACAAAAAAAAAAATTTTTGTCACTGCGGCGGGGCGGGCGTGGGTGAACGCAGGTGTGGGCGACCGATCAGGTCTGATCGGGCAAACACTGCGTTTGGGGTGGAGGGCGAACTAAAGTGACACTAATACTAATATAGATCTGACTGTGATCAGTTCTGATCACTTACAGATACTATAAAAGTATAAATGCTGATTAGCGCTACGCTAAACAGCGATCCAGTGACTGCGGTGCGGTGGGCTGGGCGCTAACGCTAACTACCTAACAAAGGGGCCTAAACTAAGCTAAGCCTAACAGTCAATCCAAGTGAAAAAAAAAAAAGTGACAGTTCACAAAAGTGACACTGATCACTTTTTCACTTTCACTATGTACTGACAGGGGGTGATCAAGGGGTTAATTAGGGTGATGGGGGTGATCAGGGCCTAATATGTACTGATTGGTGCACTTACTTGGGATCTGTGCTCTGTGCTGGGTCCAACCGATGAAAAGGACCCAGCACATGGCACAGATCCCTATAAACTACATTTATTTGTAAATACATTGTAGATCACCATTTTCTATAGGTGATTTTAAAAATCACCAGCCTGCCAGCGATGATCATTGGCTGGCAGGCTGGTGACTCACCTCCCCGAGTCCAGCGGTGCGTTCCATGTGCGTTCCACTGGATGCTGTAGCGCGTCTTCTCGCGTCTCGCGAGATGACGCACGGATGCGTCCAGGAGGAATAAACCTGCCGCCGCCAGGACGCATCCGTGCGTTCGGCGGTCGGGGACAGGTTAAAATAGGTATTTGTGAGGTGTATGTATAACTGCTCTGTGGACCAGCAATACGGGTTTCTTTCCCCAAAATACACTAATGCAGTATTTCAATGCTGAAATTAAAACATAGGTATTTGTGCGGTATATGGACAAGTGCTCTGTGAACCCACAATACGGGTTTCTGTCCCCAAAATACATAAATGCAGTATTTCACTACTTAAATTTAAACTTAGGTATTTGTGCGGTTTATGCACAAGTGCTCTGTGGACCAACAATACGAGTTTCTTTCCCCAAAATACACTAATGCAGTATTTCACTGCTGAAATGTAAAATAGGTATTTTTGCGTTGTATGCAGAACTGTACAGATCCTTGCAATATGGGGTTGTGCATTATCATGCTGCCACATGAGGTGATGGTCGTTGATGAATGGCCCAACAACAGGCCTCAGGATCTTGTCACGGTGTCTCTGTGCATTCAAAATGCCATCAATAAAATGCACCTATGTTCGTTGTCCTTAATATACGCCTGCCCATACCATCACCCCACCGCCAACATGGGCCGCTCCATCCCCCATTCTGACATCAGCAAACCGCTCACCCACACAACGCCACACACGCTGTCTGCGATCTGCCCTGAACAGTAACAAACGGGACTCATCCGTGAACAGAACGCCTCTCAAACGTGCCAGACACCATCAAATTTAAGCATTTGACCACTTAAAGAGGACCTTTCATCAGGATAAAAAATATGTACTAAGTATGCTGACATGTAGAGCGGTGCCCAGGGATCTCCCTGCACTTACTATTATCCCTGGGCGCCACTCCGTTCGCCTGGTATAGGGTCCAGTATCTTCTGGGACTTTGTTATACTAGGAGGAGCCTAGTACACTTGGTTAAAATAGTAAAAAGGAAAGTTCAGCAGCTCTCACCTGCCCCACCTTCACCTGTGAGCACAGAGGATCCGTGTCAGGCCCGGGTAATATAGTGCAAAGAGGTTCAAGGAATCCAGCTCCACTTCGGTAAAGGAATATTTATTTTGCTTGCGGTAAAATCACATCCAGTTACGGTTACAAAAGTCTTGTCTACGCGTTTTGGGCTACAAGAAACAATACAAGCCCTTACTCATGACACCCATGATCTGTTAGATCTTACACTCCATGGATACTTGGAAATAAAGAACCTGCATTTTTTGGGAGCGCTCCTGAATGAGAAATATTACTATTGAACATTTTAAGAAAACCGGAAGTCTCTTCTCGCGAGCCTAGCCCCGGCCCACGTGACATTACCCTGATTCTAGCGTGAGTGCCGGAGAGCAGTGACCACAAGAGAGGCTGTACAGACGGCGTCTATCAAAATACCACGAGATAGGCTATACAGACGGCGTCTATCAAAATACCACCAAAACCGTGTGGATATCAAGAGCCTAGCTTGGAGTTTTAACAACACACGCCGCCCAGGAATAAGTAAGACGCCATTATACCTATGGACAACAGACCTCTACAGAACCGGTAAGACTGAACCAATTTTATAAATATAACCGGGACACTACTCAGCTATTCGAGGACTCTGAACATCAAATATCTAATATTAGGTATAAGGTATATCACAACAAAGATGACGATAAACATTTTATTTTCCCAACATCCACACTATATTTTGCACCAATATACGTTTCAGTGTGTTTACATCTATTGGAAGTTGGATATTAGGACTGTTATTTTACAGGGCCTTATTTTCAGAGTTTTAATAACACTTTTGTATCGTTATATGTTTCACAGTATATCATATATGTTTTATTGACTTCCATTTTGAGGTATTTATGGTTGCCGTACGCTAGAGTGCCAGTCTCACTCTTTATGGTTTAAAAAATATCTTTGCCGAGTTTAGTGGTGCAGTTATATGTTCTAAAGCCTTTTGTAGCGTGTATTAGTGGAAAAAGAAAAATATATATTTACCGATTAGCAGTGCAGTCATATGTTCTAAAGCCTTTTGTGGAGTGCATTAGTGGAAAAAGAAAAAATATATTTGCCTATCAGCAGTGTAGTTATATGTTCTAAAGTCTTTTGTGGCGTGTATTAGTGGCAAAAGAAAAAAATATCTTTGCTGAGTTTAGTGGTGCAGTTATATGTTCTAAAGCCTTTTGTAGCGTGTATAAGTGGAAAAAGAAAAATATATGTTTACCGATAAGCGGTGCAGTTATATGTTCTAAAGAGTTTTGGGCGTGTATTAGTGGATAAAGAAAAAATATATTTGCTAATCAGCGGAGCAGTTTAAAGTCCTAAAGCCTTTTGTGGTGTGTATTAGTGGCAATAGTAAAATATATTTTCCGATCAGCAATGCAGTTATATGTTCTAAAGCGTTTTGGGTTGTGTATTAGTGGAAAAAGAAAAAAACTATATTTGCCGATCAGCGGTACAGTTATATGTCCTAAAGCCTTTTGTGGCGTGTATTAGTGAAAAAGAAAAAATATATTTGCCGATCAGCGGTGCAGTTATATGTTCTAAAGCATTTTTGGGCGTGTATTAGTGGATAAAGAAAAAATATATTTGCTAATCAGTGGAGCAGTTTAAAGTCCTAAAGCCTTTTGTGGTGTGTATTAGTGGCAATAGTAAAATATATTTTCTGATCAGCGGTGCAGTTATATGTTCTAAAGCCTTTTGTGGCATGTATCAGTGGAAAAAGAAAAAATATATTTTCCGATCAGCGGTGCAGTTATATGTTTTAAAGCGTTTTGTCTCGTGTATTAGTAAAACAAGAAAAATATATATTTGCCGATCAGCAATGCAGTTATATTTTCTAAAGCGTTTTGGGTCGTGTATTAGTGGAAAAAGAAAAAACTATATTTGCCGATCAGCGGTACAGTCATATGTCCTAAAGACTTTTTTGGGGTGTGTATTAGTGGAAAAAGAAAAAATATATTTGCCGAACAGCGGTGCAGTTATGTGTTCTAAAGCCCTTTGTCTCATGTATTAGTAAAAAAAAGAAAAATATATATTTGCCGATCAGCAATGCAGTTATATGTTTTAAAGCGTTTTGGGTTGTGTATTAGTGGAAAAAGAAAAAACTATATTTGCCGATCAGCGGTACAGTTATATGTCCTAAAGCCTTTTGTGCCGTGTATTAGTGAAAAAAGAAAAAATATATTTGCCGATCAGCAGTGCAGTTATATGTTCTAAAGCCTTTTGTGGCATGTATCAGTGGAAAAAGAAAAATATATTTGCCGATCAGTGGTGCAGTTATATGTTTTAAAGCGTTTTGTCTCGTGTATTAGTAAAAAAAAAGAAAAATATATATTTGCCGATCAGCAATGTAGTTATATGTTCTAAAGCGTTTTGGGTCGTATATTAGTGGAAAAAGAAAAAACTATATTTGCCGATCAGTGGTACAGTCATATGTCCTAAAGCCTTTTTTGGGGTGTGTATTAGTGGAAAAAGAAAAAATATATTTGCTGAACAGCAGTGCAGTTATGTGTTCTAAAGCCTTTTGTCTCGTGTATTAGTAAAAAAAAGAAAAATATATATTTGCCCATCAGCAATGCAGTTATATGTTCTAAAGCGTTTTGGGTCGTGTATTAGTGGAAAAATAAAAAATATATTTGCTGATCAGCGGTGCAGTTACATGTTCTAAAGCCTTTTGTGGTGTGTATCAGTGGAAAAAGAAAAATATATTTGCTGATCAACGATGCAGTTTAAAGTCCTAAAGACTTTTGTGGCATGTATTAGCGGCAAAAGTAAAATATATTTGCCAATCAGCGGCGCAGTTACATGTTCTAAAGCCTTTTGTGGCGTGTATTAGTGGAAAAAAAATATAAATATTTGCCGATCAGTGGTGCAGTTATATGTCCTAAAGCCTTTTGAAGCGTGTATTAGTGGCAAAAGTAAAATATATTTGCCATTCAGTGGTGCAGTTATATGTTCTAAAGCCTTTTGTAGCGTGTATTAGTTGCAAAAGTAAAATATATTTGCCATTGAGCGGTGCAGTTATATTTTCTAAAGCCTTAGTTGGCATGGCCCGGGAGCAGGCCCTGTGCCCTCACCTGTCCTCAACCTGCCTCTGTCCTTTTCTGTTCCCTTAGCCCAGTGTTTCTCAACTCCAGTCCTCAGGGCCCACCTACAGGTCATGATTTGAGAATATCCCACAGAATGAGTACCTGAGGTGAGTCCTGATGCACTGACACTAATTATATCACCTGCTAAATACTAAGGAAATCCTGAAAACATGACCTGCAGGTGGGCCCTGAGGACTGGAATTGAGGAACACTGCCTTAGCCAGAGAAGTATTGTATGCTGTGAGCTCAGCTCCCCTATACAGTGAGGACGAGCTACTAGAAGACAGTCATCAGCTGTTGGCCAGCCAAGATGTGGAGGAGACATCCGCCGCTTCCTCCATTAGGCGGACAAGTAGTGATTAGAAGAGTGGTGTGGGAGCTGGTGTTGCGCGCGGTGAGGCTCCTGACCCAGAGGTGGTTGAGGAGGACATCAGTGACGTGCAGACAGTACTTGATGATGATGATGTAGCTGATCACACTTGGGAGCCGGGTGACAAAGGGGCTTCATCATTATCGGGAGTAGTGACGAGTAGAGATGAGCGAACACCTGGATGTTCGGGTTCGAGAGGTTCGGCCGAACTTCCGGAAAATGTCCGGGTTCGTGATCCGAACTCAACCCGAACTTCATCCCGAACCCGAACCCCATAGAAGTCAATGGGGACCCGAACTTTTGGGCACTAAAAAGGCTGTAAAAGACACCCAGAGGGATAATATACCGCAATAAACGCATTGCGATTACAACTTTGAGCTAACGATCACCATGGGAACTCCTCCTCCAGTAGAATGTACTGTCGGATCTGAGAATTAAGTTGAAATCGCAATGCGATTCTTATATATTTGCTTAATCGCATTGCGATTTCAACTTAGCATTGCTAAATAATTCCATCCATATCGTTAACTTACTGAGTCAGTAAGTTAGCGAATATGAATGGAATTATTAGCAATGCTAAGTTAACGGCAATGCGATTAAGCAGATATATAATAATCGCATTGCGATTTCAACTTAATTCTCACATCCGACAGTACATTCTACTGGAGGAGACGTTCCCATGGCGATCGGTAGCTCAAAGTTGTAATCGCAATGCGATTAAGCAAATACATAAGAATCGTATTGCGATTCCAACTTTTTAGTACTCAACTTTTAAAATCGTACACCACTTTAAGTTCCAAAGTTGCAATCGCGTTCGAATAGAACTTAAAGCTGTCTCTTAGTCAGTTTTAGTATTGGTGTGCTGTAATAGAAGTTACATTCGTACGCGAATATAACTTAGAGCAATACAGTCAACTTTACACTGTTAGTTTTATTATCGCGATAATACAACTATTCAAGAATCATGTACGTGCGTCTGTACGTGTGTGCGTTACCTCGGACACTATTCTATTTTGCCAGCCACAGCTGAAACCACTGATTTATGGTATTGCTATTTGGGCAATTGTATTTAACCCCTTAATAAAATATAGAAATTTCTTTCCTGAGTTTCTAGGGGTGACAATTAGCACAGCCAAGCCCCTGATGTAGGATATAGCAAAAAAAAAAAACTAGGATTGATGGATTGATGGACTTGGTGGCAGCTTCTTCTGGTGCACCACAAGTCACAAAATGGCCGCCGATCAACCCAGAAAATAAGTGACAGAAAAACGCTCTGTGCAGCCTAAAAACCAGCGAGCAAGTAACTAGCAGAAGTTCAATGATTCTCAGCTGTAAATTGATCTGTTCATTAGGTGCTGTTGCTGACTTTAACCTGCCTAATCTCGCCCTGACAGAAGCTGCGTCCTCTCCCTACACTAATCAGAGCAGTGTGACGTGCGGCGCTACGTGACTCCAGCTTAAATAGAGGCTGGGTCACATGCTGCACTTGGCCAATCACAGCCATGCCATTAGTAGGCATGGCTGTGATGAGCTCTTAGGAGCAAGAAGTAAAACGCTAGCTGATTGGCTGCTGTGCAGCCCTTCAGAAAGCGGGAAGTAATCGACGAACACCGAACCCGAACCCGAACTTTTTTGAAAATGTCCGGGTTCGGGTCCGGGTCCCGGACACCCCAAAATTCGGTACGAACCCGAACTATTCTCGAACTGTTCGCTCAACACTAGTGACGAGCGATAACCAGAGTGTTCAGGTGTTTGGGTACTCGGTCCAAACACATAGCGATATTCGTGCGCTCGGCCGAACATACGAGTATAATGGAAGTCAACGGGAGACAACCAGGCACCCCCTGCTCTGAAGAGGGGAGGGTGACTGGTCCATAGGAAAAGGTCTGAAAGTGACAGAAACACCACCGAAAAGGATGGGGAACAGCATGGGGACAGTATCTGGATACATCTTGGACTCACAGGTCGCTGCTGGGAACCATGTTGTCCGAGTTGTATGCGACTTTTACAGACTGACAAAAATACGCACAAAACCCCCGCAAAAAAATCTGTTTTACTAGAAAAATTGTTAGGAAACATTCTTTCCAGTATATTCAATTGTATACACAGTGCAAATGCTGCCAAAAATTACAAGGAAGAAGCACTCCGATACAGCCTGTATTTCACTAAAAGGAGGGCCTCATTCACATTGTACAATAGTTCAGGTAGTGGGATTCCTACGCCTAAGCGCTAAGTGAAAGGGCTGCCAAATATTACAAGGAACCGGTACTCCAATACACCCTTTCTTACACATAATGGAGGGCATCATACACACCTTGAAAAATTATCCTTGATGGCCTGCTGATCTGACCATCTAAGAAGGTAAGTGACCCAGTCAGCACAGGCTAACAAGAAAGAATGACCAATTTCAATTTCTATTTATTTTGGTAGGGTTGGAGATAACATTACCGTCACATAGCAGAGTTAGCGCAGTGAATGGCGGTCAGCACCGGCTAGTTGGCTACGAAAAATTACATTGCAATTTATAGCTATATTTTGCATGCTCTAACGTTACTCTGCAGATTGAGCGCAGGGAATGTCGTTCAGCACCGGCTAGGAAAAAGTTTGAAATATTTACCCCAGTGCAACTATATAAAAACCCGAATCCTGCAAAAAACACATGCGTGAAAGATTCACCACCGAAGGAAAGCAAATTATGTTTCCTTCCAAGTCTGAAACATAGAAAAGAATATATCATGTCACCTGAACCCCCAAAACTTGTAGGTGAGGGCCTGCAGGTGAGCTGACCCTCCTGAAGAGGGACATAAGGATATCTTATGCACTGATCCCCAAACTCTTCAGCCTCCAAAGTCAGAAGAAGATGACGGTGGTGGGGAGGGGGTGGTGGTTTCACTTGGTGGATGATGGGGATGAGACACAGTTGTCAATAAGTAGGGTCTTGTTAGGTCAACACAAGTCAGGAGGATGACCAGAGTGAGGAAGTGGATTTGAAGATGGGGGACGATGACATCACTGAGCCAACATGGGAAGGTGGAAAGCCAAGCGATGACAGCAGGACAGAGGGGAAGGATCCACAGCACTTCAAAAGACTGAAAGAGGCTGTGTGGTGGCAAAAGGGAGAAAGCGGGCCACAACAAACAGGCCCACAACAGTTCCCCATTGCGCAAATTTCCCTTGCCAAGGGGTAGGTGTTCCACAGTCTTCTGCAGTGAGGACGAAAAATAAATTTTAATTAAAATGAGGTTTTACGCAACTTTGAGGAATAAATACAGATGGTGAGTGGCGATGCCGCTATTATCAGCCTAACCATACCACTTCTGTGTCTAGTGAAATGCTGGCTGGTAACGATGAAAAAGGAACGCTTCACATGTGGAAGGGGTGGAACTAGGGGAAGACATTACACAGGGTGATAGCCAGAACACCATAGTTCGGCTTCTCAGTGTGAATTGGATGATGATGAGGAGGAGGAGGAGCAAGAGACAGTTGCCTACGCTACAGAGGGTAGTAACAATAGCAGGTTTATTCCATCTGTTCTGCATAGATGGGCAGGAGGGGAGGAAGAAGATAAGGAGAATGAGAGTCATCCTCCTGATGACGACAGATAAGTTTGCATGTTGGGAATCTGGCACACATGGCTGACTTCATGTTAGGCTGCCTTTCCCACAACCCATGCGTTACACGCATGTTAGGCGACACGGATTACTGGTTGTTCACCCTTATCGACCCCCTACAAAGAGAACTTCTCATTTCTCATTCCTGTGGTGGAGAGGACGAGCAAAACAATGCAATAACAGAATGTCCTTGTTTAAAAATTGCTTTGAAAATTTCCATATGACAACACTGGAGGTAGAAAGTAGTTCCTTGGGCAACTGAAGGAGGAAACATTTTGGAAGATGGTGAAGGAGTACATAGCAGACAGTGTCAGCATCCTCAGTGATCCCTCTGTGCCTTACAACTATTGGGTGTCTGAGCTGGACACGTGGCACAAACTTGCACTCTATGCCTTTGAGGGCTGGCCTGTACACTGTATTCACTAAAACCTAATCCAAAACTTACACATTACTATAAAATACAAACATAACATACAACAGTGGTGGTAAAACAATGGCATGGCCTGATGAATAACTCCTAAAGAACAAAATAAATAACAATAATAATATATCTAACTCAAACCATGACAAAAAAAAGTCAAATACAGTATACAGGGTGATAGCCAGACCACCTTCAGTTTGTCTTCTTTACGCCTCAGAGGTGCTGGCCTGCCCTACCACCAGCGTTTTGTCACAACGGGAATTTAGTGCTGCTGGGGCCATTATAACAGATAAGCGCATGCGCCTGTCAACTGAATATGCTGACAGGTTGACTATTATGAAAATGAACCGGGCCTGGATTGCCCCGGACTTTTCTACTCCACCAGATGAAAGCGGCTGAACATAAAGGCACTTTAAATGTGTTGTTTATAATGTACTGAATACACTGTATTCACATAGACCTCTGCCACCACCAAAAAGGTTATATGGTTCAATCTTCCTTTTCTCGTCCTTCACCTCCTCCTCCATCATATTAACATACTTTTTAGGCTGCCCTCGCTCACAATGTTTTATAGGGTCAGCGAAACTCTTGCACAGGTGCCAGAGGCGACACTCAGACTCCTCTCTGTGGGCACCCTTACCCTTGAAAAAGTCTATGGTGCACCAATATGCCTTACACTTTTCCTGCCATTCATCAGAGTCGGATACGCCATAAATGGCACAGGAAGCACATTGACTGTAGGCAGGCTATTATAGCTAAATAATAAGGAACATGGAAGATATACTATATTGGACTGTGGTATTCAGTGTAAATGATTGTGTGGGCACTTTGCAATAAATTAGTGTTTTTGTGGTTGCAGTTTGGGCAATCAGTCTCTAAAGGTTAGCCATCCCCTTCACAGTTTTAGAGGGTTAGTGCTCCTGGAGGCCCTCAGCTACATTATTTGACTCTGTTTCATTGAGCCCAGGGCCACAACCTCTGAGTGAACCATCAGCATCACGGCCAATTCCACGTCCTGTACTGGCCGCCTTCTTAACCAGTCCCGACCGCCGTGCATGAGGATTGCGTCCTGCGGGCGGCCGGGATCTTCTGTTTGGACGCGCCGTGAAGCGCGGCTCGAGAGTTGGACTACAGCCTGCCAGCGATGATCAATCGCTGGCAGGCTGTAGATGCGATATAAATCGCATCAAACAGCTATATCAGACGCTGTTTTATGAACAGCGTCTGATATAGCTGTTACCTGGTCCTCTGGTGGTCCCATTTTCTGGGATCGACCACCAGAGGACCAGGTAACACAGTAAAAGTTGCACCAAACACTACACTTACCCCCCACCCCCTCACCTATTAACCCCTTGATCACCCCATCTAGACCCCTGATCACCCCCTGTCATTGATCACACCCTTGTAAGGCTTTATTCAGACGTCCATATGTGTTTTGCGGATCCGTGGATTCACGGATCCGTGGATTCACGGATCCGCGGATCCGATCCGCAGATCCTCAAAACACGGACACCGGCAATGTGCTTTCCGCATTTTGCAGATCCGCACATTGCCAGAACTATATAGAAAATGCTTTTCTTGTCCGCACTGCGGACAAGAATAGGACATGTTCTATATTTTTGCGGAACGGAAGTGCAGACTCGAAGCGCGGATCCGTAATTCCGGATCCGAGCGGGACAAAGTCTGTCCCCATAGAAATGAATGGGTCCGCAATTCCGTTCCGCAAACAGAATTTCGGACGTGTGAATGGGGCATAAGGGTCCCTTATCACCGCCAGTTAGTTAGCTACTTGTTAGGTAGCTAGCGCCCAGCCCACCGCACCGCAGTCACTGATTTGGCAGAGATTTTTTCATCCACATTGATCGATGCGAATGAAAAATCTGTGCCGTTCATTTTTTTTTTTTTCAGCGCAGAGGCTGAACGGAAAAAAATCTCATTACCCGTATGCTCAATATACGGAGAATCGCAGAAACTCCTAATGCTGGCCATACGTGTAATGATTACGGAGACCCTCAAATGCCAGGGCAGTACAAAAACCTCACATGTGACCCCATTTTAGAAAGAAGACACCCCAAGGTATTCTGTGAGGGGTATGGCGAGTTCATGGAAAATTTTATTTTTGTCACAAGTTAGTGGAATATGAGACTGTAAAAAAAAAAAAAAACAATTTCCGCTAACTTGTGCCAAATTTTTTTCTGTGAACTCGCCATGCCCCTCACGGATTACCTTGGGGTGTCTTCTTTCCACAATGGGGTCACATGTGGGGTATTTATACTGCCCTGGCATTTTAGGGTCCTAAAGCGTGAGAATCCAAATGCGTAAAAATGGCCTGTGAAATCCTAAAGGTACTCATTGGTTTTAGGGCCTTTGCGCATCTTGGCTGCAAAAAGTGTCACCATGGTATCGCCGTACTCAGGAAGTAGGGCAATGTGTTTGGGTGTATTTTTACATATACCCATACTGGGTGTGAGAAATATCGCTGTAAACGACAACTTTTACATTTTTTTATTCAAAGTTGTCAATATACAGAGATATTTCTCTCACCCAGCATGGGTATATGTAAAAATACACCTAAAACACATCGCCCTACTTCTCCTGAGTACGGCGATACCACATGTGTGACACTTTTTGCAGGCAAGATGCGCAAAGGCCCAAATTCCAATGAGTACCTTTAGGAGGGCATTTTTACGCATTTTCTTCTCACGCTTTAGGCCCCTAAAATGCCAGGGCAGTATAAATACCCCACATGTGACCCCATTTTGGAAAGAAGACACCCCAAGGTATTCGCTGAGGGGCATAATGAGTTCATGAAAATTAAACTTTTTGTCAAAAGTTAGCGGAAAGGGAGACTTTGTGAGAAAAACAATAAAAATCAATTTCCACTAACTTGTGCCAAAAAAAATATTCTATGAACTCGCCATGCCCTCATGGAATACCTTGGGGTGTCTTCTTTCAAAAATGGGGTCACACGTGGGTATTTCTACTGCCCTGGCATTTTAGGGCCCTAAAGCGTGAGAAGAAAATGCGTAAAAATGCCCTCCTAAAAGGTACTCATTGGATTTGAGCCTTTGCGCATCTTGCCTGCAAAAGTGCACACATGTGGTATCGCCAGACTAGGAGAAGTAGGATGTGTTTGGGGTGTATTTTACATATACCCATGCTAGGTGAGAGAAATATCTCTGTATATTGACAACTTTGAATAAAAAATGTAAAAAGTTGTCGCTTACAGCGATATTTCTCACACGCAGCATGGGTATATGTAAAAATACACCCCAAAACACATTGCCCTACTTCTCCTGAGTACGGCGATACCACATGAGTGACACTTTTCTGCAGCCAAGATGCGCAAAGGGGCCCTAAAACCAATGAGTACCTTTAGGATTTCACAGGCCATTTTTATGCATTTGGATTCTCACACTTTAGGGGCCCCTAAAATGCCAGGTGAGTATAAATACCCCACATGTGACCCCATTTTGGAAAGAAGACACCCCAAGGTATTCTGTGAGGGGCATGGTGAGTCCACAGAATTTTTATTTTTTGGCACAAGTCAGCGGAAATTGTTTTTTTTTTTTTTTATTTTGTTTTTTACAAAGTCTCATATTCCACTAACTTGTGACAAAAATAAAATTTTACATGAACTCACCATACCCCTCACAGAATACCTTGGGGTGTCTTCTTTCCAAAATGGGGTCACATGTGGGGTATTTATGCTGTCCTGGCATTTTAGGGGCCCCTAAAGGGTGAGAAGAAGTCTGGAATCCAAATGCGTAAAAATGCCCTGTGAAATTCTAAAGGTACTCATTGGTTTAGGGCCTTTACGACTCAGGCTGCAAAAAGTGGCACACATGGATCGCTGTATCAGGAGAAGTAGCAATGTGTTTGGCGTGTATTTTTATATATACCCATACTTTGTGTGAAAAATATCTCTGTAAACGACAACTTTTAAAAAATTTTATACAAAGTTGACAGTTAACAGAGATATTTCTCTCACTCCAACATGGGTATATGTAAAAATACACCCCAAAACACATTGCCCTACTTCTCCTGAGTACGGCGATACCACATAAGTGCCGCTTTTTGCAGCCTGGGTGCGCAAAGGGGCCCAAATTCCAACGAGTACCTTTAGGTTTTACATGGCGGCTCACAATTTAGCCCCGCCCAAAATGCCAGAACAGTAAACACACCCCACAAATGACTCCATTTCGAAAGTAGACACCCCAAGGTATTCACTGAGGGGCATAGTGAGTCCGTCTGAGATTTTTTTTTTTTTTGCCAGAAGTTATCAGAAATTGAAACTTTTTTTTTTTTTTTCTCAGAAAGTGTCAATTTCCGCTAACTTGTGAAAAAAATGAAATGATACATGAACTCACCAAGCCCCTCCGCGAATACTTTGGGGTGTCTTCTTTCTAAAATGGTGTCATTTGGGGGATATTCATACTATCCTGGCATTCTAGCACCTGAAGAAACATGACAGGTGCTCAGAAAGTCAGAGCTGCTTCAAAATGCCGAAATTCACTTTTTGCACCATAGTTTGTAAACGCTATAACTTTTACCCAAACCAATAAATATACACTTATTGGATTTTTTTTATCAAAGACATGTAGAACAATAAATTTAGAGAAAAATTTATATAGAAATGTAGTTTTTTTGAAACATTTTACAACAGAAAGTGAAAAATGTCATTTTTTTGCAAAAATTTCGGTAATTTTTGATTAATAGCAAAAAAAGTAAAAATGTCAGCAGCAATGAAATACCACCAAATGAAAGCTCTATTAGTGAGAAGAAAAGGAGGTAAAATTCATTTGGGTGGTAAGTTGTATGACGGAGCAATAAACGGTGAAAGTAGTGTAGTGCGGAATTGTAAAAAGTGGCCTGGTCATTAAGGGTGTTTAAGCTAGGGGGGCTGAAGTGGTTAATATTAAATGTTATACAGGGTGGGCCATTTATATGGATACACCTTAATAAAATGGGAATGGTTGGTGATATTAACTTCCTGTTTGTGGCATATTAGTATATGTGAGGGGAAACTTTTCAAGACGGGTGGTGACCATGGCGGCCATTTTGAAGTCAGCCATTTTGAATCCAACTTTTGTTTTTCAATTGGAAGAGGGTCATGTGACACATCAAACTTATTGGGAATTTCACAAGAAAAACAATGGTGTGCTTGGTTTTAACGTAACTTTATTCTTTCATGAGTTATTTACAAGTTTCTCTTTGTTTACAGCCATTGACATGTCGCGAGGTTAACACGTGAGGAGCGGATAGAAGTTGTGTTGATGTCTGGTGAACGCAGTAACCGGGTCATTGCAGCAGATTTCAATGCAAGACACCCTACGAGACCACCCATCTCCTATGCTACAGTTAGCAAACTGCTTGCTAAGCTTCGTGAAACTGGTTCAGTGTTGGATTTGACAAAATGTGGACGCATGAAATCTGTCACTAATGAAGAAACATCAGTGGCTGTCCTAGCTTCATTCAGCAAGAGCCCACAGCGTAGCACTCGCCGCATGTCACTGGAGAGTGGCATTAGTCGAACATCCCATCGGCGGATATTAGCTACTCACAAATGGCACCCTTACATACTCCAGCTACTGCAGCATCTCAACGAGGATGACCCAGATCGGCGCACTGAATTTGCAGAATGGGCAAAACAAAAATTGGAACAGGACTCTCAGTTTACGCAGAAGATTTTGTTCAGTGATGAGGAAAACTTTTATGTGAATGGTGAAGTTAACAAACAAAACCACCGCTATTGGTCTGGCACTAACCCACATTGAATAGATCCCTCCAAGACTGTTGGAACAAAAAAATTGATGGTATGGTGTGGTACTGTATATGGGGTAGAAAGATAGTGGGGCCATTCTTCATCAATGGAAACCTCAAGGCCAACGGATATGCGAAATTGCTACATAATGATGTGTTTCCCTCTCTTTGCACTGAAGCTGGAACATTCCCTGAGTTTCTCCAGCAAGATGGTGCACCACCACATTATGGGTGTCAGGTTCGAGCATTCCTAGATGAACAGTTTCCTGGAAAGTGGATTGGTCATCGTGGGCCAGTTGAATGATCTGACCCCCTTAGAATTTTATCTTTGGGGTCATCTAAAGGCAATTGTCTATGCTGTGAAAATACGAGATGTGCAGCACCTGAAACTACGGATATTGGAAGCCTGTGCTAGCATTTCTTCTGCGGTGTTGTGTGTGTGGAGAGTGGGAGAAGAGGGTTGCATTGACAATCCAACCCAATGGCCAGCACATTGAACACATTTTATAAGAGGTCAGAAACTTGTAAATAACTCATGAAAGAATAAAGTTACGTTAAAACCAAGCACACCATTGTTTTTCTTGTAAAATTCCCAATAAGTTTGATGTGTCACATGACCCTCTTCCTATTAAAAAAACAAAAGTTGGATTCAAAATGGACGACTTCAAAATGGCCGCCATGGTCACTATTAGTGTTGAGCGAACAGTCCGAGCATAGTTCGGGTTCTGTACCAAATTTTGGGGTGTTCGGGACACGGACCCGAACCGGAATATTTTCAAAAAGTTCGGGTTCGGGTTCGTTGTTCGGCGATTACTTCCTACTTTCTGAAAGGCTGCACAGCAGCCAATCAGCTAGCGTTTTGCTTCATGCCCTAAGAGCCTCATCACAGCCATGCCTACTAATGGCATGGCTGTGATTGACCAAGTGCAGCATGTGACCCAGCCTCTATTTAAGCTGGAGTCACGAAGCGCCGCACGTCACACTGCTCTGATTAGTGTAGGGAGAGGACGCAGCTTCTGTGAGGGCGAGATTAGGCAGGGAAAAGTCAGCAACAGCACCTAATGAACTGATTTCTGTCACTTATTTTCTGGGGTGATCGGTGGCCATTTTGTGACTTGTGGTGCACCAGAACAAGCTGCCACCCAGTCCATCAATCCATCAATACTAGTTTTTTTTGCTATATCTCTACATCAGGGGCTTGGCTGTGCTAATTGTCACCCCTAGAAACTCAGGATAGCAATTTCTATATTTTATTAAGGGGTTAAATACAATTGCCCAAATACCAATCCCCTAAATCTGGTGTTCCAGCTTTGGCTAGCCAAGTATAATACTATCTGCTGTCTGGCAAAGGATAGATTATTTTATGTAGTGAAATTCAATTGCCAAAATAGCAATACCATAAATCAGTGGTTTCAGCTGTGGCTGGCCAAGTGTCATTGTGTCCTGCAAATTATATATTTTGTTCTGGGGTGAAATTCAATTGCCAAAATAGCAATACCGTAAATCAATGGTATCAGCTGTGGCTGGCCAAGTTTCATAGTGTCCGCGAAAACATATATTTTGTTCTGGGGTGAAATTCAATTGCCAAAATAGCAATACCATAAATCTGGTGTTACAGCTGTGGATGGCAAAGTATAATAGTGTCTGCAAAAACATATATTTTGTTCTGGGGTGAAATTCAATTGCTAAAATAGCAATACCATAAATCAGTGGTTTCATGCTGTGGCTGGCTAAGTTTCATAGTGTCCGCAAAAACATATATTTTGTTGTGGGGTGAAATTCAATTGCCAAAATAGCAATACGATAAATCAGTAGTTTCAGCTGTGGCTGGCCAAGTTTCATAGTGTCCTGCAAATTATATATTTTGTTCTGGGGTGAAATTCAATTGCTAAAACAGCAATACCATAAATCAGTGGTTTCCAGCTCTGGCTGGCCAAGTTTCATAGTGTCCTGCAAATTATATATTTTGTTCTGGGGTGAAATTCAGTTGCCAAAATAGCAATACCATAAATCAGTAGTTTCAGCTGTGGCTGGCAAAGTTTCATAGTGTCCGCAAAAACATATATTTTGTTCTGGGGTGAAATTCAATTGCCAAAATAGCAATACCCTGAATCTAGTGTTCCAGCTGTTGCAGGCCTAGTTTAAATCTGTCTGTAACAGGGTGTATTTTGTTCTGGGGTGAAATTCAGTTGCCAAAATAGCAATACCATAAATCAGTGGTTTCAGCTGTGGCTGGCAAAGTATAATAGTGTCCGCCAAAACATATATTTTGTTCTGGGGTGAAATTCAATTGCCAAAATAGCAATACCCTGAATCTGGTGTCCCAGCTGTTGCAGGCCAAGTGTTAATCTGTCCGTACAAGGGTATATTTTGTTCTGGGTGAAATTCAATTGCCAAAATAGCAATACCATAAATCAGTGGTTTCAGCTGTGGCTGGCAAAGTATAATAGTGTTCGCCAAAACATATATTTTGTTGTGGGGTGAAATTCAATAGCCAAAATAGCAATACCCTGAATCTGGTGTCCCAGCTGTTGCAGGCCAAGTGTTAATCTGTCCGTAAAAGGGTATATTTTGTTCTGGGGTGAAATTCAATTGCCAAAATAGCAATACCATAAATCAGTGGATTC
Organism: Bufotes viridis; assembly: GCA_033119425.1. NCBI lineage: Eukaryota > Metazoa > Chordata > Amphibia > Anura > Bufonidae > Bufotes > Bufotes viridis. The sequence goes on from CM065595.1 coordinate 80,121,964, forward strand.
AGCTCTGGCTGGCAAAGTATAATAGTGTCCGCCAAAACATATATTTTGTTCTGGGGTGAAATTCAATAGCCAAAATAGCAATACCCTGAATCTGGTGTCCCAGCTGTTGCAGGCCAAGTGTTAATCTGTCCGTAAAGTGTATATTTTGTTCTGGGGTGAAATTCAATTGCCAAAATAGCAATACCCTGAATCTGGTGTCCCAGCTGTTGCAGGCCAAGTTTAAATCTGTCCGTAACAGGGTATATTTTTTTCTGGGGTGAAATTAAATTGCCAAAATAGCAATACCTTGAATCTCGTGTTCGAGCTGTTGCAGGCCAATTGTAAATCTGTCCATAAAGGATACCTTTCATCCAGGGCCTAAATACTAGCCCTAAAAGAGATATTCCCCAAATCAGTGGTTACTGCTGTGCCTGGATTAGTGTAATACGCTACATAAATAAATAGGCAGATAGTGTTAGGTGCCTGTAAAAAATAGGCCTGAATTTGAAATCAATACATTGGGCCAAATATTTTTTTCTTATTGTCGTGCTTGGTGAACGGTAACAATGAGGAAAACATCTAGTAAGGGTCGGACGCGGTAGTGGTGGTGTTAGTGTACCCTCTGGTGCTGGGAGAGGACGTGGCCATTCTGCCACAGCCACACGCCCTAGTGAACCAACTACCTCAGGTTCCAGTACCCGCCAGAATTTACAGCGATATTTGGTGAGGCCCATTGCCGTTCTAAGGATGGTAAGGCCTGAGCAGGTACAGGCGCTAGTCAATTGGGTGGCCGACAGTGGATCCAGCACGTTCACAACATTATCTCCCACCCAGTCTTCTGCAGAAAGCGCACAGGTGGCACCTGAAAACCAAGCCCATCAGTCTGTCACATCACCTCCATGCATATCAGGTAAACTGTCTGAGTCTCAAGTTATGCAGCAGTCTCTTATGCTGTTTGAAGACTCTGCTGGCAGGGTTTCCAAGGGATTCCACCTAGCCCTTCCCCAGTGGTGGAAGCAGACCAGCCGCCGCCAAGAGAGTTCGCCTGCTACTGGCCACCGCCACCAGGGACCGAGCACCCCAAAGGCAGCTTCAAGGAGTTCCCTGGCATGGCACTTCTTAAACAATGTGCTGACGACAAGACCCGAGTGGTTTGCACGCTGTGCCATCAGAGCCTGAAGCGAGGCATTAACGTTCTGAACCTTAGCACAACCTGCATGACCAGGCATCTACATGCAAAGCATGAACTGCAGTGGAGTAAACACCTTAAAAGCAAGGAACTCACTCTGGCTCCCCTGCTCCCTCTTCTGCTGCTGCCTCGGCCTCTTCCTCCGCCTCGGGAGGAATGTTGGCACCTGCCGCCCACCAAACAGAGGATGTGCCACCGACACCACCACCTGCGCCACCAAGCATCTCCACCATGTCACACGGCAGCGTTCAGCTCTCCATCTCACAAACCTTGAGAGAAAGCGTAAATTCCCACCTAGCCACCCTCGAGCTCTGGGCCTGAATGCCAGCATTTCTAAACTACTGGCCTTTGAAATGCTGTCATTCAGGCTGGTGGACACAGACAGCTTCAAACAGCTGATGTCCATGGCTGTCCCACAGTATGTTGTTCCCAGCCGCCACTACTTCTCCAAGACAGCCGTGCCTTCCTGCACAAACCAAGTATCCGATAAAATCAAGTGTGCACTGCGCAACGCCATCTGTGGCAAGGTCCACCTAACCACAGATACGTGGACCAGTAAGCACGGCCAGGGACGCTATATCTCCCTAACTGCACACTGGGCAAATGTAGTGGCGGCTGGGCCCCAGGCGGAGAGTTCCTTGGCGCACGTCCTTCCGCCGCCAAGGATCGCAGGGCATCATTCTTGCCTCCTGTAGCCTCCTCCTCCTACTCGGCTTCCTCCTCCTCTGCTTCCACCAGCTCATCCAGTCAGCCACACACCTTCACCACCAACTTCAGCACAGCCCGGGTAAACGCTCAGCAGGCCATTCTGAAACTCATATGTTTGGGGGACAGGCCCCACACCGCGCAGGAGTTGTGGCGGGGTATTGAACAACAGACCGACGAGTGGTTTCTGCCAGTGGGCCTCAAGCCCGGCCTGGTGGTGTGCGATAATGGGCGAAATCTCGCCGCAGCTCTGGGACTAGCCGTTTGACGCACATCCCTTGCCTGGCGCATGTGCTGAATTTGGTGGTGCAGAAGTTCATTCACAACTACCCCGACATGTCAGAGCTGCTGCATAAAGTGCGGGCCGTCTGTGCGCGCTCCGGCGCTCACATCCTGCCGCTGCTCGCCTGTCTGCGCTACAGCGGAACTTCGGCCTTCCCGCTCACCGCCTCATATGCGACGTGCCCACCAGGTGGAACTCCACCTTGCACATGCTGGAGAGACTGTGCGAGCAGCAGCAGGCCATAGTGGAGTTTCAGCTGCAGCACGCACGCTGCCAGTCGCACTCGCGGAACAGCACCACTTCACCACCAATGATTGGGCCTCCATGCGAGACCTGTGTGCCCTGTTGCGCTGTTTCGAGTACTCCACCAACATGGCCAGTGGCGATGACACCGTTATCAGCGTTACAATACCACTTCTATGTCTCCTTGAGAAAACGCTAGGGCGATGATGGAAGAGGAGGTGGCCCAGGAGGAGGAGGAGGAGGATGAGGGGTCATTTTTAGCACTTTCAGGCCAGTCTGTTAGAAGTGGCTCAGAGGGAGGTTTTTTGCAACAGCAGAGGCCAGGTACAAATGTGGCCAGCCAGGGCCCACTACTGGAGGACGAGGAGGATGAGGAGGAGGTGGAGGAGGATGAGGATGAAGCAGGTTCACAGCGGGGTGGCACCCGACACAGCTCAGGCCCATCACTGGTGCGTGGCTGGGGGATACGGAGGACGATGACGACACGCCTCCCACAGAGGACAGCTTGTCCTTACCTCTGGGGAGCCTGGCACACATGAGCGACTACATGCTGCAGTGCCTGCGCAACGACAGCAGAGTTGCCCACATTTTAACGTGTGCGGACTACTGGGCTGCCACCCTGCTGGATCCCCGGTACAAAGACAATGTGCCCACCTTACTTCCTGCACTGGAGCGTGATAGGAAGATGCGCGAGTACAAGCGCACGCTGGTAGAGGCGCTCCTGAGAGCATTCCCAAATGTCACAGGGGAACAGGTGGAAGCCCAAGGCGAAGGCAGAGGAGGAGCAAGAGGTCGCCAACGCAGCTGTGTCACGGCCAGCTCCTCTGAGGGCAGGGTTAGCATGGCAGAAATGTGGAAAAGTTTTGTCTCCACGCCACAGCTAACTGCACCACCACCTGATACGGAACGTGTTAGCAGGAGGCAGCATTTCACTAACATGGTTGAACAGTACGCCTGCACACCCCTCCACGTACTGACTGATGGTTCGGCCCCATTCAACTTCTGGTCTCCAAATTGTCCACGTGGCCAGAGTTAGCATTTTATGCCTTGGAGGTGCTAGCCTGCCCGGCGGCCAGCGTTTTGTCTGAACGTATTCCACTGAAGCTGAACGATCTCCTGAGTTTCCCAGCAAGATGGCAACCACCACATTGATGGGTGTCAGGTCTCGAGCATCTCCCTTTAGATGAACAGTTTCCTGAAAGTGGATTGGTCATCGTGGGCCAGTTGGAATGATCTGACCCCTTAGAATTTTATCTTGGGGTCATCTAAAGGCAATTGTCTATGCTGTGAAAATACGAGATGTGCAGCACCTGAAACCACGGATATTGGAAGCCTGTGCTAGCATTTCTTCTGCGGTGTTGTGTGTGTGGAGAGTGGGAGAAGAGGGTTGCATTGACAATCCAACCCAATGGCCAGCAACATTGAACACATTTTATAAGAGGTCAGAAACTTGTAAATAACTCATGAAAGAATAAAGTTACGTTAAAACCAAGCACACCATTGTTTTTCTTGTAAAATTCCCAATAAGTTTGATGTGTCACATGACCCTCTTCCTATTAAAAAAACAAAAGTTGGATTCAAAATGGACGACTTCAAAATGGCCGCCATGGTCACTATTAGTGTTGAGCGAACAGTCCGAGCATAGTTCGGGTTCGTACCAAATTTTGGGGTGTTCGGGACACGGACCCGAACCGGAATATTTTCAAAAAAGTTCGGGTTCGGGTTCGTTGTTCGGCGATTACTCCTACTTTTCTGAAAGGGCTGCACAGCAGCCAATCAGCTAGCGTTTTGCTTCATGCCCTAGAGCCCATCACAGCCATGCCTACTAATGGCATGGCTGTGATTGACCAAGTGCAGCATGTGACCCAGCCTCTATTTAAGCTGGAGTCACGAAGCGCCGCACGTCACACTGCTCTGATTAGTGTAGGGAGAGGACGCAGCTTCTGTGAGGGCGAGAATTAGGCAGGGAAAAGTCAGCAACAGCACCTAATGAACTGATTTCTGTCACTTATTTTCTGGGGTGATCGGTGGCCATTTTGTGACTTGTGGTGCACCAGAACAAGCTGCCACCCAGTCCATCAATCCATCAATACTAGTTTTTTTGCTATATCCTACATCAGGGGCTTGGCTGTGCTAATTGTCACCCCTAGAAACTCAGGATAGCAATTTCTATATTTTATTAAGGGGTTAAATACAATTGCCCAAATACCAATCCCCTAAATCTGGTGTTCCAGCTTTGGCTAGCCAAGTATAATACTATCTGCTGTCTGGCAAAGGATAGATTATTTTATGTAGTGAAATTCAATTGCCAAAATAGCAATACCATAAATCAGTGGTTTCAGCTGTGGCTGGCCAAGTGTCATTGTGTCCTGCAAATTATATATTTTGTTCTGGGGTGAAATTCAATTGCCAAAATAGCAATACCGTAAATCAATGGTATCAGCTGTGGCTGGCCAAGTTTCATAGTGTCCGCGAAAACATATATTTTGTTCTGGGGTGAAATTCAATTGCCAAAATAGCAATACCATAAATCTGGTGTTACAGCTGTGGATGGCAAAGTATAATAGTGTCTGCAAAACATATATTTTGTTCTGGGGTGAAATTCAATTGCCAAAATAGCAATACCATAAATCAGTGGTTTATGCTGTGGCTGGCTAAGTTTCATAGTGTCCGCAAAACATATATTTTGTTGTGGGGTGAAATTCAATTGCCAAAATAGCAATACGATAAATCAGTAATTTCAGCTGTGGCTGGCCAAGTTTCATAGTGTCCTGCAAATTATATATTTTGTTCTGGGGTGAAATTCAATTGCTAAAACAGCAATACCATAAATCAGTGGTTTCAGCTCTGGCTGGCCAATTTCATAGTGTCCTGCAAATTATATATTTTGTTCTGGGGTGAAATTCAGTTGCCAAAATAGCAATACCATAAATCAGTAGTTTCAGCTGTGGCTGGCAAAGTTTCATAGTGTCCGCAAAAACATATATTTTGTTCTGGGGTGAAATTCAATTGCCAAAATAGCAATACCCTGAATCTAGTGTTCCAGCTGTTGCAGGCCTAGTTTAAATCTGTCTGTAACAGGGTGTATTTTGTTCTGGGGTGAAATTCAGTTGCCAAAATAGCAATACCATAAATCAGTGGTTTCAGCTGTGGCTGGCAAAGTATAATAGTGTCCGCCAAAACATATATTTTGTTCTGGGGTGAAATTCAATTGCCAAAATAGCAATACCCTGAATCTGGTGTCCCAGCTGTTGCAGGCCAAGTGTTAATCTGTCCGTACAAGGGTATATTTTGTTCTGGGGTGAAATTCAATTGCCAAAATAGCAATACCATAAATCAGTGGTTTCAGCTGTGGCTGGCAAAGTATAATAGTGTTCGCCAAAACATATATTTTGTTGTGGGGTGAAATTCAATAGCCAAAATAGCAATACCCTGAATCTGGTGTCCCAGCTGTTGCAGGCCAAGTGTTAATCTGTCCGTAAAAGGGTATATTTTGTTCTGGGGTGAAATTCAATTGCCAAAATAGCAATACCATAAATCAGTGGATTCAGCTCTGGCTGGCAAAGTATAATAGCGTCCGCCAAAACATATATTTTGTTCTGGGGTGAAATTCAATAGCCAAAATAGCAATACCCTGAATCTGGTGTCCCAGCTGTTGCAGGCCAAGTGTTAATCTGTCCGTAAAAGTGTATATTTTGTTCTGGGGTGAAATTCAATTGCCAAAATAGCAATACCCTGAATCTGGTGTCCCAGCTGTTGCAGGCCAAGTTTAAATCTGTCCGTAACAGGGTATATTTTTTTCTGGGGTGAAATTAAATTGCCAAAATAGCAATACCTTGAATCTCGTGTTCGAGCTGTTGCAGGCCAATTGTAAATCTGTCCATAAAAGGATACCTTTCATCCAGGGCCTAAATACTAGCCCTAAAAGAGATATTCCCTAAATCAGTGGTTACTGCTGTGCCTGGATTAGTGTAATACGCTACATAAATAAATAGGCAGATAGTGTTAGGTGCCTGTAAAAAAATAGGCCTGAATTTGAAATCAATACATTGGGCCAAATATTTTTTTCTTATTGTCGTGCTTGGTGAACGGTAACAATGAGGAAAACATCTAGTAAGGGTCGCGGTAGTGGTGGTGTTAGTGTACCCTCTGGTGCTGGGAGAGGACGTGGCCATTCTGCCACAGCCACACGCCCTAGTGAACCAACTACCTCAGGTTTCAGTACCCGCCAGAATTTACAGCCATATTTGGTGAGGCCCATTGCCGTTCTAAGGATGGTAAGGCCTGAGCAGGTACAGGCGCTAGTCAATTGGGTGGCCGACAGTGGATCCAGCACGCTTCACAACATTATTTCCCACCCAGTCTTCTGCAGAAAGCGCACAGGTGGCACCTGAAAACCAAGCCCATCAGTCTGTCACATCACCTCCATGAATATCAGGTAAACTGTCTGAGTCTCAAGTTATGCAGCAGTCTCTTATGCTGCTTGAAGACTCTGCTGGCAGGGTTTCCCAAGGGATTCCACCTAGCCCTTCCCCAGTGGTGGAAGCAGACCAGCCGCCGCCAAGAGAGTTCGCCTGCTACTGGCCACCGCCACCAGGAACCGAGCACCCAAAAGGCAGCTTCAAGGGGTTCCCTGGCACGGCACTTCTTTAAACAATGTGCTGACGACAAGACCCGAGTGGTTTGCACGCTGTGCCATCAGAGCCTGAAGCGAGGCATTAACGTTCTGAACCTTAGCACAACCTGCATGACCAGGCATCTACATGCAAAACATGAACTGCAGTGGAGTAAACACCTTAAAAGCAAGGGAACTCACTCTGGCTCCCCTGCTCCCTCTTCTGCTGCTGCCTCGGCCTCTTCCTCCTCCTCGGGAGGCAAGTTGGCACCTGCCGCCCACCAAACAGAGGATGTGCCACCGACACCACCACCTGCGTCACCAAGCATCTCCACCATGTCACACGGCAGCGTTCAGCTCTCCATCTCACAAACCTTGGAGAGAAAGCGTAAATTCCCACGTAGCGCACCCTCGAGCCCTGGGCCTGAATGCTAGCATTTCTAAACTACTGGCCTTTGAAATGCTGTCATTCAGGCTGGTGGACACAGACAGCATCAAACAGCTGATGTCCATGGCTGTCCCACAGTATGTTGTTCCCAGCCGCCACTACTTCTCCAAGACAGCCGTGCCTTCCTGCACAACCAAGTATCCGATAAAATCAAGTGTGCACTGCGCAATGACATCTGTGGCAAGGTCCACCTAACCACAGATACGTGGACCAGTAAGCACGGCCAGGGACGCTATATCTCCCTAACTGCACACTGGGTAAATGTAGTGGCGGCTGGGCCCCAGGAGGAGAGTTATTTGGCGCACGTCCTTCCGCCGCCAAAGATCCTAGGGCATCATTCTTTGCCTCCTGTAGCCTCCTCCTCCTACTCGGCTTCCTCCTCCTCTTCTTCCACCAGATCATCCAGTCAGCCACAAACCTTCACCACCAACTTCAGCACAGCCCGGGGTAAACGTCAGCAGGCCATTCTGAAACTCATATGATTGGGGGACAGGCCCCACACCGCGCAGGAGTTGTGGCGGGGTATTGAACAACAGACTGACGAGTGGTTTCTGCCAGGGGGCCTCATGCCCGGCCTGGTGGTGTGCGATAATGGGCGAAATCTCGTCGCAGCTCTGGGACTAGCCGTTTTGACGCACATCCCTTGCCTGGCGCATGTGCTGAATTTGGTGGTGCAGAAGTTCATTCACAACTACCCCGACATGTCAGAGCTGCTGCATAAAGTGCGGGCGGTATGTGCGCGCTTCCGGCGTTCACATCCTGTCGCTGCTTGCCTGTCTGCGCTACAGCGGAACTTCGGCCTTCCCGCTCACCGCCTCATATGCCACGTGCCCACCAGGTGGAACTCCACCTTGCATATGCTGGAGAGACTGTACGAGCAGCAGCAGGCCATAGTGGAGTTTCAACTGCAGCACGCACGCGTCAGTCGCACTGCGGAACAGCACCACTTCACCACCAATGATTGGGCCTCCATGCGAGACCTGTGTGCCCTGTTGCGCTGTTTCGAGTACTCCACCAACATGGCCAGTGGCGATGACACCGTTATCAGCGTTACAATACCACTTCTATGTCTCTTTGAGAAAACGCTTAGGGCGATGATGGAAGAGGAGGTGGCCCAGGAGGAGGAGGAGGAGGAGGATGAGGGGTCATTTTTACCACTTTCAGGCCAGTCTGTTAGAAGTGGCTCAGAGGGAGTTTTTTTGCAACAGCAGAGGCCAGGTACAAATGTGGCCAGCCAGGGCCCACTACTGGAGGACGAGGAGGATGAGGTGGAGGAGGATGAGGATGAAGCAGGTTCACAGCGGGGTGGCACCCGACACAGCTCAGACCCATCACTGGTGCGTGGCTGGGGGGATACGGAGGATAATGACGATACGCCTCCCACAGAGGACAGCTTGTCCTTACCTCTGGGGAGCCTGGCACACATAAGCGACTACATGCTGCAGTGCCTGCGCAATGACAGCAGAGTTGCCCACATTTTAACGTGTGCGGACTACTGGGTTGCCACCCTCCTGGATCCCCGGTACAAAGACAATGTGCCCACCTTACTTCCTGCACTGGAGCGTGATAGGAAGATGCGCGACTACAAGCGCACGCTGGTAGAGGCGCTCCTGAGAGCATTCCCAAATGTCACAGGGGAACAGGTGGAAGCCCAAGGCGAAGGCAGAGGAAAAGCAAGAGGTCACCAACGCAGTTATGTCACGGCCAGCTCCTCTGAGGTTAGGGTTAGCATGGCAGAAATGTGGAAAAGTTTTGTCTCCACGCCACAGCTAACTGCACCACCACCTGATACGGAACGTGTTAGCAGGAGGCAGTATTTCACTAACATGGTTGAACAGTACGCCTGCACACCCTCCACGTACTGACTGATGGTTCGGCCCCATTCAACTTCTGGGTCTCCAAATTGTCCACGTGGCCAGAGTTAGCATTTTATGCCTTGGAGGTGCTAGCCTGCCCGGCAGCCAGCGTTTTGTCTGAACGTGTATTCAGCACGGCAGGGGGCGTCATTACTGACAAACGCATCCGCCTGGCCACAGCCAACGTGGACAAGCTGACGTTCATAAAAATGAACCAGGCATGGATCCCACAGGACCTGTGCCTCCCTTGTGCAGAACAGACATTTATAACTGCCTTCCCCTCAAACATGTATTCTTGTACTCCGGGGCACTTCTTTAATGAATCCTCATTTTTTTAACTTTACCATGATCTTGCGGTGCAACCCAAAGTTGAATGAACCTCTCCTCTGTCTGGGTGCTGGGGCCGAAATAACTGAAAGTGGCCTTCTCCAGTGGTGGGTGATATGACGCATGATTCCTTGCTGTGGGACATGTATCCTTGGTCTGGGTGCTGGGCCGAAATAACTGAAAGTGGCCTTCTCCAGTGGTGGGTGATATGACGCATGATTCCTTGCTGTGGGACCTCTCTCCTCGGTCTGGGTGCTAGGCCGAAATAACTGAAAATGGCCTTCTCCAGAGGTGGGTGATATGAATGACGCATGATTCCTTGCTGTGGGACCTGTATCCTCGGTTTGGGTGCTGGGCCGAAATAACTGAAAGTGGCCTTCTCCAGTGGTGGGTGATATGACGCATGATTCCTTGCAGTGGGACCTCTCTCCTCTGTCTGGGTGCTGGGGCCGAAATAACTGAAAGTGGCCTTCTCCAGTGGTGGGTGATATGACGCATGATTCCATGCTGTGGGACTTCTCTCCTCTGTCTGGGTGCTGGGGCCGAAATAACTGAAAGTGGCCATCTCCAGTGGTGGGTGATATGACGCATGATTCCTTGCTGTGGGACCTCTCTCCTCTGTCTGGGTGCTGGGCCGAAATAACTGAAAGTGGCCTTCTCTAGTGGTGGGTGATATGACGCATGATTCCTTGCAGTGGGACCTGTATCCTCGGTCTGGGTGCTGGGCCGAAATAACTGAAAGTGGCCTTCTCCAGTGGTGGGTGATATGACGCATGATTCCTTGCAGTGGGACATGAATCCTCGGTCTGGTTGCTGGGCCGAAATAACTGAAAGTGGCCTTCTCCAGTGATGGGTGATATGACGCATGTATCTTTGCAGTGGGACCTGTATCCTCGGTCTGGGTGCTGGGCCGAAATAACTGAAAGTGTCCTTCTCCAGTGGTGGGTGATATGACGCATGATTCCTTGCAGTAGGACCTGTATTCTCGGTCTGGGTGCTGGCCCGAAATAACTGAAAGTGGCCTTCTCCAGTGGTGGGTGATATGACGCATGATTCCTTGCTGTGGGACCTCTCTCCTCTGTCTGGGTGCTGGGGCCGAAATAACTGAAAGTGGCCTTCTCCAGTGTTGGGTGATATGACGCATGATTCCTTGCTGTGGGACTTCTCTCCTCTGTCTGGGTGCTGGGGCCGAAATAACTGAAAGTGGCCATCTCCAGTGGTGGGTGATATGACGCATGATTCCTTGCTGTGGGACCTGTCTCCTCTGTCTGGGTGCTGGGCCGAAATAACTGAAAGTGGCCTTCTCCAGTGGTGGGTGATATGACGCATGATTCCTTGCATTGGGACCTGTATCCTCGGTCTGGGTGCTGGGCCGAAATAACTGAAAGTGGCCTTCTCCAGTGGTGGGTGATATGACGCATGATTCCTTGCAGTGGGACCTGTATCCTCGGTCTGGGTGCTGGGCCGAAATAACTGAAAGTGGTCTTCTCCAGTGGTGGGTGATATGACGCATGATTCCTTGCAGTAGGACCTGTATCCTAGGTCTGGGTGCTGGGCCGAAATAACTGAAAATGGCCTTCTCCAGTGGTGGGTGATATGACGCATGATTCCTTGCAGTGGGACCTGTATCCTCGGTCTGGGTGCTGGGCCGAAGAAATTGAAAGTGGCCTTCTCCAGTGGTGGGTGATATGACGCATGTATCCTTGCAGTGGGACCTGTATCCTCGGTCTGGGTGCTGGGCCGAAATAACTGAAAGTGGCCTTCTCCAGTGGTGGGTGATATGACGCATGATTCCTTGCAGTGGGACCTGTATCCTCGGTCTGGGTGCTGTGCCGAAATAACCGAAAGTGGCCTTCTCCAGTGATGGGTGATATGACGCATGATTCCTTGCTGTGGGACCTCTCTCCTCTGTCTGGGTGCTGGGGCCGAAATAACTGAAAGTGGCCTTCTCCAGTGGTGAGTGATATGACGCATGATTCCTTGCAGTGGGACCTGTATCCTCGATCTGGGTGCTGGGCCGAAATAACTGAACGTGGCCTTCTCCAGTGGTGGGTGATATGACGCATGATTCCTTGCAGTGGGACCTGTATCCTCGGTCTGGGTGCTGGGCCGAAGAAATTGAAAGTGGCCTTCTCCAGTGGTGGGTGATATGACGCATGATTCCTTGCAGTGGGACCTGTATCCTCGGTCTGGGTGCTGGGCCGAAATAACTGAAAGTGGCCTTCTCCAGTGGTGGGTGATATGACGCATGATTCCTTGCAGTGGGACCTGTATCCTCGGTCTGGGTGCTGGGCCAGAAATAACTGAAAGTGGCCTTCTCCAGTGGTGGGTGATATGACGCATGATTCCTTGCAGTGGGACCTGTATCCTCGGTCTGGGTGCTGGGCCGAAATAACTGAAAATGGCCTTCTCCAGTGGTGGGTGATATGAATGACGCATGATTCCTTGCAGTGGGACCTGTATCCTCGGTCTGGGTGCTGGGCGAAATAACTGAAAGTGGCCTTCTCCAGTGGTGGGTGATATGACGCATGATTCCTTGCTGTGGGACTTCTCTCCTCTGTCTGGGTGCTGGGGCCGAAATAACTGAAAGTGGCCTTCTCCAGTGGTGGGTGATATGACGCATGATTCCTTGCTGTGGGACCTCTCTCCTCTGTCTGGGTGCTGGGCCGAAATAACTGAAAGTGGCCTTCTCCAGTGGTGGGTGATATGACGCATGATTCCTTGCAGTGGGACCTGTATCCTCGGTCTGGGTGCTTGGCCGAAATAACTGAAAGTGGCCTTCTCCAGTGGTGGGTGACATGACGCATGATTCCTTGCAGTGGGACCTGTATCCTCGGTCTGGGTGCTGGGCCGAAATAACTGAAAGTGGCCTTCTCCAGTGGTGGGTGATATGACGCATGATTCCTTGCAGTGGGACCTGTATCCTCGGTCTGGGTGCTGGGCCGAAATAACCGAAAGTGGCCTTCTCCAGTGATGGGTGATATGACGCATGATTCCTTGCTGTGGGACCTCTCTCCTCTGTCTGGGTGCTGGGGCCGAAATAACTGAAAGTGGCCTTCTCCAGTGGTGAGTGATATGACGCATGATTCCTTGCAGTGGGACCTGTATCCTAGGTCTGGGTGCTGGGCCGAAATAACTGAAAATGGCCTTCTCCAGTGGTGGGTGATATGAATGACGCATGATTCCTTGCAGTGGGACCTGTATCCTCGGTCTGGGTGCTGGGCCGAAGAAACTGAAAGTGGCCTTCTCCAGTGGTGGGTGATATGACGCATGTATCCTTGCAGTGGGACCTGTATCCTCGGTCTGGGTGCTGGGCCGAAATAACTGAAAGTGGCCTTCTCCAGTGGTGGGTGATATGACGCATGATTCCTTGCAGTGGGACCTGTATCCTCGGTCTGGGTGCTGTGCCGAAATAACCGAAAGTGGCCTTCTCCAGTGATGGGTGATATGACGCATGATTCCTTGCTGTGGGACCTCTCTCCTCTGTCTGGGTGCTGGGGCCGAAATAACTGAAAGTGGCCTTCTCCAGTGGTGAGTGATATGACGCATGATTCCTTGCAGTGGGACCTGTATCCTCGATCTGGGTGCTGGGCCGAAATAACTGAACGTGGCCTTCTCCAGTGGTGGGTGATATGACGCATGATTCCTTGCAGTGGGACCTGTATCCTCGGTCTGGGTGCTGGGCCGAAGAAATTGAAAGTGGCCTTCTCCAGTGGTGGGTGATATGACGCATGATTCCTTGCAGTGGGACCTGTATCCTCGGTCTGGGTGCTGGGCGAAATAACTGAAAGTGGCCTTCTCCAGTGGTGGGTGATATGACGCATGATTCCTTGCAGTGGGACCTGTATCCTCGGTCTGGGTGCTGGGCGAAATAACTGAAAGTGGCCTTCTCCAGTGGTGGGTGATATGACGCATGATTCCTTGCAGTGGGACCTGTATCCTCGGTCTGGGTGCTGGGCCGAAATAACTGAAAATGGCCTTCTCCAGTGGTGGGTGATATGAATGACGCATGATTCCTTGCAGTGGGACCTGTATCCTCGGTCTGGGTGCTGGGCCGAAATAACTGAAAGTGGCCTTCTCCAGTGGTGGGTGATATGACGCATGATTCCTTGCTGTGGGACTTCTCTCCTCTGTCTGGGTGCTGGGGCCGAAATAACTGAAAGTGGCCTTCTCCAGTGGTGGGTGATATGACGCATGATTCCTTGCTGTGGGACCTCTCTCCTCTGTCTGGGTGCTGGGCCGAAATAACTGAAAGTGGCCTTCTCCAGTGGTGGGTGATATGACGCATGATTCCTTGCAGTGGGACCTGTATCCTCGGTCTGGGTGCTTGGCCGAAATAACTGAAAGTGGCCTTCTCCAGTGGTGGGTGACATGACGCATGATTCCTTGCAGTGGGACCTGTATCCTCGGTCTGGGTGCTGGGCCGAAATAACTGAAAGTGGCCTTCTCCAGTGGTGGGTGATATGACGCATGATTCCTTGCAGTGGGACCTGTATCCTCGGTCTGGGTGCTGGGCCGAAATAACCGAAAGTGGCCTTCTCCAGTGATGGGTGATATGACGCATGATTCCTTGCTGTGGGACCTCTCTCCTCTGTCTGGGTGCTGGGGCCGAAATAACTGAAAGTGGCCTTCTCCAGTGGTGAGTGATATGACGCATGATTCCTTGCAGTGGGACCTGTATCCTCGGTCTGGGTGCTGGGTCGAAATAGCTGAAAGTGGCCTTCTCCAGTGGTGGGTGATATGACGCATGATTCCTTGCAGTGGGACCTGTATCCTCTGTCTGGGTGCTGGGCCGAAGAAATTGAAAGTGGCCTTCTCCAGTGGTGGGTGATATGACGCATGATTCCTTGCAGTGGGACCTGTATCCTCGGTCTTGGTGCTGGGCCGAAATAACTGAAAGTGGCCTTCTCCAGTGGTGGGTGATATGACACATGATTCCTTGCAGCGGGACCTGTATCCTCGGTCTGGGTGCTGGGCCGAAATAACTGAAAGTGGCCTTCTCCAGTGGTGGGTGATATGACGCATGATTCCTTGCAGTGGGACCTGTATCCTCGGTCTGGGTGCTGGGCCGAAATAACTGAAAGTGGCCTTCTCCAGTGGTGGGTGATATGACGCATGATTCCTTGCAGTGGGACCTGTATCCTCGGTCTGGGTGCTGGGCCGAAATAACTGAAAGTGGCCTTCTCCAGTGGTGGGTGATATGAGCGCATGATTCCTTGCAGTGGGACCTGTATCCTCGGTCTGGGTGCTGGGCGAAATAACTGAAAGTGGCCTTCTCCAGTGGTGGGTGATATGACGCATGATTCCTTGCAGTGGGACCTCTCTCCTCTGTCTGGGTGCTGGGCCGAAATAACTGAAAGTGGCCTTCTCCAGTGGTGGGTGATATGACGCATGATTCCTTGCAGTGGGACCTCTATCCTCGGTCTGGGTGCTGGGCAGAAATAACTGAAAGTGGCCTTCTCCAGTGGTGGGTGATATGACGCATGATTCCTTGCAGTGGGACCTGTATCCTCGGTCTGGGTGCTGGGCCGAAATAACTGAAAGTGGCCTTCTCCAGTGGTGGGTGACATGACGCATGATTCCTTGCAGTGGGACCTGTATCCTCGGTCTGGGTGCTGGGCCGAAATAACTGAAAGTGGCCTTCTCCAGTGGTGGGTGATATGACGCATGATTCCTTGCAGTGGGACCTGTATCCTCGGTCTGGGTGCTGGGCCGAAATAACCGAAAGTGGCCTTCTCCAGTGATGGGTGATATGACGCATGATTCCTTGCTGTGGGACCTCTCTCCTCTGTCTGGGTGCTGGGGCGAAATAACTGAAAGTGGCCTTCTCCAGTGGTGGGTGATATGACGCATGATTCCTTGCAGTGGGACCTGTATCCTCGGTCTGGGTGCTGGGTCGAAATAACTGAAAGTGGCCTTCTCCAGTGGTGGGTGATATGACGCATGATTCCTTGCAGTGGGACCTGTATCCTCTGTCTGGGTGCTGGGCCGAAGATAACTGAAAGTGGCCTTCTCCAGTGGTGGGTGATATGACGCATGATTCCTTGCAGTGGGACCTGTATCCTCGGTCTGGGTGCTGGGCCGAAATAACTGAAAGTGGCCTTCTCCAGTGGTGGGTGATATGACGCATGATTCCTTGCAGTGGGACCTGTATCCTCGGTCTGGGTGCTGGGCCGAAATAACTGAAAGTGGCCTTCTCCAGTGGTGGGTGATATGACGCATGATTCCTTGCAGTGGGACCTGTATCCTCGGTCTGGGTGCTGGGCCGAAATAACTGAAAGTGGCCTTCTCCAGTGGTGGGTGATATGACGCATGATTCCTTGCAGTGGGACCTGTATCCTCGGTCTGGGTGCTGGGCCGAAATAACTGAAAGTGGCCTTCTCCAGTGGTGGGTGATATGACGCATGATTCCTTGCAGTGGGACCTGTATCCTCGGTCTGGGTGCTGGGCGAAATAACTGAAAGTGGCCTTCTCCAGTGGTGGGTGATATGAATGACGCATGATTCCTTGCAGTGGGACCTGTATCCTCGGTCTGGGTGCTGAGCCGAAATAACTGAAAGTGGCCTTCTCCAGAGGTGGGTGATATGACGCATGATTCCTTGCAGTGGGACCTGTATCCTCGGTCTGGGTGCTGGGCCGAAATAACTGAAAGTGGCCTTCTCCAGTGGTGGGTGATATGACGCATGATTCCTTGCTGTGGGACCTCTCTCCTCTGTCTGGGTGCTGGGCCGAAATAACTGAAAGTGGCCTTCTCCAGTGGTGGGTGATATGACGCAAGATTCCTTGCAGTGGGACCTGTATCCTCGGTCTGGGTGCTGGGCCGAAATAACTGAAAGTGGCCTTCTCCAGTGGTGGGTGACATGACGCATGATTCCTTGCAGTGGGACCTGTATCCTCGGTCTGGGTGCTGGGCCGAAATAACTGAAAGTGGCCTTCTCCAGTGGTGGGTGATATGACGCATGATTCCTTGCAGTAGGACCTGTATCCTCGGTCTGGGTGCTGGGCCGAAATAACTGAAAGTGGCCTTCTCCAGTGATGGGTGATATGACGCATGATTCCTTGCAGTGGGACCTGTATCCTCGGTCTGGGTGCTGGGCCGAAATAACCGAAAGTGGCCTTGTCCAGTGATGGGTGATATGACGCATGATTCCTTGCTGTGGGACTTCTCTCCTCTGTCTGGGTGCTGGGGCCGAAATAACTGAAAGTGGTCTTCTCCAGTGTTGGGTGATATAACGCATGATTCCTTGCTGTGGGACTTCTCTCCTCTGTCTGGGTGCTGGGCCGAAATAACTGAAAGTGGCCTTCTCCAGTGGTGGGTGATATGACGCATGATTCCTTGCAGTGGGACCTGTATCCTCGGTCTGGGTGCTGGGCCAAAGTAATTGAAAGTGGCCTTCTCCAGTGGTGGGTGATATGACGCATGATTCCTTGCAGTGGGACCTGTATCCTCGGTCTTGGTGCTGGGCCGAAATAACTGAAAGTGGCCTTCTCCAGTGATGGGTGATATGACACATGATTCCTTGCTGTGGGACCTCTCTCCTCTGTCTGGGTGCTGGGGCCGAAATAACGGAAAGTGGCCTTCTCCAGTGGTGGGTGATATGACGCATGATTCCTTGCTGTGGGACCTGTATCCTCCGTCTGGGTGCTGGGCCGAAATAACTAAAAGTGGCCTTCTCCAGTGGTGGGTGATATGACACATGATTCCTTGCTGTGGGACCTCTCTCCATTTGATATTGGTTAATTTTTATTTATTTTATTTTATTTTAATTCATTTCCCTATCCACATTTGTTTGCAGGGGGTTTACCTACATTTTGCTGCCTTTTGCAGCCCTCTAGCCCTTTCCTGGACTATTTTACAGCCTTTTTAGTGCCTAAAAGTTCGGGTCCCCATTGACTTCAATAGAGTTCGGGTTCGGGATAAAGTTCGGGTCGAGTTCGGATCCCGAACCCGAACATTTTCGGGAAGTTCGGCCGAACTTCCAGGTGTTCGCTCATCTCTAGTCACCACCCATTTTGAAAAGTTTCCCCCCTCACATATACTAATGTGCCACAAATAGGAAGTTAATATCACCAACCATTCCTATTTTATTAAGGTGTATCCATATTAATGGCCCACCCTGTATATGATTAAAATTATGTGACACATACAGTATCGTAGGATATTTACGTGTACGCGCCAATAAATGAAAACAGGTATTTTGAATGCGCACACTTTACATAAGGGATGTAGCTCTTAGTGTTGGGCGCGAATATTCGAATAGCGAATTTTTATTGCGAATATCGCAACTTGCTAAAATGTACCGTCGGATGTGAGAATCACGATCTCACAAATTTGACTAAGTTGTAATCGCAATGCGATTAATATAACCTGAATTATTCGCATTGCGATAGTCTTTATATTCTAGCAATACAACCATTAAGAACCCAGCTTTAAGTTGAATTCGCAATGCGAGTAATACAGGTTATATTAATCACACTGCGAATTCAACTTAGAGCTGAGTTCCTAATGGTTGTATTGCTAAAATATAACGAAGATTGAGAATATAGTGCTATATTCGTGAATTCGTGATATTCGTTGTCTTCGTTATATTCTAGCAATACAACCATTAGGAACTTAGCTCTAAGATCAATTCGCAATGCGAGTATATGTTAGCTTTGCGAATGAAACTTAGAGCTGAGTTGCTAATGGCTGTATTGCTAGAATATAACGAAGATTGAGAATATAATGCTATGTTCGTGAATTCGTGATATTCGTCGTCTTCGTTATATTCTAGAAATACAACCATTAGGAACTTAGCTCTAAGATTAATTCGCAATGCGAGTATATGTTCGCTTTGTGAATGAAACTTTGAGCTGATTTCCTAATGGTCGTTGCTAGAATATAACGAAGATTGAGAATATAGTGCTATATTCGTGATATTTGTTATATTCAAGCAATGCAGCCATTAGAAACCCAGCTCTAAGTTGAATTCGCAATGCGAGTAATACAGGTTATATTAATCGCATGGCGAATTCAACTTAGAGCTGAGTTCCACAACCATTAGGAACTCAGCTCTAATTTGAATTCGCCATGCAATTAATATAACCTGTATTACTCGCATTGCGAATTCAACTTAGAGCTGGGTTCCTAATGGTTGTATTGCTAGATTATAACGAAGATTGAGAATATAGTGCTATATTCGTGATATTCGTTATCTTTGTCAATTATAGCAATACAAGTTACAACCATTAGGAACTCAGCTCTAAGTTTAATTTGCGATGGGAATATAAATTCGCGTAACATTCGCAATATATAGAATAATGACGAATATTCGATTTCGAAGAATATATGACGAATATTCAATCAAATATTCGCGAAATATCGCAAAATCGAATATGGCACCTCCCGCTCATCACTAGTAGCTCTGATAATGTCACAGACTACCATACACCTTCTGCGGATGAAGTACAGTATATGTTAGTGATATGTATGAAATGCACGCACAGTAGATGTGGAAAAAATATTTTACTTTTCCCCAAAGTACACTGTTTTGAAACTGAGAGCCACCTGCTATAGACACTAGATTTGGACCAGATAATTTAGATTGCCGCAAGACATACAGATTTTAAATTTGAGTCAGTATATGCCCCAGTAATGAACAGAATATGGACACTAGATTATGCACAGATTATTTAGATTGGGGCAACAGACACTCTTTTCGATATTCAGTATTTGTCCCAGAGATCCACACTATATGGACAGTATATTTGGCACAAAACAGTTAAATTTGCCCCAAATACCAATAATTCCTTGGTGGAGTACCGTATATACGGTTGCGGCCTAAATGCACACACAGATGTGCCCAAAAGTAGTTAAATGTGCCCCAAATGCAAATAATTCTCTGCTGGAATACTGTATATAATGTTTGTGGCCAAAATGCACACACAGATGTGTCCAAAACTAGTTAATTTGACCAAAATATAAGTAATTCTCTGCTGGAGTAATGGATATAACGGTTGTGGATTGAACGCACACACAGATGTGGCACAAATTAGGTTAATTTCCCCAGAAATAAAAAATTCTCTGATGGCGCCGTGTATATCTCACTAGCAGGCACACTCTAGTGAATAAGCCCCTATTTATAATGTCTGCTAAACACACTGCTTTCTGATGGCGTACTGTAGATCTCACTAACATCAAATATTTCTGTCTTTTAAAAGCCTGTCCCTGATACTGCTGAATTTAACCCCTGGTAAAAAAAAAATGGTGCTGCACTGTTGTCAAACACACACTGTAGTCCTTAAGAGGACTGTTTGGTATTTCAATAGCTTTTTGGGGGATAAATCTGAGAATTTAAAGCAAAACACTATCTTCTGTCCCTACCTACTGTCTGCTCTCTCTGACACTGAATGAATCGAGCGTGGGACATCGGCTCCTATATAAACTAGTATCACATGTTCTGGCCAGCCAATCAGTGTAAGGCTAATAGCTAAGGCGCCAAATGTGCGGGGAGGAGACTCGAGCAAAGTGACGAGCACATGTGGTATTCGGCTTAGTACCGCCACATACCGAGCATAGTGATGCTCGAGCCGAACCAGTACTCGGCCAAGCATACTCGCTCATCACAAATTGGGAGAAGAGGGTGGCAGCTTGCCCGTGAGCCAGCGGCGTCTCCAGCAAGTCACTAGCATGGTTGGGAGTCAGCAGGGTGACAGCAGTGGGAGATCGGGACTCGGGAGCCAAATGTGCCTGGGATAGACCACCCGTGAACATGGCCATATGTAGGATCTCTGGGAAGAAGGTGAAGCGTGGCCAGGGTGCCAATGTTGGCACGATGGCCCTGCGTCAACATATGCAGCATCACCATAAAGTGGCCTGGGAGAACCGTGGCTCCAATGTCATGGTCCAGCCTGCTGTTTGCACCCAGTGGCACGCACTCGCTTTAAGGCAGTCAAGGCTCCACCACCTCAGCCAAAGGGAGCTGTTCGTCCTTCCCATTATCTGCTGGTCCTGATGCTTCTGCTCCTCGCCTTCCTACTCCTCGTCAGTCATTCCGTCAGCAATCGATCACCGAAGCAGTTGCCAAGAGACAACAGTATGCCTGCACTCTTCCAACGGAGCAGAAGCTGAACGTGCTCCTGTCCAAGTTGCTGGTGCTGTAGTCCCTCCCTTTCCAAGTGGTGGACTCTGCACCAGTCAGAGAATTGATGGCTTGTGCCGAGCCAAGGTGTAGAGTCCCATGTCGTCATTTCTTTGCCAAAAAGGCAGTACCAGCCCTGCACACACATGAAGAAAAGAAGGTGGGCCAGTCCTTGAGCCTGTCGGTGTCTGCATGGCAGCGTCGACGTGTGGAGCTGTAACTACATTTAGAGACAATATATGTCCTTTATGGCCCACTGGGTGAATGTGGTTCCTCAAAAGCACACCAGCCACTTGGCTAAGTGATGCCGCTTCTGCCTCCATCTTCTCCATCTGTTGGTCCTGCGACAATGTCCGTCTCTGCCTCCTCATCCTCCACCATGTCCTCAGCCTTCACATCAGGGACAATTCATAGTGCCCCCCCCAGCATACCACATGTGCAGGGCACGACGGTATCATGCTGTTCACACAGGGGACTCACACAGGGGAAGAACTGCTCCGTGTCATTCATCAAGAAATTGAATCCTGGCTTTCGCCATGACAACTCAAAATCTGAACCATGGTGACTGAATATGGTGTCGGTGCTCCGTCAAGGAGGGCTGATCCATGCACCCTGCATGGCACACATGTTCAATCTGGTTGTCAAGCGGTTCCTGAAGTCTTCCACCCATCTGCAAGACATCCTAAAAATGCCCAGGAAACTTTGCATGCTCTTTGGCCACTCGTACACCGCAAAGCACACCCTCCTTGAGCTGCAGCGGCAGAACGGTGTGGAGAAACCAACCCCGCCACTGGGTTTTGGATGGGTCTGTTTTCCAGCCTCTTGCCCCAGGATTATGGGCCCTCTCATTAGCCCATGCTAAACATTTAAACCCCTGGTCAAATTTGTGCCATTTTGGGATATGTTAAATGTCTATGTGTACTGTAATGGTCGGGACATTGTATATTTGAATAGTGATGTCTGTCCTATTGTCTCCACGTGTGTATTGGCGATTTCCCTTTGTCCTAAGAAATAATTGAATGACTCTTCGGTTGTCTTCAGGACAGAAGACATTGTGTATTCTCCTTCCTGTGATGATTACATTAACCCGTGTAGGGTAATTGTATCACAGGCAGAGGGGAGGAATATGCTGGGTGTGTTTCTATTGTCCCATTGTGTGTGATTGGCTTATCTCCTGTGTCTCAGTCTTCCTTCTGGTCCCCTAGGGGAGTGTCCACCAAGTGGGAGACCTGCATAAATACCGGGCAGGTAGCCCTCAATAAAGAGGAATTCCTGTTTAACCATCAATACGGAGCCTCGTCTCGTACTTGGGGGGAATTGCTACTTCAGAACGTTTTCGTTCCTGTTCCAGGAAAGGAGGACTTCATATGGTTCCAGTTCAGTGGATTCCAGTGTTTGTGGGTTGCTGTGCTCTTCGCCAAGGAAATCGCCCGAACGGTATTAACCCTCACTTAACCGGGTTATGCCGTAACAACAGAAATCCCCAATATTGGCTGATATGTGACCTTTCCACCGGTTGGAATTCCACCCTCTATATGTTGGACCAACTATACGAACAGAGAAAGGCCATAAACGATTCCTTGATGATCCAGGTGGACAGGAGTACTCCCCTGTGTTACTTTGATGTCAGCCAGTGGCAGCTCATGCATGACACCTACCGTTTGCTCAGGCCCTTTGAGGAGGCCACGTTTTTTGTCAGTCGCCAGGACTATGGGATGAACGATGTAATTCCACTGCTTCATGTCCTGAAACAGATGCTGGTAAATCTGGCTGGTCAGGGGACTGGAGACCTGGCGCCTAGATCTCACGGCCACATGAGCCCCGTGGGGTCTGAACTGGAGGAGGATGAGGATATTGGAGCACGAGCAATGTGTAGCAAAATTGATGTTTTTTCTACACAGGTGACAGTAGAGGAGGAGCAGGAAGAGCATGACCAGCCAAAGGAGCTACAGGGCGATGAGGAAGATGAGGCAGAGGACCCAGACACACTTTGGCAGTATACAGTGGAGATGGAGGTAGGGAGTCCCTCCGAGTCACTTGTACAAATGGCCAGACGCATGCTAACTTGCTTGCGTAGTGCCAGCTGAATTGTCACAATTGGGCAGAGGAATGACTTCTGGCTACCGGTCCAAAATGGGGGCCTTTTTTACACCTGGTGAGAGGTAGGACAAACTGAACTACTATAGAGACATCCTATGTAGTCAGTTGGCCACTGTCTATCTGCACCATAGTCCATTCTCTCACCGGTCTAACCAGGGGTCCCTCTGCACTCTTGCTCCACTGCCATGACTGCTGTGGAGGGGTGGGGGGTAGGAGCAGTACCAGCTCCATCAGAAGCAGCTTGATTCTAGAGTCAATGATGAGTAGCTTTCTTAACCCGCCTAGTGAAGAAACTACTCACCTGCAGCAGCAGCTAGACCTGGATCAGAACCTGAACCAGCAGGTTGTGGCAGGTGGTGCTCCTTCTTTCACCCACCATCTTCAGCTGGTTCTCATATTGCCACCCACCTCCACACTATGTCACTTTGCTACTCTGTGGCCTCCTTATGCTGCTGCCACCTCCACACTATGTCACCTTTTCACTCTGTGGTCTCCTCATGCTGCTGCCACCTCCCCACTATGTCATCTTGCCACTCTGTGGCCTCCTCATGCTGCTGCCATCTCCACACTGTGTCACCTTGCCACTATGTGGTCTCCTCATGCTGCTGCCACCTCCAAACTATGTCACTTGCCACTCTGTGGTCTTCTCATGCTGCTGCCACTTCCACACTATGTCACTTTTTCACTCTGTGGTCTTCTCATGCTGCTTCCACCTTACCACTATACAAACCATTAGAAAACGTGGTGTTAAACAGGCACGATATGCTCAAAACCACATGCGGTTGTGCATATATATAGGGGAGCATATCATGCACTTGTAGTCCGTTGCTTATGGCAATCAACAGCAAAAAATTGCATATAATGGATGATGCCAGCAACGTACTACAAGTACCACAATAACCATCCTACATAAGGTAACAATTTTGTGGATGTGAAGAACAATCGAAGACTAAACAAAAGCAAAGACAGGTGCACTCTGCGGTAATACTAAACCCTCACACTGATGTAAAATTGAGAGGTTAGTTCAACATATCCTACTAGGAGGACATGTCTTAAGCTCGAGCACCACACCAAGGTCTCTCAAGTAGCCCAAGAACCTTACCACTATGTCAAAGAGCTACTCTGTGGACTTCTCATGCTGTTCCCACCCTCCCTACTTCATGACTGGGCCACTATTTTGCCTTTCGGCCTGGCTGACATCATAATTTTTTTACCCTTCTTCTGATCTGTCAGAAGGAAGGAAAAATGAGACGCACAACGAATCCTGTCTGCTGAAAGGCCTGTATGGTCCCAACAGAATTGGCTTGTGATTTGGTAGCCAAAAGCAGGAGTGGTTACCAAACATAGAAGACATGCAAATATTCCATTCATGTGTCATCTATGTTTTAGATACACTCTTTTGGCATTAGCAATACTGATGGATTACTGACCAAATGCTGACCGAGTAAAGGCGGATGCTTCACAGACATGATCTGTTTTTTGGGGGTTATTGTTCTGACGGATCAGAGGAAGGGCAAAGTAATCAGTGACATTGACACAAACTTATTGCTGTCACCCTCTCCACTCTGTCGGGGGGCTCTACTTGTAAAAACGTTTAATAGAAGAGGTTCTGTAGGCATCCATGTGGAATCAGCTGACAACGGTAGAAAAGGAGTGCACTTCTTCTTGGGGCTAACATCAACCTGGAAGGCTGAGTTCACACTTGAGTTATTTGGTCAGTTTTGGCCCTGTGACTGCCCAAATAAGTGAAATGTGCAGTGATTCTAAAAGCAACGCCTGTCGTCTGCACGCCAGACTGACTCACAGTATTATTTCAATCGTCCTGCCACTTTACAAATCATTAGTCAGACCACAAATGGAGTGTGTACAGTTCTGGGCTCCTGTGAACAAGACAGACATAGCACAGCTAGAGAGGGTTCAGAGGATGGAAACTAAAGTAAGAACTGGAATGGGTGGACTACAGTACCCTGAAAGATTATCAAAATTAGGGTTATTCACTTTAGAAAAAAGACGACTGAGGGAGATCTAATAACCATGTATAAATATATCAGGGGTCAGTACAGAGATCTCTCCCATCATCTATTTATTCCCAGGACTGTGGGTAGAGATAAGCGAATCGAATCCACCGAAGTGGTCTCGGATGAAATCCCGTGCTTGGTGACGTATGACATCACCACGCTGCCCGGCGTGATGATGTCATATTGGGCTGCACGTTATTTTGTGCCAGATCTTCAAGCAAGATGGCTGCTGGCCTGTTGTGAGCGGTAAGTTTGGTTTAATTTTTGATTTTAATGTTAATTTTACACTGTTTTTACACTCATACTATGTGAGCGGTACAATGATGGGGAGGGGCGCTATCGCAGCTCCCTGTCATTGCACCGGCTACTTAGAAAAAAATGCGCTTCGTGATGAAGTAATTTGTCACAAATCAAATTGTTTTGTAAAATTCGGCGAAGCAGCCAAATCAAATTTTTAAAAACTTTGCTCATCTCTAACTGATGAGGAGACATCCTCTGCATCTAGAGGAAAGAAGGTTTGTACACAAACATAGAAGAGCATTCTTTAGTGAGACTATGGAACTATCTGCCCGAGTAGGTGTTGATGGTGAACTCAATAAAAGAGTTCAAGAGGGCCTGGATGTATTTCTGGAGTGTAATAATATTTCAGGTTATAGTTATTAGATTTCTGGAAAGTTCGTTGATCCAAGGAGTTATTCTGAGTGTCTCATTGGAGGAAAATTAGGAAAATTGGCTTCTACCTCCCAGTGTTTTTTTTTTTTTTGCCTTCCTCTGGATCAACTTGCAGGATAACAGCCTGAACTGGGTGGACAGATTTCTTTTTTCAACCTTACAAACTATTGGGGTAATTTATCAAACTGGTGTAAAGTAGAATTGGCTTAGTTGGGCAGCAACCAATTACATTCCACCTTTAATTTTTGACAGCTCCTTTGGAAAATGAAAGGTGGAATCTGTTTGGTTGCTATGGGTGACTAAGCCAGTTCTACTTTACACCAGTTTGATAAATTACGCCAGTAGTTACCTGTGGGGTCAAAATGCTCACTACACACCTTGGTTAAATCTCTGAGGAGTGAGGATTCTAAAATGAGGTCACTTCATGAGAGTTTCTTTTTTATTTCACCTCAGAACCTCTGCAGTTGTCAGCCAGTGCTGGGCCTCAAATGCACATGGTGCTCATTTTTATTCTGAACCCTGTAGTGTGCCCATACAGCATTTTACGACCATATATGGGGTGTTGCTGTATTCAGGAGAAAATGTAATTATGGGGTGCATTACATACTGTTACCCCTTGTGAAAATGAAAAGTTTTGGGCTAAACTAAAATTTTCTTGTAAAATATGTAATTTTTCGTTTTCATCGGCAAGTTTTACTAAATTCTATAAAATTACTGTTTGGCCAAGATGCTCACTGCACCTCTTGAAAAATTCCTTGGGGAAGAGGGGGTGTTAGTTTCCAAAATGGGATCACTTTTTGGGGGCTTCCACTGTAGGAGTACCTCAGGGTGTCTTCAAATGTGACATGGCTCCTGAAAATTATTCCAGTGAAATCTGCCCTCCAAAACCCATATGGCGCTTCTTCTGAGCTTTGCTGTGTGTCCATACAGCAGTTTACAACCACATAAGGAGCCTAATGCTACATCTTCTTGTAAAATATGTAAATTTGGTGATGTAGTTTCCAAAATTTTGGGGCCTTTAATTGTAGAGTTACCTCCAGGTGTCTTCAAATGCAATATCCACAGTCAGCAAGAAATATAGAATCACGGCACTCCAACTTTAGATGCAGGAATTATTTATTGAATAGACAGTATATTATTCATGCCATGTGTGTACAGCGGGCCCGCTGTACACACATGGCATGAATAATATACTGTCTATTCAATAAATAATTCCTGCATCTAAAGTTGGAGTGCCGTGATTCTAAATTTCTTGCTGACTGTGGATATATTCCCATCACTGAGCACCCACGATACTCAGGTGGAAGTGCCGATCCTATCTTGTGTATTTCTTCAAATGCAATATAACACCCAAAAACTATTCCAGTAAAATGTGCCCTCTAAAAAACTGTTATGAGGGTTTCACGAGGGTGTCACAACCTATCGCTGACCTTGTTGTGCCTGGGGTCAGAAGGTCGCAGCGGGTGGCTACTCGTTCGGTTTCTTAAGAGATCGCTCCATGACCTAGAGGTGAGAATAAATTCCAGTCCGGGTTTTCCTTAGGTTTTCCTTAGGTTTGCAATCCTTTTTGTCCCACTTAGGAATCTGTAGTTTTTCCTTTCAGCTGTTCTCTGTCAGCCACTACCAGCTACTATATAATCTCCCTTTCTGTTTTCTTTGTTGCCAGATACAGACCTTCTTTCCAGATCTTCTATTGTGATCTCAGGTAGACTTGGGACAACTGTTGCTGTAGAGCTGTTGGAACTGGTTGGATCTCTGGTTCTCTCCTGTTGTTGTTGTCTCCCTTCGGGGATTGCTTATTTCATCCCTGTTGCTACCCTAGGTGTCAGTGGTGAGGACTAGTGCCCCCACTCGCCAATTCACTGCCTAGGACTTATTTCAGGGTAGGCCACGGACGAAGCATGTGATCTTGCATATGGTTTAGCAGCCCATCTATGGACATCAGGGCAGCCAAGTGCCAGGGCCAGGTGAGCTAGGGGAAATCACTCTTCCTAGTGGTAGGGTACTCATCTTCCCTCCCCTCTACGCCGCACATCTGTTACCTTTCCATTTTCAGCCCTACCGACTGCCCATACAGCAGTTTTCAACCAAATATGGGGTGTTTCTATAAACTGCAAAATCATGAAATTAAATATTAAGGTTCATTTTGCTATTAAACCTTGCTGTGTTACAGTAAAAATGGGTTAAAATGGAAAACTTGAAAAAAGTTTAATTTCACCTCCATTTTCCCTTAAATTCTCATGAAACATGTAAAGAGTTAACAACGTTTAAAAAGTCAGTTTTGAATCATGTGGGGGGTGTAGTTTCTGAGATGAGATCATTCATGGGTGTTTTCAGTTACATAAGCCACACAAAATCACTTCATAACTGAACTGGTTCTTCAAGTGGATTTTCAAAATTTTATTGAAAATTAAAAAAATTGCTTCTAAAATTCTAAGCTTCTTTTTAACGTTTAGGAACAAAAGATGTTTACAAAATGATGCCAACATAAATAGATTTGAAATGAATTGTGGAATCTAGCTTCCTATAAAAGATAATCTTTATTTTCTTGCAGTAAAATCCATACATCAAATGCAGTCTATGCATTTCGGACCTCTATATTATGGTTATTCATCATGACATACAACATAAAAGTGAAACCCCTTCCTTATATACATAGGCTAGGTTTAATACACATCAATTATTATCCACACCTGTTTGCTTAGGATGGGGGGAAAAAAATCACACATACCTGAAAAAACTAAAGACCTAACAGGGTCCATCACATTAAAAAGAACCACTTTATCTATATTGAAGGACCAAATCATGCTTCCTATTCAGACCATGCGGTACACAGCTTTCAAATCTAAACATACAGAACGCTTCTCTACTCAATAACTTTTGTTTATAGTTACCCCCTCTAAAAACCTGAAATAGTAGTCTGAAATTTGGGACAGGTCATCTCCAGACAGTTCACGTGTAGTGATGGGCGAGCACTAAAGTATTCGGGTGTTAAAAAATATATATGTTAGGAAACATTCTTTCCTGTATATTCAATTGTATATAAAGTGCAAGTGCTGCCAAAATTACAAGCAAGAGGCACTCCGGAAAAGCCCGTATATCACATTGTGGTACAATTGTTCAGGTAGTAGGACTCCTACACTCATAAAGCCTATGCATTAATTGAAAGGGCCGCCACAAATTACAAGGAATCGGCAATACAATACACCCTTTAGTACACACAAAGGAGGGCATCATACACACCCTTGAAAAATTATGATTGGTGGCCTGCTGGTGACCCTCAAAAACATTTGGAGCAAGGGCCTGCTGGTGACCCTCTAAAACAGTAGGGGGCGAGGGCCTTCTGCTGAACTGACCCTCTAAAGCATTAGGCTCGAGGGGCTGCTGGTGAGCTGACCCTCTAAAACATTATGGTTGAGGGTCTGCTGGTGAGCTGACCCTATAAAACATTATGGTTGAGGGAATGCTCGTGAGCTGACCCTGTAAAACATTATGGTTGAGGGCCTGCTGGTGAGCTGACCCTGTAAAACATTATGATTTAGGGCCTGCTGGTGAGCTGACCCTCTAAAAGATTATGGTTGAGGGTCTGCTGGTGAGCTGACCCTCTAAAACATTATAGGTGAGGGCCTGCTGGTGAGCTGACCCTCTAAAATGATATGATTGACGGCCTGCTGGTGAGCTGACCCTCTTTAAAAATTGTAGTTGAGGGAATATATACAATCTGGATGAGGAGGAGGATGAGGAGTAAAAAACTAGATTCAACCATATACACTATTTGTGTGGTGGAAAAAGTGCATGGGAATTCACTACAGTAGACTGAGTAAATTATAAACAATACATTGAAATTGTCTGTATGTTCATCATCATCTCAGCTCTCCTCTGGGGGAGTTGAGACGACAGGTGCAATCCAGGCCTTGTTCGTTTTTATTTGAGTCAACCTGTCAGCATTGTCAGTGGACAATACGCTTATCAGTTATAATGCCACTAGCAGCACTAAATACACGCTCAGACAAAACGCTGGCGGCAGAGCAGGCCAGCACCTCCAAGGCATAGAGCGCAACTTTGTGCCACGTGTCCAGCTTGGACACCCAGTAGTTGTTAGGCACTGAGGGATCATTTTGGACCCTGACACGGTCTTCGATGTATTCCTTCACCATCTTCCAAAACTTTTCCCTCCTTGATGCACTAGGCCACGCTTCAGGGTGAGGTTGCTGGCGGGGTGTCATAAAAAGTGTCCCATGCCTTGAAGAGTGTTGCCCTGCCATTGTTGGAACTGCTGTGTGTTCACCTTTGTCTCCCTTCCTCGGTTGCCTAAGGAAGTACGGACTCTGCCGGCCGCCTTGTCAAATGGAACATTTTGGAGCAATCTCTCAGAAAGTACCTTCTGGTATTGCACCTTTATACTCATCCTCTCCACCACAGGAATAAGAGATGGGAAATTTTCTTTGTAGCGTGGGTAGAGAAGGGTGAACACCCAGTAATCTGTGTTATCTAAAATGGGTATAAAGTGAGGGTCGCGGGAAAGGCAGCCTAACATGAAGTCAGCCATGTGTGCCAGAATACCACCAGGCAAGACGTCAAAGTCAACATCAGGATGACTCTCCATCCCCTCCTGCTCCTCCTCCTCTATTGCCCTTCCACGCTGAATAGATGGAATTAAAGTTCCATGGGTACTACCCTCTGTAGCAGAGGCAACTGTATCCAGCTCCTCCTCCTCCTCTTCATGGCCCAATTCGCGCTGAGATGAACTGTGGGTGGTCTGGCTATCACCCTGTGTAATGTTCTTGTCACGGGAGGCGGGCGGCGGGCTTCCGCTCTCCCGTACCGCCGCCGGCCCCTGATATCACTGCAGGAGGGTTGCTCGCTGCGCCCGGCTGCGCCTCCGGCTGCCCGGCGTCTCCGTTGTCATGGCGACAGGGGACGCGGCATGCCCGGCCGCGCTCCTTCTGCAGGGGCGACTGCCGTTCTCCGTCGCCATGGGACCCAAGTAGGGCTGAGCGCTGAGCTGAGTACTCGGCGCTCGGCTAGTAGCAGGGAGAGGGGGTCATGTGACGCTGGCCAGGTCACATGATCCCTTTCCTCCACTATATTAACAGGCAGCCTGCTGACCACAGGTTGCCTGTAATTACTCACTCAGGCTGTGTCCATATTTTCTTGCTTGTGTTTGACCTTTGGAATTGACCAGTGACCCTCCCCTGACCTATCTACCGCCTGCTCCTTGTACTTTCGCTACCTCCTGGATTTGACCTCAGCTCATTATTGGATTTGTCTCTTGCCTCTGTCTCTCAGTTTTGATGCGACCTCTCGGACTGACCTCTGCTCGTTTGACCTCCTGTTGTCTTCCCTTGTGGGAGTTTTCGCCTGTATTTTCTCCTCTCTTTCCGTCCGCTTCCTGTGGGAGCATCTTCCCTTGTCTCCGCTCTCTGTCTCCTTCCTGTCCTCTCTGCTCTGCACTTACGCAAGTTAGGGACCGCCGCCCAGTTGCTCCCCGTCACCTAGGGCAGGTAGTGCAAGTAGGCAGGGACAGGGTTGGGGTGGCAGTCAGGTCGGTGCACTTCCTCCCCACTTCCCGTGTCATGACAGAATTACAGGCCCTTATTATGGACCCTCTACAGAGTCTCACTGAGCATGTGAAGGGACTAGCCCAAATTGTCCAGGAATTAGGGGAGAGGTTACATGCACAGGAATCCGTTAGAGCATCCCCTGTTCCTGCCCCTGCCACCCTTCAGACGGAACCGCATGTGAAATTACCCAAGCGATTCTCGGGGGACCGTAATACTTTTTTAGCGTTCAGAGAGAGTTGCAAACTGTATTTTCGATTATGGCCTCACTCCTCTGGTCCTGACCAGCAGAGAGTTGGGATTATTATCTCTCTTCTTCTGGGGGACCCCCAGGAGTGGGCCTTTTCCTTGCCGCCTGATTCTCCTAGTCTGACTTCAGTTGATGCATTTTTTCAGGCACTAGGGGTTCTCTACGATGAGCCAGAAGGAGCACATGTAGCTGCGTCCAACTTGAAGGCCCTTACCCAGGGGGATTTACCCATGGAGGACTACTGCACCCAGTTCCGCAAGTGGTGCATCCCCTCGGGTTGGAACGAACCGGCACTTAAATGCCAGTTTAGATCAGGGTTGTTGGAGAAATTAAAAGACATGCTGGTCTGTTACCCCAGTCCTGACTATTTAGAGGAGACCATGACCTTAGCTATTAGGCTGGACAGACGAGTTCGAGAGAGACAGCAGGAACATTTGCTTTCTTATCACAGTCTTCCCAGACCTGAAGCCTCTCCTGTCCAACCCAGCCTGGAGGCCCAGATGGAGGAACCTATGCAGATAGGGATGACGCGAAGGGAACTTTGTCGTCGTCGGGGGTCTTGCTTTTACTGTGGCGAGTCCGACCACTGGGTCCGTCAGTGTCCCAAGATTCCTCCTGCCGGAAGACCGTCCAAATCTGAGGGGCCCAAGGACAAGGTGCTCCCAGAGGTGGTAAGGAAAAAACTGTTGTTGCCTGTCTCAGGTTCAGGTAATGCTTTTGTGGATTCCGGTTCAGCATTTAGTTTTTTAGATCTTAACTTTGTGAAACAAGTGGGGATCCCAGTACTAAGGTTGTCCACCCCCATCCATGTGGTCGCTATCGACTCTACCCCCCTGTTGGTGGGCACGGTTAAGTTCCATACTCCCGAGGTTACTTTGTCTGTTGGGGTTTGTCACTCAGAGAAATGTTCTTTCTTTGTCTTAGAAAATTTACCGGTTCAGGTGGTCCTGGGCTTGCCCTGGCTTCAGCAACATAACCCGGTCATTAACTGGAATACGGGCGAGTTGGAGAAATGCGGTCCTAACTGTAGTTCCTGTCTAACGATTGTTCAAGCAGGGGTATCTCTGATTGCTATTCCTCACTTTATTGCTGACTTCCATGATGTCTTTTCCACTTCCGAGGCGGAAAAGCTTCCTCCCCATAGGTCTTATGACTGCACTATCGAGTTGGTTCCTGGGTCTAGATTTCCTCAGGGGTGAATCTACAATCTTTCTGGTCCTGAGCGCAGTGCCGTAAGAGATTATATTCAGGAAAGTCTCAAGAAGGGGCATATTAGGCCTTCCACTTCTCCCCTGGGAGCAGGCTTCTTTTTTGTTAAGAAAAAAGATGGTGGTCTCAGACCTTGCATAGACTGTAGGAAGTTGAATAAGATCACTATCAGGAATCAATTTTCCATCCCGGTGATTCCTGACTTATTCAAACAGGTCTTGGGGGCCTCTTGGTTTTCTAAACTCGACTTGAGGGGGGCTTATAACCTTATCCGTATCAAGGAGGGAGACGAGTGGAAAACTTCTTTTAACACTCCTGAGGGACACTTTGAGTATTTGGTCATGCCTTTCGGTCTCTGTAATGCCCCGGCAGTCTTCCAGAACTTTATGAATTACATTTTCAGGGAGTTTATTGGCAGATTTGTGATTGTCTATCTCAATGATATCCAGTTTTTTTCTTCTGACTGGGAGACTGTTACGGTATAACCCGGTATAGTGAGGGTTAATACCGTTCGGGCAATTCCCCTGGCGAAGAGCACAGCAACCCACAACCGCTGGAATCCACCGAACTGGAGCCATACGAAGTCCTCCTTTCCTGGAACAGGCAAGAGAACGTTCTGACGTAGCAATTCCCCCCAAGTACGAGACGAGGCTCCGTATTAATGGTTAAACAGGAATTCTAACTTTATTGAGGGCTGCCTGCCCGGTATTTATGCAGGTCTCCCACCTGGTGGACACTCCCCTAGGGGACCAGAAGGAAGACTGAGACACAGGGGATACAGCAGCCAATCACACACAAAGGGACAATAGGGACAACCACACCCAGCATATTCCTCCCCTCTGCCTGTGATACAATTACCCTACATGGGTAATGTAATCATCCCAGGCAGGAGAATACACAATGTCTTCTGTCCTGGAGACAATCGGGGACTCATTCAATTATCTCTCAGGACAAAGGGAAATCGCCAATACACACGTGGGGACAATAGGACAGACCTCATTATTCAATATACAATGTCCCACCCTTTACAGTACACACAGACATTTAACATATCCCCAGATGGCTTGGATCTGAGTGCTCAATATATCCAAACAGCGCTCAGATGCCACAAACACAGTCAAATCGCCACGGGGTTTAAGTTTAGCATGGGCTGATGAGAGGGCCCATAATCCTGGGGCAAGAGGCTGGCAATCTGTCCCCTCCAAAACCCAGTGGCGCGGTTGGTTTCGCCACACATCTCCCCTTTTCCAAACAGACTAACAGGGTATCTGACCTTCTGCCGGTCAGTGCCCTTGTTAGTCCAGCAGCCCACCCACAAAACAGAAACAGCAGTACAGCCCACCCACAATAAATGGTTACTACACCTGAGCAAGGGATAAACCTGTCCATGTCCATGTGCCTCACTACGGCTGTGTGGGGGACTGGTAGACTGCCTGAGTGGGTTGCTGAGTGGGCAGAGACCAGCAATACTCTGCCCTGGTGCCAGCGCTACCACGGAAGTAGCCTGGTTGGAGCCTGGTTGTTGTAGGGGGAGACCGACTGTCTCCCCTTTAGATACACAGCTCTGCTGTTGTAGGGAGAGACTGACTGTCTCCCCTTTAGATAGACCAACATGCTGCTGTGGGGGGAGACCGACTGTCTCCCCTTTGGCTAAATGGCCCTGTTGCTGGGGGACAGGACCGACTGTCCTACCCCCTGTGCTGTGAGTGCAGAGACCACGGTCCCATCTGCACTGTTGTGGGGCTTACTGTCACCCCCTGGTGCGTTAAACTGCCGCTGGGGATCTGGGCCGACAACCCAGCATCCCTGTAGGGCCGGTGGAGAGCTCTTGGTCCCATCTCCACTGTTGTGGGGCTTACTGTCTCCCCCTGGTATGTTAAGCTGCCGCTGGGGAGAGCAGGTAACAAGCTTCTCTCCCAGACATACTTCCAGCCGCTGGGGAATGGAGACTGGGCTCTCTATTTCCTGCTGGACACTCTGCCGAGGGGGAATGGAGACTGGGCTCCCAATTCCCTGCACTTGACTCTGCCGCTGGGGGACAGGACCGACTGTCTCTGCCCTCTGTAACTTAGCCTGCCGCTGGGGAGAGGGGGTAACAAGCTCCTCTCCCATACATACTTCCAGCCTCTGGGGAGGGAGACCGTCTGTCTCCGCTCCCAATACAGTGTCCTGCTGCTGGGGAAAGGAGACTGGGCTCTCTATTCCCTGCTGGACACTCTGCCGATGGGAAATGGAGCCTAGGCTCCCAATTCCCTGCACTTGACTCTGCCGCTGGGGACAGGACCGACTGTCTTTGCCCCTGTAACTCAGCCTGCCGCTGGGGAATGGAGACTGGGCTCCCAATTCCCTGCAGGACCGGTGGAGAGACCTCGGTCCCATCTCCACCGGCCACCTGGGGTTCTTCCCAGTAGACCTCCACAATATCCTCCCAGCTGAAGGGCTCTGGACCTGGGTCTGACACTCTGCTCTCTTGCTGAGCCCTCTCACTGGAGTGGAACAGCTGCTGGTAGTCCTGTTCCAGCTCCATCTCCCGGGTCACCAGGTGGACCAGGTCTTGCTCAATTTTGTGAGTGTCGTCCCAGTCATACCTGCTCTCCCGCCACTCAAAGAGGTCCCTGAACTGGGCTTGTGTAGGGCTCCCAAACTCCAGCTCTGAAAAAGTCTCCCATAACAAGCCAGGACCATCAAACTCCTCTCCCTCTGGCATGTCATGCTCGGCTGTCCGGGGTAGGTACCGAGCTTCATACCACCAGAGTGCCTGGGAGGCATCTTCCAGCCACATCTCCCGCCTAACCAGGTGCTTCAGGTCTTCTACTCACTCTTCCAGGGGCTGCTCTCCTAGGAAGGGCATCCTCAGGGCTACTCGCTTCTGCTGTCGCTGCTCGTCCTTGGGGAGCCTCTCGTCCCGCAGATACTCCACAATACCCAGTGCCTGGTACCAGATGCCTTTGCGGACTGCATCTCGGTCATCCATGACACCCTCATCATACTCCACTAGTGGTTCCATACCGGTGCTGTACTGGGACACGCTTTGCCCTCAAATTGTAAAATCCACGGTGCCTTCTGTTGTTGTCCTTCTGGCTGTAGGAACGATCCCGCTGCTTGCCACCAGTTGTTACGGTATAACCCGGTATAGTGAGGGTTAATACCGTTCAGGCGATATCCCTGGCGAAGAGCACAGCAACCCACAACCGCTGGAATCCACCGAACTGGAACCATACGAAGTCCTCCTTTCCTGGAACAGGCAAGAGAACGTTCTGACGTAGCAATTCCCCCCAAGTACGAGACGAGGCTCCGTATTAATGGTTAAACAGGAATTCTAACTTTATTGAGGGCTGCCTGCCCGGTATTTATGCAGGTCTCCCACCTGGTGGACACTCCCCTAGGGGACCAGAAGGAAGACTGAGACACAGGGGATACAGCAGCCAATCACACACAAAGGGACAATAGGGACAACCACACCCAGCATATTCCTCCCCTCTGCCTGTGATACAATTACCCTACATGGGTAATGTAATCATCCCAGGCAGGAGAATACACAATGTTTTCTGTCCTGGAGACAATCGAGGACTCATTCAATTATCTCTCAGGACAAAGGGAAATAGCCAATACACACGTGGGTACAATAGGACAGACATCATTATTCAATATACAATGTCCCACCCTTTACAGTACACACAGACATTTAACATATCCCCAGATGGCTTGGATCTGAGCGCTCAATATATCCAAACAGCGCTCAGATGCCACAAACACAGTCAAATCGCCATGGGGTTTAAGTTTAGCATGGGCTGATGAGAGTGCCCATAATCCTGGGGCAAGAGGCTGGCAATCTGTCCCCTCCAAAACCCAGTGGCGCGGTTGGTTTCGCCACAGAGACCTATGTTTCTCATCTTAGAGTGGTCCTCAAGATCCTCAGAGAGAATCATCTGTCTGCTAAGTTTGAGAAATGTGTGTTTGGAGTACAAGAGATTCCCTATCTCGGTATATTCTTACTCCGCATTCCTTCAAGATGGATTCTGTTAAGGTTCAGGCTATTCAAGACTGGGTAAGACCTTCTTCCTTAAAGGCGCTTCAACGCTTTTTAGGATTCTCTAAGTATTACCGAACATTCATTAAAAATTTCTGTCATTGCTAAGCCCCTTACCGATATGACCAAGAAGGGGTCTGATCTTGTTAACTGGTCATCTGAAGCCTGCCAAGCTTTTGAGACTCCGAAGGCGTGCTTTCAAAGGGCCCCAGTCTTCACTCAGCTGAATTCGGAGGAACCTTTTGTGGTGGAGGTGGATGCCTCGGAGGATGGTGTGGGGGCCATCCTCTCCCAGAGATCTGCTAACTTCACGAATTTGAGACCTTGTGCGTTCTTTTCTCGCAAGTTTTCTCCCACGGAGAGAAATTACAATATTGGAAACCGCAAGTTATTAGCCATTAAATGGGCATTTGAAGAGTGGAGGCATTTTTTGGAAGGGGCCAAACACTGTGTTACTGTTCTCACGGATCATAAGAATTTAGTGTTTCTCGAGTCAGCCAAACGTCTTAATCCTAGACAAGCTAGGTGGGCCCTGTTTTTCACTCGTTTTAACTTCTCTGTTACTTTCAGACCAGGAAGTAAAAATACCAAAGCAGATGCCTTGTCCCGAGGTTTTAATGCTGTCCAGCCTTCTGTCACCTCTCCGGAATCGATCTTGCCGGCTGGCATCATTGTGGCAACGATATCCTCGGACCTTTCCTCACAGATCCTACAAGCTCAGCAACTTGCTCCTTCAGAGACACCTTCAGATAAGTTGTTTGTCCCTGGGCACCTTCGTTTTCTACTTTTGGGTGAGTGTCATGACTCCGTTCTGTGCGGACATCCAGGTATCGCTGCCACCAAGGAGTTGCTATTGAGATCTTTTTGGTGGCTCACCCTGTCTAACGATGTTTAGTCTTATGTTTTGGCTTGTGAGGTATGTGCTAGATCTAAGACCCTGAGGACCCGGCCCGCCGGTGAACTACAACCTCTACCCATTCCCAGGAGGCCATGGTCACACATTTCCATGGATTTTATTTCTGACCTGCTCCCCTCTGAGGGGAAGTCAGTGGTTTGGGTAGTGGT
The DNA here is from genome assembly GCA_033119425.1 of Bufotes viridis. Lineage (NCBI taxonomy): Eukaryota > Metazoa > Chordata > Amphibia > Anura > Bufonidae > Bufotes > Bufotes viridis. Next base: position 80,159,634 of record CM065595.1, read on the forward strand.
TGATCGTTTTAGCAAGATGGTACATTTTGTTCCCTTGAGTAAGCTCCCTGATGCGAAGACCTTAGCATCTTTGTTTATTGAACATATGGTACGGTTGCATGGTGTTTCTGAGAATAACGTTTCTGATAGGGGCGTTCAGTTTGTTGCTAAGTTCTGGAGAGCCTTTTGTCAAAGGTGCGAGATCTCCTTATCCTTCTCTTCTGCCTTCCATCCTGAGACTAATGGTCAGACGGAGCGTTTGAACCAGGCATTGGAACTCTTTCTCAGGTGTTATGTTTCACACAATCAGCTTCTATGGGTGAGATACCTTCCGTTGGCAGAGTTTGCCATCAACAATCGGGTTAGTTCGTCCATGGGAGTATCTCCTTTTTTTTGTAATAAGGGTTTTCATCCCCGTTTTGGATCGAGTTCCCCTGTTTCCTCACTCAACCCGCAGGCAGACTCTTTTACCTCTAGACTGTGCACAGTCTAGGCACAGGTTCAAGTGAACCTGGAAAAAGCCCAGGAGATTCAGCGTCAACAGGAAACGTTCCAAGTTGATGGATTTTGCGGTCGGCGACAAGGTGTAGTTGTCGACTAAGAATCTTTCCTTGAAACATTGCTCCAGGAAATTCTCTCCGCGTTTCATAGGAACATATGATATTGTTGAGGTTATTAACCCGGTATCTTTTAGGTTGAAATTACCTGACTCCCTTCGTATCCATGATGTATTTCATAAATCGTTACTCAAGAGATATGTGTCACCCGTGGTTCCTTCTAAAAAGCCTCCGCCACCTATGGAGGTTGAGGGTCAGGATGAGTTTGTCATCTCGAGAATCATTGATGTTAGAAAGGTTAGAAATTCCTTTCAATACCTGGTCCATTGGAAGGGCTTTGGACTTGAAGAGAGGTCCTGGGTGCCTAGGTCCAAGATGCATGCTGCCAGGCTGATTGCGGAGTTTCACCGGAAACACCCAGAGAAGCCTCGTCCACAATGCTTGGGTCCAGAGGCCCCCCGTGGAGGTGGGGGTACTGTCACGGGAGGCGGGCGGCGGGCTTCCGCTCTCCCGTACCGCCGCTGGCCCCTGATGTCACTGCAGGAGGGACGCTCGCTGCGCCCGGCTGCCCGGTGTCTCCGTTGTCATGGCGACAGGGGACGCGGCATGCCCGGCCGCGCTCCTTCTGCAGGGGCGACTGCCGTTCTCCGTCGCCATGGGACCCAAGTAGGGCTGAGCGCTGAGCTGAGTACTCGGCGCTCGGCTAGTAGCAGGGAGAGGGGGTCATGTGACGCTGGCCAGGTCACATGATCCCTTTCCTCCACTATATTAACAGGCAGCCTGCTGACCACAGGTTGCCTGTAATTACTCACTCAGGCTGTGTCCATATTTTCTTGCTTGTGTTTGACCTTTGGAATTGACCAGTGACCATCCCCTGACCTATCTACCGCCTGCTCCTTGTACTTTTGCTACCTTCTGGATTTGACCTCGGCTCATTATTGGATTTGTCCCTTGCCTCTGTCTCTCGGTTTTGATGCGACCTCTCGGACTGACCTCTGCTTGTTTGACCTCCTGTTGTCTTCCCTTGTGGGAGATTTTGCCTGTCTTTGCTCCTCTCTTCCCGTCCGCTCCCTAGGGAGCATCTTCCCTTGTCTCCGCTCTCTGTCTCCTTCATGTCCTCTCTGCTCTGCACTTACGTAAGTTAGGGACTGCCGCCCAGTTGTGCTCCGTCGCCTAGGGCGGGTAGTGCAAGAAGGTCGGGACAGGGTTGGGGTGGCAGTCAGGTCGGTGCACTTCCTCCCTACTTCCCGTGTCGTGACAGTTCTCCCCCATATCCTTGTCTGCCACATTCAGAGCATCCTCCTTAATTGTGAGCAGCGATCGTTTGAATAGACACAGCAGTGGGATGGTTACGCTGATAATAGCGTTATCGCCACTAACTATCTGAGTGGATTCATCAAAATTTTAAAAAACCTCACAATGGTCTGACATCAATGCCCACTCCTCGCTTGTGAATAGTGGCAGTTGACTGGAAAGGCAACGACCATGTTGCAGCTGGTATTCCACAACAATTTGTAATACTGACACTGTTTGCAGATGTTCTACAGTATTGGATACAGAACACCACAGATTATGGACACTAGATGTGGCCCAGATTATTGGAATTTGTAAAACAGACACTGTTTGCAGATGTACTACCGTATTGGTTATAGAGCACCACAGATTATGGACGCTAGATTAGGCCCAGATTATTGGAATTTGTAATACAGACACTGTTTGCAAATGTCCTACAGTATTGGTTACAGAACACCAAAAATTATAGACACTAGATGTGGCCCAGATTATTGGAATTTGTAATACAGACACTGTTTGCAGATGTACTACAGTATTGGTTACATAGCACCATAGATTATGGACACTAGATTAGGCCCAGATTATTGGAATTTGTAATACAGACACTGTTTGCAAATGTCCTACAGTATTGGTTACAGAACACAACGGATTATGGACAGTAGATGTGGTCCAGATTATTGGAATTTGTAATACAGACACTGTTTGCAGATGTTCTACATTATTGGTTGAAGAACATAACAGATTATGGACACTAGATGTGGCCCAGATTATTGGAATTTGTAATACAGATAATGTTTGCAGATGTTCTACAGTATTGGATACAGAACACCACAGATTATGGAAACTAGATTAGGCACAGATTATTGGAATTTGTAATACAGACACTGTTTGCAGATGTAGTACATTATTGGTTAAAGAACACCACAGATTATGAACACTGGATGTGGCCCAGATTATTGGAATTTGTAATACAGACACTGTTTGCAGATGTAGTACATTATTGGTTAAAGAACACCACAGATTATGAACACTGGATGTGGCCCATATTATTGGAATTTGTAATACAGACACTGTTTGCAGATGTTCTACAGTATTGGTTAAAGAACAACAAAGATTTTGGACACTAGATGTGGCCCAGAATATTGGAACTTTTAATACAGACACTGTTTGCAGATGTCCTACAGTATTGGTTACAGAACACCAAAGATTATGGACACTAGATGTGGCCCAGATTATTGGAATTTGTAATGCAGACACTGTTTGCAAATGTCCTACAGTATTGGTTACAGAACACCACAGACTATGGACATTAGATGTGCCCAGATTATTGGAATTTCTAATACAGACACTGTTTGCAGATGTTCTACATTATTGGTTAAAGAACACCACAGATTATGGACACTAGATGTGGCCCAGATTATTGGAATTTATAATACAGATAATGTTTGTAGATGTTCTACAGTATTGGTTACAGAACACCACAGATTATGGAAACTAGATTAGGCACAGATTATTGGAATTTGTAATACAGACACTGTTTGCAGATGTAATACATTATTGGTTATAGAACACCAAAGATTATGGACACTAGATGTGTCCCAGATTATTGGAATTTGTAATATATACACTGTTTTCAGATGTTCTACATTATTGGTTAAAGAACACCACTGATTATGGACACTAGATGTGGCCAGATTATTGGAATTTGTAATACAGACACTGTTTGCAGATGTCCTACAGTATTGGTTACAAAACACCACAGATTATGGACACTAGATGTGGCCCAGATTATTGGAATTTGTAATGCAGACACTGTTTGCAGATGTCCTACAGTATTGTTTACAGAACACCACATATTATGTACATTAGATGTGGCCCATCTTCAGTAGGATATTGCTAAATATGATAAAATGTAAAAGAATCTAAAAAATATAAAAATAATATCACCTTTATTAAAATACCTTTACTTAAACATGGAAACATATATTTATTGAAATGCCCATTCTAATAATAAAATATAATGGTATATAAAATATAAATCTCTAAAAACGCGGATAGGACAATAAATTAAGTTCTCATATATATTTTCATAAAATACTTGAATGGCCTTCTCCATATCGATTCATTCAAGTATTTTATGAAAATCTATATGAGAACTTCATTTATTGTCCTTTCCGCGTTTTTACAGATTTAGATTTTATATACCATTATATTTTATTATTAGAATGGGCATTTCAATAAATACATTTTTCCATTATTTTAATAAAGGTGATATTATTTTTATATTTTTTATATTTTTTACATTTTATCATATTTAGCATTCTATATTTTTATTATAGACATTTTTAGGACCACAATATAGCGGCTAGCAGCGAAAATGCAGCAGAAATGCATGGATATCGCATTTACTCAATTTGCTTTTCATATGCCATTTGAAAGACCACCCATGGAACTAATACTGTATGGATGGATTTACAGATGGGTGATTGCAAACTTGAAATATTGTGTCAAACATTTGGCATCATAGAATCATAGTAAGACATTTATATGAGATGGGAATATCCAGAATACTTCCGGATTGGAATTCATGCCGGTTTTTGAATTAAACAGTACTTCTATATAAGAGAGTCTTTGTGGGGGGGTCCGATTACCACTGAAGAAGGGGATATTATAACAAACGAAACGCGTCTGGTCAGACCCCCCACATGAATGTTTTTGCTTCATGAAGACACAGTGAACGACCATTGCCGAACACAAATTCAGAAGACCGCGTGAGAGGTGGCACCAACACAGAGTCTGTATTCAAACCAGCAGGCTCACGTGCAGCAATCCACTAGTGTGGCAAAGAACAGACAGCTTACAGGACACAAGAGCAATATCCTACTGAAGTCTGCAGCTGTAAGACTTGTTTGAAAAAGGCTAACTTCTAAGCCGAAACGTTGCATCTGGATTAAAACCAATATGCATTTGGAAGTGCTGTCTCCACCTTTTTTGTTTTCTGAACTCTCTATGCAGCTGTAATACGGCAGAGGTCGGGATCCCTGGGAAGATTGTTCCGATATAATTGCCGGCTCAATTACTGCAGTTACAGTATCTAACTTCAGCGGGATGCCGCTGAGCGAGTGGTACAGCGGGACGCCGCTGCACATGGTCTGGGCGATACTGCGCTAGACAGTGTTTGACTCAGTGACTTTCACAATAGTTGAATAGTTCAAGGCTGCTATTGAATGGAATATGGGAATGAAAATAACCCCTTTGATCTTTGCTGCTAATTTGGAACTAGCTTTTAAGTTCATGAACTTGCATTTCTCTGCCATCATTATCACCGCTGCTATACCTATTTATTACTATACTATATGGACGAATACTGCTATATACAATATTGCTATATATGAACTGGGAATTATTATAACTAGTGTTGAGCAAACAGTTCGAGCATAGTTCGGGTTCATACCGAATTTTGGGGTGTTCGGGACCCGGACCCGGACCCAAACATTTTCAAAAAAGTTCGGGTTCGGGTCCGTTGTTCGGTGATTTCTTCCCGCTTTCTGTAAGGCTGCACAGCAGCCAATCAGCTAGCGTATTACTTCTAGCACTAAGAAGCCATCACAGCCATGCCTACTAATGGCATGGCTGTGATTGGGCAAGAGCAGCATGTGACCCAGCCTCTATTTAAGCTGGAGTCACGTAGCGCCGCACGTCACACTGCTCTGATTAGTGTAGGGAGAGGACGCAGCTTCCGTGAGGGCGAGATTAGACAGAGAAAAGTCAGCAAAAACACCTAATGAAGTGATCGATCTACAGCTATTTTTTTTGCTATATCCTACATCAGGGGCTTGGCTGTGCTTTTTGTCACCCCTAGAAACTCAGGATAGAAATTTCTATATTTTATTAAGGGGTTAAATTAAATTGACAATATCAATCCCCTAAATCTGGTGTCCCAGGTGTTGCTAGCCAAGTGTAATACTGTCTGCTGTCTGGCAAAGGATAGATAATTTTCTGTGGTGAAATTCAATTGCCAAAATAGCAATCCCCTAAATCTGGTGTCTCAGCAGTGGCTGGCAAAGTATAATACTGTCCGGCAAAGGATATATTTTGTTCTGGGGTGAAATTCAATAGCCAAAATAGCAATACCATAAATCAGTGGTCTTAGCTGTGGCTGTCCAAGTTTAATAGTGTACTGCAAAGGATATATTTTGTTCTGGGGTGAAATTCAATTGCCAAAATGGCAATACCATAAATCAGTGGTTTCAGCTGTGGCTGGTCAAGTTTAATAGTGTATGGAAAAGGATATATTTTTTTCTGGGGTGAAATTCAATTGATGAGCAAATATAACCTCGCATGAACGTTAAAAATGAAACAAAAAAACTTTATTTGATTACATTAAACAAGGCTTTGTCACTACTAAACCTTATTATAAGTCTCGCCCAGGGCTTGGTTAACGCTTTTATTGTGTAGACAAACGTCAATGGTGCCCAGTCTGTTTCAGGGCCGACTTATAATAGCTGTTGAGTCAGACACTCCAGCACATATCCAGGCTGGGTATCTCCCTCATGCCCCTGGGGACCGACTGTGCACACGCCGGTCTTCCAGGGTAAAGAAACACAGAGAAAAAATCTCCGATCCACACCTCTGATCTCCTGTGAAGTCGGCACTTATGTTAATGCCCATTCACTCTCTATCAGATTCAGGGGCGAGGTGTGCCAGAGATGATTTAGACCGGCTCAACGCATTTCTGTGTAGTCGAGAGACCACACTTCCTCAGGAGCCACCGTTCTGTTTTAAGTTCAATCCTGCCTGAGCCAAACTCCCTAGGTCTGGGGGTTGGCGTCGTTAGCTGGATACTAATTCCTGCCTAAACCGCACTCTCTATGTGCGAGAGTCGGCGTGCTGTGTGGCTTGGTGTCAGCCTCGGCACTAGATTGGCTGCAAAGCGGCCGTGTGTATACGCCTCTAAATAGGCACTATAGGGATCAGCTCCTGGTGCCTAGACAAAATCAAACAGAGGACACTGTGAGAATCATTGGGACCTTTGACAGGGCACACAAGGAAGTGAGGCAGATCTTAGTGGATAATTGGGATATCCTGAGATCCGACCCAGATGTGGGTGGTTTGATTCCACAAAAACCACTCACATTGGCGTACCGTGTGGTCCCTAAGTCAAGAGCGCAGCGTCCCACGTGACCTGGCGGCGTGCCACGTATCTTATGTGGCTACTCGTGAAAGGATATGCTGCGAGTAGATGAATAGCAGATACGTTGGGTCATAGAGTCCGGACCAACAGTAAGCAGACTTAATACATCCGCTGAAACAGTCTTAGTATCGTTCCTGGCTTCTCACACTGATTTCAAACAAACTGCTTGCTGTCTTCTCACCGAACGCATTTCGGGGATAACATTCCTTCCTCAGCGGTAGTGACAGCAAGCAGACATCACTTTATATACCTTCCTACTTTCAACAAAGGATCATGGGAGAGCAAAAACGTGGACTGGACCAATCCATAAATACATCCACATATCGCATATACAAAAAACGCATATGCGGTTTTCTTGCGTTTCTGTTAAAATCCATAATTTTCAATGTATAAGGTATACAAAAATTCTCCAAGTAGACCACAATACACTAACAAATAAATTTAAAAATAAATTTACAAATAAATGAATTGGGAAAAGTCAATAGCTGGAATGGATGGGAAGCGGAGGAGAATGGGGCGGGGGGGGGGCGATACGGTTGGGAGAGGGGATCCAATTGCTGGGAATCAGCCTGACTTGTATCCCATATCCCCGCTCGTACCACCCCCCAAAATCACAGGAACCCAAAAAGTTCCATTTCTGCATTCAGCCCCTTAGGGGCCAATGTATCGAATTCAAATATCCTACGGGATTCTTGTCTGGACATACGAACAATCTGATTACCTCCCCTTTTTGGCGGATATACCTTCTCTATTGCAGTATAACGTAGGAACGACGGATCACAGTCGTGGAAATCCTTATAATGCTTAGAAAGCGAATGTGATTCATAACCTTTCTTAATTTTCGCAACATGTTCCATCACCCGCTTCTTCAATGTCCTTGTCGTTCTACCAACGTATTGTTTACGGCAAGGGCATTCAAGAAGGTATATTACATTTTGAGAATCACAAGTGAGGGTGTCCCTTATCTTAATCTCAAAATTGTTATACGTTGTTTTAACTTTCTCTGTTTTCTTTGGGAAGGAAGTAATTCTACAATTCTGACACCTACCACATCTGAAGAAACCTACTGGTTTCATTCATTGTGAACTCCCCTTAATAAAACATTTCCTCACCGTAGGGACAACTCTTGAGGAAAAAATAATTGGCTTTTGTGTACGCAATTTGAGGAAAGCCCGATAAAGAGGAACCTAAAATTTTGTCTTCCCATAGGAAGTGCCAGTATTTCCTAATAATCCTTTCTACCTGTTTATACTGCATGTGGAAGGGTAATATCAACCTTAGAGTTTTCCCTTGTGATGTAGACTGTTTGGGTTTGAAAAAACTTTCCCTATCCATCAATTTGACCCTCTCCAATGCCTCCGCAATTGTTGCAGGTGGATATTCCTTCTCCAGAAATTGTTGACTCAAACTGACAGCCTCTTTTTCAAACTGATCTGTGTGGGTACAATTATGTTTTATTCGTTTGAATTGGCTCACCGGTATATTGGTGAGCCACCTAGGCAAATGGCAGCTTAAAAATCTAATATAGCTGTTCCTTGCTACCGTCTTGAAGTGAGTACTACAAACAATCTTTTGGGCTAAAATTTTTAAAATTAATATCCAGGAAAGTTGCTTCATTATCTCTAATATCTGGAGTAGTGTTGAGCGCACAGTTTGAGCATAGTTCGGGTTCGTACCGAATTTTGGGGTGTCCGGGACACGGACCCGAACCCAAACATTTTTTAAAAAGTTCGGGTTCGTTGTTCGGCGATTACTTCCCGCTTTCTGAAGGGCTGCACAGCAGCCAATAAGCTAGCGTTTTACTTCTTGCCCTAAGAGCCCATCACAGCCATGCCTACTAATGGCATGGCTGTGATTGGCCAAGTGCAGCATGTGATCCAGCCTCTATTTAAGCTGGAGTCACGTAGCGACGTACGTCACACTGCTCTGATTAGTGTAGGGAGAGGACGCAGCTTCTGTGAGGGCGAGATTAGGCAGGGAAAAGTCAGCAACAGCACCTAATGAATGGATCGATCTACAGCTGTGAATGATTGAACTTCTGCTAGTTACTTGCTCACTGGTTTTTAGGCTGCACAGAGCGTTTTTCTATCACTTATTTTCTGGGGTGATCGGCGGCCATTTTGTGACTTGTGGTGCACCAGAACAAGCTGCCACCAAGTCCATCAATCCATCAATACTAGTTTTTTTTTTCTATATCCTACATCAGGGGCTTGGCTGTGCTAATTGTCACCCCTAGAAACTCAGGATAGCAAGTTCTATATTTTATTAAGGGGTTAAATACAATTGCCCAAATACCAATTCCCTAAATCTGGTGTTCCAGCTTTGGCTAGCCAAGTCTAATACTATCTGCTGTCTGACAAAGGATAGATTATCTTATGTGGTGAAATTCAATTGCCAAAATAGCAATACCATAAATCAGTGGTTTCAGCTGTGGCTGGCAAAGTATAATAGTGTCCGCCAAAACATATATTTTGTTCTGGGGTGAAGTTCAATTGCCAAAATAGCAATACCCTGAATCTAGTGTCCCAGCTGTTGCAGGCCAAGATTCATAGTGTTCGCAAAAACATATATTTTGTTCTGGGGTGAAATTCAATTGTCAAAATAGCAATACCCTGAATCTGGTGTCCCAGCTGTTGCAGGCCAAGATTCATAGTGTCCGCCAAAACATATATTTTTGTTCTGGGGTGAAATTCAATTGCCAAAATAGCAATAACATAAATCAGTGATTTCAGCTATAGCTGGCAAAGTATAAGAGTGTCCGCCAAAACATATATTTTGTTCTGGGGTGAAATTCAATTGCCAAAATAGCAATACCCTGAATCTGGTGTCCCAGCTGTTGCAGGCCAAGATTCATAGTGTCCGCCAAAACATATATTTTGTTCTGGGGTGAAATTCAATTGCCAAAATAGCAATAAACTGAATCTTGTGTCACAGCTGTTGCAGGCCCAGATTCATAGTGTCCGCCAAAACATATATTTTGTTCTGGCGTGAAATTCAATTGCCAAAATAGCAATAACATAAATCAATGGTTTCAGCTGTGGCTGGCAAAGTATAATAGAGTCCGCCAAAACATATATTTTGTTGTGGGGTGAAATTCAATTGCCAAAATAGCAATACCCTGAATCTGGTGTCCCAGCTGTTGCAGGCCAAGATTCATAGTGTCCGCCAAAACATATATTTTGTTCTGGGGTGAAATTCAATTGCCAAAATAGCAATACCATAAATCATTGGTTTCAGCTGTGTCTGGCCAAGTTTCATAGTGTCCTGCAAATTACATATTTTTTTCTGGGGTAAAATTCAATTGCCAAAATAGCAATACCATAAATCATTGGTTTCAGCTGTGGCTGGCAAAGTATAATATTGTCCGCCAAAACATATATTTTGTTCTGGGGTGAAATTCAATTGCCAAAATAGCAATACCATAAATCAATGGTTTCAGCTGTGGCTGGCAAAGTATAATAGTGTCCGCCAAAACATATATTTTGTTGTGGGGTGAAATTCAATTGCCAAAATAGCAATACCCTGAATCTGGTGTCCCAGCTGTTGCAGGCCAAGATTCATAGTGTCCGCCAAAACATATATTTTGTTGTGGGGTGAAATTCAATTGCCAAAATAGCAATACCCTGAATCTGGTGTCCCAGCTGTTGCAGGCCAAGATTCATAGTGTCCATCAAAACATATTTTGTTCTGGGGTGAAATTCAATTGCCAAAATAGCAATACCATAAATCAGTGGTTTCAGCTGTGGCTGGCAAAGTATACCAGTGTCCGCCAAAACATATATTTTGTTCTGGGGTGAAATTCAATTGCCAAAATAGCAATACCATAAATCAGTGGTTTCAGCTGTGGCAGCCAGTGTATAATAGTGTCCGCCAAAACATATATTTTGTTCTGGGGTGAAATTCAATTGCCAAAATAGCAATACCCTGAATCTGGTGTCCCAGCTGTTGCAGGCCAAGATTCATAGTGTCCGCAAAAACATATATTTTGTTCTGGGGTGAAATTCAATTGCCAAAATAGCAATACCCTGAATCTGGTGTCCCAGCTGTTGCAGGCCAAGATTCATAGTGTCCGCCAAAACATATATTTTGTTCTGGGGTGAAATTCAATTGCCAAAATAGCAATACCATAAATCAGTGGTTTCAGCTGTGGCTGGCAAAGTATAATAGTGTCCGCCAAAACATATATTTTGTTGTGGGGTGAAATTCAATTGCCAAAATAGCAATACCCTGAATCTGGTGTCCCAGCTGTTGCAGGCCAAGATTCATAGTGTCAGCCAAAACATATATTTTGTTGTGGGGTGAAATTCAATTGCCAAAATAGCAATACCCTGAATCTGGTGTCCCAGCTGTTGCAGGCCAAGATTCATAGTGTCCGCCAAAACATATTTTGTTCTGGGGTGAAATTCAATTGCCAAAATAGCAATACCATAAATCAGTGGTTTCAGCTGTGGCTGGCAAAGTATACCAGTGTCCGCCAAAACATATATTTTGTTCTGGGGTGAAATTCAATTGCCAAAATAGCAATACCATAAATCAGTGGTTTCAGCTGTGGCAGCCAGTGTATAATAGTGTCCGCCAAAACATATATTTTGTTGTGGGGTGAAATTCAATTGCCAAAATAGCAATACCCTGAATCTGGTGTCCCAGCTGTTGCAGGCCAAGATTCATAGTGTCCATAAAAACATATATTTTGTTCTGGGGTGAAATTCAATTGCCAAAATAGCAATACCCTGAATCTGGTGTCCCAGCTGTTGCAGGCCAAGATTCATAGTGTCCGCCAAAACATATATTTTGTTCTGGGGTGAAATTCAATTGCCAAAATAGCAATACCATAAATCAGTGGTTTCAGCTGTGGCTGGCAAAGTATAATAGTGTCCGCCAAAACACATATTTTGTTGTGGGGTGAAATTCAATTGCCAAAATAGCAAGACCCTGAATCTGGTGTCCCAGCTGTTGCAGGCCAAGATTCATAGTGTCCGCCAAAACATATTTTGTTCTGGGGTGAAATTCAATTGCCAAAATAGCAATACCATAAATCAGTGGTTTCAGCTGTAGCTGGCAAAGTATACCAGTGTCCGCCAAAACATATATTTTGTTCTGGGGTGAAATTCAATTGCCAAAATAGCAATACCATTAATCAGTGGTTTCAGCTGTGGCAGGCAGTGTATAATAGTGTCCGCCAAAACATATATTTTGTTCTGGGGTGAAATTCAATTGCCAAAATAGCAATACCCTGAATCTGGTGTCCCAGCTGTTGCAGGCCAAGATTCATAGTGTCCGTAAAAACATATATTTTGTTCTGGGGTGAAATTCAATTGCCAAAATAGCAATACCCTGAATCTGGTGTCCCAGCTGTTGCAGGCCAAGATTCATAGTGTCCGTCAAAACATACATTTTGTTCTGGGGTGAAATTTAATTGCCAAAATAGCTAATACCATAAATCAGTGGTTTCAGCTGTGGCTGGCAAAGTATAATAGTGTCCATCAAATCATATATTTTGTTGTGGGGTGAAATTCAATTGCCAAAATAGCAATACCCTGAATCTGGTGTCCCAGCTGTTGCAGGCCAAGATTCATTGTGTCCATAAAAACATATATTTTGTTCTGGGGTGAAATTCAATTGCCAAAATAGCAATACCATAAATCAGTGGTTTCAGCTGTGTCTGGCCAAGTTTCATAGTGTCCTGCAAATTATATATTTTGTTCTGGGGTGAAATTCAATTGCCAAAATAGCAATACCATAAATCAGTGGTTTCAGCTGTGGCTGGCAAAGTATAATAGTGTCCTGCCAAAACATACTGTATATTTTGTTCTGGGGTGAAATTCAATTGCAAAAATAGCAATACCCTGAATCTGGTGTCCCAGCTGTTGCAGGCCAATATTCTTAGTGTCCATAAAAACATATATTTTGTTCTGGGGTGAAATTCAATTGCCAAAATAGCAATACCCTGAATCTGGTGTCCCAGCTGTTGCAGGCCTAGTTTCACAGTGTCCGCCAAAGCATATATTTTGTTCTGGGGTTAAATTCAATTGCCAAAATAGCAATACCCTGAATCTGGTGTTCGAGCTGTTGCAGGCCAATTGTAAATCTGTCCATAAAGGATACCTTTCATCCAGGGCCTAAATACTAGGCCTAAAGAGATATTCCCTAAATCAGTGGTTACTGCTGTGCCTGGATTAGTGTAATACGCTACATAAATAAATAGGCAGATAGTGTTAGGTGCCTGTAAAAAAGGCCTGAATTTGAAATCAATACATTGGGCCAAATATTTTTTTTTCTTATTGTGGTGCTTGGTAAACTGTAACAATGAGGAAAACATCTAGTAAGGGACGCGGACGCGGTCGTGGTGGTGTTAGTGTACCCTCTTGTGCTGTGAGAGGATGTGGCCATTCTGCCACAGCCACACGTCCTAGTGAACCAACTACCTCAGGTTCCAGTACCCGCCTAGAATTTACAGCGATATTTGGTGGGGCCCAATGCCGTTCTAAGGATGGTAAGGCCTGAGCAGGTACAGTCGCTAGTCAATTGGGTGGCCGACAGTGGATCCAGCATGTTCACAACATTATCTCCCACCCAGTCTTCTGCAGAAAGTGCACAGGTGGCACCTGAAAACCAAGCCCATCAGTCTGTCACATCACCCCCATGCATATCAGGGAAACTGTCTGAGCCTCAAGTTATGCAGCAGTCTCATTTGCTGTTTGAAGACTCTGCTGGCAGGGTTTCCCAGGGAATCCACCTAGCCCTTCCCCAGTGGTGGAAGACATAGAATGCACTGATGCACAACCACTGATGTTTCCTGATGATGAGGACATGGGAATACCACCTCATCGGAGTCCGTACGTCTCTGTTGATGACCGAAACACAGGTGCCAACTGCTGCGTCTTTCTGCAGTGTGCAGACCGAACAGGAGGTCAGGGAGGAAGACTGTGTGGAAGACGATGCAGGGACGATGAGGTCCTAGACCCCACATGGAATGAAGGTCGTACCACTGACTTTCATAGTTCAGAGGAAGAGGCAGTGGTGAGACCGAAGCCAACAGCGTAGCAAAAGAGAGCAGGGGCAAAAGCAAAACAGCTACAAGAGAGTTCGTCTGCTACTGGCCACCGCCACCAGGGACCGAGCACCCCAAAGGCAGCTTCAAGAAGTTCCCTGGCATGGCACTTCTTTAAACAATGTGCTGACGACAAGACCCGAGTGGTTTGCACGCTGTGCCATCAGAGCCTGAAGCGAGGCATTAACGTTCTGAACCTTAGCACAACCTTCATGACCAGGCATCTACATGCAAAAGCATGAACTGCAGTGGAGTAAACACCTTAAAAGCAAGGAACTCACTCTGGCTCCCCTGCTCCCTCTTCTGCTGCTGCCTCGGCCTCTTCCTCCTCCTCGGGAGGCATGTTGGCACCTACCGCCCACCAAACAGAGGATGTGCCACCGACAACACCACCTCGTCACCAAGCATCTCCACCATGTCACACGGCAGCGTTCAGCTCTCCATCTCACAAACCTTGGAGAAAGCGTAAATTCCCACGTAGCGCACCCTCGAGCCCTGGGCCTGAATGCCAGCATTTCTAAACATAGTGTCCGCCAAAACATACATTTTGTTCTGGGGTGAAATTTAATTGCCAAAATAGCAATACCATAAATCAGTGGTTTCAGCTGTGGCTGGCAAAGTATAATAGTGTCCGCCAAATCATATATTTTGTTGTGGGGTGAAATTCAATTGCCAAAATAGCAATACCCTGAATCTGGTGTCCCAGCTGTTGCAGGCCAAGATTCATTGTGTCCGCAAAAACATATATTTTGTTCTGGGGTGAAATTCAATTGCCAAAATAGCAATACCATAAATCAGTGGTTTCAGCTGTGTCTGGCCAAGTTTCATAGTGTCCTGCAAATTATATATTTTGTTCTGGGGTGAAATTCAATTGCCAAAATAGCAATACCATAAATCAGTGGTTTCAGCTGTGGCTGGCAAAGTATAATAGTGTCCGCCAAAACATACTGTATATTTTGTTCTGGGGTGAAATTCAATTGCAAAAATAGCAATACCCTGAATCTGGTGTCCCAGCTGTTGCAGGCCAATATTCTTAGTGTCCGCAAAAACATATATTTTGTTCTGGGGTGAAATTCAATTGCCAAAATAGCAATACCCTGAATCTGGTGTCCCAGCTGTTGCAGGCCTAGTTTCACAGTGTCCGCCAAAGCATATATTTTGTTCTGGGGTTAAATTCAATTGCCAAAATAGCAATACCCTGAATCTGGTGTTCGAGCTGTTGCAGGCCAATTGTAAATCTGTCCATAAAAGGATACCTTTCATCCAGGGCCTAAATACTAGGCCTAAAAGAGATATTCCCCTAAATCAGTGGTTACTGCTGTGCCTGGATTAGTGTAATACGCTACATAAATAAATAGGCAGATAGTGTTAGGTGCCTGTAAAAAAAGGCCTGAATTTGAAATCAATACATTGGGCCAAATATTTTTTTTCTTATTGTGGTGCTTGGTAAACTGTAACAATGAGGAAAACATCTAGTAAGGGACGCGGACGCGGTCGTGGTGGTGTTAGTGTACCCTCTTGTGCTGTGAGAGGATGTGGCCATTCTGCCACAGCCACACGTCCTAGTGAACCAACTACCTCAGGTTCCAGTACCCGCCTGAATTTACAGCGATATTTGGTGGGGCCCAATGCCGTTCTAAGGATGGTAAGGCCTGAGCAGGTACAGTCGCTAGTCAATTGGGTGGCCGACAGTGGATCCAGCATGTTCACAACATTATCTCCCACCCAGTCTTCTGCAGAAAGTGCACAGGTGGCACCTGAAAACCAAGCCCATCAGTCTGTCACATCACCCCCATGCATATCAGGGAAACTGTCTGAGCCTCAAGTTATGCAGCAGTCTCATTTGCTGTTTGAAGACTCTGCTGGCAGGGTTTCCCAAGGGAATCCACCTAGCCCTTCCCCAGTGGTGGAAGACATAGAATGCACTGATGCACAACCACTGATGTTTCCTGATGATGAGGACATGGGAATACCACCTCATCGGAGTCCGTACGTCTCTGTTGATGACGAAACACAGGTGCCAACTGCTGCGTCTTTCTGCAGTGTGCAGACCGAACAGGAGGTCAGGGAGGAAGACTGTGTGGAAGACGATGCAGGGGACGATGAGGTCCTAGACCCCACATGGAATGAAGGTCGTACCACTGACTTTCATAGTTCAGAGGAAGAGGCAGTGGTGAGACCGAGCCAACAGCGTAGCAAAAGAGAGAGCAGGGGGCAAAAGCAAAACAGCTACAAGAGAGTTCGTCTGCTACTGGCCACCGCCACCAGGGACCGAGCACCCCAAAGGCAGCTTCAAGAAGTTCCCTGGCATGGCACTTCTTTAAACAATGTGCTGACGACAAGACCCGAGTGGTTTGCACGCTGTGCCATCAGAGCCTGAAGCGAGGCATTAACGTTCTGAACCTTAGCACAACCTTCATGACCAGGCATCTACATGCAAAACATGAACTGCAGTGGAGTAAACACCTTAAAAGCAAGGAACTCACTCTGACTCCCCCTGCTCCCTCTTCTGCTGCTGCCTCGGCCTCTTCCTCCTCCTCGGGAGGCATGTTGGCACCTGCCGCCCACCAAACAGAGGATGTGCCACCGACCTGCGTCACCAAGCATCTCCACCATGTCACACGGCAGCGTTCAGCTCTCCATCTCACAAACCTTGGAGAGAAAGTGTAAATTCCCACGTAGCGCACCCTCGAGCCCTGGGCCTGAATGCTAGCATTTCTAAACTACTGGCCTTTGAAATGCTGTCATTCAGGCTGGTGGACACAGACAGCTTCAAACAGCTGATGTCCATGGCTGTCCCACAGTATGTTGTTCCCAGACGCCACTACTTCTCCAAGACAGCCGTGCCTTCCCTGCACAACCAAGTATCCGATAAAATCAAGTGTGCACTGTGCAACGCCATCTGTGGCAAGGTCTACCTAACCACAGATACGTGGACCAGTAAGCACAGCCAGGGACGCTGTATCTCCCTAACTGCACACTGGGTAAAAGTAGTGGTGGCTGGGCCGCAGGCGGAGAGTTCCTTGGCGCACGTCCTTCCGCTGCCAAGGATCGCAGGGCATCATTCTTTGCCTCCTGTAGCCTCCTCCTCCTACTCGGCTTCCTCCTCCTCTGCTTCCACCAGCTCATCCAGTCAGCCACACACCTTTACCACCAACTTCAGCACAGCCCGGGGTAAACGTCAGCAGGCCTTTCTGAAACTCATATGTTTGGGGGACATGCCCCACACCACGCAGGAGTTGTGGCGGGGTATTGAACAACAGACCGACGAGTGGTTTCTGCCGGTGGGCCTCAAGCCCGGCCTGGTGGTGTGCGATAATGGGCGAAATCTCGTCGCAGCTCTGGGACTAGCCGGTTTGACGCACATCCCTGGCACATGTGCTGAATTTGGTGGTGCAGAAGTTCATTCACAACTACCCCGACATGTCAGAGCTGCTGCATAAAGTGAGGTCCGTCTGTGCGCGCTTCCGGCGTTTACATCCTGCCGCTGCTCGCCTGTCTGCGCTACAGCGGAACTTTGGCCTTCCCGCTCACCGCCTCATATGCCACGTGCCCACCAGGTGGAACTCCACCTTGCACATGCTGGAGAGACTGTGCGAGCAGCAGCAGGCCATAGTGGAGTTTGAGCTACAGCACGCACGCGTCAGTCGCACTGCGGAACAGCACCACTTCACCACCAATGATTGGGCCTCCATGCGAGACCTGTGTGCCCTGTTGCGCTGTTTCGAGTACTCCACCAACATGGCCAGTGGCGATGACACCGTTATCAGCGTTACAATACCACTTCTATGTCTCCTTGAGAAAACGCTTAGGGCGATGATGGAAGAGGAGGTGGCCCAGGAGGAGGAGGAGGATGAGGGGTCATTTTTAGTACTTTCAGTACAGTCTGTTAGAAGTGGCTCAGAGGGAGGTTTTTTGCAATAGCAGAGGCCAGGTACAAATGTGGCCAGCCAGGGCCCACTACTGGAGGACGAGGAGGATGAGGAGGAGTTGGAGGAGGATGAGGATGAAGCAGGTTCACAGCGGGGTGGCAGCCAACACGCTCAAGCCCATCACTGGTGCGTGGCTGGGGGGATACGGAGGACGATGACGATACTCCTCCCACAGAGGACAGCTTGTCCTTACCACTGGGCAGCCTGGCACACATGAGCGACTACATGCTGCAGTGCCTGCGCAACGACAGCAGAGTTGCCCACATTTTAACGTGTGCGGACTACTGGGTTGCCACCCTGCTGGATCCCCAGTACAAAGACAATGTACCCACCTTACTTCCTGCACTGGAGCGTTATAGGAAGATGCGCGAGTACAAGCGCACACTGGTAGATGGGCTCCTGAGATCATTCCCAAATGTCACAGGGGAACAGGTTGAAGCCCAAGGTGAAGGCAGAGGAGGAGCAAGAGGTCGTCAACGCAGCTGTGTCACGGCCAGCTCCTCTGAGGGCAGGGTTAGCATGGCAGAAATGTAGAAAAGTTTTGTCTCCACGCGACAGCTAACTGCACCACCACCTGATACGGAATAAGGCAGCACTTGAACAATACCTGATGAAGAATCTAACACCACGAGGTCTTCGGGTACAAGTGTATCCATCATTCCCTCTAGAGGATGATCTATTGAGACAGAGATGGGAGGAGGCCTGTAAATTGTGCTCCCGCACATTCATAGAACTCCTAATTGGATACGAACGTAAACATTTGGAAGAAATAGAGAAATCCATTGCTCCTCTTTATGACAAACTACGCACTCTTGTGGATGGTGAGGCATTTAATCGGTTTGAACAAGAACTCAATGCTGAACAAGGACGATGGGAAAAAGAAATCCAGGACATAAAAGCAAAAAAATTCCAACGTGATGTAATGGATTACCAACAAAACAAGATCTTTCAGTGGCACCCTCGGCGCCCTCGAACAACATCAGGAATGAGTTCCTCGGCGTCTACTAATAGTGATACATTCCAGAGATGACAAACTGATGCCACCTGATGAGGGACGAACACAACAAATATGGACCCCAATCAAAAGAAAATATAACAACTTTGGAGATAACCGTAATGGTGAACTCAAGGTAATTAACTTATCTGATACACCATTAACCAAGTTTCAAATTGAGGTGCTGTCCTTGGGACTCACCTTTAGTCCAGTTTCATCTTATGATAGCTTTACAGCAATCAAAGATACATTTTTATTTGCACGGAAACTTTTCTTTAAGAAGCATTTTTCAAAAAATTCTTATGATCTTTTTTCAGCCCCGGAGGAATTGGAGGCGCTTCGAACATTAGAATCCCTGTTACTTGAACAGGAGGTAGGTACATCTAGTTTCCCTCCATTCACCCGGGGCGGTCGACCACCTTCCCTCCCTTGTCCTGCAACTCGGCAATTGAAACATTTGTGAAAATGGTAGTTCAGGAATTGTACAAATTACCTGAACGACATGATTTTGACAATCTCACATCTAATCAACGTAAGGCACTGCAGGAATTGAAAAAAGTGAAAAATGTCGTAATAAATTCTGCGGACAAGGGTGGAGGTTTGAATGAACCAATATGCTGTTTTTTGGATTATTATTTCAAACCGTGCGTAGAGAGTCTACCCTCAAACGTTCAGGATTCCACAGAGGTACTTAAAAGATTGGAAAATATTAGGATGGAGGAAGATATGTATTTGATTCCATGTGATGTGGAGTCATTATATACATTCATAATACATGACTTAGGTCTGGTATCCTCCCGGTTCTTTTTGCAACCACGAAATCTACCACCGGATCTCGTTGAATTACTAATGCAGTTACTAGACTTTGTCTTGAGACATAATAATTTTTTATTCAAAGACCAACATTACTTACAATTGCGTGGAGTAGCAATAGGGGCCACATGTGCACCATCCTACGCCAACTAGTTTCTTGGCAACTGGGAACGACAAATTGTTCAAACAACAATGGACGAAGTGACTGGTGAGGTGATATCGTGGATGCGTTTTATTGACGATATTTTATTTATATGGCAGGGATCACATAAGAATCTAAATTTGTTCCTGGAAAAACTAAACATCAATGAATGGAATATTGTCTTAACTCAAACGGTAAGTCGCAAGGAAATTTTCTTGATATCAAAATAAAAGTGATGGATAATGGAGATTTAGGCACCTCGGTACATCAAAAAACAACAGCTGTCAATTCTCTGCTTCATGCAACATCATTCCCCCCAAAACACCAAAAAAGCGCAATACCTATAGGACAATTACTACGGGCAAAGCGCATAAGTACATCTAATAAGGACTTTGAGGAAGAATCAACCAATCTAGTACAGCGCTTTACACAGCGTGGATACAATCATCGCAACATAAAACATGGCTACACACGGGCCAACAATACAACACGTGAGACATTGTTAACAGCGAAACCCAAGAAGGATCCTGCAATGTCACAAACGGTACGAATGATAATAAATTATAATAGCAGATGGCAGAATATGAGACAGATATTCCAAAAACATTGGCCCATATTGAGATCTGATAATGATCTCAACAAAATATTAACCCCCACCCCCCTATTTGTTGCTAAACGCAGCAAAAACTTGCAGGATATCTTGGTTCGGAGCCACTATGTTACACCTCGTTCGGAGTATTTGTTTGGATTCAGGGGCCCCACATGGGGGTCCACCCCGTGTGGACATTGCACAACTTGTAAAGTTGTGATGAAAACCAATGTATTTGAGAACTCTGCAGGAACATGGACATATAACATAGTGCATTATATTAACTGTAGCACCACAGGCATAATTTATTATTCCACATGTCCCTGTGACCTAATATACATTGGAATGACCACTAGTGAATTACGCATACGAATACAGGAACATCTGAAAGACATCCGGGCAGCTGCTAAGATTGCGATTGAAGACAAAGATAAAATTTACAAACTAAAACCTATAGCGAAACATTTTCGCCACAAACATAACAATTGCTGGCAGGATCTTAAATTTAGAGGGATTGATAAAATCTCATTGGGAGCAAGGGGAGGGAACCTCTTCCAACGTTTGGAACAAATTGAAAGTTACACACTCAGACACCAGCGGGCTTAAATTAAAAAATTCCATTCTCTTCTTTCTTATAGAGGTGCAGTGCCTCTCTTGAAGTCCTACTTTACCAATTTTAATTATTTATTTCATGAATAGTATTTATGTTTGGATCAACGCTTTCTCAAGTGGGATATCATGGGGATTATTTGCATACTAATATATTTTTTTGTTTTGTGCAGGTTATAAAATATGGGTTAGAGACCGTGGAGTATATGCAAGTTTTACCACCTAACAAGATCAATTATTTGTGCCCATCGTGGCACACTGGTTATGCAATTGCCATATATAAAACAATACACAAAATTATAGTATGTTTTTAACATTATGTCACTTTATTGTTTGGCCTAGTAAGTAGGCACATAGACTCACACTGTTAATTATTTGCTTATATTGCACCTTGTCACTTTATTCATTGTTTCATCACATTCCACATATTTAATTAATTGAAAATGTCACAGAGTTTATCACATATATATTTTTTCATCACACATATTTTTCTCACTTGGGTGTATTCACTTTGCCTTAATGGCAGTGATGATGCTTTTTAATTTATAATAATTTGCGTAATATTTTTGCATAAATTACACAATTTGGATATGTTGATCACAATTTTATGTAGGAATAACGCAATTTAAGATGTGTATA
This sequence comes from Bufotes viridis, assembly GCA_033119425.1. Taxonomy (NCBI): domain Eukaryota; kingdom Metazoa; phylum Chordata; class Amphibia; order Anura; family Bufonidae; genus Bufotes; species Bufotes viridis. Next base: position 80,181,426 of record CM065595.1, read on the forward strand.
TGTATTAATTTAGAGTGTTGTTATTGTGGGGATAGAATAAGCACTTATTGTGGGGACAGTATATGCACTTAAATTATCCTCTGTCTGGGTGCTGGGGCCTGAATAACTAAAAGTAGCCTTCTCCAGTGGTGGGTGAAATGACGCATGATTCCTTGCTGTGGGACCGCTCTCCTCTGTCTGGGTGCTGGGTCCGAAATAACTGAAAGTGGCCTTCTCCAGTGGTGGGTGATATGACGCATGATTCCTTGCTGTAGGACCTCTCTCCTCTGTCTGGGTGCTGGGGCCGAAATAACTGAAATTGGCCTTCTCCAGTGGTGGGTGATATGACGCCTTATTCCTTGCTGTGGGACCTCTCTCCTCTGTCTGGGTGCTGGGGCCTAAATAACTGAAAGTGGCCTTCTCCAGTGGTGGGTGATATTATGCCTTATTCCTTGCTGTGGGACCTCTCTCCTCTGTCTGGGTGCTGGGGCCCTAATAACTGAAAGTGGCCTTCTCCAGTGGTGGGTTATATGATGCCTTATTCCTTGCTGTGGGACCTCTCTCCTCTGTCTGGGTGCTGGGGCCTAAATAACTGAAAGTGTCCTTCTCCAGTGGTGGGTGATATGACGCCTTATCCCTTGCTGTGGGACCTCTCTCCTCTGTCTGCGTGCTGGGGCCTAAATAACTGAAAGTGGCCTTCTCCAGTGGTGGGTGATATGATGCCTTATTCCTTGCTGTGGGATCTCTCTCCTCTGTCTTGGTGCTGGGGCCTAAATAATTGAAAGTGGCCTTCTCCAGTGGTGGGTGATATGACGCCTTATTCCTTGCTGTGGGACCTCTCTCCTCTGTCTGGGTGCTGGGGCCTAAATAACTGAAAGTAGCCGTCTCCAGTGGTGTGTGATATGACGCCTTATTCCTTGCTGTGGGACCCCTCTCCTCTGTCTGGGTGCTGGGGCCTAAATAACTGAAAGTGGCCTTCTCCAGTGGTGGGTGATATGACGCCTTATTTCTTGCTGTGGGACCTCTGTCTGGGTGCTGGGGCCTAAATTACTGAAAGTGGCCTTCTCCAGTAGTAGGTGATATGACGCCTTATTCCTTGCTGTGGGACCTCTCTCCTCTGTCTGGGTGCTGGGGCCTAAATAACTGAAAGTGGCCTTCTCCAGTGGTGGGTGATATTATGCCTTATTCCTTGCTGGGGGACCTCTCTCCTCTGTCTGGGTGCTGGGGCCTTAATAACTGAAAGTGGCCTTCTCCAGTGGTGGGTTATATGATGCCTTATTCCTTGCTGTGGGACCTCTCTCCTCTGTCTGGGTGCTGGGGCCTAAATAACTGAAAGTGGCCTTCTCCAGTGGTGGGTGATATGACGCCTTATCCCTTGCTGTGGGACCTCTCTCCCCTGTCTGCGTGCTGGGGCCTAAATAACTGAAAGTGGCCTTCTCCAGTGGTGGGTGATATGATGCCTTATTCCTTGCTGTGGGATCTCTCTCCTCTGTCTTGGTGCTGGGGCCTAAATAACTGAAAGTGGCCTTCTCCAGTGGTGGGTGATATGACGTCTTATTCCTTGCTGTGGGACCTCTCTCCTCTGTCTGGGTGCTGGGGCCTAAATAACTGAAAGTGGCCTTCTCCAGTGGTGGGTGATATGAAGCCTTATCCCTTGCTGTGGGACCTCTCTCCCCTGTCTGCGTGCTGGGGCCTAAATAACTGAAAGTGGCCTTCTCCAGTGGTGGGTGATATGATGCCTTATTCCTTGCTGTGGGATCTCTCTCCTCTGTCTTGGTGCTGGGGCCTAAATAACTGAAAGTGTCCTTCTCCAGTGGTGGGTGATATGACGCCTTATTCCTTGCTGTGGGACCTCTCTCCTCTGTCTGGGTGCTGGGGCCTAAATAACTGAAAGTGGCCTTCTCCAGTGGTGGGTGATATGAAGCCTTATCCCTTGCTGTGGGACCTCTCTCCTCTGTCTGGGTGCTGGGGCCTTAATAACTGAAAGTGGCCTTCTCCAGTGGTGGGTTATATGATGCCTTATTCCTTGCTGTGGGACCTCTCTCCTCTGTCTGGGTGCTGGGGCCTAAATAACTGAAAGTGTCCTTCTCCAGTGGTGGGTGATATGACGCCTTATCCCTTGCTGTGGGACCTCTCTCCTCTGTCTGCGTGCTGGGGCCTAAATAACTGAAAGTGGCCTTCTCCAGTGGTGGGTGATATGATGCCTTATTCCTTGCTGTGGGATCTCTCTCCTCTGTCTTGGTGCTGGGGCCTAAATAATTGAAAGTGGCCTTCTCCAGTGGTGGGTGATATGACGCCTTATTCCTTGCTGTGGGACCTCTCTCCTCTGTCTGGGTGCTGGGGCCTAAATAACTGAAAGTAGCCGTCTCCAGTGGTGTGTGATATGACGCCTTATTCCTTGCTGTGGGACCCCTCTCCTCTGTCTGGGTGCTGGGGCCTAAATAACTGAAAGTGGCCTTCTCCAGTGGTGGGTGATATGACGCCTTATTTCTTGCTGTGGGACCTCTGTCTGGGTGCTGGGGCCTAAATTACTGAAAGTGGCCTTCTCCAGTAGTAGGTGATATGACGCCTTATTCCTTGCTGTGGAACCTCTCTCCTCTGTCTGGGTTCTGGGGCCTAAATAACTGAAAGTGGCCTTCTCCAGTGGTGGGTGATATTATGCCTTATTCCTTGCTGTGGGACCTCTCTCCTCTGTCTGGGTGCTGGGGCCTTAATAACTGAAAGTGGCCTTCTCCAGTGGTGGGTTATATGATGCCTTATTCCTTGCTGTGGGACCTCTCTCCTCTGTCTGGGTGCTGGGGCCTAAATAACTGAAAGTGGCCTTCTCCAGTGGTGGGTGATATGACGCCATATCCCTTGCTGTGGGACCTCTCTCCCCGGTCTGCGTGCTGGGGCCTAAATAACTGAAAGTGGCCTTCTCCAGTGGTGGGTGATATGATGCCTTATTCCTTGCTGTGGGATCTCTCTCCTCTGTCTTGGTGCTGGGGCCTAAATAACTGAAAGTGGCCTTCTCCAGTGGTGGGTGATATGACGCCTTATTCCTTGCTGTGGGACCTCTCTCCTCTGTCTGGGTGCTGGGGCCTAAATAACTGAAAGTGGCCTTCTCCAGTGGTGGGTGATATGACGCCTTATCCCTTGCTGTGGGACCTCTCTCCTCGGTCTTGGTGCTGGGGCCTAAATAACTGAAAGTGGCCTTCTCCAGTGGTGGGTGATATGACGCCTTATTCCTTGCTGTGGGACCTCTCTCCTCTGTCTGGGTGCTGGGGCCTAAATAACTCAAAGTGGCCTTCTCCAGTGGTGGGTGATATGACGCATGATTCTCTGCTATGGGACCTCTCTCCAATTGATATTGGTTATTTGTTATTTATTTTATTTTATTTTAATTGATTTCCCTATCCACATTTGTTTGCAGGGCATTTACCTACATTTTGCTACCCTTTGAAGCCCTCTAGCCCTTTCCTGGACTATTTTACAGACTTTTTATTGCCCAAAAGTTCGGGGTTCAATGGGGTTCAGGTTCGGGATGAAGTTCGGGTCGAGTTCGGATCCTGAACCCAAACATTTTCGGTAAGTTCGCCCGAACTTCTCGAAACTGAACATCCAGGTGTTCGCTCAACTCTAATTATAACTACTCCAACACTAGGATCTAGCAAACCATCATTCATTGATTGAGCGCTTTTTTTTATATATAGATTTTTTATATAGATTATTCAGCAATGCTGCATAATGATTTCATTTGATTGTTTTATGATATACATTTAGTCCGAACGTCTTTTTTGGATACTCTATTTTTTATCAATAAAATTATGAAAGTGTGGTTTCAAGGTAACCTCAGGTGTGCCCGGTTTTTATACTCATATTAAGTCAATTTACAGGGTAGTGGGGTGAAACTACTGAACCGAGAGCACCCTGGATGGTGAACCAGCAACTCAGTGCGTTTTACTATTATTTACTTAGTTGGTACGGTTTGAAGATGTTCTACATTATTGGTTAAAGAACACCACAGATTATGGACACTAAATTAGGCACAGATTATTGGAATTTGTAATACAGATACTGTTTGCAGATGTTCTACAGCATTGGTTAAAGAACACCACAGATTATGGACACTAGATGTGGCCCAGATTATTGAAATTTGAAATACAGACACTGTTTGCAGATGTTCTACAGCAGGCATGCTCAATCGGCGGCCCCCCAGCTGTTGAAAAACTACAACCCCCATGATTCCCTGACAGTCTACAGCTATCATTCTACAGAAGGGCATTGTGGGAGTTTTACAGCAGCTGGAGGGCCGCAGGTTGAGCATCCCTGTTGTACAGTATTGGTTAACCCCTTATGGACCAGGACATTTTTTGCAAGTCTGACCAGTGTCACTTTATGTGTGAATAACTATAAAATGCTTTTACTTATCCAGGCCATTCTGAGATTGTTTTTTGTCACATATTGTACTTCTTGACACTGGTAAAATGGAGTAAAAAGAATTCAACATTTGAAATTTTCCAAGTTTCAATTTCTCTATTTCTATAATACAGAGTAATGCCGCCAAAAATAGTTATTAATTTACATTCCCCATATGTCTACTTCGTGTATGGATCATTTTGGGAATGCCATTTTAGTTTTTGGGGACGTTACAAGGCTTTGAAGTTTAGAAGCAAATCTTGAAAATTTTCAGAAATTTTAAAAAATCCACTTTTTAGGGACCAGTTCATGTTTGAAGTCACTTTGTGAGGCTTACCTAATATAAAACACCCAAAAATCACCCCATTCTAGAAACGACACCCATCAAGGTATTCAAAACTGATTTTACAAATGTCGTTAACCCTTTAGATGTTTCACAAGAGTTAATGGGAAATGAGGCTAAAATTTATGAATTTTAATTTTTTGCAAATTTTCCATTTTAATCCTTTTTTTCCAGTATCTAAGCAAGGGTTAACAGCCAAATAAAACACTATTTTTATTTCCCTGATTCTCTAGTTTGCAGAAACACCCCATATATGGTTGTAAACTACGGTATGGCCACACAGCAGGGCGTAGAAGAAAAGGAGCACCGTCTGGTTTTTGGAAGGCAGATTTTGCTGGACTGGTTTAGCTACACCATGTCCCATTTGAAGCCCCCCTGATGCCCCCCTAGGATAGAAACTCCCTAAAAGTCACCCTATTTTGGAAACTACACCCCTCAAGGTATTCAAAACTGATTTTTCAAATGTCGTTAACCCTTTAGGTGTTTTACAAGAGTTAATGGGAAATGGGGCTAAAATTTCAGAATTTAGATTTTTTCACAAATTTTCCATTTTAATCCTTTTTTTCCAGTATCTAAGCAAGGGTTAACAGCCAAATAAAACCACATTTTTATTGCCCTGATTCTCTAGTTTGCAGAAACACCCCATATATGGTTGTAAACTACGGTATGGCCACACGGTAGGGCGTAGATGGAATGGAGTGCCGTGTGGCTTTTGGAAGGCAGATTTTGCTGGACTGGTTTATCTACACCATGTCCCATTTGAAGCCCCCCTATGACCCACCGGAGTAGAAACTCTAAAAGTGACCCCATTTTGGAAACTACTGGATAAGGAGGCTGTTTTGTTGGGACTATTTTTAGGGTACAGATGATTTTTGGTTGCTCTATATTACATTTTTGTGACACAAGGTTACCAAAATTAGAAATTCAGAAATGTTATCTCCATTTGCCATAAACTCTTGAGCAACACCTAAAGGGTTAACAAAGTTTGTAAAATGAGTTTTGAATACCTTGAGGGGTGTAGTTTATTAGATGGGGTACTTTTATGGAGTTTCTACTCTAGGGGTGCATCGGGGGTTCTTCAAATGAAACATGGTGTCAAAAAAAGGCCATCAAAATCTGCCTTTCAGGAACCGTATGGCGTGCCTTTCCTTCTGTGCCCTGTCATTTGGCCATACAGCAGTTTACCACCACACATGGGGTGTTTCTGTAAACTGCAGAATCGGGGCAATAAATTTTAAGTTTTATTTAGCTTTGTTACTGTAAAATATGGATTAAAATAAAAAAATTTATTTTTTTGACCGTGTGAATCTAACGGTTTAGATAATGGGGATTTTTTTATAGAGCAGATTATTACGGACATGGCGATACATAATTTGTATACTTTTTTTAAATTTGTTTAGGTTTAACACTATTTAAATTATCCTATTTGAAACAAACTAAAAAATGTAACTATCTACACAGTCTAAGAGTCAGTTTTTTTTTAAGTTTTTAACAGATTTTTTGTGCGATGGGAGGATGGTTTTATTGGCACTATTTTGGGGGGCATATAACTTTTTGATCGCTTGCTATTTTGGTATGTAATGTGACAAAAAAAAAATTTTTGCACTTTTTTTTTTACTGTGTTAATATAAGGGGTTAGGTTATGGGGTATTTTTATAGGGAAGATTATTATGGACGTGGTGATACCTAATTTGTCTATTTTTCAAATTATTTTTTTAATTAATTTAGATTTATAAACCATAATTTTTGAAAATTTTTTTTGGGGTGTCTCAAGTCTGAGAACCATAGTTTTTATCCAATGTTCACTGGCTACATGTGGTACTCTCTGAAGCAACCAATAATGCAGAGGCCCGGATGATCGGGGCACGTGTCCCACTGAGTGGTGGTGTCCTTCCGTATCCCCCTCCTGTGACACACTCTGCACCTTTATTGGTTTCGTCCCTTCTTTCCAGTATGGGGGACCACACCTAGAAAGTGTTGGCCAGGATCGATCCGGGCGCCTCCAGTACCCGAGGTACTCCGGCCTGCTCTTTCCTGGTCAGAAAAGATCAGGTCCTTGAGGACTGCCTCATAGAACTGTAGGAATTTCCCTGTGTTGCCAGCGCTCCAGGACAGCACAAAAGGGTTGTACATGGCAACCTGCACCAAGTAGACCTCAACTTTTTTGTACCCTGCCCGGGTTTTGCGCATGGCATTATATGGCTTAAAAACTTGATCAGAGAGATCAACTCCTCCCATATACCAATTGTAGCTGATGATACAATCGGGCTTGAGGACCATTGCCGGGGTACCTCGCACAGGGACAGGGGTGATGACGTTACCGTGAATTGTGGTCAGTACAAGGACATCCCTCTTGTCCTTATATCTGACCAGCAACATGTTTCCACTGGTAAGGGCACGGTTCTCACCCCTGGGGATAGGTACCTGGAGGGGGTGGGCAGGTAGGCCACGTTGATTTTTCCGCATGGTGTCACAAGTGGACGTGGATCTGGCGGCGAGGGACTGGAACAAGGGGCTACTAGTATAAAAGTTATCCACGTATAGGTGGTAACCCTTATCTAGCAGTGGGTGCATAAGGTCCCACACAAGTTTCCCGCCAACACCCACAGTGGGGGGACATTCTGGGGGTTCAATATGGGAATCTCGCCCCTTGTAGACACAAAACTTGTAAGTATACCCTGAGGTACTCTCACAAAGTTTGTACAGCTTCACGCCATAACTCGCCCGCTTAGAGGGAACATACTGGTGGAAAATGAGTCTCCCCTAGAAAGCAATGAGAGACTCATCAACCACGACCTCCCTTCCAGGTACATAGGCCTGAACAAATTTGGCCCCAAAGTGATCGATGACCGGCCTGCTTTTGTACAGGCGGTCATAGGCAGAATCACCTTGGGGGGACATGCTGAATTATCTGCATAATGCAGGCATTTCCGGGTGGCCTCAAACAGGGAGCGTGTCATGGCCGTACTGTAAAGTGGGGTCTGGTAGAGGACATCCCCACTCCAGTAATGCCTGACACTAGGTTTCTTGACTAGGCCCATGTGCAGCACGAGGCCCAAAAACGTCCTCATCTCGGTTATACTGACCGGCGTCCACCCACCGTGCCTAGCCAAAAGGAGCCTGGGTGTTGAGCAACAAGCTGTTGGGCATAAAGGTTTGTTTGCTGCACCATTCGATTTACAAAGTGTTCACTGAAAAAAAGACTAAAAGTAGTCGTATTCAGTGAAGCCCACTGTGGAAATCTAGATTCCTGGTTGGCCTACAAAATCAGGAATCAAAAAAAATTTCTGGAAAGAGAACTGTCTCTTGTGGAGATTCAAGAGGCCCTGAGGTCTATCTCTGGGAACTCATCGCCAGGGTCAGATGGTCTTCCATATGAATTTTATTGTAAGTATAGTGATGTCATCTATTGGAGGTGTTTTCTCAAGCATCGCAGGGAGGGGCTCTGCCACAGTCCATGATGGAAGCCTTGATAGTTATAATCCCTAAAAAAAGATAAAGATCTGGTGGATTTGAGCTTATATAGACCAATTTCCTTATTAAATACGGATGTTAAGTTATTATCAAAGGTTCTGGCTAAGAGGCTCTCCCAGGTTATGTCTTCTGTGATTCATCCAGATCAAAATGGTTTTATGCCAAAAAGGGGCACCCATCATAACTTGCATAGGTTTTTTACTAATATTCAGTCTCCTGGGAGCGGCGCCCGCTCGGTCCTGTCGTTGGATGCGACTAAGGCGCTTGACAGGGTCGAGTGGGCGTTTCTCTGGGAGGTGATGAAAAGAATGGGTTTTGGCCCCAAATTTATGGCGATGGTTCAGTTGTATAAATGTCCAGTGGCCAGGATCAGGATTAATGATATGTTGACAGAGAGCTTTGTATTGGGAAGAGGTACTCGTCAAGGATGTCTTCTCTCCCCTCTTTTATTTAATATCTATATTGAACCTCTTGCAGCTAGTATAAGGCAGGATTCAAGAGTGGCTGGTTTTGGTGTAATGGAGAAACAGGACCGTGTATCCCTCTATGCAGATGATATTTTGTTTTTTATTCATCAAACAGAAAATACACTTCCTCGAATAATTGAATTAGTCAACCTATTTTCTGATTCTTCTGGCTTGGAGGTTAACTGGGAAAAGACTGCTCTTCTCCCCGTTTATGAATTGCGAGGATCTATAGAAAATTTTGCCAATCGGTTATTGATCTCCGATTCAATAAAATACCTGGAGATAACAGTTTCTGCCAAAATTCAAGATTATCTTCGATTAACTCGATTTGATTCCTTTATTGTCAAAGTTGAGATCTAAAATTAAGATATGGCAAAACAATTTGCCCGCAAGAGCGGACAGAATTTCATTAATAAAAATGGTGGTGTTGCCCCAGGTTCTTTATGTTCTTCGCAATTCGCCTGTATGGATTGAAGATAAGTATTTTAGATTGATAGAGCGGATGATTAACGATTTATTATGGGGGAGGAAGCGCGTGAGATTAAAGGCGCTTTATTTTTCCATGCCCTACAATAGGGGAGGCCTTAACCCCCCCTATTTTAGGGGTTACTTTATGGCCTCTCAACTTTGCCTTTTTAATGACTGGGAAAATAGCCATCTCTATAGAAAATTGGTGAAAGATTCAGGTTTCTTGGATTTATTTACAGTATTAGAGTCAGACTATTTACTTAATACACAGATTGGCTATACACCTTTCTGCAGAATGGCTACAAAAGCCTGGCTGGTTATAAAGAGCTGGTTTAAAATCAAGGCATCACTTATTTGTACTCCACTATGGCATAACTCAAAGCTTTTGAATTTAGATGATCCAAATTGTCGGCAATATTGGAGGATGAAAAATATTCAATATCTGAATCAGGTGGTTAAAGACGGTCAAATCCTGTCTCTTATGGAGCTAAAACAAAATTTAAATGTAGGTGAGGTGGCTTGGTATGCATATTTTCAATTGAGGTCGGCACTTCTTAGTATTGCCGATAGTCATTCACTTGAGGTAGACACTCCTGAATTTCTGCACAATTTGATTTGTAAGAAAGGTGGTATGAAAGTTAAATTATCACATTGTTATAGACACTTGATGAAAAGTTTTTTTTTTGGAATGTATTTCTCCAGGACAGAGATCCTGGTCTGTTTTACTGTCAGAGGTGGGTCCCCCGGATTGGGAGAATAAAGGGATAATTTAAGTCAGGTTTCTCACATTTTTAATCATACTGTTGTACAGTTTAATATTATACACAAAATATATGTGACACCTTTATGGCTCCATAGGAGGGGATTTAGAGCCTGCTCTGATTGCCCTCACTGTGGGGACCCCAGGGCAGATCATTTACACCTGTTCTGAGACTGCCCAATAGTGAGCAAGTATTGGAGAACGGTTCAAATAACTTTGGTTCAGAGACTTAAATTTGATATTCCTCTATCTCCCAAGGTATGGGTTTTGGGGGATTTATCGGAGGTTAATTGCCAGCCCCTGAAGTGCCAAATGTTGATTAAAGTGATGTTTTTGGCCAGGCTTCTTATAGCCAGAGAATGGTGTTCCCCCTCTGCTCCAGACTGCAATAATTGGTTATGTTTAGTTAACAAGGTGAAAATCTATGAGAGGATCTTGTATAGACAAAGAGGGTCCTACGCAAAGTGGGGTAGTATTTGGAAGGATTGGGACATTTAAGTAATCTTTTTTTTTTTCTCTCTTCGCCTGCAAGGTCGGGAGGTGGGGGGGTGGTTAAGGGGGTGTGCGGTGGATGGGGGGGATGGGGATGATTTTGTAATTCTGTTTTTTTACGGATTGTATTTTTCGAGATGACTAAAATAAAAATTTATATAAAAAAAAAAAAAAAAAGTAGTCGTATTCAGTGGAGCCCACTGTGGAAATCTGGATTCCTGGTTGGCCTACAAAATCAGGAATTACGGGCTCAAAATGCTCTGGGGTACACCATGCAAGTTCACCGGTAGAGGGCTCAGGTGGACTTATCTGGTGGGCCGGAAAACTAGTACGAGCCCAGGAGCTGCTCGTACTAGTGTGGGCCACAGGGTCCCTAGCATGGTGGTCCCCTTGCACCACCTGATGCCGTCTCCGCCGCCTTGGGGGCTCATTGTCATTGCTATATGATGAGAAAGACGCAGATGACAAAAGGAAAGTGTGGTCATCCTCGTCCTCACTGGGGCTCTTGGACTCGGAGGTAAGCTGGGTGTATGCCTCCTCGGCCGAGAACGTCCGGCGGGCCATAGGGGAGTGTGTGCGTGTGCATGTGTGATTTGCGTGCTTGATAAACTTTATTTGGTGTGCGTGTGTGTGGGGGCACGAGTGTTCGCGAACTTACCCTAAACCTAACAGACAAAAAAAAAACTAAATAAAAAAAAGGCCAAAAAGTGTGAAAAATAAAATAACAAAATTTAATCTCTCTAAAAAAATTAAACAAAGACATTTGTCCATCCAGTTCGGCCTGTTTCCTACAAATTGATCCAGAGGAAGGCAAAAAACCTCTGTGAGGCAGAAGCCAATTTTCCCCACTTAAGGGGAAAAAAATTCCTTCCCGACTCCAATCAGGCAATCAGAATAACTCCCTGGATCAACGACACCTCACTAGTAGCTATAGCCTGTAATATTATTACACTCCAGAAATACATCCAGTCCCCTTTTGAATTCCTTTATTGTACTCACCATCACCACCTTCTCAGGCAGAGAGTTCCACAGTCTCACAGCTCTTACCGTGAAGAATCCTTTTCTATGTTTGTGTACAAACCTTCTTTCCTCCAGATGCAGAGGATGTCCCCTTGTCACAGTCCTGGGGATAAATAGATGATGGGAGAGATCTCTGTACTGACCCCTGATATATTTATACAAAGGTATTAGATCTCCCCTCAGTCATCTTTTTTCTAAAGTTAATAACCCTAATTTTGATAACCTTTCATGGTACTGTAGTTGCCCCATTCCAGTTATTACTTTAGTTGCCCTCCCTGAACCCTCTCCAACTCTGCTATGTCTGCCTTGTTCACAGGAACCCAGAACTGTACACTGTACTCCATGTGTGGTCTGACTAGTGATTTGTAAAGTAGTAGGACTATGTTCTCATCACGGGCATCTATGCCTCATTATCTTATTGGCCTTGGCAGTAGCTGCCTGACACTGGTTTTTACAGCTTAGTTTGCTGTTTATTAAAATTCCTAGATCCTTTTCCATGTCAGTGTTATAGAGTGTTTTACCATTTAGTATGTAAGGGTGACTTGCATTATTCCTTCCCATGTGCATAACTTTACATTTGTCAGTGTTAAACCTCATCTGCCATTTCTCTGCCCAAGTCTCCAATCTATCCAGATCCTTCTGTAACAGAAAACTGTCCTCTTCAGTGTTAATTACTTTACACAGTTTAGTGTCATCTGCAAAAATTGATATTTTACTATGCAAGCCTTCTACAAGATCATTAATAAATATATTGAAGAGAATAGGGCCCAATACTGACTCCTGAGGTACCCCACTAGTGACAGTGACCCAATCTGAGTGTGTACCGTTAATAACCACCCTCTGTTTTCTGTCACTCAGCCAGTTACTTACCCACATGCAGACATTTTTTCACAGTCCAAGCATTCTCATTTTATATACTAACCTTTTATGTGGCACAGTGTCAAATGCTTTGGAGAAGTCCAGATATACGACATCCATTGATTCGCCGCCTCATAGAAACAATTAATCTCTCGGTCACTAGTTTGGCAATTTTTATTAGTTTTTTTCATATTCTATTTTTTTCCTTTTAATTTATCAGTTCCTGGCTTAGTGATTTAAATGCTTTCTTTTTGTCATTTATTGCTTTCTTTATGGTTGTATTTTTTCACATTGGTTTCTTATTGTTTCTTAGCCTTTTATTCCTATAAGGTATGTACCTCTCACAATTAGATGTTACAATGCTTTTAAAAATCTCCCATTTTGTGGTTGTATTTTTTATTTTTGAGGACTTTGTCCTAGTTAGTAAGGCCTATGGCCTCGCTTAGTTGGCTTTTTTGAAGTTTGGTATTTTTGTTCCTCCCTTTAGAAACTCTCGTTTGAAGGATAATTGGAAGGTTATTACTTTATGGTCACTATTTCCTAGGTGTCCCCCAACCTGCATATCTGTTGTTATGTCAGGTCTATTGGTTAATACTCAGTCCAGTATGGACGTCCCTCTATTGGGTTCCTGCACCAGTTGGGAAAGGTAATTGTCTTTGGCTATTGCCAAGTACCTGTTACTTTTTTGGGATTTACAGCTTTCAGTTTCCCAGTCTATATCTGGGTAGTTAAAGTCCCCCATAATAACGACTTGATTATGATTTGCCGCCTCGACTATCTCGTTTAGTAATAGATTTTCTGTGGACTCTGGTATATTAGGTGGTTTATAATAAACTCCTCTTAGTAATTTATTCTTGTTTTTTGCTCCATGTATTTCTACCCATAGTGACTCCACATGTTCATGTCCCTCACAGATGTATTCTCGAATTGTGGGCTTTAGACAGGACTATACATAGAGGCAGACCCCTCCACCTCTCCGGTTTTGACGATCCATTCTAAACAGATTGTAACTAGAGATGTTGTGAACATAAAATTTTCCTTTCACGAACAGCGAACGCGAATTTCCGCAAATGTTCGCGAACGGGCGAACCGGGGGCGCACCGCCATAGACCTCAATAGGCAGGTGAATTTTAAAACCCACAGGAACTCTTTCTGGCCACAATAGTGATGGAAAAGTTGTTTCAAGGGGACTAACACCTGGACTGTGGCATGCCGGAGGGGGATCCATGGCAAAACTCCCATGGAAAATTACGTAGTTGACGCAGAGTCAGGTTTTATTCCATAAAGGGCATAAATCACCTCACATTCCTAAATTGTTTGGAATAACGTGCTTTAAAACATCCACTGTGTATATACGACCAGGTATGATGTTGTATCGATCAGGTAGTGTAAGGGTTACACCCGCTTCCGAGTGACAGACCAAACTCTGACAGACCAAACTCCCCATTTAATTCACCGCAAACAACCACAAACAGTCCATTTGCACAACTGAAAACCTCCCCTTTGCACAAGGTTGGATACCAAGCTAGCCATGTCCCATTCCTTGTCCTCACTGACGTCATTGAAGGTCTCTTCCTCCACCCAGCCTCCACCCAGCCACGTACAACACCTTCCTCCTCTGACTCCTCTTCTTCAGACTCCTCTCTCCTGTGTTGCCGCAGGTCTATCAATCGACGACGACAAGGCTTCTGGTGGTGATGGTGACCACAACTCTTCCACTTCATGCTCATCTACGGCCTGATCCAGCACTCTTCACAGGGCACGTTCCAGAAAAAACGCAAATGGGATGAGGTCGATGATGTTGCCCTGGGTTTGACTGACCAGGTTTGTCACCTCCGCAAAAAATCTGTTCTTACTTATCTCTGTTTTGGCCCCCATCAGGGGCCAGTGTATGGAATTGATTTTAGGAACCGGGAGATGGAAAAAGATGGTTGGTCGGTCCTCTTCCTTCCTTCCAATTTGCGCCGTGCAATGTACTGTGCCACCCTATATAAGTGGTGTGTTAAGTAGTACTATTCCTCTCAGTTTAATCCCTGTCATGTCTCCTATCAGGGGACGTGTATCGAATAGATTTTAGGAACCGGGAGATGGAAAAAGATGATTGGTTGGTTCTCTTACTTCCAATTTGGGGCACTGCGCGTGCGCCGCGCAATGTACTGTGCCACCAATACAAATAGTGTGAACTACTATTCTCACCATTTTAATCTTTGTTAAGTCCCCCATCAGGGGACGTGTATTGAATTGAATCCTTGCATGGGGAGATAGATAAAAAAGCTTGCTCTGTCCGCTTCCTTCTAATTTTGGTCACTTCAATGGAATTTGCTACCAATGCAACTAGTGTTAACTAAGTACTATTTCTATCAGTTTAATCTCTGTTTTGTCCCTTATGAGTTTAATCCCTGTTACGTCCCCTATCAGGGGATGTGTATCAAATAGATTTTAGACAACCGCAAAGAGTTGTCAATAGTTGACACACTCATGACATAAATGTTTTTCCTCTATGCGTCAATCTTGGTGTAGTGAAGACTGTGCTCGTGCGCACGTTTGGGAGATTGCAGGAGATGGCGGTTTTTCAAAGCCTAGGGTCATGCTGAGGTAATTCAGTGACAGTTAAGTGACCCAGAAAACAATGATTCTGCAGTGTGGGCACATTGTTGGCCTACTAGGCTTTAATGATCACCTTAGATGATCAATTATCAAAGAAAATTTATGTTTTTTCTATGAAAAATTATCCAGCCGATAGCTTTTGGTCTGTTCACAATGAAGCAACACCTTATCAGCTGGGGTGTGCCAACATTGCCAACACACTCATAGAGGTGATCGCTTCATTGTGATACGCAAGTTCCTTCACCACAACAAGGTAACGATCACGAAGGGGAATTGACACATGTATGTGTCTTTTTTTGTTTTGTTTTTGCAGCCACAGTTCAGCACCAGAGACCAGAAAAATTTGGCATGTACACATGCCTAAAAAACTAGATATTGTTGCAGCCGCTGCTGTAGCAGCAGCCGGAAAAATTGATGTTTTCCAGGCAGAAAGTGTACTAAAACATTGCGGCTTGAACCCTGGTTGGTGGCTGAGAAGGCACGCAAGTCATCCGGCATGCAGAGATTAAATACAGCAGTGTGGGGACTATTTTTAACCCAAGGCATCTCATCAGGCCTTTTTTAGTCAAATGCATCCCCCACTATCAGTCCCTTCGGTATCCACGCCTCATTCATCTTAATAAAGGTGAGGTAATCTAGACTTTTTTGACCTAGACGACTTCTCTTGTCAGTGACAATACCTCCTGCTGCGCTGAAGGTCCATTCTGACAAGACACTTGAAGCGAGGCAGGCCAGAAGTTCTATCGCAAATTGGCGACAGCCTTTTTATACGAGGGTCCCTTTAACAGGCATGACAGCATGAAAGAGCCCATTTGCACAAGGTTGGATGCCGAGCTACTCATCTCCCATTCCTCGTCCTCACTGATCTCATTAAAGGTCTGTTATCCCCCCCAGCCACGTACAACACCACGGGTCCCAGATAGGTGACAACAACGAGCATCCTGGGATGCCTGCTGTGGTTGGTCTTCCTCCTCCTCAAAGCCACTTTCCTCCTCTGACTCCTCTTCCTCAGACTCCTCTTCCAGTGTTACCGCAGGTCCAGCAAGTGATGATGATAAGGCTGTTTCTGTTGGTGATGGTGACCACAACTCTTCCTCTTCCTCTTCACGCTCATCTACGGCCTGATCCAGCACTCTTCGCAGGGCACACTCCAGGAAGAAAACAAATGGGATGAGGTCGCTGATGGTGCCTTCGGTGTGACTGACTAGGTTTGTCACCTCCTCAAAAGTATGCATGAGCCTACAGGCATTGCGCATGAGCGTCCAGTAACGTGGAAAAAAAATACCCAGCTCCGCAGAGGCTGTCCTAGCTCCCCGGTCATACAAATACTCATTGATGGCTTTTTCTTGTTGGATCAGGCGGTCGAACATTAGGAGTGTTGAATTCCAATGTGTCGGGCTGTCGAAAATAAAGCGCCTCACTGGCATGTTGTTTCCCTGCTGAATATTGGAAAAGTGCGCCATGGCCACATAGGAATGCCTGAAATGGCCACACACCTTCCTGGCCTGATTGAGGACGTCCTGTAAGCCTGGGTACTTACACACAAAGCGTTGTACAATCAGATTCAACACATGTGCCATGCACGGCACATGTGTCAACTTGCTCAAATTCAATGCCACCAACAGATTGCTTCCGTTGTCACACACCACTTTGCCAATCTCTAGTTGGTGCGGGGTCAGCCACTGATCCACCTGTGCGTTCAGGGCGGACAGGAGTGCTGGTCCGGTGTGACACTCTGCTTTCAGGCAAGTCAACCCCAAGACGGCGTGACACTGTCGTATCCGGGATGTGGAATAGCCCCTGGGGAACTGGGGGGGTGCAGTTGATGTGGAGCAAGACGTAGCAGCAGAAGAGGACTCAGCGAAGAGATTAGCGAAGACGATGGAGTAGGAGGAGTAGAGGAGGTGGCAGCAGGCCTGCCTGCAAGTCGTGGCGGTGTCACCAACTCCGCTGCAGAGCCACGCATTCCATGCTTGGCAGCCGTCAGCAGGTTTACCCAATGCGCAGTGTACGTGATATACCTGCCCTGACCATGCTTTGCAGACCAGGTATCAGTGGTCAGATGGACCCTTGCCCCAACACTGTGTGCCAGACATGCCATGACTTCCTTTTCCGCAATAGAGTACAGGTTGGGGATTGCCTTTTGTGAAAAAAAAATTTGTCCGGGTACCTTCCACTGCGGTGTCCCAATAGCTACAAATTTTTTAAAGGCCTCAGACTCCACCAGCTTGTATGGTAAAAGCTGGCGGGCTAAGAGTTCCGTCAAGCCAGCTTTAAGACGCCAGGCAAGGGGGTGACTCTGTGACATTGGCTTCTTGCGCTCAAACATTTCCTTGACAGATACCTGACAGATGAGCAGGAACTGCTGAAGGTGAGAGGCGGAGTGCCGGTGATTGAGAGGGGGCAAGGAGGACAGCAGTGGTTGATGTGGCTGAAGATGCTGGACCAGGAGGAGGATGGTGGCTTTGAGTTTGTGTGCTGCTTGTACTCATGTGTTGATCCCATAGGCGTTTGTGATGTGAGATCATGTGCCTTCGCAAAGCAGTTGTACCTAGGTGGGTGTTGGACTTCCCACGACTCAGTTTCTTTTGGCACAGGTTGCAAATGGCATCGATGTTATCAGAGGCAGACACACAAACAAAATGCCACACTCCTGAGCTTTGCAAAGACGGCATTCTGGTGGTGGCAACAGCATGTTTTTTTGACACTATGTCCCATTTGAAGCCCCCCTGATGCACCCCTACAGTAGAAACTCCCAAAAAGTAACCCCATTTTGGAAACTACGCAATGCGGTGTCAGTTTTGTCGGTACTATTTTAGGGTAAATATGATTTTTGGTTGCTCTATATTACACTTTTTTTGAGGCAAGGTAACAAAAAGTAGAAATTCTAAAATGTAATCTCCATTTGCCAATAACTCTTGTGGAACACCTAAAGGGTTAACAAAGTTTGTAAAACTGGTTTTGAATACCTTGAGTGCTGTAGTTTCTTAGATGGAGTCACTTTTATGGAGTTTCTACTCTAGGGGTGCATCGGGGGGCTTCAAATGGGACATGGTGTCAAAAATCCAGTCCAGCAAAATCCGCCTTCCAAAAACCATATGGCGTTCCTTTCCTTCTGCGCCCTGCCATTTGGCCATACAGCAGTTTATGACCACATATGGGGTGTTTGTGCAAACTACAGAATCGGGGCAATAAATATTAAGTTTTGTTTGTCTGTTAACCCTTGCTTTGTTACTGGAAAAAATGGATTAAAATGGAAAATTTTCAAAAAAAATATCAAAATTCTGAAATTTTATCTCCATTTGCCATTAACTCTTGTGGAAAACCTAAAGGGTTAATGACATTTGCAAAAATCTGTTTTAAATACCTTGAGGGGTGTAGTTTCTAGAATGTGGGTCATTTTGGGGTGGTTTCTATTATGTAAGCCTCACAAAGTGACTTCAGACCTGAACTGGTCCCTAAAATGTGGGTTTTTGAAAATTTCTGAAAAATTTCAAGATTTGCTTCTAAACTTCTAAGCCTTGTAACGTCCCCAAAAAATGAATTGGCATACCCAAAATGATCGATACATGAAGTAGACATATGGGGAATGTAAATCATAACTTTTTTTGGCAGTATTACTATGTATTATAGAAGTAGAGAAATTGAAACTTGGAAAATTGCAAATTTTTCCAAATGTTTGGTAAATTTGGTATTTTTTTTTATAAATAAAAATGAAATTTTTCCGACTTCATTTTACCAGTGTCATGAAGTACAATATGTGATGAAAAAACAATCTCAGAATGGCCTGGATAAGAAAAAGCGTTTTAAAGTTATCACCACATAAAGTGACACTGGTCAGATTTTGAAAAAATGGCCTGGTCCTTAAGGTGAAATAGACCGTGTCCTTAAGGGGTTAAAAGGACTTTTGGGTCTCTAACACCAACCCTGCATAACAAAAAAATTAAATTCAATTCCCTCCCCTATCTGTCCCTTCCGCAGCACAGCTCTCCCTGACTAAGTCTACTTTCACACTCGCGTTTTGGCTTTCCGTTTTTGAGATCTGTTCAGGGCTTTCACAAGTGGTCCAAAACGGATCTGTTTGCATTCTAATGCGTACTAAATGGAAAATTATCCACTCAGAATGCATCAGTTTGCATCAGTTCAGTCTCCATTCCGCTTTGGTGTCCGTCTAATGAAACTGAGCCAAACGAATCCGTCCTGGCACACAATGTAAGTCAATGGGGACGGATCTGTTTTCACTGACAAAATCTGGCACAATAGAAAATGGATCCGTCCTCCATTGACTTTCAATGGTGTTCAAAACAGATCCGTCTTGACTATATTAAAGATAATACAAACAGATCCGTTCTGAACGGATGCAGACAACTGAATTATCTGAATGGAACCGTCCATGATAGATCTGCACAAAGTGCAAGTGTGAAAGTAGCCTAAGACTGAGCCGAACCACGTGTCATCGGGTGCTATATCGCACCCGATGGCTCGTTCCGGCCAGCCAATCACTGTAATGCCAGTAACCAACATGGCTACGGCATTACAGTGAGTAGCAGTAATCACCTGCGGGGAGGAGACTCCAGCATCGCGCTCGAGCACACGCTGTATTCGGCAGAACACCTTGATGTGCCGAGCATCGCAATGCTCGAGCCGAACTGGTGTTCGGCCGAGCATGCTCGCTCAACACTAATTATCCCCTTCCTTTGATCCCAGATTTGTTCATTCAGATTGTCGGTGCAAAGGTGTTCTTGAAATTGGATTTGAGGGGGGCATATAAGCTGATAAGGATCAAGAAGGGGGATGAATGGAAGACGGCCTTTAATACCCCTCAGGGTCATTTTGAAAATATAGTCATGACTTTTGGGTTAGCCAATGCTCCAGCAGTTTTTCAACATTTTATCAAGGACATCTTTCATCATCTGGTGGGCAGGTTTGTGGTGGTGTTTCTGGATGATATTTTTATTTATTGCCCCGACATGGAGAAGCATCAGGATCACATAAGACAGGTCTTACAGATCATAAGGGAGAATGATTCAGAGGATCCTGGCCCAATATAAGCTGATGGGATGGTTGTATCCGCCCTTTATCTTGAACTTGAGGCAGAGGTGTTGGAGGCCCAGGGAGATGCACCTGACTCTTGTCCTCCAGGGAAGTTGTTAGTTCTTTCGGAACTATGGCACAAGGTGTTTCAGGAACATCACAGAAATATTTTTACGGGACACCCTGCGAGCAGATCCACGGTTGATCTAATTTCCCGGAGATTCTGGTGGCCAGGATTGCGTAAATGTATTGAGGGTTATGTGTCAGCCTGTGAGACTTGTGCGCGTGACAAGGTGACACATACTCGGCCTTCAGGATCTCTACTTCACTTGTCTGTCCCATCCCGACCGTGGACTCATTTGTCCATGGACTTTATCACAGATTTGCCTAAATCCTCAGGCAAAACTGTGATTCTGGTGGTTGTTGATCACTTGAGCCAGATGCCACACTTTATAGCATTATCAGGTCTTCCTAATGCTAAAAGTCTTGCACAAGTGTTTGTCGATAACATTGTGAAACTACACAGTATCGCCTCTGATGTGGTGTCCAGATTCAGGAAGGCCTTCTGTACTCGCCTGGGGGTCCAATTGTGCTTCTCTTCGGCTTTTCATCCTCAGTTGAACGGACAGACTGAGCGCACCAACTAGAATCTGGAGTCTTATTTGAGATGTTTTGTCTTGCAGAATCAGGAGGAGTGGTCTTCATTTTTGTCATTGGCTGAGTTTGCCATAAATAACCATAGGCAGGAGTCCACTGATAAGTCGCCATTTTCCGGAGCATATGAGTTCCATCCACAGTTTGGCACAATTTATGGAACTGAGACCTCTGGTGTACCAGAAGAAGAAAGATTTTCCTCTTCGTTGTCATCTATTTGGCGGAAAATTCTAAACAATTTAAAAAAAATGGGCAAGAAGTATAAACATATGGCCAACCAATGACATATGAGTGGTCCAGACCTGAGAGTTCGTGATTCTGTGTGGCTGTCCACAAGAAACATTAAGTTGAAGGTACCTTCTTGGAAGTTGGGGCCAAGGTTTATTGGGCCATATAAGATCTCTTGAACTCCCATGGGCTTTAAAAATTCATAATGTTTTTCAAAAATCATTACTGAAAAGATGTCGAACCTGCTGAACCGTCCTCCTTACCTCCTGCTCCCTCCCCTATACTTATGACACAGCTGTTTGGGAAGGGATTGTGCATGTCTTTCACGGCCCACTGGGTCAATGTTTTTTCTGGCTGCGGCAAGGCAGCATCGCAGAAACAAGGTCAGGTCCTTTTCACCTTCTCACGATTGTGTGAAGGCACTTATCCGCCCCCTCCACCTCCTCCTCCAAGGACACCCTCTCATCCACAACAGCAGCAGGACACAGTGTTGCTCCCAATCCCCCTTCTTCTTACAGTACCTCTTATGCAAGTCTATGCAAATGCGGCAGAGTTAACACACTTGACAAGTTATCACATCTAGTTAACGTGTTATGACTGTGACTGTTGACTCTACTACATCTATACCACATGTATCAAGTCAACCATTGCCATGCGGTGTTGGAGTTAATTGGTCTGAGCAAGAGTAGTCACACAGGCCAGCAGTTGCTAAAGTACATAAAGCAGCAAACATCCCCCTACCTCTCATCACGCCAACTCAAACTGAGCGAGGTGGTCAGCGACAATGCCCACAACATAATGGTTGCGCTAAACCTATGGGAAATGACACATACTACCTGCATGGTGCCCATTAGTTGTGCAATGCTTTTTTTAAAAGTACACTGGGTTGCACAAGGTGATTGCAATGTCCAAGAGACTGTATGCATATTTCAGCCAATCTTACGTGGCAAGAAACTCTCTCCCAGACAGAATGGTGATCTGCTTGCTTGCTTGCTTATGCCCTGAAAGGCACATTCACATCAAGCAGTCTGATCATCACTGAATAGTCATGCTTTTAAAACATCGTTACCAATGCAAATTGGGGGAATGTCTTCCTCCCTCTGAAAGGGACGCCAAATTATGTTATTACCCAGAAACACTGTGTACGCAGCTTATGGCAAGCAGATGCCTGCATGTAGATAGGAGGCCTCCACAGTTATCCACCTCCTGCTGCTACAAGCAGCAGAAGCTGCAGCAGCAGTCAGCTCAGACTCAACATGATGGAGCAGTTTTTTCACATGCTGCACCAGGCTGAAGCAAATCAGCAAGCGAGACCTCCCACCTCAATGGCCAGGTTCAGGCCTATACTCTGGCCTGTTTCTGGTACATGGCTTGATCTCTGACCCCACAGATTTCTGGGCAGGCAAACTGAACAGTAGCTCGAACTGGTACAGCACACTCTTTCTTCTTTTTTGTGCAGACTCCAGTGAAATCTCAGAGAGAGTTTTCAGGACCGCCGGGGGGTGGTGACACCAACATGGACCAAGTTGTCCTCCACAGTGTCCAAAACATAATGTTTTCAAAATTAACTAAGCTTGGATTCATGAAGATTTTAATACTCCTCCAGTTGAGGCCGATAAATAGATCTGGCTTTGCTGACGGTGCTCCATCTTCCCATTGTTGCTGTGTGCCTGCCTAACATCATGTTGTCTACCTACCATCATGTTCTATATGGCTGCTGCCACCATGCCACTGCCACCAATATGCCTACTGCTGTCTGTCTGCCCACATGTACTATATGGCCACTGCCATGACCGCTGCAGCTGTTGTTCCTAGTTGCTAATCCCCTACTGCCACCAATATTAATGCTACGCATCTGCCGCTACTACTACCCGTAGAGAGTGGATCTACTGCCTTGTACAAGGGGTGTTCAATAAGTTATCTACCCGAGTATGAAAAAAAACTTTTCTGAGAAAAGTGAACTTGCTACTTTACAAATTAATCCTTCTTGACTTCAACACACTTATACCACTTAGCCTCCAGTGATCAGATGCCCTCAGAATAGAAGGAGACTTTTTGCTGCTGCATGAACCCTGTTACTGCCTCTTTGACAGCATTATCATCAGGAAACCATTGTCCATGCAGAAATTTCTTCAGGTTTTGAATGAGAAAGTAATCAATGGGAGCCAGGTCTGGACTGTAGGGTGGGTGGCTAAGCTCCATGAAGCCGCATTCCCTGATTACAGCTTGTGATTTGTTACACCTGTGAGTTGGCGCAGTTTTATGAAGCAGCAGCACACCTGCTGACAACTTCCCAAGGTTCTCTTTGATTGTCTCACATAATGCATTAATTGTTAAAGCATAGGTGTCTCCACTAAATGTTATCTTGTGTAGCATGAATTCTAGTAATAAAATTTATTCTATATTCCAAAAAACGGACTGCTGCACACAAACTTTCTTTGCATTTGATGACTTTGTGTGCTTCCATTGCATGGACTCTTCTTTGGTCTAAGGATCATGGTGGTATACCCATATTTCAACACCCATAACAATTCGAGAATAGAAGTCCTCTGAAATTTTTTAGGCATGTCTAAATTCACTTGATTACCGTATTTTTCGCCCTATAAGATGCACCGGCCCATAAGACACACCTAGGTTTTTGGGGAGGAAAATAAGAAAAAAAAATATTTTTAACCAAAAGGTGTGCTTTTGGTGGGTTTTGAACTAATTGTGGTCTGTGGATGGCACTATTATGGGGGATCTGTGGATGACGCACTGTTATGGGGAATCTGTGGATGACGCACTGTTATGGGGGGATCTGTGACGGACACTGTTATGGGGGATCTGGGGATGGCACTGTTATGGGGGATCTGGGGATCTGTGGATGACGCACTGTTATGAGGGGATTTGTGACGGACACTGTTATGGGGGATCTGTGGATGATGCACTGTTATGGGGGATCTGTGGATGACGCACTGTTATGGGGGGATCTGTGACGGACACTGTTATGGGGGATCTGGGGATGGCACTGTTATGGGGGATCTGGGGATCTGTGGATGATGCACTGTTATGAGGGGATCTGTGACGGACACTGTTATGGGGGATCTGTGGATGATGCACTGTTATGGGGGATCTGTGGATGACGCACTGTTATGGGGGGATCTGTGACGGACACTGTTATGGGGGATCTGGGGATGGCACTGTTATCGGGGATCTGGGGATCTGTGGATGACGCACTGTTATGAGGGGATCTGTGACGGACACTGTTATGGGGGATCTGTGGATGGTGCACTGTTATGGGGGATCTGTGGATGACACTGTTATGGAGGATCTACGGATGACACTGTTATGGAGGATCTGCGGATGACACTGTTATGGAGGATCTGCGGATGACACTGTTATGGGGGATCTATGGATGACACTGTTATGGGGGATCTGTGGATGGCACTGTTATGGGGGATCTGTGGATGACGCACTGTTATGGGGGGGATCTGTGACGGACACTGTTATGGGGGATCTGTGGATGGCATCCACAGACCCCCCACCCCTTAACAGTGCCATTAACAGACCCCCCCACCCCTTAACAGTGTCATCCACAGATTCCCCATTGCCACTCCAGTGCTGCACTATAGAAATATAAAATGTCTAATTCAAATCAAAAACATTAAAGCTGCCCCCTTAGTTGTATATCATTCTATATACTTACAAGAGCTTTTTGTATAATGCAGGCAGGCCGGGCGGGTGAGCGGCAGCGTGACTCACTGACTCACTTTATGAATGAAGCAGGCGGCACAGGCACGTGATGTCAGTGAGTCACACTGCCGCTCACCCGCCCGGGCTGCCTGCATTATACAAAAAGCTCTTGTAAGTAGATAGAATGATATACAACTGAGGGGGCAGCTTTAATGATTTTGATTTGAATTAGACATTTTATAACTATTTTTTTAACTATATAGTGCAGCACTGCAGCGGTGGGATCGGAGAACAGTGAACGCATCGGCTACGCCGCAATTGCCGGCCCCCAGCTCCTCCTCCCTGTCCCTCCCCTCTGATTCGTCACAGGCTGCGATGTAAAAATTTCAGCATTCACCCCATAAGACGCAGGGGCATTTTACCCCCCATTTTTTTGGGGGAAAAAGTGCGTCTTATGGGGCAAAAAATACAGTAAATTGCTCAGATTCAACATTTGTGGCACCTATCGGGAACTGATCCTAGACATCATCAAAACATTATGAAATATACTGGAAACTATGCAAACTGAAATGCCTAATTCATGAGCTATAACACTGACATTGATACAATGATCTTCCAACATCATGGCCTCCACTTTATAATACATTTCCTCTGAAGATGTTTCAACAGATCTCCCTGAATGGGGTCATCTTTAATTGATTACCTACCCCATTTAAACTGCTTAGCACAAAACATTACTTGGTAGTAGAAAGGTGCATCATCACCATATACAACAATTACCCTTTCATGGATTTCTTTAGGCATCTTTTGTTCCTTTGTAAGGAATGTAATCACAAAACAAAGCTACAAATCCATCACTTTCTTAGTAGACCCACACTGTACTGCACTTGCCATCTTGTCACTTCCAGTGCTTTCATCAGACTAAATTGCTAATGTGGGTATTGCATATCCAGACATGTTTCAACCTGCACAGACAAGCTCAGTTCTGGGTAGATAACTTACTGAACACCCCTTGTATGTTCTACGCTATGCTGCTTCTTCTGCTGTTACTATTGCAGCCACGTGCCTCTATTACCCTTTTCACATCCACACTTTAATGCTGCTCCCAATTAAAAGGGAGAATTTTTCTAGGCTCGTTCAGAACAAGCCATTTTTCTGATATGTAGCACTTGTGCATGTCATATGGGCAGGCATTCTAACCCCGTAATGCATAACATTTTGTTAACACCATCAACCAGGCATTTACCCATAACTTTGTATGTCAGTGTCACTCTGACATGATTTGCTATTGCTGCCATTACATTTAAGTGCTGGGGGGAGGGTGGAGAGAAAAACAAAAAGTCATAAATTAAAGAAAATGAATAAATAAATAAATAGGATCTTTTCCTAAAAACTCCTAGGAGTCCCAGGAGACAATAAGATGTTATGTACCAATTGCTAGGCAATTGTAATGACTTTGGTTCCGAACCTAAATTTTACGTAAATTCAGCAAAACGGAACCAAACCAAATGTCAAAAGGTACAAAGTGGCATTTATCTTGTAGAGAAAGTTAATACAAGCCACCTACTAATGTATTGTTTTTATCCATATTGCTTCCTTTGCTGGCTGGATTCATTTTTTCATCTAATTATACATTGCTATTTTCCATGGTTACAGACCACATTGCAATCCATCAGTGGTGGTCTTACTTGCACACTAGAGGAAAAAGAGTCAGACTTTCTGGTGACCGGGCTATGGGAGATCACAAAGGCTAGTGCTTTTTCCTATAGTGTGCAAGTACGACCACCACTAATGGATTGCAGGGTGGTCTGTAACTATGGAAACGAGCAGTGTATAATGTGATAAAAAAATGAATCAAGCCAGCAAAGGAGCAATATGGATAATAACAAAACATTAGTAAGTAGCTTGTATTAACTTTCTCTACATGATAAATGTCACTTACCGAAGTGAGACAACCCCTTTTAGTCACAGATCATTTTAATTCCTGGCTTTTAATTCAATTTAAATCATGGTCAATAGCAACTGCAGCATCTAAGTGTTAAGGTCACATCTGTCACTCCATCAGCATTATTCACAAACTGAATGCAGTGGATTGCCGGACAAAAAAAATTAATTTATCTGCACAATTTTAGGGCTTGTTCACACGACCGTTGCACATCCGCACGGGCACCGACCATGGGCCAGCCGCATGCAGAACGCGGATCCATTAACTTGAATGGGGTCCGCGATCCGTCCTTTCTGCCAAAAGATAGAGCAAGTTCTATCTTTTTGTGGTGAGGAGGCATGGAACCGAACCCCAGCAAGCACTCCGTAGTGCTTCCGCGGGGTTCTGTTCCGTGCTTACGTTGAGTTCTGCACCGCATCTCCGGATTTGCGGACCCATTCAAGTGAATAGATCCGCATCCGTGTATTGTGGACCCTCCGTATGCGGGCCGCAATACAGCAACGGGGGGGGGGGGGGGGTCAACAGCCGTGTGAATGAGCCCTTACTCTTATTTTTTTTTTGTATCTCTATAGCCACACCCGTGCCAAAGGTAATATTTACAACTAATCTAACCTCTTTTACCTCCTTTCTCTTTGGTCTGTTCTGAAATAAATTTCTCCAGCTTGGCTCTTAGAAGAATTTCAACACCATATCTGCCATTTGTCCCATCATCGACAAGAATAAAGTGAGAGTGATTATTGTCTAAGCAAGAAAGACTTCCTTGGTTTTCCTCATCTATCTGATACTGAGCTGGAAAAGATCCCTTAAGAAGAAAAAAAGTACAGTATGATGAAATTTAAAAGTAAAAAGGAAAATTTGTCAAACACATAAAATATTGACCCAAATGACGTAAATAAAGATTCATTTTAATGCAATGACCTTAAAAAGGTCATCAATATTAGATCGGAGCTTGAATGGAGCTAGTACTTGTAATTATGCTACACCACAGCTCAAATCAGGCGGGGCTGCCTGGGTGAAAATGGAGGTATGTCCGGGTTCAGCCCTGAACCTGGACAACCCCTTTAACAGCATGCTTTGCCCTAACCATGTAAGAGATAATTTGCATTTACTTTAAATTCAAATACTTACTGTGGTTGAAATTAGGCTGTTTCGATTGTGAACAACTCCCCAAGTCACTATACCAATAGTGACAATTTTTCTATTCTTGTTGGTACATCCCATAGAAAAGTCTCTTACAGCTTCACCAACTTGTTTCATTACACCAGCATGGGAACCTCCAGTAATAATCCAGGCACCTGATCAAAAAACATTATTTAATAAATAAGTGAACATCTGCCTTTTAACATCATGTAGTATTTAAAGGCTATGATTTGGGAGAATTTCTTTTATATTCGTGCATTATTCTAATTTTTATCTAAAAACATTTTTCCATTTAGGCTTTATTCAAATTTATCAAATGTTTCATGTTAGATAAATTAGTTTTATCCTTAAACACACCAAGGGCACTTCTGCCCTATACACTACTGCACCGCCCACAAGGCCACAGAGCCCCTTGCAGCACCATATTGGCCTCTCTATATTTTCAGTGCGGCACATTCAGTTTCCTGAAGAAGGCTGTTGACGAAACGTCACTTTATTTGAAACTGGCGATCCGCAATTTATGTATTCAGCTTAAAATAAACGCACCGAAGCATTACAGTGGTGTCCAGGAACCTTATTTCTCTGCGTGAAAACTGGCTTGGGAAACATTCTCTGTGACCAACACTAACAACGTGGAGCGCTATCCAACTTGTACAGAAATGTTATACAGGAGAGGTAAAGTATGATTGATGGTCTGCTGGGGACCCACTAAAACATTAGGGGTAAAGGTCTTAAGCTGAGCGGACCATCTAAAACATTATAGGTGAGGGCCTGCAGGTGAGCTGACCATCCAAAAAATTATATGCGAGGGCCTGCGGGTGAGCTGACCATCGAAAAAATTATTTATGTGAGGGCCTGCGGGTGAGCTGGCCATCCAAAAAATTATATGCGAGGGCCTGCGGGTGAGCTGAACATCGAAAACATTATTTATGCGAGGGCCTGCCGGTGAACTCACCATCTGAAAAATTATATGCGTGGGCTTGCGGGTGAGCTGACCACCGAAAACATTATTTATGCGAGGGCCTGCGGTCGAGCTGACCATCCGAAAAATTATATGAGAAGGCATATACGCGATGGCATTATATGCGACAATTAAGCATGTAGATATGATGGACGAGGAGGAGGAAGATGAGAAAAGGAAGATTGAACCATATACCCTTTTTTGTGTTGGAAGGGGTGCATGGGGATACAAAGTATTCAGTACATTCTAAACAACACATTTAAAGTGCCTTTATGTTCAGTCGTGGCTTTCCTCTGGTGGAGTGGAGAAGTCAGGGGCAATCCAGGCCTTATTCATTTTTATAAGAGTCAACCTGTCAGCATTTTCAGTTGACAGCCGGATACGCTTATCTGTTATAATGCCATTAGCAGCACTAAATACCTGCTCAGACAAAACTCCAAGGCGTAGAGCGCCAGTTCGTGTCACGTGTCCAGCTTGGACACCCAATAGTTGTAAGGCACTAAGGGATCACTGAGGACGCTGACATGGTCTGCTACGTACTCCTTCACCATCTTACAACACTTTTCCCTCCTTGTGAATACCAGGACGTGCATCATAATGAGGGTGCTGGCAGGGTGTCATAAAACTGTCCCAGGCCTTGGAGAGTGTTGCCATGCCTTTGCTGGAAGTGCTGTGTGTTCCCCTTGTCTCCCCACCTCGGTTGCCCAAGGAAGTACGAACTCTGCTGCCAGCGCTGTCAGAGGGGAATTTTTGCAGCAATCTGTCAACAAGGAACTTCTGGTATAGCACCATTTTGCTTGTCCTCTCCACCGGAGGAATGTGATATGAGAAGTTCTCTTTGTAGCGGGGGTCCAGAAGGGTGAACACCCAGTAATCTCTGTTATCTAAAATGCGTATAACACGGGGGTTACTGGAAAGGATTATTTGGATTAAATAGAGGCCTCACACACTGTCTAGAAATAAGTGTAGATTTGCTTCTCACTCTCACAGCAAGCAGAGTTTGTGGAATACAGAAAATGACTGTCTATAACTGCTATTTGGATTAAATATAGGCCTCACACACTGTCTAGAAATAAGTGTAGATTTGCTTCTCACTGCTCCCAGCAAGCAGAGTTAGTAGAATACAGAAAATGAATGTCACTAACGGTCGCCCTGACACAAAAAAATAATTCCCCCAAAATAAATTTTACTGCCACTGCTAACAATATTCCTTAAAGGGACTTTTGGTTCTTTGAAACGTCTTTAAAATGAGTAATTTGTGATCAAATTCGCCCTACACTCTCTGTCCCTTCCTAACAGCAGCTCTCCCTGACTCGCAATGAGCCGAACCCACGTGACCGAGTGCTAGATAGCACCCGATGACGTGTTGCAGCCAGCCAATCACTGTAATGCCAGTAGAAAACATGTCTAATGGCATTACAGTGATGGCAATACTTACCTGCACATTTATTGGCTGCTTAGAAAGCGCCAAACGTGCGGGGAGGAGACTCGAGCATGGCGCTCGAGCACATGTGGTACTCAGCTGAGTGCTCGGATCTGCAGAGCATAGCGATGCTCGAGCCGAACTGGTACTCAGCCGAGCATTCTCGCTCATCACTAGTCATCAATATCAATTTAGTTTGAGTCCTGCTTCTGGCACCACTCTTGTAGAGATGTCGCGACCAGCGAACGCGAACTTCCGCAAATGTTCGCAAACGGGCGAACCGGGCGAACCGCCATAGACTTCAATAGGCAGGTGAATTTTAAAACCCGCAGGGACTCTTTCTGGCCACAATAGTGATGGAAAAGTTATTTTAAGGGGACTAACACCTGGACTGTGGCATGCCAGAGGGGGATCCATGGCAAAACTCCCATGGAAAATTACGTAGTTGACGCAGAGTTGGGTTTTAATCCATAAAGGGCATAAATCACGTAACATTCCTAAATTGTTTGGAATAACGTGCTTTAAAACATCCAGTGTGTGTATACGATCAGGTATGATGTTGTATCGATCAGGTAGTGTAAGGGTTACGCCCGCTTCACAGTGACAGACCAAAGTCTGACAGACCAAACTCCCCGTTTAAAGCACCGCAAACAACCGTAAAGAGTTCTCAATAGTTGACACACTCATGACATTAATTTTATTCCTCTATACGTCAATCTTGGTGTAGTGATGACTGTGCTCGTGCGCACGTTCGGGAGATTGCAGGCGATGGCGGTTTTCAAAGCCTATGGTCGTGCTGAGGTAGTTCAGTGACAGTTACAGTTGTGTTCAAAATGATTCAACCGCCACTGAAATTGAGTGTTTTGGCCAGTTTGACATTGATTTTGATCATTTCAGTCATCTTGTTTACAATTCAATCAAAGAGGCACTTGTAAGTCAGACAAATATAACATAACATTTATAATGAAATAACCACAAATGTCTTTTCTGTGCTCACATCATTATCAGTTTTATTCAACCCCCAAGTGACATTCAATCTTAGTACTTAGTACAACATCCTTTTCCGGTAATAACAGCTTTTAAACGTCAAGCATAGCTTGACACAAGTGTCTTGCAGCGATCTACAGGTATCTTCGCCCATTCTTCATGGGCAAAAGCCTCCGGTTCAGTCACATTCTTAGGCTTGCGCGCTGCAACTGCTTTCTTTAAGTCCCACCAGAGGTTCTCAATCGGATTTAAGTCTGGTGACTGCGATGGCCACTTCAAAATGTTCCAGCCTTTAATCTGCAACCATGCTGTAGTGGACTTGGAGGTATGCTTGGGATCATTGTCCTGTTGAAAGGTCCAACGTCTCCCAAGCCTCAGGTTTGTGACGGACTGCATCACATTTTCATCCAATATCTCCTGGTACTGAAGAGAATTCATGGTACCTTGCACACGCTGACGCTTCCCTGTACCTGCAGAAGCAAAACAGCCCCAAAGCATGATTGAACCCCCGCCATGCTTCACAGTAGGCAAGGTGTTCTTTTCTTCATAGGCCTTGTTCTTCCTCCTCCAAACATAGCGTTGATCCATGGGCCCAAACAGTTCTAGTTTTCTTTCATCAGTCCACAGAACATTATCCCAAAACTTTTGTGGTTTGTCCACATGACTTTTGGCATACTGCAGTCGACTCTTCTTATTCTTTGGAGACAGCAAGGGAGTTCTGGCATGGAGCCCTTCATTACGCAGTGTGCGCCTTATTGTCTGAGCTAAAACTTCAGTACCCGCATCTGACAAATCTTTTTTCAGTTCCTCAGCAGTCACACGGGGACTTTTCTCCACTTTGCGCTTCAGGTAGCGCACAGCAGTCGAAGTCAGCATCTTCTTTCTACCAGGTAGCGTTTCAACAGTGCCCTTTGCCTTGAATTTGCGAATGATGCTTCCTATGGTGTCTCTTGGTATGTTTAACATCTTTGCAATCTTCTTATAGCCATTGCCCTTCCTGTGAAGAAAAATCACCTCTTCTCTTGCCTTCCTGGACCATTCTCTTGACTTCACCATGTCTGTAAACACACCAGTAAATGTCTAGAAGGAGCTGAGTATCACAGTCATTTTACATCTGCCTAATTGGGGCTTATTCTGCTTGATTGCTGCTCCTTGACATCCAGAGGTGTTTTCAATACCTGATCGAAAACACTTGAATGAACCTCTGTTCTTAAGAGTGGTAGTCTTTAAGGGGTTGAATAATTGTGTCAATGAAGAAATCACAAAAAAAAACATTTAATTCTGTATTACAAAAACAATTGATGTCATTTTAGTTGCATTTAGTTCTTTAAAAAGTCCTTGTAAGATTTCATTCTGAACACAATTACAAATGTACACTAAATTCCCTAAAACCCTTTACAGCATTGGGGGTTGAATAATTTTGAACACAACTGTAAGTGACCCAGAACACAACTGTAAGTGACCCAGAAAACAATGATTCTGCAGTGTGGGCACATTGTTGGCCTAGTAGGCTTTATTGATCACCTTAGATGATCACAAAGAAAATTAATGTTTTTTCTATGAAAAATTATCCAGCCGATCGCTTTTGGTCTGTTCACAATGAAGCAACGACCTTATCATCTGGGGTGTGCCAACATTGCCAACACACTCATATAGGTGATCGCTTAATTGTCATATGCAAGCCCCTTCACCACAACAAGGTAACGATCACGAAGGGGAATTAACACATGTATGTGCCTTTTTTTTTATTTGTTTTTGCAGCCACAGTTCAGCACCAGAGGCCAGAAAAATTAGGCATCTACACATACCTGAAAAATTAGGTATTGTAGCAGCGGACGGAAAAATTTATGTTTTCCAGGCAGAACGTGTACTAAAACATTGAGGCTTAAACCCTAGTTGGTGGCGGAAATTCACACAAGTCATCCGGCATGCAGAGATTAAATACAGCAGCGTGGGGACCATTTTTAGCCCAAGGCATCTCATCAGGCCTTTTTTAGTCAAATGCATCCCCCACTGTCAGTCCCTTCGGTATCCACGCCTCATTCATCTTAATAAAGGTGAGGTAATC
The DNA here is from genome assembly GCA_033119425.1 of Bufotes viridis. Lineage (NCBI taxonomy): Eukaryota > Metazoa > Chordata > Amphibia > Anura > Bufonidae > Bufotes > Bufotes viridis. The sequence continues at coordinate 80,214,404 of CM065595.1, forward strand.
TAGACTTTTTTGACCTACACGACTTCTCTTGTCAGTGACAATACCTCCTGCTGCGCTGAAGGTCCTTTCTGACAGGACACTTGAAGCGGGGCAGACCAGAAGTTCTATCGCGAATTGGGATAGCTCAGGCCACAGGTCAAGCCTGCACACCCAGTAGTCAAGGGGTTCATCGCTCCACAGAGTGTCGATATCTGCAGTTAAGGCGAGGTAGTCTGCTACCTGTCGGTTGAGTCGTTCTCTGAGGGTGGACCCTGAAGGGCTGTGGTGATGCGTAGGACTTAAAAAGCTCCGCATGTCCTCCTTCAAAAACTCGTCTGTAAAGCGTCCTGTCCTTGCCGGCGTGGTCGTGGTAGGAGAAGGACTACTTTCACCTCTTCCCCTGTTAGATTCCCGTTGTGCTGTGAGATCACCCTTATACACTGTGTAAAGCATACTTTTTAACTTGTTTTAAAACTGCTGCATCCTTTCCGACTTCCGGTAATTCGGTAACATTTCAGCCACTTTCTGCTTATACCGGGGGTCTAGTAGCGTGGCCACCCAGTACAGGTCGTTCTCCTTCAGACTTTTTATACGAGGGTCCCTCAACAGGCATTACAGCATGAAATTCCCCATTTGCACAAGGTTGGATGCCGAGCTACTCATCTCCCGTTCCTCGTCCTCACTGATCTCATTGAAGGTCTGTTCCCCCCCCCAGCCAAGTACAACACCACGGGTCCCAGATAGGTGACAACAACGAGCACCCTGGGATGCCTGCTGTGGTTGGTCTTCCTCCTCCTCAAAGCCACATTCCTCCTCTGACTCCTCTTCCTCAGACTCCTCTTCCAGCGTTACCACAGGTCCAGCAAGGGATGATGATAAGGCTGTTTCTGGTGGTGATGGTGACCACAACTCTTCCTTTTCACGCTCATCTACGGCCTGATCCAACACTCTTCGCAGGGCACGCTCCAGGAAGAAAACAAATGGGATGAGGTCGCTGATGGTGCCTTCGGTGCGACTGACTAGGTTTGTCACCTCCTCAAAAGGACGCATGAGCCTACAGGCATTGCGCATGAGCGTCCAGTAACGTAAAAAATAAAATACCCAGCTCCGCAGAGGCTGTCCTAGCACCCTGGTCATACAAATACTCGTTGACGGCTTTTTCTTGTTGGAGCAGGCGGTCGAAGATTAGGAGTGTTGAATTCCAACGTGTTGGGCTGTCGCAAATCAAGTGCCTCACTGGCATGTTTTTTCGATACTGAATAACAGAAAAGTGCACCATGGCTGTGTAGGAACACCTGAAATGGCCACACACCTTCCTGGCCTGCTTGAGAACGTCCTGTAAGCCTGGGTACTTACATACAAAGCGTTGTATGATCAGATTCAACACATATGCCATGCACGGCACATGTGTCAACTTGCCCAAATTCAATGCCGCCAACAGATTGCTTCCGTTGTCACACACTACTCACCACAATGATGGCATTCTGGTGGTGGCCACAGCATGTGTTGATTGGCGTGCGGTCTGGCTGAATGACTTTTATCTGCAAGGTAATGTGCCACCTGATATGAGTGGTGGGCACTGGCAGTGGGCACAGTACAGTCTGTGGGCCTGACACTCACTGGCAGGCAACTGCAAATATATTAAAGGGTAAAAATTCTATGACTTTTTTATCTGCAAGGTACTGTGCCACCCTATATGAGTGGTGTGCACACAGTACAGTCTGTGGGCCTGCGGCCTCTCACACAGGGGCAGGCACCTGCAATATATATATATATATAAAAAAATAAATAAAAGCAGACTGATGTACCAGCCCTAAAAAGGGCTTTTTGAGGTGCTGTTAGGACGCTGTCCTTACAGCAGATGAGTCTTTGTGGACTGGAGTGGACACAGAATACTGGCCTAGCTAACGCTTTCCCTATTAATTCATTCAATGCTGTCCTTCCTTTTTGATAGGAAATGGGAGGGTCTGGGAGGGAGGGTATGCTGATTAGCAGGAATGTGTCTGCTGACTGTGAGGTACAGGGTCAAAGTTTGCTCAATGATGATGTATAGGGGGCAGATCGAACAACGCATATGTTCGCCCGCCACGGCGAATGCGAACAAGCGATGTTCACCGGGAACTGTTCGCCGGCCAATAGTTCGGGACATCTCTACACTCCAGCTGTGTGAAGAGGCCAAGGTGCTCCAGTGAGTGTTGCATTCTCTTTCAAGGCCCCTAATGTCATGTCCATTGATCCATTCGAGTGAATGGGCCTTGGCTGCAATACCAAGTACAGCCATTATACAATGCACTTATACAAGCAGACAAACAAGGAGAGATTGTGAGCGTTCGCGTGTTTGATTTCAAGTGTGTACTTGTATTAATTGTGTGACTTTAGATTATGTGACTTCAGATTCAGGGACATTTGGAGGGGACTACAGTAAGTTACATTTTTATCACTGCACTATATTGTATTGTTTCTCTTTTCTTGCGTAATCGCCATTTAGTATGTGTTCCATTATTGACAACACAGTCCAATGCACATCTTGTCTAATGTATGCAGTCCTGGAACAGCCGTTTGAAGGTGAATATCTTTGTTTAAAATGTGAGAACATTGCCCGTTTGGAATCGCACATCAAGTTTCTAACCGGGCGAGTTTCAACACTGAGAAGTATTGACACTTTGGAAAAGAGTTTACTGCTCACTGAGCAAGCACTCTATGAGGTAGATGTGGGGGAGGGTGGTAGCGAGGAGGATCAGGAAAGTGAAGTAGCTAGCTGGATAACAGTTAGAAAGCGGGGTAAATGGAAGAGTGCTGGGGAGGCTAGCCCTGATCTGACACACCTCAACAAGTTTGCAAAGTTGGCAGATAAGGGGGATGTCAGTTCAGGGAGAGCACTGCTGCAACCGGACACTTCCTCCGCCAGTCAGGCGAATGTCCGCTCCAGTAATAGGGGGACCTGGAGAACAGGGCAGGCCAGACAGGTGCTGGTAGTGGGAGACTCAATTATTAGGTGTACAGATAGGGCAATCTGTCACAAAGACTGGGATCGTCGAACGGTGTGTTATATTCCTGGCGCTCGAGTTCGACACATCGCGGATCGGGTTGACAGATTACTGGGAGGGGCTGGAGAAGATCCAGCAGTCATTGTCCATATCGGAACCAATGTCAAAGTTAGAGGTAGGTGGAGCATCCTTAAAAATTATTTTAGGGATTTAGGTCAAAAGCTTAGGGCAAGGACCTCAAAGGCAGTGTTTTCCGAAATACCATCTGTACCACGAGCCACAGAAGAAAGACAGGGGGAGATTAGGGAGGTTAATAAGTGGCTCAAGAACTGGTGTAGGAAGGAGGGGTTTGGGTTCCTGGAGAACTTGGCAGACTATAGGTTGGTAAGTTTAACATCTGTCGTGGGTAAACAGTTTGAAGGTTTTGTAAGAGATGCTATCTTGGAGCACCTTAATGAAAATAAGCAAATTACGCCATATCAACATGGCTTCATGAGGGATCGGTCATGTCTAATTTAATCAGTTTCTATAAGGAGGTAAGTTCTAGACTTGACAGCGGCGACTCAATGGATGTTGTCTATCTGGACTTTTCCAAAGCATTTGACACTGTACCGCATGAAAGATTAGTGTATAATATTTGCGATGAGTGGCAGGGGCAACATTCGAATTCGCGATATTTTGTGAATATTTTGTAGAATATTCGTCATATACTGTACTTGCGAATTCTTTTTCTAGATTGCGAAAATCGGCAATGTAATATTCACATAATGTGTGCGCAATACAGGTGTGGGTCACTAGCTACATTTTTCAAACTGCTCGAAGTTTAATGAGATTGGAGAAAATGGTTGGCACAGCAGAACATTACAATAGCTTTATATGCAGATAGAGTGTGCCAATAAATTCGTGATTGTGCAAATCGCCAATAATGATGTGAATATTTTGTCGCAAAACGTGCAACTTCACATTTTAACCGGTCTGACTACATATTAGTGATTGGTGCACTAAGTACTGTTGTGAACTTGTGACATCACAGCACTATGTATGTATGTATGTATGTATGTTTGTAGCATACTTACATACATACAGAACTATGTACGGTATGTAGCATGTATGTATGGACAGCAAAACCTAGCTACACGATATCACTATCTAACCTACGCTGACTATCTCCCACTAACTATCTGTATATATATATATATATATATATATATATATATAAACTAACTAACTATTTAATGTAATGTGACAAATGGAAACGAGAGAGCACAGCAATAACACTGCTGTCTCTCTCAGAACTGTAATAAACTGTAGAAAATGGCTTTGAGGTAGGCAGGGGTAGGCAACTTTCCTATTGGTTGCCAGGGATGTTGCTAAGCTCAAACAAAGACATTGCAGCCTTCTCATTGGGCCACAAGCAAATAGGGAGGTTACTGATGAAAAAAAAGTAGAATATTCGAAAATACGAATATATATCACTATATTCTAAATATTTGCGAATTCTCAAATTGCGATATTCGTGATTAAAATTCGCAATTCGAATATCCGTGCCCAACACTATATAAAATAAGAATGCTTGGACTTGGAGAAAATGTCTGTATGTGGGTAAGTTACTTGCTCAATAATAGAAAACAGAGGGTGATTATTAATGGTACACACTCAGATAGGGTCACTGTCACTAGTGGAGTACCTCAGGGGTCAGTATTGGGCCCTATTCTCTTCAATATATTTATTAATGATCTTGTAGAAGGCTTGCACAGTAAAATATCTATTTTTGCAAATTACACTAAACTGTGTAAAGTAATTAACATGGAAGAGGACAGTATACTGCTACTGAGCGATCTGGATAGATTGGAGGCTTGGGCAGAATAGGTTTAACACTGCCAAATGTAAAGTTATGCACATGGGAATGAATAATGTAAGTCACCTGTACATACTAAATGGTAAAAGACTGGGTAACACTGACATGGAAAAGGACCTAGGAATTTTAGTGAACAGCCAACTAATGGAGTCCTGTGTACAGTTCTGGGCTCCTGTGAACAAGGCAGACATAGCAGAGCTGGAGAGGGTTCAGAGGAGTGCAACTAAAGTAATAACTGGAATGAGTGGACTACAGTTTCCCTGAAAGATTATCAAAATTAGGATTATTCACTTTAGAAAAAACATGTACAGAGATCTCTCCCATCATCTATTTATCCCCAGGACTGTGACTGTGACAAGGGGATATCCTCTGCATCTGGGGGAAAGAAGGTTTGCACACAAACATAGAAGAGGATTATTTACGGTAAGAGCAGTGAAACTATGGAACTCTCTGCCTGAGGAGGTGGTGATGGTGAGTTCACTAAAAGTTCAAGAGAGGCCTGGATGTATATCTGGATTGTAATAATATTATAGGTTGTAGCTACTAGAGATGGGTCGTTGATCCATAGAGTTATTCTGATTGCTTGATATGAGTTGGGAAGGAATTTTTTTCCCCTTAAGTGGGGAAAATTGGTTTCTACCTAACAGTTTTTGTTTTTTTTTGCCTTCCTCTGGATCAACTTGCAGGATGACAGGCCGAACTGGATGGACAAATGTCTTTTTTCGGCCTTATAAACTATGTTACTAATGATCATTGGGGGATGACAGGAGTCAGACACCCACCAATCTGACATTGATCATGAGGATAGGTCATCAATATTAAAATCATATCAAAATATGGTTAAAAATCTGATTATCAAATTATATTTCTAGGATATATCTACTATAAATTATGGTGCAATCTGAAATTGTCAGAGAGCTGATGACTTTGTGCACATGATTACCCAACCTCTAGTCACATGACTAAGAAGTGGGCTAGATGGTCCTGGCCTAGACCCTTTAAAATTTCTCACGAGCACATACAAACCTACAAACCTAGATTGTAGATCTGATTGACTTGCTGTCCCAGCATCAATCTCTTTCTCTCACCGATCTAATTGTTAAGTGATTCATTAGTTTATCCTTGTTTTTTCTGTACTGTCTTGTCTCCTTGCTGGTCTAAATTTTCTCATACATTTCAAGTACCCCTTGCCTGTATGCTAAAGGTTATGCCTGTTGTATGCTAGAAAGCAGTGTACATCTGTTAGTGCTTGTGCATTTGTAACCTGGGGGCCCCGTCAGCCTTACTGATGGACGGTGGCAGCATTGTGTGTGGATGAGAGATTTGGGGGTTGCTTAACACCTTTGTAGCCTAATGTGTTGTGGCGAGTGTGAAAGCGAGTGTGGAAATGGAGTACCCCGTACATTCATGTCCAAGGTTACAGGTAGGGATGAGCGAACCACTCATATAACCCCCTCTAACCTCCTAGGAGAAAACTTAACTCTTTTTTTTTTTTTTTTTTTTCATTCCCTCCTTATAAAGCTCTCGAATGCAATGACTGCAATAATAAATTATGTCTGAGTGGGTAAACGCACGTTTGACAATGTTAACGTAGAGCATGTTTAAAAGCACACCAAGCTGCCATATGTGTTATGCTTTTTCATACTCCAATGCTTCAAAAATTGTACCATATCGGGGGCAGATGATGTCTAAACACACTGTGTGTTAGGGAATAAAAAAGAGTGCCTTGGGGGGGGGGGGGGGGCAAGTATCCGAAAATTATGCCTTGACAGGGACAGAATTCCTGTCTGTACAACATGCACAAGTGTTGATTGCCAGAAAAAAAATTAGCTAGTTGTGACCCTAAAAATTCTTCTGTTTAATTAGGAGCAGCAGCAATGCAGTGTGGATGTGGATAAGGTACGGATATAGTGGCATGTGGCCGCAATAGTAGCAGCAGCAGAAACAGCATAGCATGGAACATACAAGGTTGTTTATGGGTAGTAGTAGCTATAGTAATAGTAGTAGTAGTGATGGTAGCAGGTTACACAGCTCAAGGCCTGCCCCCCCCGACACTGCCCCAGTGGCAGATCCAGAGCCTGGTCTTTGGAGGGGCACTTCCCCCAGGAATAGGCGATCATGGGGCCCCTGTGTCCCCGTCCACCTTCAAGCCACACCCACACACAACCCCACCCATATATCGCACCCATACATCCAAGGACATCTCCCACACGGCCCTCCACTATGTAGTTCGCCCGCCACACTGCCCCCCACTGAGTAATTTGCCCCCCCAAGTTAATTTTGCCCTCACACAAGTTAATTTTGCCCCAGACAGCCCTGCATTATGCAAGTTGCCCCCACTAAGTAATTTGCCCCCACACTAAATAATTTTGCCCCCACATGTCCCTCCATTATGTAGTTTGCCCGCCACACTGACCCCCACTGAGTAATTTGCCCCTCCCCCACAAGTTAATTTAACCCCCAGACAGCCCTGCATTATGTAATTTGCCCCCACACTAAGTAATTTTGCCCCCACATGGCCCTCCATGTAGTTTGCCCGCCACACTGACCTCCTACTAAGTAATTTGCCCCCACACAAGTTAATTTTGCCCCCAGACAGCCCTCCATTATTGCCCCCCCCCCCTTCCCCGTACTTGTGTCGCTGATTCCGGCCAGCTCGCTCCCCAGCACCAGCTGGAGGTACCCTTTCCTTAAATCCAGTCTCTGTGCATGGGCGTCCGCAGAAATTTTTCCGGGGGGGGGGGTAATAATTTTAGTGACATCCATGCTCTGCTTGTTTCTGAGAATGTAATGAAGGGGGGCGACGTGATGGAAAAGCTTAAATGTATATTAGAAGTGCCATAACAGGAACATATTGAAAATATTTATTTTTTGTGAACAACAGAAAACTGGTCAATTAAATAAAGGCTTTGGATCTGGGGGCTGGGCCGAGAGTAGATGGATGGGGCGTGAATTAATATAAATTAAATTTAAATTTCATAACATTAAAGGTTTAGTTTATTTCAAGATAGAAAAGCATAAAAAGATGCACCTAAGGTTTTTGAGGAGAAAAATAAGAAAACAATTATTTTTAACCAGAAGGTAAGCATTTGGTGGGATTTGAACTAATGGTGGCCTGTGGATGGCACTGTTTTGGGGGGGATCTGTGGATGGCACTGTTTTTTTGGGGGAATCTGTGGATGGCACTGTTTTTGGGGGATCTGTGGATGGCAATGTTTTTGGGGGATCTGTGGATGGCACTGTTTTGGGGGATCTGTGGATGGCACAGTTTTTTGGGGGAGGATCTGTGGATGGCACTGTTTTGGGGGATCTGTGGATGGCACTGTTTTGGGGGGATCTGTGGATGCACAGTTTTTTTGGGGAGGATCTGTGGATGGCACTTTTTTTTTTGGGGGGATCTGTGGATGGCACTGTTTGGGGGGAATGTGGATGGCACTGTTTTGTGGGGGATCTGTGGATGGCACTGTTTTGGGGATCTGTGGATGTCACTGTTTTGGGTGGGGATCTGTGGATGGCACTGTTTTGGGAGGGATCTGTGGATGGCACTGTTTTGGGTAGGGATCTGTGGATGGCACTGTTTTGGGTGGGGATCTGTGGATGACACTGTTTTTTTGGGGGAGGGATCTGTGGATGGCAATGTTTGGGGGGGATCTGTGGATGGCACTGTTTTGGGGGGGGATCTGTGGATGGCACTGTTTGGGGGGGGGGAAGTGGATGGCACTGTTTTGGGGGGGGGGATTTGTGGATGGCACTGTTTTGGGGGATCTGTGGATGTCACTGTTTTGGGTGGGGATCTGTGGATGGCACTGTTTTGGGGGGGGGATCTGTGGATGGCACTGTTTTGGGTAGGGATCTGTGGATGGCACTGTTTTGGGTGGGGATCTGTGGATGGCACTGTTTTTTTTGGGGGGAGGGATCTGTGGATGGCAATGTTTGGGGGGGATCTGTGGATGGCACTGTTTTGGGGGGGGATCTGTGGATGGCACTGTTTTGGGGGGGGATCTGTGGATGGCACTGTTTTGGGGGGGGGATCTGTGGATGACTTTTTTACAGACCAGACTCTGAGAAACAAGCTGGATGGAGCCGCACTCTATGATATCCTTTCTCTATTATAGATTGGTAAATATTACCCCCACCTCACCATCCCTCCACCTCCCCCCTCCCTCCTCGATAATTCACTGTTCTGCCTTGTTCCATGCTCGACTCTTACCATCATCTTCCACACATCCCCCACTTTTTCACATTTATACAAGCATTTCACTTCCACACAACTTTAGCCTAACTGTTTCGTTCTTATAGTATCCCACCACTTTATTACACACACCCTTCTTTATAGACATATACACACATCATTAGTACCTAGCGGATCTTTCCCATACTATATATCGTGACCACGCATGCGCCTTCCTATACTGACACAATCGGCGCTATCTTTAGTTATCCCCATGCCAGCAACTTCACGGCCGCCATCTTTGACGACGCGGACATGCGCAGTATGCGCTACGTCCGCCATCTTGGTACGTCTGGACATGCACAACCAGTGCAATCCCGCGCACGCGCATCTACACACGCCCTGGAGGCCAGGCTACACAGTGACGCACTTCCGGTCTGACGTATGGGTGAGTGACTCATCCCCCACGCCGCGCACGCCCCCAGCGCTACTACACATGCCAGTAAGTGCCTATAAAAAGCGTGCTTTCCAGCAGCTCAGCATGGCGGATCACATACAGGCATACAGCCCCATATCAGAAAGATATCTCCGCCCACAGGGCCATAGAGCCCTCTTATACGCCACAGTGGCTATTCCATTACATGCAGTGCGGCTCATCCAGGTAAGGCCTCTTTCACACTTGCGTTGTGAAGATCTGGCGTGCACTTCCGTCGCCGGAATGCACGCTGGATCCGGCACAACACAAGTGAACTGAAAGCATTTGAAGACTGATCAGTATCAAAATGCTTTCAGTGTTACTATGGCAGCCAGGACACTACTAGCGTCCTGGTTGCCATAGTAGCAGTGGGGAGCGGGGGAGTGGCATACTTACATTCCGTGCGGCTCCCGGGGCGCTCCTGAATGACGTCAGAGCGCCCCGCGCGCATGGATCATGTGATCCATGCGATCACGTGATCTATGCACTGGGGCACCCTGACGTCATCCTGGAGCGTCCCGGGAGCCGCACGGAATGTAGTATGCCGCTCCCCGCTCCCCTACTTTACTATGGCAACCAGGACTTTAGCGTCCTGGCTGCCATAGTAACCATTGACAAAAAGCTAAGCGTCGGATCCGGCGATGCGCGGAAACGACGTTTAGCTAAAGGCCGGATCCAGACTAATGCCCTTCAATGGGCATTAATTCCGGATCCGGCGTTGCGGCATGTCTTCCGGATTTTTGGACGGAGACAAATTCGCAGCATGCTGCGCTTTTGTCAACGTCCAAAAAACATTGACATACTGAACTGATGCATCCTGATGCATCCTGAACGGATTTCTCTCCATTCAGGATGCATGGGGATAATCCTGATCAGTAGCTTTCCGTCCTAGAGACCCGAGGACGGATCTATAGGACGGAAAGCTAAAACGCTGATGTGAAAGAGGCCTAAGAAATCATTTGAATATGTGATTCATATCTCTGTTTGTATTTTACACGATCCGTTACTGAATACTTAGCCCCTGAACTCATAGACTGCATGACATTTACTGGTTACTTCTAACCACCCCTAAAAAATTCTTACTGTAGGATTGGATAGTTCCTCAATCACATAACGTGCACAGAATTATGCATGTATTGTCCTATTGACTCTGGGGCTTTGTACATCAGAATGGAATCCATTAAGAGTATTGTATCTCTACCTCTGAACATGAACGCTGTTTCCCTCTATTCTGTTGCTCATATCCTATGTATGCACAGGCTGTATATTACCTAGGGAATCATGGGACCCCCCAGATTCTCCCCTTGTCCACAGTTACCCTTCCTTGATTGATTCAACCATACGCTGTAACCAGAGAACACACTGCTCCGACTGTATATCGGCTCTTCCAGACCACGGACCCAGTCCCGCGATCGAACCCACACGGATGTCTTTACCTATATGGATGTTACTAGTTTTCTTAATACTATACTGTACTTTAATGCACGATGACATATTTATATAGCTTCATGCTAAATATATTTTCTGATCTTGTTATAATTTTCAGTTTCCTGATTAAGGCTACGGCCGAAACGTCACTTTAACTATATGTTTACAAAGTGGCAAAACGCACATTGTTTATCAAGCTTTAATAAATCACGAAGCATCAAGTGTTGTCCAGGAACCTTATTCCTTATATACTAATCCTGGTGTGGGAACCTTTTCCTGTGATCCACAAGTAAAAGTGGAGTGTTACCCAACCCTTACAGAATTGATCTTCCCTTTTGGAATACACTCCAAGATGTCCACCTTCGCTTTCAACGAACAGGAGAGAGAACGAATCCTAGCTCAGGTGACGACATCCCGTGAGTTTCTACAAGTACCATCCTCCGACATAAAGAGTCGAGATCTGGAGAAGGAATCACGCAGACTGATTAACTATCAGCTATATAGAGCGACACTAGCACAATATGTACATGAAAAACGTATCCCTAGGGGGCTGCGGATGACAGCCAGACCCACCCTATTCAGAGAAGATACTACCTTTTGTGAGCAGTTCGAACAGATTTTAAACCGTTGCTCCTTTGATTTAATGACTTTGACTATTTCTTTTTTGCAAACCAACATCGTGAGACTGGAAGAACAGATACAGACGGCTGAGGAACAACTACAAGCAACTCTACCTACCACCGATTTTCTCACCCTTAAGTGAAAACTTACAGAAACACTCACCACCCACAAACATGAGGTGGAGAACCAAAAGAGGAAAAAGTTCCAAAGGGACGCAGAGGATTATCGCACAAACAGGGTATACCGCTGGCAATTCAACTCGTCTCAACTCCAGGAATATCAGAGAGAATACCCCTCTTCGTCCGAATCCTCCTTCTCCAGTAGGGAGAACCTATTCAGGAGGGAGAATCCATCACTCCCCTTCCTGGGACCCAGGAGAACCAGAGGCCGACGACCAAGACGGGAAGCATCTGGACCGGCTAGAGATTTCTCCCAAGGAAGAACAACCCGCTCCCAGGTAATGGACACTAGATCACAATCATTAGTGATTAATATCTCCTCCAGGACACTAACACCGACACAAGTACGGGTCCTCCAAAAGGGCCTGTCCTTCTGTCCCTCCTACAAATACGACACGTTCCAACTAGAGTTAGATTTACTCAGGTTTTTCAGAAATCTACGCTTAAAGGCCTTTTTTAGTAATAAAGACAAAGATTTACATGCCAGGGGCTCAAACATACGAACAGACCAGAGCCTAATTTCCATCAAGGATATAGGCCTAAGACTAAAAAGCACTTTCCATCCACCTAAGAACTCACACCCAGTGGAGACGTTTATATCCCTGGTCAACAGGGACATGGAGGTCTTCAGGAGAGACATTGAGATGAGCAGGTACAGCTGCCAATCCAATCTCGAACAGGAGGAACATGATGCCCTACAATCCCTACGCAAGAACAAGGACCTAACTATCAAACCCGCTGACAAAGGCGGGGCATTGGTAGTTATGAACAGACGTGATTACCTAGAGGAGATATATGGTCAGCTAAATGATAAAAGCGTATATGGAAGCCTTAAGAAAGACCCCACAGCAGACATAGCCCTCAAAATCGACCAGGTCCTCACTAAACATCACAACAAGGGCACCATAGACCAGGACACGGTTACCTTTCTGACAAAGTTACACCCCATTATTCCGGTACTTTACACCTTACCGAAGGTACATAAACAGCTCTACAAACCACCAGGCAGACCAATCGTGTCCTCATCAGACTCAATCCTATCTCCCCTATCCATATTCCTTGAAAAAATCCTCACACCAATAGTGAAAACTACCAAATCCTTCTTACTTGACACAACTACTTTTCTACAACTCATTAGGGATCTCAAACAAGTACCCCCCAATTCCATCCTAGTGACGTTTGATGTAGTTAGTCTCTACACCTCTATTGTCCACAACAAAGGTCTCACAGCCATTTCCAGACTGATAGAATCTTCTAACACGAACCCCAACATCACAGCACTATGTCTAGACCTCCTACAATTAGTTCTCACTGAGAACTATTTCCTATTCCGTGACACCTATTATTTCCAGAAACAGGGGACCGCAATGGGGGCCCATATGGCACCACCCTATGCCAACTGCTACATGGCAATGTTTGAGCATGACCATATCTACACAGACCCAGCCTTCCAACAATATGCCCAAACATGGAAGAGATACATAGATGATGTATTCTATATATGGTCCGGTCCACAAGATACACTAACAGACTTCCATTTCAGAATCAATGCTATCTGGCCTGAACTCAAATTCACACTACACCAGGATTTCTCTTCTATTAACTTTCTAGATATCATGATACACATGAAACCAGATGGATCCCTAAGCACAGACCTATACACCAAACCCACCGATCGCAATATCTTGCTACACTTTTCTAGCTTCCATCCACCCAATACAAAAAAATCATTACCACGGTCCATTACCAATTCAAAAGAGTGGACAGGATAGTAGAAGATCCCCCCACCAAAGAGACCAGACTCTTAGAGATGGCAACCAAGTTTAGAGATCGCGGTTATCCTGAAAAGGTCATAAGGGACTGCCTTACACCCAGGCAGGACCCTCCCAAATATCTAGGTAAGAGAATTCCTTTTGTCCACACATATCACCCTTTTGCAGGAAAAGTTAAGAACATTCTCAACCGCCACTGGGGCTTACTACACAAGGCATACCCTGTTATTGAGGAATTCGCCTCTCCATTCTTGCAGTGCAACAAGAGACCCAAAAACCTCAGGGATCTGCTTGTAAGAGCAGATGAGGGCTCCAACACTTCGAGATCTAAATAATTACTACTCAGAACCCAACGCAAGGGCACTTTTCCATGCCTGCACTGTATCCAGTGCTCACATGTCACAAAGGGTGACAAGGTTTATCACCCCTCATCAGGCAAGGGATACCCAATACGGGGCTTCTTTACTGTGACACCTCCAATGTAATATATGTTATAAAATGCCCCTGCGGGATTGCTTACGTAGGCGAGACCACCCAAAGTGTGAAGGACCGTATCTGTCAACACAAGTCCAACATTAGGTGTGAATTGAAACATCTCCTCATCCCGGCCCATTTTCTCATGAAACGCCACACCATCGCTCAACTACGTTTTAAGGTAGTTGAACAAATCCAAGCCCCCAGGAGAGGAGGAGACATTACCAGGATACTTAAGAACAGGGAAGCCTTTTGGATCCACCGTCTCCAGACGCTGGAACCCAAGGGACTAAACCGGGACTATGAACTCAGCTGCTTTCTATAGTTCACTCTATTTCATATGCTCATGTATCTAATCTCTTGATTTTAACAGACCAGATTCTGAGAAACAAGCTGGATGGAGCCGCACTCTATGATATCCTTTCTCTATTATAGATTGGTAAATATTACCCCCACCTCACCATCCCTCCACCTCCCCCCTCCCTCCTCGATAATTCACTGTTCTGCCTTGTTCCATGCTCGGCTCTTACCATCATCTTCCACACATCCCCCACTTTTTCACATTTATACAAGCATTTTACTTCCACACAACTTTAGCCTAACTGTTTCGTTCTTATAGTATCCCGCCACTTTATTACACACACCCTCCTTTATAGACATATACACACATCATTAGTACCTAGCGGATCTTTCCCATACTATATATCGTGACCGCGCATGTGCCTTCCTATACTGACACAATTGGCCCCATCTTTAGTTATCCCCATGCCAGCAACTTCACGGCCGCCATCTTTGACGACGCGGACATGCGCAGTATGCGCTACGTCCGCCATCTTGGTACGTCTGGACATGCACAACCAGTGCAATCCCGCGCACGCGCATCTACACACGCCCTGGAGGCCAGGCTACACAGTGACGCACTTCCGGTCTGAAGTATGGGTGAGTGACTCATCCCCCACGCCGCGCACGCCCCCAGCGCTACTACACATGCCAGTAAGTGCCTATAAAAAGCGCGCCTTCCAGCAGCTCAGCATGGTGGATCACATACAGGCATACAGCCCCATATCAGAAAGATATCTCCGCCCACAGGGCCATAGAACTCTCTTATACGCCACAGTGGCTATTCCATTACATGCAGTGCGGCTCATCCAGGTAAGAAATCATTTGAATATGTGATTCATATCTCTGTTTGTATTTTACACGATCCGTTACTGAATACTTAGCCTCTGAACTCATAGACTCCATGACATTTACTGGTTACTTCTAACCACCCCTAAAAAATTCTTACTGTAGGATTGGATAGTTCCTCAATCACATAACGTGCACAGAATTATGCATGTATTGTCCTATTGACTCTGGGGCTTTGTACATCAGAATGGAATCCATTAAGAGTATTGTATCTCTACCTCTGAACATGAACGCTGTTTCCCTCTATTCTGTTGCTCATATCCTATGTATGCACAGGCTGTATATTACCTAGGGAATCATGGGACCCCCCAGATTCTCCCCTTGTCCACAGTTACCCTTCCTTGATTGATTCAACCATACGCTGTAACCAGAGAACACACTGCTCCGACTGTATATCGGCTCTTCCAGACCACGGACCCAGTCCCGCGATCGAACCCACACGGATGTCTTTACCTATATGGATGTTACTAGTTTTCTTAATACTATACTGTACTTTAATGCACGATGACATATTTATATAGCTTCATGCTAAATATATTTTCTGATCTTGTTATAATTTTCAGTTTCCTGATGAAGGCTACGGCCGAAACGTCACTTTAACTATATGTTTACAAACTGGCAAAACATTGTTTATCAAGCTTTAATAAATCACGAAGCATCAAGTGTTGTCCAGGAACTTTATTCCTTATATACTCATCCTGGTGTGGGAACCTTTTCCTGTGATCCACAAGTAAAAGTGGAGTGTTACCCAACCCTTACAGAATTAACCCCCCCGTACTTGTGTCGCTGATTCCGGCCAGCTCGCTCCCCAGCATCGGCTGGAGGTACCCTTTCCTTAAATCCAGTCTCTGTGCATGGGCGTCCGCAGAAATTTTTCCGGGGGGGGGGGCATAATTTTATTGACATCCATGCTCTGCTTGTTTCTGAGAATGTAATGAAGGGGAGGGGTGACGTGATGGAAAAGCTTAAATGTATATTAGAAGTGCCATAACAGGAACATATTGAAAACATTTATTTTTTGTGAACAACAGAAAACTGGTCAATTAAATAAAGGCTTTTGATCCGGGGGCTGGGCCGAGAGTAGATGGATGGGGCGTGAATTAATATAAATTAAATTTAAATTTCATAACATTAAAGGTTTCTTTTATTTCAAGATAGAAAAGCATAAAAAGACGCACCTAGGTTTTTGAGGAGAAAAATAAGAAAAAAATTGTTTTTAACCATAAGGTGAGCATTTGGTGGGCTTTGAACTAATGGTGGCCTGTGGATGGCACTATTTTGGGGGGGATCTGTGGATGGCACTGTTTTGCGGGGGATCTGTGGATGGCACTGTTTTTTGGGGGAATCTGTGGATGGCACTGTTTTTTTGGGGGATCTGTGGATGGCACTGTTTTTGGGGGATCTGTGGATGGCACTGTTTTGGGGGGATCTGTGTATGGCACAGTTTTTTGGGGGAGGATCTGTGGATGGCACTGTTTTGGGGGGATCTGTGGATGGCACTGTTTGGGGGTGGGAATGTGGATGTCACTGTTTTTTGGGCGGGGATCTGTGGATGGCACTGTTTTGGGGGGATCTGTGGATGTCACTGTTTTGGGTGGGGATCTGTGGATGGCACTGTTTTATTGGGGGGGGGGATCTGTGGATGGCACTGTTTTGGGTAGGGATCTGTGGATGGCACTGTTTTGGGTGGGGATCTGTGGATGGCACTGTTTTGGGTGGGGATCTGTCGACGGCACTGTTTTGGGTGGGGATCTGTGGAATGGCACTGTTTCTTTTTTTTTGGGGGGGGATCTGTGAATGGCACTGTTGTGGGGGAGGATCTGTGGATGGCACTGCTGTGGGGGGATCTGTGGATGGCACTGTTGTGGGGGATATCTGTGGATGGCACTGTTGTGGGGGGATCTGTGGATGGCACTGTTGTGGGGGATCTGTGGATGGCACTGTTGTGGGGGATCTGTGGATGGCACTGTTGTGGGGGATCTGTGGATGGCACTGTTGTGGGGGATCTGTGGATGGCACTGTTGTGGGGGATCTGTGGATGGCACTGTTGTGGGGGGGATCTGTGGATGGCACTGTTGTGGGGGGTGGGGATCTGTGGATGGCACTGTTGTGGGGGGATCTATGGATGGCACTGTTGTGGTGGGGATCTGTGGATGGCACTGTTGTGGGGGGGATCTGTGGATGGCACTGTTGTGGGGGGGAATCTGTGGATGGCACTGTTGTGGGGGGTGGATCTGTGGATGTCACTGTTGTGGGGGGATCTGATCCCACCTAAGTGCCATCCACACTGATCCCCCATAAGTGACCCCCAACACTCAGAATTAATAGTGGTATAATAAAGTAAAGACCTTTTTTTCTTCAGAATCGCGCCACACTCCGGAGCCCAGTGCCGCCTCCTAGTTAATTTATTCACCTCACTTGCAGCTGACGTAATCTCGGGCAGTGCGTCTGCGTGAGATTACGGCGCTTCTCTTCAATTCTCTGTCAGCGCCAGTGAGGTGAGCAAATTAGCTAGTTTGCACATCAGACAGACACACACACAGGGGCAGACAGACAGACACACACACATGCAGGGGCAGACAGACAGACACACATGCAGGGACATACAGAGACAGACACACATGCAGGGACAGACAGGGACAGACACACATGCAGGGACAGACAGAGACAGACACACATGCAGGGACAGACAGAGACAGACACACATGCAGGGACAGACAGACACAGACACACATGCAGGGACAGACAGACACAGACACACATGCAGGGACAGGAAGACACACACAGGGACAGACAGACAGAGACACACACAGGGACAGACAGACAGAGATACACAGGGACAGACAGACAGAGACATACACACAGGGACAGACAGAGACACACACAGGGACAGACAGACAGAGACACACACAGGGACAGACAGACAGAGACACACACAGGGACAGACAGACAGAGACACACACAGGGACAGACAGACAGAGACACACACAGGGACAGACAAACAGAGACACACACAGGGACAGACAGACAGAGACACACAGGGACAGACAGACACACACAGGGACAGACAGACACACACAGGGACAGACAGACAGAGACACACCCAGGGACAGACAGACAGAGACACACACAGGGACAGACAGAGACACACACAGGGACAGACAGACAGAGACACACACAGGGGCAGACAGATAGAGACACACACACAGGGACAGACAGACAGAGACTCACACTGGGACAGACAGAGACGCACACAGGGACAGACAGACAGAGACACACACAGGGACAGACAGACAGAGACACACACAGGGACAGACAGACAGAGACACACACAGGGACAGACAGACAGACACACACAGGGACAGACAGACAGAGACACACACAGGGACAGACAGACAGATACACACACTGGGACAGACTGAGACACACAGGGACAGACAGACAAAAACACACACAGGGACAGACAGACAGATACACACACAGGGACAGACAGACACACACAGGGACAGACAGACAGAGACACACACAGGGACAGACAGACAGAGACACACACTTGGCCAGACAGAGACACACACGGGGACAGACAGACAGAGACACACACAGGGACAGACAGACAGAGACACACACTGGGACAGACAGAGACACACACAGGGACAGACAGAGAGAGACACACACAGGGACAGACAGACAGAGACAGGGACAGACACACATACACCATGGCCCTCAGAATGCACCTGGATCTGTGCTATAAACCCCCTTAATTGCACCAGATTCCAATCCACTTGAACCCCACTGCTCCTGAGTGCTCCACCTGCCACCTTCTTTTTAAAGAACAGGTTTACAAGAAAAGGATATCCGAACAGGATCATTGATGAAATGAACTGGAGAACTAAAATCGATTCAAAACATCATTAGTAACCACTTACAATCCGAATCATCATAAACTGAGGGAAATACTCAATAAACATTGGTATATACTAACAAACGACCCATACCTCAAATCAAACCTACCGCAGAAGCCACAAATCACGTTCAGAAAAACAAAATCATTAAAGAACATCCTGGCCCCAAGCAAACTGAAAAAGAAGATAGCCCCGGTCAACACAATCAATAAGGCCCCAAATCCGGTAGGCAGCTTCAGATGTGGCCATACCTTATGTAAATGTTGTTCTAATATCACTAATAAAACCAAAAGCTTCAAGATTAATGTTACAGGATAAACATTCAATAGCAAAAGTTTCATCAACTGCTCCACTACCTATGTAATATATCTTTTGGAGTGCGAATGTGGTCTACAATACGTCGGCAGAACCATCCAAGCCCTAAGAGAACGTATAAACAAACATCGTTCTAACATCAACAAAGGCTACTTAAAGCACAGTGTATCCAGACACCATCTGATGTTCCATAATCAAGACCCCTCAAAAATGTTGATTACTCCCATCGAACACATCGAAGCTCAGTGCCCAGATAGATATAGAACCCTACAAAAACGGGAAATGTTTTGGATTTTTAAATTCCATTCATTGGAACCTAATGGACTAAACAAGAGCCTAGAAAATCATTGTTTCTAACATCATTTATATGAGTGTATCTACAGAGAAATCCGTTCCCCCCCCCTTCCCCCCCATGGACCACTTACATACCACTACATAAAATTCTCTCCCCCCTGGGCCCCTAACACACTGCAGTAAGCCCAGTTTAAAGCTAACACCTCTAACATACCACAGTTAGTCTATTTCAAAACCAAATCTTTCCAACATCCCCTTATTTATTCACAATTCATGTATGTGTGTGTGTGTGTGTGTGTGTGTGTGTATATATGTATGTGTGTGTGTATATGTATATATGGATATGTACGTGTGTATATATATATATATTTTTTTTTATTATTATTATATTTTTTTCTTTCTTGCATATATATTTATCACTCATCATATATACATCGTCTATTTACATCACATCTTTCTCCCCCAGTCTTCAGTAACTTAAACAAGATGATAAATGGATCCCAACCATGCCCTATTTCATAGTAATTATTCCAAGTCTATACCACTGTAAATAATTTATTAATTGGTTCACACAGGCTCATTCAATGCTCAAAATATCTTAAGTAGGTCCATCCCATCCTCAATTCACCTCCCCAGTCTTGCCTACTAAACATCAAACTTCCATTCACCACAGCGTCCCGATAGCCACGCCCCCAGGCTTCGTTCCTCACTGATCTCTCCCTTCACTTGCTGGCTCCAGATCAGAGCGCTCCCCAGCCACGCCCCCTTTGCCCTCAATCCCCGTTTTAAAGCTCGAAGATAGTGCGCGCTCTTTTTGGCACCGCACATGACACGTGCAGCGTGCTGAGAAGCGCTGCACGCTGACCAGATCTTCCTGTCATCCGGATCCCTCCAGGTATTCTCTACTCTTCCTAACTCCATTACTCATCTCCATCTTCGTCCCTATTCATTCATACACATATGCTTTATATTAGAAACAATGTAATAATCATGACACAGGCAACAGTTACCATCATCTCTAACTAGTCCTTACCATTTACATAACACACCATATTTGCATAAGCTACCTCTATCTATATAACACAATCAGTTACTACCATCCAGGATTATAAATACTTGCAGTAATCACTATCTATCAAACCAGTTTTAGCTATATATTAATGTGTATGTGTGTGTGTATGTATATATATGTGTATGTGCGTGTGTGTATGTATAGCAGTCTATTTGGGCTGCATTTGTGGGAGGGGCGGAGGCTCTACTTAAACCAGGCACAGCCCCACCTAGGGGCGGGCGTTTCTCAGTTGCACAGGGGATGCTGGTGTGTCAGCAGGGTGCTCTTTCCTCTGCTAGGAGGTTTCTTTCATTACAGTATGGAGCTGAAATGGAGCTTTTTTTCTGCCCGTGGCTACCGTAGGGACGCGTGCGCCATTTACGTAAGTTAATCGAGCCGTGTCTGTCTTTCCGGCCGGCTGAAATCTGACTTTCTTGCGAGCGGAAGGCATCGCCGCAAAATCGTCCGCCTCAGGTTTGTTTTATCGGAGTTAATCGATTCCTTTCACTTTGTTTATTAGGTAACCTGATTCAGTTCCCCTTCTATCTCATGTGTTTTACGTTTACGTCGTTTCGCTTTGAAAAGTTGCTTCAGCCTGTACGCGGTAGGGAAGGTTTACCTGGGCTGCATGTGGTGTTAGGTTGGAGATTGGATGCAGCTGTTGCTTGTTACGGCTCTTGCCTATGGCAATCACTTCCCATGTGACCCGCCCCTCCCCCGCAATGCGTTTACACTTCAACTCTTTACGCCAGGTTCGCCCTGTCAGTTGAGACGCCGCCTTCTCGTGTCTGCTCTTTCAACATGCTCATTTTCGGAGCGGTGCTCTAGTCCGCTCTCGCATCACGTTTACGCTCCACGCATGGTCACAACAGCGGGTAAATCTGTCTTATTCTCTGTGCATTTATTTATTTTCTGTCATCCTGTGTTTTGCACTCATACCCCTTTTGCCTTTATATGTTTGCTTGCACCACTCAGACCGGTGTCACATTGCAAGAACGCGTTCATGTCACCGTCACAGTTTTTGTTTATGCCTCGTTCACTGCAGGCTGCGGTCATACCAAATTTTACGCTTGGCCTATTGCCAGAGTTGGGGTTCACACTACCGCTGTGACTCCGGGATTTTACTTTCACGTTTACGTCCAATGTTCCCGGCCATCCATGGACGCATCTCACGTCGGCTGTTACAGCAAGTTAATACTCCTTTCACGCTCCAGCTGAGTTCACACATTTGCTGTTACATCTAGTACTACACTCCATTCTCCGCTAGAACCGCGTCCATACGTTCGCTGTCGCTGCGCTATCCTATTCCGCTCACATTCAGGTCGGCAACTCATTCCAGCTCCACAGTCACCCATCTGCTGGCACACCATGCTCCCATTCAAGCCACATTCTCCTGTTGGTTTCTACGTCACGGTTGTTTTACTCGATAGTCACACTGAGGCAGTTGGTGGCTCCGGTGCCACTCTCCTGTCGAACATAACAGGCATCAATGGTCATTTCCTTTACATCTGGTTTCTGCGCGTATACATCAAGTGGGTCGTTTCTCTAGTTGCAAAAAATAAAATAAAAATCTTGTCTGCTCTGCTTTACTTCTGGTTTGTATTCACTAAGATTGCTCCCACGGCCCCAGTTCAATAAACAGCCTCTCAGCTGAGGCCAGTGGGTCATTAGGGTCGAGCTTCCTACTCACTACGGTTTCTTTCAAGTTTCAGTTGTTTGTCGCGACAAGGGACTTGACTTTGCAAATCGCATGCCTCAGGTTTTGGTTGTTCTCTCTTCTCCGGTTCCTATTCCACGTTTGCATTTTTAAGTTTTATGGTTGGGTTCGGTTTTTATGCTTATGTCCGTGGTGCGGATTACTAATGTCCATACCTGTCAGCAATCACGTTCCTTTCCAGGCCACGTTTAGACGTCCCAATCATCCTAGTTGCTGCTTTTTCCATCATGTCGGGCCCGTTCTTATTTACCTTCACCCATCACGTACATCTAGGACGGCCTCATGGCCCCGGGGGCCCCTTACTTGCTGGGCCGCAAGGCCGCCGCGGCCCCTTGATTTCTTTGGCCTCATGGCTGCGGAGGCCCCATGACTGCTTTAGCCTCAGGGAGCAGGGATTCCATGACCGCTCCGACCCTATGGTGTCGGGGGCATGACGACCGCTTCGGCCCCTCGGCGTCAGGGTCTCGCGGACTACCTTGACCTCACGGCTTGGGGACCTCATGACTGCTTTAGTCTCATGACTGCTTGGTCTCATGGCGCTGGGGGTCCCATGACCGCCTTGGGCCCATGGCGCTAAGGGCCCCATGTCTGCTTGGCTGCTTGCCTTGTGGGCCCCATGGCTGCTTGGCCACCTGACTCAAGGTCCTCGCGATTTCTGTGGCCTCATGCTTTGGCCCATGTTTGCTTTCGCTTCATGGCTATGGGGGCCCCCTATGGTGGCTCGGGTCTCATGGCTTGGGGGCCCATATGATTACTTGGCCTCAGGATTGGGGGGCCCCATGTTCACTTTGCTTCATGGCTTGGGGACCCCATGACTGCTTGGCCTCATGGCGTTGAGGGCTCGCTGATTGCTTCGGCTCCATGGCTCGGGGCTCGAAGGCTGCTTCGCCCCATGGCTTGAGGGCTCAGCGACTGCTTCGGCTCCATGGCTTCGGGGCAAGATGACCGCTCGGCCTCATGGCTTCGGGGCACGATGACCACTTCGGCTCCATGGCTTCGGGGCACGATGACCGCTCGGCTCCATGGCTTCGGGGCACGATGACCGCTCGGCTCCATGGCTCGGGGCACGATGACCGCTCGGCTCCATGGCTTCGGGGCACGATGACCGCTCGGCTCCATGGCTTCGGGGCAAGATGACCACTTCGGCTCCATGGCTTCGGGGCAAGATGACCGCTCGGCCCCATGGCTCGGGGCACGATGACCACTTCGGCCCCATGGCTTCGGGGCACGATGACCACTTCGGCCCCATGGCTTCGGGGGCATGATGACCGCTCCGGCTCCGTGGCTTCGGGAGCATGATGACCGCTTCGGCCCCGTGGCTTCGGGGGCACGATGACCGCTTCGGCCCCGTGGCTTCGGGGGCACGATGACCACTTCGGCTTCATGGCTTCGGGGGCATGATGACCGCTCCGGCTCCATGGCTTCGGGGGCATGATGACCGCTTCGGCCCCGTGGCTTCGGGGGCAAGATGACCGCTCGGCCCCGTGGCTTCGGGGCAAGATGATCGCCGGGGCACGATGACCGCTCGGCTCCATGGCTTCGGGGCACGATGACCGCTTCGACTCCATGGCTTCGGGGGCACAATGACCGCTTCGGGGGCACAATGACCGCTTCGGGGGCACCATGACCACTTCGGCTACATGGCTTCGGGGGCACCATGACCACTTCGGCCCCACGGCTTCGGGGGCACCATGACTGCTTCGACCCCATGGTTTCGGGGGACCGACGACTGTTTTTCGTCCTGCCTGGCGGTTTACCCGGTGGGTTGAACTTCCGTGCATCCAGGTTGATTTGACCCATATGTTGCACACCCATATCTGCTTCTTTGTTCATCCGGGCGCAGGCCACTTTTCCAAAGTCTGTCGGTGGCGGATCCATTGTCTGCCACGCTTCCCCAGGCGTACTCTTCCTTAATGGAGCTCAGCCTGGTTAGGGTCACCTGCCATGCGCGTCAGGCGATTTTTTTTTCCAGTTACATTAGCCGGTCCGGTATTCAGGCCAGACCCTCGGTTTTAATTATCATAGTTATAACTTCCCGCGGTCTGCCAGCTAGGTATCGCACGTACATACGCATTCGTTCTGCATACCACAGGCGGTATCGCCGCGCGGCTCCACCCACCAGGCAGTCCTTGCCATTGCGCTCCCCTGTTCTTCTAGTCTCCTCGGCAAACATAATTTTTATTCACCATTTTGTTCTGCTTCACAGTCGTAATTCCCTTGGCTGGTCTCTCTTTATCACCACATAGCTTTCCACCAGACTCCCCTCTTATGGCACCACTCTGCCTGCTGGTTCCACCGTCGCTTTGCTCTCTCTGCCGGGCACTTGCTTTACTGCCTGCTCCCTCGGCCGGAGAATCTTTTACCGCACAGCTACCTTCACCGGATAGCCGGATATGCTTACTCTCCGGGTTTAGTCTTTCCTACTGTCCCTCTTCTGGACAGACTTCTTCTGGCAAACTTTGGGTGCCGCATGGATTCTTTCCATTTGCTCCTCATTTCTGCATTGCTTCCTTCGCTGGTCACTCCTTGTTACCATTCCGTTCTCCCTGCGTAGACTTAATCGTGGTACATTCAGGATGGGCGGCGGCGCTGCTGCCGCCACATACAACGTATCATTATTGTCATTGGAGCGTCGGCCACCCCCGGGTGTCATAGCTCTTGTTCATTCTGTTAGGCCTTTGTTCTCTAACTCAACGCCCTCAGCCCATTACATCCTAATCATCCACATTCAATTATTTATGTCACACTTAGGCTTCTGTTTTAAACCTATTGCCTGTACTTGTTGCATTCTTAACCCCACGTTTTCAATCACCATAGTTGGTTGCCCGCTTATGTTTTTCTCACGTGCAACAATCAATGTGGCCAGCTCACAAACTTCTGCCTGGTCGACAGATCGCCTGTCTGGCTATGCTC
The DNA here is from genome assembly GCA_033119425.1 of Bufotes viridis. Taxonomy (NCBI): domain Eukaryota; kingdom Metazoa; phylum Chordata; class Amphibia; order Anura; family Bufonidae; genus Bufotes; species Bufotes viridis. Next base: position 80,239,728 of record CM065595.1, read on the forward strand.
CCCCCCAGGACCAGACGCAAATTCCAGAGTTCAAGTCATTGGTGTCATCGGCCACCTACTTTCAGGTTCTCGTACCGAATGACTCTCTTCATTAGGTGTCACCGGCCACGTTGGTCTGGTCTCGTGTTCACGATATGCGCCTGTCAGGTTTTTCAGGAAACGTAGTCATTTTAAGTATCGCATATCACATCGGTTAGGCCCATGGTGTAATCCCGCCTGTTCTTTCTTTAGGCCACTTTTTAGGCATTTTCTTGTTTACCCCTCATATTGTCATTTGCATTACCATGCCGATTACCTTTTCAATCAGCCAGGTCTGCGAACTTAATCGCTAGCAGCTTACCGCAATTGCACTCCTTCACTCGCGTGAGGGCATCGACAGGATTCCATATACTACGTGCTTACCTTATTGCTTTACATCCTCTCCTGGCCTACATGGTATTTTTCGGGCCCTTCTTTACATAGCGTAGACAGTTAGGCTCAGTTCTCCGGTCCCATAAGTCTAGGGGGAATTTGTCAGTGCTCGAATTTGTCGTTGACTTAGGTACCCGAACTTCGTGGGAGACATTGCTTCACAGTCTGGATCAGGGGTTTCTTTGTACAGGCCATTCAAGTCTCTTTTCACCCTACATGTCTGGTTTTTGCCACCCTTTTATAGGCCTACCCACGGACATGGCTACGGGCACACCACTAGCCATTTAGTTAGGTAAGATGGTTCTTGCAGTTACGGTGGGTCTCGGTGTTCATCCCACTAGGGCTCTTCGGCTTTCGTGTCCGTAGCCCTGACCACAAGTATAGCAGTCTATTTGGGCTGCATTTGTGGGAGGGGCGGAGGCTCTACTTAAACCAGGCACAGCCCCACCTAGGGGCGGGCGTTTCTCAGTTGCCCCACCCTCCCTCCCCTTCTTTTTCACTTCTACAGGGTAGGCCACCCTTTTATAGGCCTACCCACGGACATGGCTACGGGCACACCACTAGCCATTTAGTTAGGTAAGATGGTTCTTGCAGTTACGGTGGGTCTCGGTGTTCATCCCACTAGGGCTCTTCGGCTTTCGTGTCCGTAGCCCTGACCACAAATATATGCATGTATATGTGTGTAGGCGTATGGTTGTGTATGTATGTGTATGTATGTGTATATGTGTGTATGTATATGTATGTGTGTATGTATGTATGTATGTATATGTGTATGTGTGCGTGTGTATATGTATGTATATATATGTATATATATATGTATATGTGTGTGTGTATGCAGTTGCCAGTCTTTCTTTCCACCACTGCATCCTTCCACACCAGCTCTTAACCTAAGTCCCTATCCATTCCAACCACAGCCAGGATCACCACAACATCTACAGGAGACATCTACAAAGTGCACGATATTAAGGATACAGGTACTTTTCAAGTCCTACCATTTATCATTCATTCTTTACTAAAATGAAATGTTGACCTATGGCTAGGTCCGTTTATTTATGTAATGACACTGTATTATGGCCACATTCAGCCCTTGTAATGAACTGTCTAATATTTTATAATAATTTATAATGTTTAGATACTCACATATATGAAAATGTGTTCTTTCTTTTATCAATTGTCATATGATAAGATCATCTAGTAACTACTATGAATTTTATTTATATATTTATTACTTTTTATATATTTACTTATACATTTTACCATACAATTAACTGTTTTCTAATGTAATCAAAATATTTTAATTTTATCAATTTATTTAAAGTTTTGTACCACTACATGTGTTTTTTAGACTTGATAAAGGGGTCTTTGGTGCCCCGAAACGCGTCGTCTATGCAATCAAGACATTGTTGTATCCATACCGTGGTCTCGTCCTTGCGCCTAGTGTCTATCTGCTCATCACACAATCAACAAGTGGTAGACGAGCTGTTCCCTTACACTTTACAATATACCAAAGTGGCGGACTGGCCCACGCCCATGGTTATTCAGGACACGTTACGGCAGCATCGACTATTGTGACCATAAACCTCCTACTTGTGACCCTTCACAAAAGTGGACTGTTTTGAGCGGAAATCTACCAGGTGAGTAAAACTAACTCAACCTAGATAGATAAGACGAATATATTTTCTTCATCACTACCTATGAGCGCCTTTCTGTTCTTCCATTTGGCCATCAAACCCTCATATCTGAGCTGCCCCTCACCTGCTCTCCATGAAGCTTTGTGGACTCCAGGACTGCTGCAGCACAGCCTCCCTCACTGAGCAGCCTGCAGGCACACAGCCCCTCCTCCCTCCACAAGCTGCTGCTGCTGTTGGGGTTTGTCCATGTGACTATGAAGGAGCATGTGACCAGTGATGTCACAGACCTCCTTCTAGCAACTACATTCTACCCATGGATCTGCCGAGACTCCAGCTATCTTGTTCTCAGAACAAGATAGCTGGGGCCCGGGGCCCCTGAAGGTAAGGGACAGGCTGCAGAAGAAAGAGGGGGAGGAGCACTGGGCCCCAGAGCCGGCTGCCACAATAAAAAAAAAAAAAGTTTCAGGACTGGCCGGGCCCCCCCAGGGTCCGGGCCCCTTACTGGGGTATGGGCTGTACCCCCCTTATGGCGGCCCTGGATGGTAGTGGTAGTTGTGGCAGATGTATTGCGTTACTAGTGGTGGCATGATAGCGGTGGTGGCATGATTAAGGCAGAATCAGGAGTAGCAGCCATACAGAACATGATGGTTGGCAGGTCGCAGCAGTGGCCTGATGGCGGCAGTGACATGATGAAGACAGAGGCAACAGACATACAGAACCTGATGGTTAGCAGGCCAGAACAGTGGCATGATGGTGACGGTGGGATGATGGAGGCAGCAACAGCAGCTGTACAAAACACGATGGCTGTCAGGTCACAGCAGTGGCATGATGGAGGCGGTGGCATGATGGCGGCAAGAAGCAGGCAGCAACAGTGGCATGATGAGGCACTGTCAGCAAGGCCAGATCTATTTATCAGACTTAGCCAGTGCAGTGTGAAAGTCCTCCCCAACTCTGGCTTGGTTCATTTTGACAAATTGATGTTTAGAATACTGGCGGAGGGCAAATTGGTTCATTTGGGTGTCACAGCGTCCCCCTGCAGCTCTGAAAATCCTCTCCAAGATGACACTGGAAGCTAGACAAGAAAGAGAGCAGGCTGTGCTAGTTCGGGCCACTGTTCTAGTCTGCCTGCCCAGAAATCCATGGGGTCAGGGAACAGGGTATGCACCAGTGACTGTCCAGAGTTTAGGTAGGCCTGAACCTGTAAAAAGCTGGTGTGGCTATTGTTGCCCAGACCACCTCCCTTCTCCACTGATGTTGCCTCCTCCTCAACATCCCGATTCAGCTCCCAGGTCCAGTCCAGCACACAATCGTCCTTGGAGTCCTCGTCCTCCCTGCCGCTTTTATCAGACTGAGATATTATGGTGGGCTCCTGGGTCCCCCACACCTGCTCTGCATTTTCCCCGACTGCCAAAACCGCCAATGCCGTGGATACAGGTGCCACTATTACCACCATCATCAACACAGCTATGCATGTGGTTCCCAGCTTGCTTGACAACATCTTCCTCACGGCAGCCCAAATGGTGACGGCTTTCATACAGGGAGACTCTCTTGACTATCTTCTATAGGGTGTGGTGAGGTTTTCTTGCCTCTTTTTGAGAAAAAGGAAGGCACCTAACTGGGAAGGGGCAGTAAAGACTGAGAGAGCTCCACTAAAAAGTATTCTTTAGGGCTGCAAGGAGGAGGATCAGGAGGAACACTGTGACCCCTGAATCCATGGAAAGAGTTGAACTCCAAAATCACCTCCAAGTCATCCTGCTGCGACCTAGAAGAGGACTGAGCAATCCAATCCACAATCTCATCCTCTTTCTCCTCAACGTTAATGTAGCGCCTTTCCCGAAGCCAGCAGGCCTACTACTACTACTTGTAACAGGATAGCTGGTGCTGCTACTACCCACATTCTGGATTTTCGCTCTGGGATTTTTGTTTGGAACCCTTCCATAGCCCGGACATATTTGGGCTCTCAGATAACATTTTGCGTTACTTTGTGTACTGGTATAGTAATCACATACATGCTTATTTTAATAATTTCAACCACCAACCATATATACACTGAATAAAAATATAAACACAACACTTTCGGTTTTGCTCCCATTTTGCATGAGCTGAAATCAAAGATCTGAAACATTTTCTACATACACAAAAGACCCATTACTCTCAAATATTGTTCACAAATCTGTCTAAATCTGTGTTAGTGAGCAATTCTCCTTTGCTGAGATAATCCATCCCACCTCACAGGTGTGGCATATCAAGGTGCTGATTAGAGAGCATGAATATTGTCAAGTGCGCCTTAGACTGCCCACAATAAAAGGACACTCTGAAATGTGCACAGTTTTGCCTTACTGGAGGGGGGTGTCAGAAAACCAGTCAGTATCTCGTGTGGCCACCATTTGCCTCACGCAGTGCAACACATCTCCGCCACATAGACTTGATCAGGTTGTTGATTGTGGCCTGTGGAATGTTGGTCCACTCCTCTTCAATAGCTGTGCGAAGTTGGAGAATATTGGCAGGAACTGGACCACGCTGTCATATACGCCGATCCAGAGCATCCCAAACATGCTCAATGGGTGACATACCCAGTTAATATACTGGCCATGCAAAAACTGGGGTGTTTTTAGCTTCCAGGAATTGTGTACAGATCCTTGCAATATGGGGCCGTGCATTATCATGCTGCAACATGAGGTGATGGTCGTGGATGAATGGCACAACAATGGGCCTCAGGAGATCGTCACAGTATCTCTGTGCATTCAAAATGCCATCAATAAAATGCACCTGTGTTCTTTGTCCATAACATACACCTGCCCATACCATAACCCCACCGCCACCATGGGCCACTCCATCCACAACGTTGACGTCAGCAAACCGCTAACCCACACAACACCAAACACGCTGTCTGCCATCTGCCCTGAACAGTTAAAAAACGTGACTTATCCGTGAACAGAACACCTCTCCAACATGCCAGACACCATTGAATGTGAGCATTTGCCCACTCAAGTTGGTTACGACGACGAACTGCAGTCAGGTCCAGACCCCGATGAGGACGACGAGCATGCAGATGGTCGTTCGCAGCAGTGCAAATAGGATGAATAGTTGAGGAAAAAATTAAAGAGTCCAGAATGTTGAAACAGCTTTATTTGCATAAACTTTCATCAGGGAACAATCTTTCAACTTTATCTTTGTTACCTGCAGGCTTTGGCATTAATTTCTCGCAGACAAACACATTCAGCTCTGCTACATCTGTACTCTTTAGTTCTCCTGTACTGAATGGATTAAACAGAAACTTTTTCTTTGCTTCTGCACTTAGCTTTCTGTAGTCTGACTCTGTATTTATCTTTATCTGTATCTTTTTCTTTATCTGGATCTTTATTCAAGGAATCCTTACTCCTGACTCTGGAGGCAGTCAGCTTAGGCTTCCGGGCCCAGCTGAGCAGACAGGCTCTGCTGGCTGGAACACAGCCTTCCCCTTGCAGGGGGTAATCTATTCTGACCTTCACTAACTAACACCTCCCTCTCTAGAGAGGGCTAGAATGGATAGAAGACTCCACTCTAGGCAAACTAGCTCTGCTTAAGTGCCGGCATCTGCTGGTAAGCCAGGCACATTGCATGTTTACATAACATGTCAGAGAAATACAACTACACATTGTGCAGGACCCGACCATAAATACATATGGTGACAAAGGATCATCCATAGGAGATAGTGGGGAAGTGCAAAAAGGTGGTAATGCAACTCTGGGGCATTATAAAGGAAACCAGTTAGAGCCAACAAAGACTATCACTGGCAATGGTATATGGTCATTAAGGGATTTAAATAGAGCGTCAAGTGCCTGGACCAGAACCTGATAGGTCTATTGACTTGGGGCTCCTTTAGTCAGAAACAGTAGAAAACAGGATGAGCTAATCAGCCCACTGCTAATCTCCCCAGCACATGCCATGCATTTCATCCTGTTACTAAGGATGTGGTCTCTTCACCCGGGGGCGTGGCTCAGCAGCTCTTTATGCTCGGTGCGGCCATTCCGAGGCTGAGGATCGTGCCGCCAGAGCCCAGACAGGTAAGTTTATTTCATCCCCCTCCCCTTTTAAGAGGGGCCACCGGACCCTCAACACAAAGAGCAGGTTTGGATGGAACAAGGAGAGTGAACATGCCAAGCAATGACCTATGTCCTTTCTTCAGCACCGTATCCCTTCCAATGGATAATGTACTGAAGAGAACCCTAGACTCTCCGAGAGTCAAGAGTTTTTTGTACCTCGTACTCTAAATCACCTTCAATTACAACTGGATCAGGAGGTTTAGTTGGGAAGAATCACAGGACGAATGTACTTCTTAAGTAAAGATTTGTGGAACACATTATGTACCCTGAACTCAGAAGGTAATTGAAGACAGAACGATACAGGGTTTATTATAGAGGTCATCTTATATGTACCTATAAATTTAAGGAGCAAGTTTACCAGATGGTATCCAAAGGTGCAAATCCTTAATAGAAAGCCTTCGGTGAATAACTTCGGTGTTTGATTTTTAAACTGAAAAAAAAAAAAAACATTTTAAAACTTGGATCTGAACTTGGCTTCGGTTCAGAGGTACCAATCGGAACCAAAGCAGAGTTCGGATCCAGGTTTTAAAATGGTTTCTCAGTTTAAAAATCAAATACCGAAGTTATTCACTGAAATCTCGCCGCTGTCTCGCCTCCATCGGAGGCCATACATTTTAATGCTGTATGGAGACAGGTCTCCGTACAGCATTAGGCCTCATGCACACAAACGTATTTTGGGTCCGTGTCCGAGCTGCATATTTTGCGGCTCGGGCGCGGCCCCATTCACTTCAATGGGGCTGCAAAAGATGCGTGTGCTGTCCGCGTCCTTTGCTCCGTTCCGTGGCCCCACAAAAAAATTAGAGCATGTTCTATTCTTGTCCGTTTTGCGGACAAGAATAGGCATTTCTACAACAGGCCGCGTTCAGTTCCGCAAATTGTGGAATGGAACGCAGAACAGCTTCCGTGTTTACGAACCGCTACGCGGTTTACAGACCGCAAAACACCTACGTGCATGAGGCCTTAATCCGAAGTTTTGAACAAAGGGACTTCAGATCTAGCATCTGAAGCTTGCTTCGGTCATGCCTTAATTATGGCTTGCACTTTAGCAGGATTCATAGAGAAACTTTGGGGTGACAGGATATAACCCAAGAAGGAGACATCTCTTGCACCAAATTAACATTTGCTTAGTTTAGCAAACAGTATATGGTCCCTAAGTTTTTGAAGGTCCTTTCTCAAATCAATAACATAAAACCAATCATAAGAAAAAATATATATATTGTCAGGTTATATAACAAACTGACCCAGGAACTCTTGGAAAATATCATTTACAAGGTTTTGAAACACAGCTGGGGCGTTACACAGCCCAAAAGTCATCACAAGGTATTCAAAATGCCCTTCAGGAGTATTAAACACCGTTTTCAATTCATCCCCCTCCCATATTCTAATCAAATTGTAGGCGACTCTAAGATCAATTTTTGTGAGCCACTTTGCCCCAACAATCTGATTGAACAGATTGGGAATAAGAGGAAGGGGGTACGAGTTTCTGGTCATGATTTTATTAAGTGCGGTATTAGTAGAAGAATAAACGGGGGCACTCACCATGGCTATAACTTTATTCCGTCCATTCAATAAAACATTCCGGGCAGGGTTGGGCAGCTTCCCAACGGAGTACACTGATTAGGCGACGGACGTTTCGCGCATGTGTGCGACTCTTCTGGCCTATGACATCATCGCGCTGCGACAGCGCTCTTATATCTACGTGTCATGTGCATCATATTGCTATGGGAACGGGAAGACATACCGGGAAACGGATACATGGCCAGTGAAGTTCAGCTTAACTTGACGGCCCTACGATGTTACATACTCCAAGGTAGATTCCTCATCATCCCCTGCAAATGTACACATAATGTAACAAGCAGATGTTGATACACATACAATAATAGTGGTACACGATGCTACTTTACACTCAAGATCAACAAATGGATTACACACGTCTCTTCTAAGACCCAATAAATGCACTCATGTCATTCCGGTCAGTCAAACCAAGGGGGCCCAGAGCTGCCGCCTGTATTATCCAGGCGGCTTCTCTTTGGAGCAGCTGTCTATGTCTGTCTCCCCCATATTTCGGATATGGTACCCACTCTAAGCCTGCAAATCTCAGGCAGTTTGCATTGCTCCCGTGTTGTTCATGTATGTGGGTAATTAGCCTAGGGCCACCTTTTCCAGTTTTAATGGAATTTACATGCTCCCTGAACCTCTCCAACATAGGGCCTATGTAGAAGGATCCACAGCAGCATGTAACCAAGTAGACTATATACTTGGTCTTACATGTAATAAAATGTATTATTATATGATGTTGCCCCCCAAAGGATAAATATTTACCTGGGCTAATCCGTCCACAAAAGGAGCAATCACCACATTAAAAATGTCCTACTAGTTTCCTCTCTATCAACTAGTTTGCATTTTTCTCCTCCACAAACCTACTCCTGACTATTCTATCTTTTAACGTATGACAGCGTTTGTATGTGACGACTGGCTTGTTGGCTGTCAAATCTTTAAGTCCCTCTTCATTTCTTAGTATCTCCCAATTTTTTAACATTGTGTGTCTAATAATCTGTGACATAGGGCTGAATTTAAAAGCAAACACAAACCTATTTTCATTTTTTCCTTCTCCTTATCCTATCTTTGCCTCTCCTCAATAAATCTTGTTGTGTCTGTTCTGCTGCTCCTTCTACATAGGCCCTATGTTGGAGAGGTTCAGGGAGCATGTAAATTCCATTAAAACTGGAAAAGGTGGCCCTAGGCTAATTACCCACATACATGAACAACACGGGGGCAATGCAAACTGCCTGAGATTTGCAGGCTTAGAGTGGGTACCATATCCGAAATATGGGGGAGACAGACATAGACAGCTGCTCCAAAGAGAAGCCGCCTGGATAATACAGGCGGCAGCTCTGGGCCCCCTTGGTTTGAATGACCGGAATGACATGAGTGCATTTATTGGGTCTTAGAAGAGACGTGTGTAATCCATTTGTTGATCTTGAGTGCAAAGTAGCATCGTGTACCACTATTAATATATGTGTATCAACATCTGCTTGTTACATTATGTGCACATTTGCAGGGGATGATGAGGAATCTACCTTGGAGTATGTAACATCGTAGGACCGTGACATTAAGCTGAACTTCACTGGCCATGTATTAGTTTCCCGGTATGTCTTCCCGTTCCCATAGCAATGTGATGAACATGATGTTTTGACGCACAGCTATAAGAGCGCTGTTGCAGCGCAATGATGTCATAGGCCAGAAGAGGCGCACACACCTGCGAAACAGCAGTCACCTAATCAGTGTACTCCGTTGGGAAGCTGCCTGCCCCTGCCCAGAATGTTTTATTGAATGGACGGAATAAAGATGATTTTATAGCCATAGTGAGTGCTCCCGTTTATTCTTCTACTAATACCGCATGATAACATGGACTAAGTTGGGGTTAAGCACCACCGCATTTGTTTATGGCTAAGAAGGACTGGGTTATGCCATTTATGGTCGCACAGTTTGTATATTGTGGAGCTGAGTAGTGCCGCAACCACACATCTTATACCTATATGATTTTATTCAGTTCTCTGAAATCATTGAAAAGGTGCATTCCCCCCTATTTTTTACCAACAAGAACAAATTCGGCTTCCATAGGAGATACAGACTATCAAATATGCCCTTTTTTAAGACAATTTTGAATATAATCTTTTATGACCGGTCTTTCAGGCACAGATAGATTAAAAATTCGGTCTTTGGGAATTTTAGCACCAAGGACAAGGTCAATGGGGCAATCATATGGGCGATGAGAGGGCAAAGCTTCAGAGGCCTCTTTGGAAAGTCCTTGATGAAATCAGGTAGTGGTCTCTCCTCTAGTTCAAGACCAGAGAGTTGGATATCTAAGCAGTGATTAAAGCACTGAGGACCCCATTTTACTTATTCCCCAGAACTCAAATTAAAGACAGGTCTATGCGTCCTCAACCAGGGTAAACCCAAGATGACCTCAGCAGACAAATTTTAAGAATGAATAGACCCAACCTTCAGAACTAGAGATGAGCGAACACCTGGATGTTCGGGTTCGAGAAGTTCGGCTGAACTTCCCGAAAATGTTCGAGATCGCGAACGTGAACCCCATTGAAGTCAATGGGGACCCGAACTTTTGGGCACAAAAAAGGCTGTAAAATAATCCAGGAAAGGGCTAGAGGGCTGCAAAAGGCAGCAAAATGTAGGTAAATGCCCTGCAAACAAATGTGGATAGGGAAATGAATCAAAATACAATTAAATAAATAAAAATTAACCAATATCAATTGGAGAGAGGTCCCATAGCAGAGAATTATGCGTCATATCACCCACCACTGGAGAAGGCCACTTTCAGTTATTTTGGCCCCAGCACCCAGACAGAGGAGAGAGGTCCCACAGCAAGGAATCATGCGTCATTTCACCAACCACTAGAGAAGGCCACTTTCAGTTATTTCGGCCCCAGCACCCAGACAGAGGAGAGAGGTCCCACAGCAAGGAATCATGCGTCATATCACCCACCACTGGAGAAGGCCACTTTCAGTTATTTCGGCCCCAGCACCCAGACAGAGGAGAGAGGTCCCACAGCAAGGAATAAGTCGTCATATCACCCTCCACTGGAGAAGGCCACTTTCAGTTATTTCGGCCCAGCACCCAGACCGAGGAGAGAGGTCCCACAGCAAGGAATCATGCGTCATATCACCCACCACTGGAGAAGGCCACTTTTAGTTATTTCGGCCCCAGCACCCAGACAGAGGAGAGAGGTCCCACAGCAAGGAATCATGCGTCATATCACCCACCACTAGAGAAGGCCATTTTCAGTTATTTCGGCCCCAGCACCCAGACAGAGGAGAGAGGTCCCACAGCAAGGAATAAGGCGTCATATCACCCACCACTGGAGAAGGCCACTTTCAGTTATTTCGGCCCAGCACACAGACCGAGGAGAGAGGTCCCACAGCAAGGAATCATGCGTCATATCAACCACCACTGGAGAATGCCACTTTCAGTTATTTCGGCCCCAGCACCCAGACAGAGGAGAGAGGTCCCACAGCAAGTAATAATGCTTCATATCACCCACCACTGGAGAAGGCCACTCAGTTATTTCGGCCCCAGCACCCAGACAGAGGAGAGAGGTCCCACAGCAAGGAATCATGCGTCATTTCACCCACAACTAGAGAAGGCCACTTTCAGTTATTTAGTCCCCAGCACCCAGACAGAGGAGAGCGGTCCCACAGCAAGGAATAAGGCGTCATATCACCCACCACTCGAGAAGGCCACTTTCAGTTATTTCGGCCCCAGCACCCAGACAGAGGAGAGAGGTCCCACAGCAAGAAATCATGCGTCATTTCACCCACCACTAGAGAAGGCCACTTTCAGTTATTTCGGCCTAGCACCCAGACAGAGGAGAGGTTCATTCAACTTTGGGTTGCACCGCAAGATCATGGTAAAGTTAAAAAAAATGAGGATTCAATAAAGAAGTGCCCCGGAGTACAAGAATACATGGTTGAGGGGGAGGCAGTTATAAATGTCTATTCTGCACAAGGGAGGCACATGTCCTGTGGGATCCATGCCTGGTTCATTTTTATGAACGTCAGCTTGTCCACGTTGGCTGTGAACAGGCGGCTGGTTTTGTCAGTAATGACGCCCCCTGCCGTGCTGAATACACGTTCAGAAAAAATGCTGGCCGCCGGGAGGCCAGCACCTCCAAGGCATAAAATGCTAACTCTGGCCACGTGGACAATTTGGAGACCCAGAAGTTGAATGGGGCCGAACCATCAGTCAGTACGTGGAGAGGTGTGCAGACTTACTGTTCAACCATGTTAGTGAAATGCTGCCTCCTGCTAACACGTTCCGTATCAGGTGGTGGTGCAGTTAGCTGTGGCGTGGAGACAAAACATTTCCACATTTCTGCCATGCTAACCCTGCCCTCAGAGGAGCTGGCCTTGGCACTGCTGCGTTGGCGACCTCTTGCTCCTCCTCTGCCTTCGCCTTGGGCTTCCACCTGTTCCCCTGTGACATTTGGGAATGCTCTCAGGAGTGCGTCTACCAGCGTGCGCTTGTACTCGCGCATCTTCCTATCACGCTCCAGTGCAGGAAGTATGGTGGGCACATTGTCTTTGTACCGGGGATCCAGCGGGGTGGCAACCCAGTAGTCCGCACACGTTAAAATGTGGGCAACTCTGCTGTCATTGCGCAGGCACTGCAGCATGTAGTCGCTCATGTGTGCCAGGCTCCCTAGAGGTAAGGACAAGCTGTCCTCTGTGGGAGGCATATCGTCATCGTCCTCCTTATCCCCCCAGCCACGCACCAGTGATGGGCCTGAGCTGTGTCGGGTGCCACCCCGCTGTGAACCTGCTTTAACCGCCTCCTCCACCTCCTCCTCATTCTCCTCATCCTCCAGTAGTGGGCCCTGGCTGGCCACATTTGTACCTGGCCTCTGCTGTTGCAAAAAACCTCCCTCTGAGCCACTTCTAACAGACTGGCCTGAAAGTGCTAAAAATGACCCCTCATCCTCCTCCTCCTCCTCCTGGGCCACCTCCTCTTCCATCATCGCCCTAAACGTTTTCTCACGGAGACATAAAAGTGGTATTGTAACGCTGATAACGGTGTCATCACCACTGGCCATGTTGGTGGAGTACTCGAAACAGCGCAACAGGGCACACAGGTCTCGCATGGAGGCCCAATCATTGGTGGTGAAGTGGTGCTGTTCCGCAGTGCGACTGACGCGTGCGTGCCGCAGCTGGTGGGCACGTCGCATATGAGGCGGTGAGCAGGAAGGCCTAAGTTCCGCTGTAGCGCAGACAGGCGAGCAGTGTCAGGATGTGAACGCCGGAAGCGCGTACAGACGGCCCTCACTTTATGCAGCAGCTCTGACATGTTGGGGTAGTTGTGAATGAACTTCTGCACCACCAAATTCAGCACATGCGCCAGGCAAGGGATGTGCGTCAAACCGGCTAGTCCCAGAGCTGCGACGAGATTTCGCCCATTATCGCACACCACCAGGCCGGGCTTGAAACCACTCGTCGGTCTGTTGTTCAATACCCCGCCACAACTCTTGCGCGGTGTGGGGCCTGTCCCCCAAACATATGAGTTTCAGAATGGCCTGCTGACGTTTACCCTGGGCTGTGCTGAAGTTGGTGGTGATGGTGTGTGGCTGACTGGATGAGCTGGTGGAAGCAGAGGAGGAGGAAGCCGAGTAGGAGGAGGAGGCTACAGGAGGCAAAGAATGATGCCCTGCGATCCTTGGCGGCGGAAGGACGTGCTCCAAGGAACTCTCCGCCTGGGGCCCAGCCGCCACTACATTTACCCAGTGTGCAGTTAGATAGATATAGCGTCCCTGGCCGTGCTTACTGGTCCACGTATCTGTGGTTAGGTGGACCTTGCCACAGATGGCGTTGCGCAGTGCACACTTGATTTTATCGGATACTTGGTTGTGCAGGGTAGGCACGGCTCTCTTGGAGAAGTAGTAACGGCTGGGAAGAACATACTGTGGGACAGCCATGGACATCAGCTGTTTGAAGCTGTCTGTGTCCACCAGCCTGAATGACAGCATTTCAAAAGCCAGTAGTTTAGAAATGCTGTCATTCAGGCCTAGGGCTCGAGGGTGGCTAGGTGGGAATTTACGCTTTCTCTCCAAGGTTTGTGAAATGGAGAGCTGAACGCTGCCGTGTGACATGGTGGAGATGCTTGATGACGCAGGTGGTGTTGTCGGTGGCACATCCTCTGTTTGGTGGGCGACAGGTGCCAACATTCCTCCCGAGGCGGAGGAAGAGGCCGAGGCAGCAGCAGAAGAGGGAGCAGGGGGAGCCAGAGTGAGTTCCTTGCTTTTAAGGTGTTTACTCCACTGCAGTTCATGCTTTGCATGTAGATGCCTGGTCATGCAGGTTGTGCTAAGGTTCAGAACGTTAATGCCTCGCTTCAGGCTCTGATGGCACAGCGTGCAAACCACTCGGGTCTTGTCGTCAGCACATTGTTTAAAGAAGTGCCATGCCAGGGAACTCATTGAAGCTGCCTTTGGGGTGCTCGGTCGCTGGTGGCGGTGGCCAGTAGCAGGCGAACTCTTGGAGGCAGATGACATGCTTTTGCCCCCTGCTCCCTCTTTTGCTATGCTGTTGGCTGGGTCTCACCACTGCCTCTTCCTCTGAACTATGAAAGTCAGTGGCACGACCTTCATTCCATGTGGGGTCTAGGACCTCATCGTCCCCTGCATAATCTTCCACACAGTCTTTCAACCTGACCTCCTGTTCGGTCTGCACACTGCAGAAAGACGCAGCAGTTGGCACTTGTGTTTCGTCATCATCAGAGACATGCGGACTGCGATGAGATGGTATTCCCATGTCCTCATCATCAGGAAACATCAGTGGTTGTGCATCAGTGCATTCTATGTCTTCCACCACTGGGGAAGGGCTAGGTGGATTCCATTGGGAAACCCTACCAGCAGAGTCTTCAAACAGCATAAGAGACTGCTGCATAATTTGAGGCTCAGACAGTTTCCTGATATGTATGGGGGTGATGTGACAGACTGATGGGCTTGGTTTTCAGGCGCCACCTGTGCGCTTTCTGCCGAAGACTGGGTGGGAGATAATGTTGTGAATGTGCTGGATCCACTGTCGGCTACCCAATTGACTAGCGCCTGTACCTGCTCAGGCCTTACCATCCTTAGAACGTCATTGGGCCCCAACAAATATCGCTGTAAATTCTGGCGGGTACTGGAACCTGAGGTAGTTGGTTCACTAGGACGTGTGGCTGTGGAGAAATGGCCACGTCCTCTCCCATCACCAGAGGTTACACTAACACCACCACGACCGCGTCCGCGTCCCTTACTAGATGTTTTCCTCATTGTTACCGTTCACCAAGCACCACAATAAGAAAAAAAATATTTGGCCCAATGTATTGATTTCAAATTCAGGCCTTTTTTTAAAGGCACCCAACAGTATCTGCCTATTTATTTATGTAGCGTATTGCACTAATCCAGGCACAGCAGTAACCACTGATTTAGGGGAATATCTCTTTTAGGGCTAGTATTTAGGCCCTGGATGAAAGGTATCCTTTTATGGACAGATTTAAACTAGGCCTGCAACAGCTGGAACACCAGATTCAGGGTATTGCTATTTTGGCAATTGAATTTCACTCCAGAATAAAATATATAATTTGCAGGACACTATGAAACTTGGCCAGCCACAGCTGAAACCATTGATTTATGGTATTGCTATTTTGGCAATTAAATTTCACCCCAGAACAAAATATATGTTTTGGTGGACACTATTATAGTTTGCCAGCCAGTGCTGGGACATCAGATTTAGGGGATTGCTATTTTGGCAGTTGAATTTCACCCCAGAACAAAATATATGTTTTGGCGGACACCATTATAGTTTGCCAGCCAGTGCTGGGACACCAGATTTAGGGGATTGCTATTTTGGCAGTTGAATTACACCCCAGAACAAAATATATGTTTTGGCGGACACTATTATAGTTTGCCAGCCACAGCTGAAACCACTGATTTATGGTATTGCTATTTTGGCAATTGAATTTCACCCCAGTACAAAATATATGTTTTGGCGGACACTATTATATTTTGCCAGCCACAGCTGAAACCACTGATTTATGGTATTGCTATTTTGGCAATTGAATTTCACCCCATAACAAATTATATGTTTTTGCGGACACTATTATAGTTTGCCAGCCACAGCTGTGACACCAGATTTATGTTATTGCTATATTGGCAATTGAATTTCACCCCAGAACAAAATATATCCTTTGCCGGACACTATGAAACTTGGCCAGCCACAGCTGAAACCACTGATTTATGGTATTGCTATTTTGGCAATTGAATTTCACCCCAGAACAAAATATATCCTTTGCAGGACACTATGAAACTTGTCCAG
Organism: Bufotes viridis; assembly: GCA_033119425.1. Taxonomy (NCBI): domain Eukaryota; kingdom Metazoa; phylum Chordata; class Amphibia; order Anura; family Bufonidae; genus Bufotes; species Bufotes viridis. The sequence continues at coordinate 80,255,724 of CM065595.1, forward strand.
CCACAGCTGAAACCACTGATTTATGGTATTGCTATTTTGGCAATTGAATTTCACCCCAGAACAAAATATATGTTTTGGCGGACACTATTATAGTTTGCCAGCCACAGCTGAAATCGCTGATTTATGGTTTTGCTATTTTGGCAATTGAATTTCACCCCAGAACAAAATATATGTTTTGGCGGACACTATTATAGTTTGCCAGCCAGTGCTGGGACACCAGATTTAGGGGATTGCTATTTTGGCAGTTGAATTTCACCCCAGAACAAAATATATGTTTTGGCGGACAATATTATAGTTTGCCAGCCCCATCTGAAACCACTGATTTATGGTATTGCTATTTTGGCAATTGAATTTCACCCCAGAACAAAATATACCCTGTTACGGACAGATTTAAACTAGGCCAGCAACAGCTGGAACACCAGATTCAGGGTATTGCTATTTTAGCAATTGAATTTCACCCCAGAACAAAATATATAATTTGCAGGACACTATGTAACTTGGCCAGCCACAGCTGAAACCACTGATTTATGGTATTGCTATTTTGGCAATTGAATTTCACCCCAGAACAAAATATATGTTTTGGCGGACACTATTATAGTTTTCCAGCCAGTGCTGGGACACCAGATTTAGGGGATTGCTATTTTGGCAGTTGAATTTCACCCCAGAACAAAATATACTCTGTTACGGACAGATTTTAACTAGGCCTGCAACAGCTGGAACAACAGATTCAGGGTATTGCTATTTTAGAAATTGAATTTCACCCCAGAACAAAATATATAATTTGCAGGACACTATGAAACTTGGCCAGCCACAGCTGAATCCACTGATTTATGGTATTGCTATTTTGGCAATTGAATTTCACCCCAGAACAAAATATATGTTTTGGCGGACACTATTATAGTTTGCCAGCCACAGCTGTGACACCAGATTTATGGTATTGCTATTTTGACAGTTGAATTTCACCCCAGAACAAAATATATGTTTTGGCGGACACTATTATAGTTTGCTAGCCAGTGCTGGGACACCAGATTTAGGGGATTGCTATTTTGACATTTGAATTTCACCACAGAAAATAATCTTTCCTTTGCCAAACAGCAGACAGTATTATACTTGGCTAGCCAAAGCTGGATCACCAGATTTAGGGGATTGGTATTTGTGCAATTGTATTTAACCCCTTAATAAAATATAGAAATTGCTATCCTGAGTTTTTAGGGGTGACAATTAGCACAGCCAAGCCCCTGATGTAGGATATAGCAAAAAAAAACTAGTATTGATGGATTGATGGACTTGGTGGCAGCTTGTTCTGGTGCACCACAAGTCACAAAATGGCCGCCGATCACCCCAGAAAATAAGTGACAGAAAAACGCTCTGTGCAGCCTAAAATCCAGTGAGCAAGTAACTAGCAGAAGTTCAATCATTCACAGCTGTAGATCGATCCATTCATTAGGTGCTTTTGCAGACTTTTCCCTGCCTAATCTCGCCCTCACAGCAGCTGCGTTCTCTCCCTACACTAATCAGAGCAGTGTGACGTGCGTCGCTACGTGACTCCAGCTTAAATAGAGGCTGGGTCACATGCTGCACTTGGCCAATCACAGCCATGCCATTAGTAGGCATTGCTGTGATGGGCTCTTAGGGCAAGAAGTAAAACGCTAGCTAATTGGCTGCTGTGCAGCCCTTGAGAAAGCGGGAAGAAATCGCCGAACAACGAACCCAAACTTTTTTGAAAATGTTCGGGTCCGGGTCCGGGTCCGTGTCCCGAACACCCCAAAATTCGGTACGAACCCGAACTATTCTCGAATTGTTCGCTCAACACTATTCATAACCAAATCAAGAGTCTTACAACCCTGCGGCCAAGGGAATGTTATCCACCCCAGAGACCAGAATTAGTTCAGATAGTCTAAGTAGTACGAGTCCCAAGGCTGACACAAAATCAAAATTAACAAAATTAACTCCTGGCTCAGAATACACAAAAGCTTAACCAGAAACAGACCCTCCTGATAAAGACAGATTATCAGGCAGTAAAACCCAATCAGTCTTTTCGGAAAATACCTGTGACCTCCCCGATCATCACTCAGATGCTGAAGTTTTCAGCGTTCAGCCTAGTAGAACAGGATCGCAGTTAATGAGCAGGACTGCCGCTTTATTCTTCATGCAGTGTTCCTTCCTTTGTTTAGAATACATGGTACACACCTGCATAGACTGCTTGGACTCCACTGGCGGCTTGCACACAGAGGCTTGAGGGACAGTGGAAAAGGAAGAATCAAGGACAGTTCATAAGACGTCTGTTTAGTCAAATAGCTAAAGCCATAGACTAATTTAGGGACCCATGAGGTAGGGTGGCTAACCAAGGGGTCTTTCGGAGTGTCAGAAAAACCTAGTCTGAACTGTGATGTAAGGGCTGGATCATTCCAGCCAGAGGCAGTACACCATTTGCAGAATTCAGAGCAATAGTCTTCCACTAGCTGTCCGCCTTGACGTAAGAAAAGAAGCTAACTTTCAGCATAAGCTGTCCTATCTGGTTCATCATACCAGAGAATGAGGGCTGAAAAGAAACGGACAACAGAAGAGTTGGGTGAGAGTCAAAACTCCAACTGAAGGTCCCCCTGAAGCAGAAACATGACAATGATTACTCTCTCTGCTTCAGTACCTGATAATTGTGGCCTTAGACGAAAATAAGGTTTACAGCTTTTACCGACGGCTACAAAATGTTTACGGTCACTAGAGAAGCGGTTAGGGAGCTTAACTTTAGACTTCACCAGTGATGGAGTTGCAGAAGCAGGGGAACTAGTCTTACAGAACTCAGCTAAATCCTGCACCAACTGATCAATACCCTCCATCTGTGAGGCTCAGGCTGACATGGCATCCATAATAGTGCAGTTGAACTAACTTTTTATGGCCAGTGATAATGCAATAACTGTAGGTAGGGACAGACGAGTACAATAAGTCCCTGAACTAGAACCCAATTCACTTCTCATACCTACTTGCAGTTTAAGTCCTAAATGGCATCACCGCAACTGGTCTCTACACTAGTATAGGTGCAGGACAAACAAGATACACTACACGGACAACACAAAAGCAGAGTGGTACAAAATGGGTCAGAACCAGATGGGCAACGCAGCACCAAAATATGAGACAGAGAGTGGTGAGAAGACAAAATCTGGGGATAAATAGCAAAACAGGAACCAGGAACAAGGGAACCAGCCAGAGCCAACAGAGACTATCACTGGCAATGGTATATGGCCATAAAATGATTTAACTCATAGAGGATCCGCATCGGGCGGGTGCAGGAGCTGTGCCCGCCCGTTCAGTGGCACGGACCCGGCAGTCACTGACAGCCGGGCCCCAGCTGGATATGCCGGCATCGGTGAAAAAACTGATGCCGACGTATTAACCCCTTGTATGCCGCGGTCAAAGCTGACCACAACATGCAGAGGGTTTGCAGAGGGTACGGTGCCCTCCGCATCTCCATTGGGTCCTCACACTGCAGTGATGGGGACCCGATGGCAGAGAAGGCAGCCCGATGTCTTCCATAGGCATCCGAGCTTGCCGTTTGCGGAAGCCTGTGAGATCCAGCCCTTTAGGCTGGGTCTTACAGGCAGGCTGTCAGCATAAAAGCTGACATGTAATGCATGGATATATTGTAATGCATTGCAGAGGGGATCAGACCCCAGAAGTTGAAGTTCCAGAGTGGGACAAAAAAATAAAGTAAAAAGGTGCTTCCTATTCACCGCTGCATTCCTAAACTCAGCACTCCCTTAAGCCTGCGCGAGTCACTTCCTGTGCTTTATGGGTGAGGTCATGTGACCATGCTGACCAATCCTATCCCTCCTGCACATATATAAGTGGCTCAGCCCCCTTCCCAAATGCCTCAGTGTCAAGGACCTTGTGTCCTGCTAAGGTTCCTGATATCCGCTTATGTTCCTGTGTCCAGACTCGTACTTGTATTCCTGGATTCTGCTACCTGTTTTATCCCTGCCTGCTTGCCGTGACTCTCCTGTTGTTGACCCAGATTGCCTGACCTAACCTGTGCCACCTGCCCTGACGTTTGCCTGTCTGACTTCGCCTCTGCCTCATCCTTCAGTACTGCACTGTTGCTCCTGGCAGTGCTTGCTGACAACACCTGTACCTCTGGTACCTTTCTCAGGTACCTCCAGGTCCGCCTGGACCAGCTGCTTCATATGCCTATCCTCCTCAAGAGGTAGCAACCTGGTATTTCCCTCGGGAAAGTCTATCCCCACCATCAGGGGTACTGTGAAGATCAAGGGGTTCACTTAGACATCGCCCTAAGACAGTGCTTCTCAATTATTTTCTGTCATGCCCCCCCTAGGAAGAAGAGAACATTTTGCGCCCCCCCCTGCGCGCGACTGTAAATCGAATCATTTGTCTATAAAATTGTTATAAGTACATCAATCTCCCCCCATATCATGTGCATGCTCCATTAACCCCCTCCCCAAATCATGTGCAGGCTCCATTAACCCCCCTCCCCAAATCATGTGCAGGCTCCATTAACCCCCCTCCCCAAATCATGTGCAGGCTCCATTAACCCCCCTCCCCAAATCATGTGCAGGCTCCATTAACCCCCCCTCCCCAAATCATGTGCAGGCTCCATTAACCCCCTCCCCAAATCATGTGCAGGCTCCATTAACCCCCTCCCCAATCATGTGCAGGCTACATTAACCCCCTCCCCAAATCATGTGCAGGCTCCATTAACCCCTCCCCCAATCATGTGCAGGCTCCATAAACCCCCCTCCCCAATCATGTGCAGGCTACATTAAACCCCCCAATACTTACCTCCCTGGAAGTGCTGGATGCAGGCCTCTTCCGGCCTGTGTCCTGCTCTGTACTCTGCTCAGGCGGCGCGATGACATCATCGGGCCGCCTGAACCGCTCTGATAGGCTGCCGGCACAAGGCCCGCAGCCGATCAGAGGAGCAGGGGAGGGAGACGCCTCTCCCTCCACTGCAGCACAGCACAGTGGAAGCGTTCATCTCCTGTGGCCTGGGGCCCCCCTTTACGGAGCCCCACTATTTGAGAAACACTGCCCTAAGAGGAGGTAGAACACATGGCACAGTGGGTTCACACCCGCTGGTAATTGACACATAAAATTGTAAAAATTGGGTACTGCCACGTCCGTAACGACCGGCTCTATAAAAAATATATTATTATTTACCCCCTCAACTGAACACCATAGAAAAAAATAAAATAAAAACTGTGCTAACATGGCCATTTTTTGTCACCTTACATTCCAAAAAGTGCAACACCAAGCGATTAAAAAGGTGTATGCCCCCCAAAATAGTACCAATCAAACAATCACCTCATCCTACAAAAAATGAGCACCTACATAAAATATTCAGCAAAAAATAAAAATAAAACTATGGCTCTCAGAATATGGAGACACTAAAACATTTTTGGTCCAAAAATGCTTTCATTGTGTAAAACTTAAATAAAAAAAAAAAAACTATACAAGTCCGTAAGGACCTGCTGTATACAAATAAAATATCGCAAGATATAACCCCTCAGTTGAACACCTTAAAAAAATGTAAAAAAAAAACATTTTTTTGTTACCTTACATCTGAAAAAGTATAATACCAAGCTATCAAAAAGTCATACACACCCCACCATAGTACCAATCAAACCATCATCAAAAAATGAGACACTACCTAAGACAATCGCCCAAAAAGTTGAAAAATTATGGCTTTTAGAATATGGAGACACAAAAAAAAAAAAATTTTTTTCCAAAAATGCTTTATTATATAAAACTGAAACAAACAAACAATCAAACAATCAAAATATTTGGTATTGTCACGTCCGTAACAACCTGCTCTATAAAAGTAGCACACGATCTAATCTGTCAGATGAACGACGTAAAAAAAATAAAAATAAATAGCAACTGTGCCAAAACAGCTATTTTCTGTTACCTTGTCTCACAAAAAGTGTAATTTAGATCAACCAAAAAAAACTTTAACCAAGCAAAACTTCCACCTTATCCCATAGTTTCCAAAATGGGGACACTTTTTTAGAGGTTCTACTTTAGGGGTGCATCAGGGGGGTCTTTCAAATGTGATATGGCAATTTAAAATTATCCCAGTGAAATCTGCCCTCTAAAAACCATATGGCGCTCCTTTCCTTTTGCGTCCTACCGTGTGCCCGTACAGCAGTTTACGATCACAAATGGGGTGTTTCTGTAAACTACAGAATCAGGGTAATAAATATTGAGTTTTGTTTGGCTGTTAACCCTTGCTTTGTTACCGGGAAAAAAAATGGATTAAAATGGAAAATCTGCCAAAAAAGTGAAATTCTCAAATTTCATCTACATTTTCCTTTAATTCTTGTGGAACACCTAGACAAAAAGAGCACTGCATCCTGTTACTGAGGATGTGGTTGCATCACCAGGGGGCGTGGATTAGCAGGGACAGGCAAGTTTTTTACAGCTGGTTTGAATATAAAAAATAAAAAATGACTGGAAATTTGTGGAGGCAGATAGGCCTATATTTGCTATCACTCACAGATTTTGTGTACCACCAAGAGTTTTGTTGTACTTATCATCCATATACCGGTTTAATTAAATTGAACAACTCACAAAAAAATTATTTTATTTAATTAAAGAGAAAAACGGTCCAGCTTCACTAAAAAAATACTTGAGGCTTTATTTGAATCCCGTGCAGATAAGAACCAACATACAGCAATGCAAAAAATCGACCGGTTTCGGATCACTATAAGTGCGGACCCTTAGTCATGATGTGCCATTATGGGCCAGGTCTAATGCTCATTTTTCACGTTATCACTCACATATAAGTTGCTGCCCTAGTCTGTGTATTGTGTACTGATCACCTATATGCTAGTTTAATAAGATTAAACCCATCCAAAAAATGATAATCCAACCATGTGCAAATAGAATCAATGGAAAGCACAATTGAAGCCTGACTCTTAATATCATGTTAACACTTATAGGTAACTTGTTGCCCTACCATGTGTATTGGTGTACTGATCATTTATATGCTGGTTTAATTAAATTGAACAATCCCCCCCAAAAAATTTCAACTATGTGGATATAAAAGAAACAGAAACTGACAATTGAGGCCTGATGCTTATATTGACTTTAACACTCACAGGTAAATTGGTGCCCTACCCTTTGTATTGGTGTACTGATAATTTATATGCTGGTTTAATTAAATTGAACAATCCCCCCCAAACAATTTCAACCATGTGGATATAAAATAAACAGAAACTGACAATTGAGGCCTGATGCTTATATTGACTTTAACACTCACAGGTAAATTGGTGTCCTACCCTGTGTATTGGTGTACTGATCAATTAACTTGAACAATCCCAAAAAAGAGAAAATTCCAACTGTGTGGATATAGAATAAACGGAAACGGATGAGTGAGGCCTGATGCTTATTTCCATGTTAACATTTACAAGGTAAATTGTTGCCCTACCCTGTACTGATAATCTATATGCTGGCTTAATTAAATGTAATACCCCCCAAAAAAATAAATAAATAAATAATTTGGAACTGTGTGGAGATAATAAACAGATTTAGCCCTAATATTTTGTTCTTAATCACTGATGTATATGGTTTTTCCAACTAAAACAAAGAAATATGTGAGAAGACCTGACACAGACTTATCACTAGTATTCTATATGCTATACTAGTTTCATGGTAAAAAAACGTTTTGTACAGTTTTTGTTTATATCATCCCCCGGATTTCAGGAAAAATTTGATTTGCACCAAATCCGAATTTCCTCACGCTTCGTGGTAACGAATCACATTTTTTCCTAAAATGGCTGCTACACGTGTTTGGACATGGAGCAAAGAACTCTGGGGACGAGGGATCATCCAGAATGCCATGCATGCAGCCAATCAGCAGCCAGCCAGCCCCTGTGATGTCACAGGCCTATAAATACCTTTAGCCCTAGCCCTAAAAAAAACTTTTTTTGACTGAATAGAAGTTCAGGGAAAGATCATTAGAAGTGAAGGGAAAGGATAGGGAGGAATTATTCCACACTATAAAAGCAGAACAGGGTTCAATAGGGGAGTGTACAGCCTGGGTGATAGAAGCAATTCTATTACACCTTGCTGCACTGACTGAGGATCCAAATTGCCATTATACTGCTGCTTTTATGTTTGCAATTGATGATACCTCTGTAATTCCAGCCAACATTGCTTGTTATTGGGGTGCAAGTGCTGTGTGATACAGCCATTAATAGGGTGTATTACTAGAAAATATTTGTACATCTTATTAGCTGTGGTGTGGTGCAGTTATATGTTCTAAAGCATTTTTGGGGGTGTGTTAGTGGAAAAAAGGGCTTATTAGCCCCTCAGCAGTTCAGTTATATGTTCTGAAGCCTTTTTTGGCATATATTAGTGGAAAAAAATAAGATTGTTAGCCGTTGTGCGGTGAAGTGACAAAATTACAGAATTTTTGGGGTTTATTCATGGAAATAAAGCCTTATCAGATATTCAGCGGTGCAGTTATATGTTTTGAATAGGGATGAGTGAACCCGGTGAAGTTCGGGTTCACCGGGTTCGGACGAACTTCAGGTCAAAGTTCAGGTCCCGAACTTGACCCGAACTTAACCCTGAACCTGGACTCCATTAAAGTCAATGGGGACCCGAGCTTCACTTTATTAGTTTCTGTCATAACATGGTTATAGCGGTGAATAATATCATTCTTAAGATAGAATGCAAAATAAATAGCCATTGAGGGGTTAAAAATAATAAAAAGAAAACTCACCTCATCCACTTGATCGTGCAGCCGGTATCTCTTCTTTCTTCAGGACCTGCAAAAGGACCTGCGATGATGTCACCACGCTCACCACATGGTGAGCGCAGTGACGTCATCGCAGGTCCTGCTGAATGAAGATAGCATGATCTTCTATCTTCATTCAGCAGTATCTGTGATTATGTCACCGCACTTACCATGTGATGAGCGCGGTGATGTCATCGCAGGTCCTTTTGCAGGTCCTGAAGAAAGAAGAGGATACCGGCTGTGTGATTAAGTGGATGAGGTGAGTTTTTTTTAATTATTTTTAACCCCTTAATCGCTATTTTATTTAGCAATCACCCAAACACTGAACCCGAACTTCAATCAAAAAGTCTGGGTTCGGGTCCCGGTTTGCTCAACCCTAGTTCTGAAGCCTTATTTCGGGTGTATTAGTGGAAATAAAGGACTTCTTAGCCATTGTGCGGTTAAGTGACAACATTACAGCCATTTTTGGGGTGTATTAGTGGAAAAAAAAGGCTTGTTAGCGGTTGTGCGGATAAGTGAAATAATTACAGCCTTTTTTGGGGTGTATTAATTTCCTTTTTATTTATTTATTTGATCTAACCGTATGTCTGACAGAGAAGTGACAGGCCCTGTACAAAGGAGGGGAAGAGGCCTAAATGTTTCTGGAGCAAGCACAGGTCACAGCAGAGTAAGGGGGCATGGCAGCAGGTGTCACTTCGAGAGGCCTGAGCTCCTGGTGTCATCTAGCGTTCGTGTCTTGACCAGCAAATCAGCGGTGCTTGAATGGTTGACTCGATCATCCACTTCATCCCAAGTGACATCAGACACCCCCAGCCAAGAGTCGGTGGGTTCGTCAGACACGACCCTTAGTTAGCATGGACCGGGAGGAGGCCCTGTGCCCTCACCTTTCCTCAACCTGCCTCTGTCCTTTTCTGTTCCCTCAGCCGGACAAGTATTTTATATATGCTGTGGGCTCAGCTCCACTATACAGCGAGGACGAGCTACTAGAGGACAGTTATCAGCTACTGCCCAGCCAAGATCTGGAGGAGACATTCGCCGCTTCCTCCGGTAGGCTGGCAAGTAGTGATGAGAAAAGTGGCGTGTGAGCTGATGTTGCGAGCGGTCAGGCTCCTAGTCCAGAGACTGTTGAGGAGAACATCAGTGATGTGCAGACAGTACTCGATAATGATGTAGCTGATCGCAATTGGGAGCCGTGTGATGAAGGAGCTTCATCATCATCAGGAGAACAGGGTGGCAGCCTGCGCGCGAGGCAGCGGCGGAGAAAGCAAGTCGGTAGCGTGGCCGGGATTTAGCAGGGTGGCAGCAGTGGGAGATCGGGAGTCAAATGTGACCACCCGCTTCACAGGAGCCTACCTGCCCCGGAAAATAGTGGTGCAAGGGTTCACGGAGGCAGCGGCCGTAGCAGTCAGTGCTGAGTGTTAGGGGTAAAATCATCTACTCGGCGGTGTGGCAGTTTTTTGTTAAGCCGCAGGAGGAGGTGAACATGGCCATTTGCCGAATCTGTGGGCAGAAGATGAAGCATGGCCAGGGTGCTTATGTTGGCACCACAGACCTGCATCAACATATGCAGCGTCACCATAAAGTGGCCTGGGAGAGCTGTGGCTCAGATGTGATAGTCCAGCCTGCTGGAGCAACCGCTGCATCACCCAGCGGCACATACCTAATTTCATGCTGTCAATGCTCCACCACCTCAGCCGAAGGGAGCTGTCTGTCCTTCCCATCATGTACCGGTCCTGCTGCTCCTGCTCCTCGTCCTCCTACTCCTCATCATTTATTTCTTTTGCAGTCGATCACCGAAGTGATTGCCAAGAGACAGCAATACACGTGTGGTCATCCTATGGCGCAGAAGCTGAACGTGCTCCTGGCCAATTTGCTCGTACTGCAGTCCCTCCCTTTCCAAATAGTGGGCTCTGCACCTTTCAGAGAACTGATGGCTTGTGCCTAGCCGAGGTGGAGAGTCCTAAGCCAGCTGGTACTGATTTTGCCAAAAATCAGTACCAGCCCTGCATAAATATGTAGAAAAGAAAGTGGGCCAGTGCTTGAACCTGTCGCTGTCTGACAAAGTGCACAGCAGCGCTGACATGTGCAGCTGTAACTACAGTTAAGGACAATACATGTCTTTAACGACCCACTGGGTGAATGTGGTTCCTGCCCAACCAAACCATAAACTTGGCCAGATGACGCCGCTTCCGCCCTCCAAGTTCTCACACCGTTGGTCCTGCTTCAATGTCCGCCTCTGCCTCCTCATCCACCACATTGTCCTCAGCCTCCACTGCAGGGACAATTCACAGTGCTCCTCCAGCATGCCACATGTGCAGGGATCGGTGGTGTCACTCTGTTCTACACCTCATTCACCTGGGAGAATGGGGTCACACATAGGAGGATCGGCTCTGTGTACTTCATCAAGAATTTTCTCAGTGACAACGAGAAGAACATGGTGTCGGTGCTGCATCAAGGAGGGATGAGCCAAGCTCCCTGCATTGTGCACTTGTTCAAACTGGTTTTCAAGCGATTCCTGAAGTCTTCCACCCATCTGCAAGACATCCTAAACATGGCCAGGAAACTTTGCATGCACTTCAGCCACTCGTACACTGCCAAGAACACCCTCTGTGAGCTGCAGCGGCAAAAGGCGTTCCCCAACATAGGCTGATAAGCAACGTTTCTACCCGTTGGAATTCCAACCTGCATATGTAGGACTGACTATACGAACAGAGAAAGGCCATAAAAGATTTCTTGATGATCCAAGTGGACAGGAGTACTTCCCTGTGTAACTTCAATGTCAGCCAGTGGCAGCTTATGTGTGACACCTGCAGTTTGCTCAGGCCCTTTAAAGAGGCCACGTTATTTGTCAGTCGCCAGGATTATGGGATGAACAACGTCATTCCACTGCTTCATATCCTGGAACACATGCTGGTAAATCTGGCTGGTCAGGGGACTGGAGACGTGGCGCTTAGATCTCAAGGCCACATGAGCCCTGTGGGGGCTGAACTGGAGGAGGAGGAGGACATTGAAGCACTAGCAATGTGTAGCGAAATGGGTGGTTTTTCTACACAGGTGACAGAAGAGGAGGAGCAGGAGCAGCCGGAGGAGCAAGAGGGAGATGAGGAAGATGAGGCAGATGACCCAGGCACACAGTGGCAGTATGCAGTGGAGATGGAGGCAGGGAGTCCCTCCGAGTCACTTGCACAAATGGTCCGCTGCATACTTATTTGCTCGGGTAGTGTCAGCCGAATTGTCACTATTCGGCAAAGGGATGACTTCTGGCTCAACACCTTTTTGGACCCTAGCTACCCTAGTCCAAAATGGGGGCCTTAATTGCATCCGCTGAAAGGGAGGACAAACTGAACTTCTATAGAGACATCCTATGTAGTCAGTTGGCTGCTGACTATCTGCGTCATCATCCATCCTCTCGCAGGTCTGACCGGGGGGGGGGGGCTCTGCGCTCTCGTTCCACTGCCATGGTTGCTGTGGCGGGGTGGGGGGTTAGAAGCAGTTCCAGCTCCGTCAGCAGCAGCTTGAGTGCAGAGTCACTGATGAGCAGCTTTCTTCATCTGCCTAGTGAAGAAACTACGCACCAGCAGCAGCTAGACATAGAGCAGAACCTGAACCAGCAGGTCGTGGCATACTTGGAGTGCACCCTGCCAGCCGTCATGGAAGATCCGCTGGACTACTAGACAGCCAAACTGGATTTGTGGCCGCAACTGGCTGAGTTTGCCCTGGAAAAGCTGTCCTGCCCAGACAGTAGTGTGGCATCAGAGCAGGTGTTTAGTGCGGCAGGGGCCATAGTTACCCCAAGGAGAACTCGTCTGTCCACTAGTGATGAGCTGCAGGGATTATATTCTAACTTTTGATATTTCACAAATATTTGGGCGAATATTCGTTATTTATTCGCAAATTCAAGATTATTTTCTTGATTGCGAAAAATCAGCAATGTAATATTCGCGTAATGCGCGCAAAATACAGGCGGGGGTCACTTTCGCTACATTTTCCAAGCTGCTAGAACAGGGGTCGGCAACCCCCGGCACGCGTGCCAAACACGGCACGCTGCCAGGAATTTAATGGCAAGCCGGGCCATCCTGTTTATTTATATACCACTCATCGATTTTACATATTCAGGCAGAGCGAGTCTGCCTGTTGGGCCCGCAGTAGTTAATAAAAGTGTCGGCAGAGCTTGTCCCACCCCTACCAGTCCCCGCCTCCCAGCCAGCCAGCGGAGTAGGTCAGTTTGTTACCGTGAGGGCTGGCTGCCTAGCGTCTTAGCTAAAAGTCAAGCACGTATATTAGCCCCGCCCCTCACGCTTCCCTCCACGACAGAGTGAAGATGGATCAGCCACGTCTGGGACTTGTTCTAACTTTAGTAAAGGAGGCTGGTGGGCTTGGGGTGAGGAGGGAGAGGCTGCATACCATATTTATTACTGGGAGGGGGGGTTGGGTTTGATGGCGAGAAACTTATTTTGGGGGGTGGGGGGTATGAGTTATGGCTGGGATGGACATGTGGGATGAGCTCTGATTGAACAGTGTGTTATTAATGTGAAAGAGGGAGGTGATATGAAAGAGGGAGGTGAACAGTCTATAAGTGTGCAGGGTGTCATTAGCCAGTCTCTGGGCCCCCAGTACCGTGGCCCCACCATCCATGCAATTACTGACAGTTGTTAGAGAGGGCAGCCCTCATTTAAAATTACTCCATGAGGACTGCTTTGCCTTACCACTGTCAGTAGGTGTATGATAGGTGATGATGGTTGAAATCTGCAGCATATCACTTGATGCTGCAGATTTCACCCTTTTTTTTTATCAGATAATTTTTATTGAAGAAAAAGATTTTTATCAATTAAAAGCAAGGCATACAGTGCACATTCCGCACCGTTGCCAAATTTTCAAAAATAGAAACGTGTACAATAAATTAAGATACAATAACAATATCCCCCATAACATTAATTGAGATGAGCAGCAAATATGACAAATCATACAGACATCCTAGGATATGTGCAATACAGGGATTATAACAGTGACCTCAGCAGCAGAGACAAAGGAGACAGCGCCAGACCCGCTATATAAATTCCATTGGCAGTCAGGCAAAAATGGTAAGTATTGCTACAGTAGCGGAGACAACAGAGACAGCGGCAGACCCTCAGTGCAAACTCCATTTACTGCCCCTCAAAAATGGTAAATATAACCTAATTAGCGGAGAAAAAAAGAGACCGTGGCATATTCCCAGTGCAAACTCCATTGTCTAATAATCGCATGTGTTATTTGTGAACGTGCAAGCGACACAAGTGGTCTAAGGCCGACCTGCAACATTCCAGCTACCACAGTGCAAGGACAACCACTGACTACACACTCCAGATCTATCTATCCAAGTTCCCCATATGAATTGAAATTTTGATAAGCAGTTTCGTTTCAAATACGTCCCCCTTTCCAATCGTATGACCACATTCATCCTGGCCACAAATTCAGTAAAACTGGGAGGAGATGGCTGGATCCATTTAGCAGCAATGGTTTTTCAGGCCTGATATAAGATCCTATTAATACCCTTCTTAATGGGAGGCTGCAAGGAGTCAGAGTCAAACAACCCAATAATGCACATTCTCGCTTCTAGTGTATATGTAGCACTATATTTTTTTTTAATCAGGGTTATTATTTTTGACCAATATCTATGTAGAGTGCTGCAGCTCTAAATCATGTGAAATAATCCAGCTTCATCCATTCTACATTTCGGACATGAGAAGTCAGGGCGAAACCTATCTTCTGCAGGAAAAGTGGCGTCCTGTATACTCTATGTAGAAGAAAAATCTGGGATAGTCTAGCCGCCTCACTTAGTGACAGAGTTGGTGTCAACGCCAACACCTCCTCTCATTGAGCGTCCAATATAGGGTCCGCATCATTTTCCCACTTGCTCCTAATTAATAATGGATACTTTTTCAAATTCTCCTCCTGTAATGCCCAATATGCCCTAGAGATCGCCCCTCTCGAGGATCCCGCCTCCATTAACATGGATAGTAACGAATGAAAGACGAAAACTATCGGCCCTATTTTTGTTTGTGAGGTTATGACTAGTGTTGAGCGAACAGTTCGAGCATAGTTCGGGTTCGTACCGAATTTTGGGGTGTCCGGGACACGGACCCGAACCCGGACATTTTCAAAAAAGTTAAGGTTCGGGTTCGTTGTTCGGCGATTACTTCCCGCTTTCTGAAGGGCTGCACAGCAGCCAATCAATTAGCAGTTTACTTCTTGCCCTAAGAGCCCATCACAGCCATGCCTACTAATGGCATGGCTGTGATTGGCCAAGTGCAGCATGTGACCCAGCCTCTATTTAAGCTGGAGTCACGTAGCGCCACTCGTCACACTGCTCTGATTAGTGTAGGGAGAGGACGCAGCTTCTGTGAGGGCGAGATTAGGCAGGGAAAAGTCAGCAACAGCACCTAATGAACGGATCGATCTACAGCTGTGAATGATTGAACTTCTGCTAGTTACTTGCTCAATGGTTTTTAGGCTGCACAGAGCGTTTTTCTGTCACTTATTTTCTGGGGTGATCGGCGGCCATTTTGTGACTTGTGGTGCACCAGAACAAGCTGCCACCAAGTCCATCAATCCATCAATACTATTTTTTTTTTGCTATATCCTACATTAGGGGCTTGGCTGTGCTAATTGTCACCCCTAGAAACTCAGGATAGCAATTTCTATATTTTATTAAGGGGTTAAATACAATTGAAATCACAGAAAATGGTGCACTAAAATAAATGCAAACATTATGTGGAATAAGCCCTCATTCTAATAACGTCTGAGACACTTAGTCAACATATTTTGATCAAAACACATCTAAGCCCACCCACCAAGCGACACGGTGGTCTCAGTCCAGGCGGGTAACTACGCTAAACCTATTAATGCTGTTGCGCATTTTTTCTACAGGAGCGCAGTCCCGCACATATGGTGTGTGGCCCCTTGTTAACTCCATGTGCTTCAGCAACCGGTGGGAGGAGGGACACACACCAAGCGACACGGCTTAGATGTGTTTTGATCAAAATATGTTGACTAAGTGTCTCAGACGTTATTAGAATGAGGCTAATATATGTTGCAACTAAGTGTCTCAGACGTTATTAGAATGAGGGCTTATTCCACATAATGTTTGCATTTATTTTAGTGCACCATTTTCTGTGATTTGATAAATGCAGCCATGTTCATCCGCGCACTTAATATCATATCGCGCAGGATGTTTTATCTAGTTTTTTCTGTGAATTGTTTAACTTGTCTTGAAGGAGTGGCACCTTCATGTGTGAATACGCTCCTACACAGGGGTGAGATTCATGTGCACTAGTGTCCCGCCCATCTAATAGGCGACCTTGATTAAGGTGGTACATATAGGTGTGTGTCCCTCCTCCCACCGGTTGCTGAAGCACATGGAGGTAACAAGGGGCAACACACCATATGTGCGGGACTGCGCTCCTGTAGAAAAAATGAGCAACAGCATTAATAGGTTTAGCGTAGTTACCCGCCTGGACTGAGACCACCGTGTCGCTTGGTGGGTGGGCTTAGATGTGTTTTGATCAAAATATGTTGACTAAGTGTCTCAGACGTTATTAGAATGAGGGCTTATTCCACATAATGTTTCCATTTATTTTAGTGCACCATTTTCTGTGATTTGATAAATGCAGCCATGTTCATCCGCGCACTTAATATCATATCGCGTTAAATACAATTGCCCAAATACCAATCACCTAAATCTGGTGTTCCAGCTTTGGCTAGCCAAGTATAATACTGTCTGCTGTCTGGCAAAGGATAGATTATTTTATCTGGTGAAATTCAATTGCCAAAATAGCAATACCATAAATCAGTGGTTTCAGCTGTGGCTGGCAAAATATAATAGTGTCCGCCAAAACATATATTTTGTACTGGGGTGAAATTCAATTGCCAAAATAGCAATACCCTGAATCTGGTGTCCCAGCTGTTGCAGGCCAAGATTCATAGTGTCCGCCAAAACATATATTTTGTTATGGAGAGAAATTAAATTGCCAAAATAGCAATACCATAAATCAGTGGTTTCAGCTGTGGCTGGCAAAATATAATAGTGTCCGCCAAAACATATATTTTGTTCTGGGGTGAAATTCAATTGCCAAAATAGCAATACCATAAATCAGTGGTTTCAGCTGTGGCTGGCAAAATATAATAGTGTCTGCCAAAACATCTATTTTGTTCTGGGGTGAAATTCAATTGCCAAAATAGCAATACCATAAATCAGTAGTTTCAGCTGTGGCTGGCAAAATATAATAGTGTTCGCCAAAACATATATTTTGTTCTGGGGTGAAATTCAATTGCCAAAATAGCAATACCATAAATCAGTGGTTTCAGCTGTGGCTGGCAAAGATATAATAGTGTCCGCCAAAACATATATTTTGTTCTGGGGTGAAATTCAATTGCCAAAATAGCAATACCCTGAATCTGGTGTCCCAGCTGTTGCAGGCCAAGATTCATAGTGTCCACAAAAACATATATTTTGTTCTGGGGTGAAATTCAATTGCCAAAATAGCAATACCCTGAATCTGGTGTCCCAGCTGTTGCAGGCCAAGATTCATAGTGTCCGCCAAAACATATATTTTGTTCTGGGGTGAAATTCAATTGCCAAAATAGCAATACCATAAATCAGTGGTTTCAGCTGTGGCTGGCAAAGTATAATAGTGTCCGCCAAAACATATATTTTGTTCTGGGGTGAAATTCAATTGCCAAAATAGCAATACCCTGAATCTGGTGTCCCAGCTGTTGCAGGCCAAGATTCATAGTGTCCGCCAAAACATATATTTTGTTCTGGGGTGAAATTCAATTGCCAAAATAGCAATACCATAAATCAGTGGTTTCAGCTGTGGCTGGCAAAATATAATAGTGTCCGCCAAAACATATATTTTGTTCTGGGGTGAAATTAAATTGCCAAAATAGCAATACCCTGAATCTGGTGTCCCAGCTGTTGCAGGCCAAGATTCATAGTGTCCGCAAAAACATATATTTTGTTCTGGGGTGAAATTCAATTGCCAAAATAGCAATACCCTGAATCTGGTGTCCCAGCTGTTTCAGGCCAAGATTCATAGAGTCCGCCAAAACATATATTTCTTCTGGGGTTAAATTCAATTGCCAAAATAGCAATACCCTGAATCTGGTGTTCGAGCTGTTGCAGGCCAATTGTAAATCTGTCCATAAAAGGATACCTTTCAACCAGGGCCTAAATACTAGCCCTAAAAGAGATATTCCCCTAAATCGTGGTGGTGTTAATGTACCCACTTGTGCTGGGAGACGACGTGGCCATTCTGCCACAGCCACACGTCCTAGTGAACCAACTACCTCAGGTTCCAGTACCCGCCAGAATTTACAGCGATATTTGGTGGGGCCCAATGCCGTTCTAAGGATGGTAAGGCCTGAGCAGGTACAGGCGCTAGTCAATTGAGTGGCCGACAGTGGATCCAGCATGTTCACAAAATTATCTCCCACCCAGTCTTCTGCAGAAAGCGCACAGGTGGCACCTGAAAACCAAGCCCATCAGTCTGTCACATCACCCCCATGCATATCAGGGAAACTGTCTGAGCCTCAAGTTATGCAGCAGTCTCTTATGCTGTTTGAAGACTCTGCTGGCAGGGTTTCCCAGGGGAATCCACCTAGCCCTTCCCCAGTGGTGGAAGACATAGAATGCACTGATGCACAACCACTGATGTTTCCTGATGATGAGGACATGGGAATACCACCTCATCGGAGTCCGCACGTCTCTGATGATGACGAAACACAAGTGCCAACTGCTGCGTCTTTCTGCAGTGTGCAGACCGAACAGGAGGTCAGGGAGGAAGACTCTGTGGAAGACGATGCAGGGGACGATGAGGTCCTAGACCCCACATGGAATGAAGGTCGTGCCTCTGATTTTCATAGTTCAGAGGAAGAGGTAGTGGTGAGACCGAGCCAACAGCATAGCAAAAGAGAGAGCAGGGGGCAAAAGCAGAACAGCCGCCTCCAAGAGAGTTCGCCTGCTACTGGCCACCGCCACCAGGGACCGAGCACCCCAAAGGCAGCTTCAAAGAGTTCCCTGACATGGCACTTTTTTTTTTTTTTTCCCAAGAATTTTAATCTTTTATTTCAATATTCTCAATGTATACAGTTTGCAAAAAACATAATAACATAATTACAAGATCATCCCCCCCATGCAATACCCCCCCTCCCACCCCGCCTTGCAGAAAAAAAAAAAAAAAACACATGCATTCTTTAAACAATGTGCTGATGACAAGACCCGGGTGGTTTGCACGCTGTGTCATCAGAGCCTGAAGCGAGGCATTATTGTTCTGAACCTTAGCACAACCTGCATGACCAGGCATCTACATGCAAAGCATGAACTGCAGTGGAGTAAACACCTAAAAAGCAAGGAACTCACTCTGGCTCCCCCTGCTCCCTCTTCTGCTGCTGCCTCGGCCTCTTCCTCCGCCTCGGGAGGAATGTTGGCACCTGCCGCCCACCAAACAGAGGATGTGCCACCGACAACACCACCTGCGTCACGAAGTTTCTCCACCATGTCACACGGCAGCGTTCAGCTCTCCATCTCACAAACCTTGGAGAGAAAGCTTAAATTCCCACCTAGCCACCCTCGAGCCCTGGGCCTGAATGCCAGCATTTCTAAACTACTGGCCTTTGAAATGCTGTCATTCAGGCTGGTGGACACAGACAGCTTCAAACAGCTGATGTCCATGGCTGTCCCACTGTATGTTGTTCTCAGCCGCCACTACTTCTCCAAGACAGCCGTGCCTTCCCTGCACAACCAAGTATCCGATAAAATCAAGTGTGCACTGCGCAACGCCATCTGTGGCAAGGTCCACCTAACCACAGATACGTGGACCAGTAAGCACGGCCAGGGACGCTATATCTCCCTAACTGCACACTGGGTAAATGTAGTGGCGGCTGGGCCGCAGGCGGAGAGTACCTTGGCGCACGTCCTTCCGCCACCAAGGATCGCAGGGCATCATTCTTTGCCTCCTGTAGCCTCCTACTCGGCTTCCTCCTCCTCTGCTTCCACTAGCTCATCCAGTCAGCCACACACCTTCACCACCAACTTCAGCACAGCCCGGGGTAAACGTCAGCGGGCCATTCTGAAACTCATATGTTTGGGGGACAGGCCTCACACCGCGCAGGAGTTGTGGCGGGCTATTAAACAACAGACCGACGAGTGGTTTCTGCCGGTGGGCCTCAAGCCCGGCCTGGTGGTGTGCGATAATGGGCGAAATCTCGTCCCAGCTCTGGGACTAGACGGTTTAAAGCACATCCCTTGCCTGGCGCATGTGCTGAATTTGGTGGTGCAGAAGTTCATTCACAACTACCCCGACATATCAGAGCTTCTGCATAAAGTGCGGGCTGTCTGTGCGCGCTTCCGGCGTTCACATCCTGCCGCTGCTCGCCTGTCTGCGCTACAGCGGAACTTCGGCCTTCTCTCTCACCGCCTCATATGCGACGTGCCCACCAGGTGGAACTCCACCTTGCACATGCTGGAGAGACTGTGCGAGCAGTAGCAGGCCATAGTGGAGTTTCAGCTGCAGCACGCACGCGTCAGTCGCACTGCGGAACAGCACCACTTCACCACCAATGATTGGGCCTCCATGCGAGACCTGTGTGCCCTGTTGCGCTGTTTCGAGTACTGCACCAACATGGCCAGTGGCGATGACACAGTTATCAGCGTTACAATACCACTTCTATGTCTCCTTGAGAAAACGCTTAGGGCGATGATGGAAGAGGAGGTGGCCCAGGAGGAGGAGGGGGATGAGGGTTCATTTTTAGCAATTTCAGGCCAGTCTGTTAGAAGTGGCTCAGAGGGAGGTTTTTTGCAACAGCAGAGGCCAGGTACAAATGTGGCCAGCCAGGGCCCACTACTGGAGGACGAGGAGGATGAGGAGGAGGCGGAGGAGAATGAGGATGAAGCAGGTTCACAGCGGGGTGACACCCGACACAGCTCAGGCCTTTCATTGGTGCGTGGCTGGGGGGATACGGAGGACGATGACGATACGCCTCCCACAGAGGACAGCTTGTCCTTACCTCTGGGGAGCCTGGCACACATGAGCGACTACATGCTGCAGTGCCTGCACAAGCGACAGCAGAGTTGCCCACATTTTAACGTGTGCGGACTACTGGGTTGCCACCCTGCTGGATCCCCAGTACAAAGACAATGTGCCCACCTTACTTCCTGCACTGGAGCGTGATAGGAAGATGCGCGACTACAAGCGCACGCTGGTAGAGGCGTTCCTGAGAGCATTCCCAAATGTCACAGGGGAACAGGTGGAAGCCCAAGGCGAAGGCAGAGGAGGAGAAAGAGGTCGCCAACGCAGCTGTGTCACGGCCAGCTCCTCTGAGGGCAGGGTTAGCATGGCAGAAATGTGGAAAAGTTTTGTCTCCACGCCACAGCTAACTGCACCACCACCTGATACGGAACATGTTAGCAGGAAGCAGCATTTCACTAACATGGTTAAACAGTAAGTCTGCCCACCCCTCCACGTACTGACTGATAATTCGGCCCCATTCAACTTCTGGGTCTCCAAATTGTGCACGTGGCCAGAGTTAGCATTTTATGCCTTGGAGGTGCTGGCCTGTCCGGCGGCCAGCGTTTAATCTGAACGTGTATTCAGCACGGCAGGGGGCGTCATTACTGACAAACGCAGCCGCCTGTCCACAGCCAACGTGGACAAGCTGACGTTCATAAAAATGAACCAGGCATGGATCCCACAGGATGATCTTGCGGTGCAACCCAAAGTTGAATGAACCTCTCCTCTGTCTGGGTGGTGGGGCCGAAATAACTGAAAGTGGCCTTCTCCGTTGGTGGGTGATATGACGCATGATTCCTTGCTGAGGGACCTCTCTCCTCTGTCTGGGTGCTGGGTCCGAAATAACTGAAAGTGGCCTTCTCCAGTGGTGGGTGATATGACGCATGATTCCTTGCTGTGGGCCCTCTCTCCTCTGTCTGGGTGCTGGGTCCGAAATAACTGAAAGTGGCCTTCTCCAGTGGTGGGTGATATGACGCATGATTCCTTGCTGTGGGACCTCTCTCCTCTGTCTGGGTGCTGGGCCGAAATAACTGAAAGTGGCCTTCTCCAGTGGTGGGTGATATGACGCATGATTCCTTGCTGTGGGACCTCTCTCCTCTGTCTGGGTGCTGGGCCGAAATAACTGAAAGTGGCCTTCTCCAGTGGTGGGTGATATGACGCATGATTCCTTGCTGTGGGACCTCTCTCCTCTGTCTGGGTGCTGGGCCGAAATAACTGAAAGTGGCCTTCTCCAGTGGTGGGTGATATGACGCATGATTCCTTGCTGTGGGACCTCTCTCCTCTGTCTGGGTGCTGGGCCGAAATAACTGAAAGTGGCCTTCTCCAGTGGTGGGTGATATGACGCATGATTCCTTGCTGTGGGACCTCTCTCCTCTGTCTGGGTGCTGGGCCGAAATAACTGAAAGTGGCCTTCTCCAGTGGTGGGTGATATGACGCATGATTCCTTGCTGTGGGACCTCTCTCCTCTGTCTGGGTGCTGGGCCGAAATAACTGAAAGTGGCCTTCTCCAGTGGTGGGTGATATGACGCATGATTCCTTGCTGTGGGACCTCTCTCCTCTGTCTGGGTGCTGGGCCGAAATAACTGAAAGTGGCCTTCTCCAGTGGTGGGTGATATGACGCATGATTCCTTGCTGTGGGACCTCTCTCCTCTGTCTGGGTGCTGGGCCGAAATAACTGAAAGTGGCCTTCTCCAGTGGTGGGTGATATGACGCATGATTCCTTGCTGTGGGACCTCTCTCCTCTGTCTGGGTGCTGGGCCGAAATAACTGAAAGTGGCCCTCTCCAGTGGTGGGTGATATGACGCATGATTCCTTGCTGTGGGACCTCTCTCCTCTGTCTGGGTGCTGGGGCCGAAATAACTGAAAGTGGCCTTCTCCAGTGGTGGTTGATATGACGCATGATTCCTTGCTGTGGGACCTCTCTCCTCTGTCTGGGTGCTGGGGGCGAAATAACTGAAAGTGGCCTTCTACATTGGTGGGTGATATGACGCATGATTCCTTGCTGTGGTACCTGTATCCTCGGTCTGGGTGCTGGGGCCGAAATAACTGAAAGTGGCCTTCTCCAGTGGTGGGTGAAATGACGCATGATTCCTTGCTGTGGGACCGCTCTTTTCTGTCTGGGTGCTGGGTCCGAAATAACTGAAAGTGGCCTTCTCCAGTGGTGGGTGATATGACGCATAATTCCTTGCTGTGGGACCTCTCTCCTCTGTCTGGGTACTGGTCCGAAATAACTGAAAGTGGCCTTCTCCAGTGGTGGGTGAAATGACGCATGATTCCTTGCTGTGGGACCGCTCTCCTCTGTCTGGGTGCTGGGTCCGAAATAACTGAAAGTGGCCTTCTCCAGTGGTGGGTGATATGACGCATGATTCCTTGCTGTGGGACTTCTCTCCTCTGTCTGGGTGCTGGGGCCGAAATAACTGAAAGTGTCCTTCTCCAGTGGTGGGTGATATGACACATGATTCCTTGCTGTGGGACCTCTCTCCTCTGTCTGGGTGCTGGGGCCAAAATAACTGAAAGTGGCCTTCTCCAGTGTTGGGTGATATGACGCATGATTCCTTGCAGTGGGACCTCTCTTCATTTGATATTGGTTAAATTTTATTTATTTTATTTTAATTAATTTCCCTATCCACATTTGTTTGCAGGGGATATACCTACATTTTGCTGCCTTTGGCAGCCCTCTAGCCCGTTCCTGGACTATTTTACAGCCTTTTTAGTGCCTAAAAGTTGGGGTCCCCATTGACTTCAATGGGGTTCGTGTTCGGGATAAAGTTCGGGTCGAGTTCGGATCCCGAACCCGAACATTTTCGGGAAGTTCGGCCGAACTTCCCTAACCCGAACTTCCAGGTGTTCGCTCATCTCTATTTAATATCTCCCACCAAGACAACAAATGATTAAACAACATATTGGCCCCAGACACCCACACAATGGGGCAGTCATTTGACAGTAAAAAGAGTTAAGTGTCTCCCACCAACACAGCAAGCAAGTAAACTAAATATAGGCCCCTGACACACACACAATGGGGCGGTCATTTGACAGTAAAAATGAGTTAAGTGTTTGCCACCAAGACAGCAAACAAGTACGTGAAATTTAGGCCCCTGTCACCCACACCATAGGGCGGTCATTTGACAGCAAAAAGAGTTAAATGTCTGCCACCAAGACAGCAAGCAATTAAACGAAATTTAGGCCCTTGACACCCAGAAAATGGGGCAGTCATTAGACAGTAAAAAGAGTTAAATGTCTGCCACCAAGACAGCAAGCAAGTACATGAAATTTAGGCCCCTGACACCCACACAATGGGGCGGTCATTAGCCAGCAAAAAGAGTTAAATATCTCCCACCAAGACAGCAAATGATCAAATGACATATAGGCCCCTGACACCCAGACAATGGGGCGGTCATTGGACAGTAAAAAGAGTTAAATGTCTGCCACCAAGACAGCAAGCAAGTACATGAAATTTAGGCCCCTGACACCCACACAATGGGGCGGTCATTAGCCAGCAAAAAGAGTTAAATGTCTGCCACCAAGACAGCAAGCAATTAAATGAAATTTAGTTGCCTTACACCCAGACAATAGGGCGGTGATTATACAGTAAAAAGAGTTAAATGTCTGCCACCAAGACAGCAAGCAAGTACGAGAAATTTAGGCCCCTGACACCCAGACGGAGGAGAGAGGTTCCATAGCAGCAAAAGAGGCATCATGTCAACAACCAACGGAGAAGGCCACTTTTAGTTATTTAGGCCCCAGCACCCAGACAGGGGAGAGAGGTCCCATACCAGAGAATCAGGCTTCATGTCACCCACCAATGGAGAAGGCCACTTTCAGTTATTTAGGCCCCTGGCACCCAGACAGAGGATAGGTTCATGCAACTTTGGGTTGCCCCGCAAAATAATGGTAAAATAAAAAAAAGAGGATTCAATAAAGAAGTGCCCTGGAGTACAAGAATACATGGTTAAGGGGAGGCAGTTATAAATGTCTATTCTGCACAAGGGATGGGCAGGTCCTGTGGGATCCATGCCTGGTTCATTTTTATGAACGTCAGCTTGTCCACGTTGACTGTGGACAGGTGGCTGCGTTTGTCAGTAATGACGCCACCTGCCGTGCTGAATACACGTTCAGACAAAACGCTGGATGATGGACAAGCCAGCACCTCCAAGGCATAAAATGCTAACTCTGGCCATGTGGACAGTTTGGAGACCCAGAAGTTGAAAGGGGCCGAACCATCAGTCAGTACGTGGAGGGGTGTGCAAACGTACTGTTCCACCATGTTATTGAAATTCTGCCTCCTGCTAAAACGTTCCGTATCAGGTGGTGGTGCAGTTAGCTGTGGCGTGGTGACAAAACTTTTCCACATCTCTGCCATGCTAACCCTGCCCTCAGAGGAGCTGACCGTGACACAGCTGCGTAGGCGACCTCTTGCTCCTCCTCTGCCTTCGCCTTGGGCTTCCACTTGTTCCCCTGTGACATTTGGGAATGCTCTCAGTAGCCCGTCTACCAACGTCCGCTTGTACTCACGCGTATTCCTATCACGCTCCAGTGCAGGAAGTAAGGTGGGCACATTGTCTTGGGATCCAGCAGGGTGGCAACTCAGTAGTCCGCACACGTTAAAATGTGAGCAACTCTGCTGTCGTTGCGCAGGCACTGCAGCATGTAGTCGCTCATGTGTGCCAGGCTGCCCAGAGGTAAGGACAAGCTGTCCTCTGTGGGAGGCGTATCGTCATCGTCCTCCGTTTCCCCCTAGCCACGCACCAGTGATGGGCCTGAGCTGCGTTGGGTGCCACCCCGCTGTGAACCTGCTTCATCCTCATCCTCCTCCACCTCATCCTCCTCGTCCTCTAGTAGTGGGCCCTGGCTCGCCACATTTGTACTTGTAATCACAGATTAGACTGTCATCCGTCTCAGGTAGATTGCTGGTGGCCAAAAAAGGGTATTCACATAGTTCACTGAACAACCACCATTAACTAATAAGATATAACTTTTATTCCATTACTATTAAAATCCGTTTTACACCTTGGTTATATATATATGTATATATCAAAAAACAATAAACATATAGACGGGATGTATACCAATAACTATAGGTAGGTCGAGGGACTGCGATTAGAGTGTTAGGGGAAATGCTATCCCTAGCCTCTCCCTATTCTGATACACCCTACCTAAGAACGGAATGGCCGCCCCGATAGGGGCAATCCCGTGTCACGTGCCTCCTGAATTCCCTAGGAGACCCTGAAGAGAGTTCGCCTCGTCTATACTGGCCTAGACTGTTGAAATTTACCAAAAACAAAAATTACAATTGAAAGTCCCCAGAGAAGTGCAAAAAAATATTAAGGGATAAGTAAGTGAATATAGAAACGATAACAATGCATCTGAAGACTGGTCCAACGCGTTTCACCTTTCAACAATGTTAGGTTTATCAAGGGACAAAAGGTCGTGGATCTATGTCCATCTAAAAACAGTCTAGAAATAGATATTCAGACTATCCACCATATGTTTATACGTTTATATCAATTAGAATGTCACTAAAAAATGTACGCAGATATAGCTCTCTGTTGTCAGTAAGGATACCACTGATTAGAGCGTCAGATATCACAGACAACCGCTGACTAGGAAACTGGGTGCATTTCAGTTGTGCTGACTACATATATAGGATGGGCTAGATACGAAAGCCTGCCAGTAAGTGTTAACAGATATCCAGGGGTAAACAGTTACCAACCAAGCGGAGGTCATCAAGTAACCGAAAAAGTACCTCCGTTACCAACAGGAGCAGCGCTGAATACACAATAGTTACTTAATATAACCTCAGTGCTGCGTGTATATAACATTAATTAAGCTGAGTATGTAAGGTTGAGCTCGATATGTAAGATATGTGCTAAATAATACTGTCGCTAGCAAACCTCATACATGAAAGATTAAAGCTGTGTACATCATTCAGTTCAATAAAAATGTAGCCCCTATTGCTCAGTCAACAATAGTCAAAGTGCCTCTCAAGCAAAACAATTCTATGGATAACAAGTATTGGTATGCATAGGTCATGTCCACCCCAGAAGGGGAGAAACAACTTGCGTGTCCATATGCAGGAGAAGGTCCAGGTCAGCGGCTGTGAACGTTGTTAATGTAGTAGGAGCATGCCCAATACGATGAGGGCTAGGGCGACTATATGCGCTGGAAACCAGGAGCTCCGTGTGTGTCCCCATAGATGGAGGGACGCCAGAATCACTGCACACAGTGCGCTCTTTTAAACTGGCGCGGGCCTAGATGACGTAGTTCATCACCTGATATGTGACCGGCCAAGCAGTGACGTATGTGGTCGCCTAAACGCGCTCTGCAGGTCCTTGTACCTACTGAAGCTTATAGTTAAAGCCCAGCTATTCTACATTGAGACAGCGCGATCATACTAGAAAATAAGATAGCTAAGTTTATTATTTATTATAGGTCCGAATAATAGTGGAATATATACCAAGTTAGAAATATATGGATAACTTTAGTCCATTAATGCCAACTAGATAATGAGATATATAAATGGACCAAAAATGTAGATATGTAAAAGCTGGCCTTATATAAAGCACACAAAATCTATACTGTCATTTAGTCCACATGGTACAGACGTATTTAGTGTATAAATCCATTTTGATTCTTTTTGTCTCAGGATTTTGTCGAAGTTACTGCCCCTAATTGAAGGTTCAATGACTTCAATAGCTAGGAATCGTAGATGCTGTGGATTATTCCCATCCTGTGTGTGGACATGGCGCGACAATGGTTTATCTCGATTGTTACGCCCCCTTCTGGGGTGGACATGACCTATGCATACCAATACTTGTTATCCATAGAATTGTTTTGCTTGAGAGGCACTTTGTTTATTGTTGACTGAGCAATAGGGGCTACATTTTTATTGAACTGAATGATGTACTCAGCTTTAAAGGGAGTCTTTCACCCCCAAACCCCATTTTTCAGCACTCACATCTTCCTGTGCTAAATTGCCCCCCATTAAAAAGCCTCTTACCCCATTGCTGTACCACTTACCTATTTTCATAAAATCACTTATATTGCAGCTGTCAATCACAGCTGAAGGTGCCCAGGGGCAGCGTTATAACAGCCGGTGCCCAGACCGAGCACTCATCTTCCTAACTGTCCACGCCCCCTTTCACCCAGACGGCCCGCCCAATGTCTTCTGCTTGTCCTTCTCCTCAAGTGGCCAAATCCGAGGATCCGGCAGTCCACTCTGAACAGCCCTCCGATGCAGCGCTTGCAGGAGTATCGCTGTACGGGCCGTGCCTGCGCACAGAATACCCCGATGCTTGTGCAAGTAATCAGGAAACCAGTGCGCAGGTGCGGACTGCCGGATCCTTGGCGCAGGCGCGGGATTTGGCCACTTGAGGAGGAGGACAAGCAGAAGACACTGGACGGGCCGTCTTGGTGAAAGAGGGCGTGGACAGTTATGACGCCGCCCCTTTGCACCTTCAGCTGTGATTGACAGCTGCAATATAAGTGATTTTATGAAGATAGGTATGCGGTACAGCAATGGAGTAAGAGACTTTTTAATGGGGGGGGGGGCAATTTACCACAGGAAGATGTGAGTGCTGAAAAATGGGGTTTGGGGGTGAAAGACTCCCTTTAATCTTTCATGAATGAGGTTTGCTAGCGACAGTATTATTTAGCACATATCTTACATATCGAGCTCAACCTTATATACTCAGCTTAATTAATGTTATATAATCGCAGCACTGAGGTTATTTTAAGTAACTATTGTGTATTCAGCGCTGCCCCTGTTGGTAACGGAGGTACTTTTTCGGTTACTTGATGACCTCCGCTTGGTTGGTAACTGTTTACCCCTGGATATCTGTTAACACTTACTGGCAGGCTTTCCTATCTAGCCCGTCCTATACATGTACTCAGCACAACTGAAATGCACCCGAGTTTACTAGTCAGCGGTTGTCTGTGATATCTGGCGCTCTAATCAGTGGTATCCTTACTGACAACAGAGAGCTATATCTGCATACGTTTTTTTGTGACATTCTTATTGATATCCTCAAACATATGGTGGATAGTCTGAATATCTATTTCTAGACTGTTTTTAGATGAACATAGATCCACAACCTTTTATCGCTTGATAAACCTAACATTGTTGAAAGGTGAAACGCGTTGGACCAGTATTCAGATGCATTGTTATCTTTTATATATTCACTTACTTATCTCTTGATATTTTTTTGCACTTCTCTGGGGACTTTCAGTTGCAATTTTTGTTTTTGTTTTTGGTAAATTTCAACAGTCTAGGCCAGTATAGACGAGGCCAACTCTCTTCAGGGTCTCCTAGGGAATTCAGGAGGCACGTGACACGGGATTGCCCCTATCGGGGCGGCCATTCCGTTCTTAGGTAGGGTGTATCAGAATAGGGAGAGGCTAGGGATAGCATTTCCCCTAACACTCTAATCGCAGTCCCTCGACCTACCTATAGTTATTGGTATACATCCCGTCTATATGTTTATTGTTTTTTGATATATACATATATATATATATAACCAAGGTGTAAAACGGATTTTACTAGTAATTGTTCAGTGAACCACATGTACCTGGCCTCTGCTTTTGCAAAAAACCTCCCTCTGAGCCACTTCTAAGAGACTGGCCTGAAAGTGCTAAAAATGACCCCTCATCCTACTCCTCCTCCTCCTCCTGGGCCACCTCCTCTTCCATCATCGACCTAAGTGTTTTCTCAAGGAGACATAGAAGTGGTATTGTAACGCTGATAATGGCGTCATCGCCACTGGCCATGTTGGTGGAGTACTCAAAACAACGCAACAGGGCACACAGGTCTCGCATGGAGGCCCAGTCATTGGTGGTGAAGTGGTGCTGTTCCGCAGTGCGACTGACCCGTGCGTGCTGCAGCTGAAACTCCACTATGGCGATCCTTGGCGGCGGAAGGACGTGCGCCAAGGAACTCTCCGCCTGCGGCCCAGCCGCCACTACATTTACCCAGTGTGCAGTTAGGGAGATATAGCGTCCCTGGCCGTGCTTACTGGTCCACGTATCTGTGGTTAGGTGGACCTTGCCACAGATGGCGTTGCGCAGTGCACACTTGCCATCAGCTGTTTGAAGCTGTCTGTGTCCACCAGCCTGAATGACAGCATTTCAAAGGCCAGTAGTTTAGAATTGCTGGCATTCAGGCCCAGGGCTCGAGGGTGGGTAGGTGGGGATTTAGGCTTTCTCTCCAAGGTTTATGACATGAAGAGCTGAACACTGCCGTGTGACATGGTGGAGATGCTTCGTGACGGAGGTGGTGGTGTTGGTGGCACATCCTCTGTTTGGTGGGCGGCAGGTGCCAACATTCCTCCCGAGACAGAGGAAGAGGGAGATGGGGGAGTGAGTTCCTTGTTTTTAAGGTGTTTACTCCACTGCAGTTCATACTTTGCATGTAGATGCCTGGTCGTGCAGGTTGTGCTAAGGTTCAGAACGTTAATGCCTCGCTTCAGGCTCTGATGGCACAGCGTGCAAACCACTCAGGTCTTGTCGTCAGCACATTGTTTAAAGAAGTGCCATGCTAGGGAACTCCTTAAAGTTGCCTTTGGGGTGCTCGGTCCCTGGTGGCGGTGGCCAGTAGCAGGCAAATTCTCTTGGCGGCGGCTGTTCTGCTTTTCCCCCCTGCTCCCTCTGCCCCCTGCCTCTTCCTCTGAACTATGAAAGTCAGTGGCACGACCTTCATTCCATATGGGGTCTAGGACCTCATCGTCCCCTGCATCGTCTTCCACATAGTCTTCCTCCTTGACCTCCTGTTCGGTCTGCACAATGCAAAAAGACGCAGCAGTTGGCACCTGTGTTTCGTCATCATCAGAGACGTGCGGACTCCGATGAGGTGGTATTCCCATGTCCTCATCATCAGGAAACATAAGTGGTTGTGCGTCAGTGCATTCTATGTCTTCCACCACTGGGGAAGGGCTAGGTGGATTCACTTGGAAAACCCTGCCAGCAGAGTCTTCAAACAGCATAAGAGACTGCTTCATAACTTGAGGCTCAGACAGTTTCCCTGACATGCATAGGGGTGATGTGACAGACTGATGGGCTTGGTTTTCAAGCACCACCTGTGCGCTTTCTGCGGAAGACTGGATTGGAGATAATGTTATGAACGTGCTGGATCCACTGTCGGCCACCCAATTGACTAGCGCCTGTACTTGCTCAGGCCTTACCATCCTTAGAACGGCATTGGGCCCCACCAAATATCGCTGTAAATTCTGTCGGGTACTGGAACCTGAGGTAGTTTGTTCACTAGGACGTGTGGCTGTGGCAGAACGGCCAAGTCCTCTTCCAGCACCAGAGGGTACACTAACACCACCACGACCATGTCCGCGTCCCTTACTAGATGTTTTCCTCATTGTTACCGTTCGCCACAATAAGAAAAAAATTATTTGGCCCAATCTATTGAATTAAAAATCGGGACTTTTTTTACAGGCACATAACACTATCTGGCTATCTATTTATGTACCGTATTACACTAATCCAGGCACAGCAGTAACCACAGATTTAGGGGAATATAAATTTTAGGCCTAGTATTTAGGCCCTGGATGAAAGATATCCTTTTATGGACAGAATTACACTTTGAGATGCACAGTAGCGTGTGAAAAAATATAAAGGATTATGCTTTCAGCACTTGTATTTTAACACTTTGTGTAATATACCCTTTAACGGAAAGAAATACACTTAGAGATGCAAAACAGTGTGTGCAAATGTAGAGAATTATGCTGTATTTTAAAATAACTGTAATATACCCTTTAACGGAAAGAAATTCACTTGGAGATGCACGGTGAGTGTAATATACCCTTTAACGGACAGATTTACACTTGGCCTGCAACAGCTGGAACACTAGATTTTGGGTATTGCTATTTTGGCAATTGAATTTCACCCCAGAAAAAAATATATCCTTAACCCCTTAAGGACCATTTCGTAGTTTAAAAATAAAGGTTATGTTTTAGTAATATCAGGCAGGACGCCCCAAAAGGGTTTGTGGTCGCAAAGACCTTTGTGAAGTGTATACCCTTAAGGACCAGGCTCATTTTCACCTTAGGACCAGGCCATTTTTTGCAAATCTGACCAGTGTCACTTTATGTGGTGATAACTTTAAAACGCTTTTTCTTATCCAGGCCATTCTGAGATTGTTTTTTCGTCACATATTGTACTTCATGACACTGGTAAAATGAAGTCGAAAAATTTCATTTTTATTTATAAAAAAATATCAAATTTACCAACAATTTGGAAAAATTTGCAATTTTCCAAGTTTCAATTTCTCTACTTCTATAATACATAGTAATACCGCCCAAAAAAGTTATTGATTTACATTCCTCATATGTCTACTTCATGTATCGATTATTTTGGGAAAGCCTTTTTATTTTTTTGGGACGTTACAAGGCTTAGAAGTTTGGAAGCAAATCCTGAAATTTTTCAGAAATTTTCAAAAACCCACTTTTTAGGGACCAGTTCAGGTCTGAAGTCACTTTGTGAGGCTTACATAATAGAAACCACCCAAAAATTACCCTATTCTAGAAACTATACCCCTTAAGGTATTCAAAACTGATTTTACAAACGTCATTAACCCTTTAGGCTTTCCACAAGAGTTAATGGCAAATGGAGATAAAATTTCAGAATTTAGATTTTTTGGAAAATTTTCCGTTTTAATCCATTTTTTCTAGTAACAAAGCAAGGGTTAACAGCCAAACAAAATTCAATATTTATTGCCCCGATTCTGTAGTTTGCAGAAACATTCCATATGTGGGCGTAAATTGCTGTATGGCCAAACAGCAGGGCGTAGAAGGAAAGGAACGCCATATGGTTTTTGGAAGGTGGATTTTGCTGGACTGGATTTTTGACACCATGTCCCATTCAAAGCCCCCCGATGCACCCATAGAGTAGAAACTCCAAAAAAGTGACTCCATCTAAGAAACTACACCCCTCAAGGTATTCAAAACCGATTTTACAAACTTTGTTAACCCTTTAGGTGTTCCACAAGAGTTATTGGCAAATGGAGATGAAAATTCAGAATTTCTATTTTTTGTTATCTTGCCTCAAAAAAAGTGTAATATAGAGCAACCAAAAATCATATTTACCTTAAAATAATATAAACAAAACTGCCACCTTACCCCGTACTTTCCAAAATGGGGTCACTTTTTTGGAGTTTCTACTGTAGGGGTGCATCAGGGGGGCTTGAAATGGGACATGGTGTCAAAAAAACAGTCCAGCAAAATTTGCCTTCCAAAAACCATATGGCGTTCCCTTCCTTCTACGCCCTGCCGTTTGGCCGTACAGCAGTTTACGACCACATATGGGGTGTTTCTGCAAACTAGAGAATCGGGGAAATATATATTGAGTTTTTTTTGGCTGTTAACCCTTGCTTTGTTACTGGAAAAATTGATTAAAATGGAAAATTTGCAAAAAAATAGCTATTTTCGGACCCTTTTTTATTTTTGTTATTTACATCATTGAACTGACAGGTTAGATTGTGTGCTATTTCTATAGAGCAGGTTTCTACGGACGCGGCAATACCAAATATGGCTACTTTTTGGGGGGTTTTGTTTCAGGATACAGCATTTTTGAAACAAATGATTTTTTAGTGTCTTCACATTCTGAAAGCCATATTTTATTTTTATTTTTTGGACGACTGTCTTATGTAGAGGCTCATTTTTTTGCGGGATGAGATGACGGTTTGATTGGCACTATCTTGGGGTGGATATGACATTTTGGTCGCTTGCTATTACACTGTTTGTGATGTAAGGTGACAAAAATGGCTTTTGAAACCGTATTTTTTATTTTTATTTCTTGTGTTCACCTGAGGGGTTTGGTCATGTGACTTTTTTATAGAGCAGGTTGCGACGGACGCGCCGATACCAAATATGTATACTTTTTATTTATTTATTTAAGTTTTACACAATATTATCATTTTTTAAAACAAAACCAATCATGTTTTAGTGTCTCCATAGTCTGAGAGCCATATTTTTTTTATTTTTTTGGGGTGATTGTCCTATGTGGGGTACCATTTTTTGTGGGATGAGATGACGGTTTAATTGGCACTATTTTTGGGTGCATATAACTTTTTGATCGCTTGCTATTACAGTTTTTGAGATGTGAGGTGACAAAAATGTTTTTTTTTACATTGTTTTTATTTTATTTTTTTAACGGTATTTACCTGAGGGGTTAGTTAATGTGATATTTTTATAGAGCAGGTTTTTACGGACGCGGCGATACATAATATGTATACTTTTTATTTATTTATTTTACTTTAACACAATAATAGCATTTTAGAAAAAAAAATTATGTTTTAGTGTCTTCATAGTCTGAGAGCCATATTTTTTTTATTTTTTTGGGCGATTGTCCTATGTAAGGACTCATTTTTTGCGGGATGAGATGGCAGTTTTATTGGTACTATTTTGGGAGGCATATGCCTTTTTGATCACTTGGTATTAAACTTTTTGTGAAGCAAGGTGACAAAAAATGGCTTTTTTACACCATTTTTTGGGGTTTTTTTTTTTACGGTATTTGCATGAGGGGTTAGGTCATGTGATATTTTTATAGAGGATATTTTTACGGACGCGGCGATACTCAATATGTGTAGTGTATTTGATTTTTTTAATTTTTATTCAGTGTTTTTTATTTCTTATTTTAGTTTTTTTTCAATTTTTTTACATTTTTTTGACCCAGACCCACTTGGTTCTTGTAGATCCAGTGGATCTGGTGTTTATATAATACAGTAAAAACACTATATAGTGTACTTACTGTATTTTTTACTTTACAAAGTCTGAATAGGCTTTTGCCTTTAGCAAAAGCCTATTCAGAGTTTCAGTGCCATGGAGAGCAGGACGCTTCTGAAAGCGTCCTGCTGCCATGGTAACCATCACCCGCTGCCATAACAGCAGCGGGTGATGGGAAGGAAGGGGAGCTCCCTCCCTCTGCTATCCTATCCTGTCGGGGGGCTGCAAAGGTACAGCAGCCCCGATGGAGAGGGAGGAGCTCCTCCATGTTAACATCTTTCCATACCGCGGTCCGTGCGGACCGCGGTATAGAAGGGGTTAAACTGCTGACATCTGCAGCACAGATGTCAGCAGTTTATAGCAGGGGGTCAGCAATGTGCTGACCCCCTGCTATACCCACTAGACACCAGGGAAAGCATTTGAAAGGAGGCGGGCGGGTGATCGCAATTGCCTCCCGCGCCGCCCACCTGCAGCACCGCCCACAATCGTCCCCCCCTGCACCGCCCGGGGGGACACAAACATGGCGAGGTGCAGGGGGGTTAATATTTATAAGTTTGGGGCATATTTTAGTCTCTTATCCCCGCGGTCACAGACCGCAGGGATCAGAGACTACAGATAGCGCAGCAAACCGCAGGTCTGAATTGACCTGCGGTTTGCTGCGATCGCTGACATGGGGGGGGTCACAGGACCCCCCTGGGCATTGTGCCAAGGTGCCTGCTGAATGATTTCAACAGGCATCTTGTTCCAATCACCGCCACGTGCGCAGCAGTGATCGGATATTCGCAGGGTGTACATGTACGCCCTTGGTCCTTAAGTACCAGGACACAAGGGCGTACATGTACGCCCTTCGTCCTTAAGGAGTTAAACTTGTCCAGCCACAGCAGGAACACCAGATTTACGTTATATCGATTTTTGCAACTGAATTTCACTGCAGAAAATAATATATCCTATGATGGACACTATAAAACTTGTCCAGTCACAGCTGAAACACCAGATTTACTATATTTCTATTTTGGCAACTGAATTTCACAGCAATAAATAATATATCCTTTGCCGGACACTATTACACTTGTCCAGCCACAGCTGGAACACCAGATTTACGGTATTTCTATTTTTGCAACTGACTTTCACCCCAGAAATTAATATATCCTATGACAGACACTATGAAACTTGTCCAGTCACAGCTGGAACTCCAGATTTATGGTATTTCTATTTTTGCAACTGAATTTCACAGCAGAAAATAATATATCCTATGACGGACACTATGAAACTTGTCCAGTCACAGCTGGAACCCCAGATTTACGTTATTTCCATTTCTGCAACTGAATTTCATCCCAAAAAAAAATATATCCTATGACGGACACTATTAAACTTTTCCAGTCACAGCTGGAACACCAGATTTACGGTATTTATAGTTTTGCAACTGAATTTCACCCCAGAAAATAGTATATCCTTTGCCGGACACTATTAAACTTGGCCAGCCACAGCTGAAACCACTGATTTATGGTATTGCTATTTTGGCAATTGAATTTCACCCCAGAACAAAATATATCCTTTGCCGGACACTATTAAACTTGTCCAATCACAGCTGGAACACCAGATTTATGATATTTCTATTTTTGCAACTGAATTTAAGCGCAGCAAATAATATATCCTAGGACGGACATTATGAAACTTGTCCAGTCACAGCTGGAACACCAGATTTACGGTATTGCTATTTTGGCAATTGAATTTAACCCCAGAACAAAATCTATCCTTTGCCGGACACAATTAAACTTGGCCAGCCACAGCTGAAACCACTGATTCACGGTATTGCTATTTTGGAAATTGAATTTCACCCCAGAAAAAAATATATCTTTTGCCGGACACTATTAAACTTGGCCAGCCACAGCTGGAACACCAGATTTAGGGGATTGCTATTTTTGCAATTGAAGTTCACCCCAGAAAAATATTTATCCTTTGCCGGACACTATTAAACTTAGCCAGCCACTGCTAGGACACCAGATTTTGGGGATTGCTATTTTGGCAATTGAATTTCACCCCAGAAAAAAATCTATCCTTTGCCAGACAGCAGACAGTAATACACTTGGCTAGCCACAGTTGGAACACCAGATTTCGGGGATTGCTATTTTGGCAATTGAATTTAATCCATCAATAAAATATAGAAATTTCTATGGTGAGTTTCTAGGAGTGACACAGCCAAGCCGCTGATGTAGGATATAGCAAAAAAAAAAACTACTATTGATGGACTTATGGACTTGTTGGCAGCTTGGGCTGGTGCACCACAAGATGGCCACCGATCACCCCAGAAAAAAGTGACAGAAAAACGCTGTGGGCAGCCTAAAAACCAGTGAGCAATTAACTAGCAGAAATTGAATGATTCACAGCTGTAGATCGATTACTTCATTAGGCGTTTCTGCTGAGTTTTCCCTGCCTAATCTCGCCCTCACAGCAGCTGCATCCTATCCCTACACTAATCAGAGCAGAGTGATGTGCGGCGCTACGTGACTCCAGCTTAAATAGAGGCTGGGCCACATGCTGCACTTGGCCAATCACAGCCATGCCATTAGTAGGCATGGCTGTGATGGCTTCTTAGGGCAATAAGTAAAACGCTAGAAAATGTTCGGGTCCGGATCCGTGTACCGAACACCCCAAAATTCGGTACGAACCCAAACTATACAGTTCGGGTTCGCTCAACTCTAACCGTAAGTAATGAGCATAGGAGCGTCTGTCCTCCACTGTCTGTAAATGCCTTGATATTTATGTTTCCATACTTTTTTCCATTACACAGGTTACTAGGCCCACAAGGCTCATCTCCAAGGCTTCTCCACTGCACCTCTAGTGCTCCTTGTCACACCACTACACTACAGAAAAGGTAAGTAATGAGCACAGGAGTGCTTGTCCTCCACTGTCAGTAAATGCCTTGATAATTCTGTTTGCCCTTTTTTTTGTTACTTATAGGTTTATTAGGGAATTATTAACTGTCATATGGCAGCTAACCGCACTAAAGTGGACATTCATTAATTTCAAAAAGAATGGACATCTTCATATGCATTTATTCAACAAAAATACAGGGCAGTGTGTGTTTTGTGCTGTGAAAGTGTCGTTTGTCACACCTCAAGTGTGCGCCGCCATTTTGAGGACAAAACATCAAAACTCATTTAAAGATGATGCTGACAAAACAGAATAAATCAAACGAGCGATTTCAAAGTACACTAAACACAGAAAAGTGTTCTCCATAATTTACGTCATGGTAAAGTCTATGCAACACTTGCAAGTTACAAGATAGCTCAGTGCATTGCTAAGCATGAAAAGCCCTTCACCGATGGAGAATACATTAAAGAAGCATTTTGTGCAGCTGGTGATATGTTTGATGGTTTACCAAACAAGAACACTATCATGTCTAGGATTAACGACCTGCCAAATTCAGCAAGAACTATTGAGCGCCGGATCACTGATATGGCAAATAACATTAGGGAGCAGCAAGTGACTGGTTTGAAGGACTGCACAGTGTTTAGTGTTGCGCTGGATGAAAGCGTGGACATTAATGATGTGCCTTGTTTGGCAATTGTGGCCAGATTCTGTGATTCTGCTGGAGTACAAGAGGAGTTTGTGCTGTGTATTAAATCACACTTAAATTAACTCAATATCTGCATGCAGGAATCTGGAAAGCCTGTCATGGGGCTGTTTGAACATTGGAAGGCATTCACATCCAAATTTAAAGTTTATGTGGAGGCAGGGCTGCCATCAGAAATTTTGGGGCCCCCTACACAGCTCAAGGCCTGCCCCCCCCCCCTCCCCGACACTGCCCCAGTGGCGGATCCAGAGCCTGGTCTGTGGAGGGGCACTTCCCCCAGGAATAGGAGATCATGGGGCCCCTGTGTCCCCGTCCACCTTCAAGCCACACCCACACACAGTCCCACACGGCCCTCCACTATGTAGTTCGGCCGCCACACTGCCCCCCACTGAGTAATTTGCCCCCACAAGTTAATTTTGCCCCTACACAAGTTAATTTTGCCCCCAGACAGCCCTGCATTATGTAATTTGCCCCACACAGTCCTCCATTACGTAGTTTTCCCGCCACACTGACCCCCCACTAAGTAATTTTCCACCACACAAGTTAATTCTGCCCCCAGACAGCCCTCCATGGACACACACAGGGACAGACAGACAGAGACACACACAGAGACAGACAGAGACACACACAGGGACAGACAGACAGAGACACACACAGGGACAGACAGAGACACACACAGGGACAGACAGAGACACACACAGGGACAGACAGACAGAGACACACACAGGGACAGACAGAGACACACACAGGGACAGACAGAGACACACAGGGACAGACAGAGACACACACAGGGACAGACAGAGACACACACAGGGACAGACAGAGACACACACAGGGACAGACAGACAGACACACAAAGGGACAGACAGACAGAGACACACACAGGGACAGACAGAGACACACACAGGGACAGACAGAGACACACACTGGGACAAACAGACAAAGACACACACAGGGACAGACAGAGACACACACAGGGACAGACAGACAGAGACACACACAGGGACAGGGACAGACACACATACACCATGGCCCTCAGAATACTCCTGGATCTGTGCTATAAGCCCTCTTAATTGCATCAGATTCCACTCCACTTGAACCCCACTGCTCCTGAGTGCTCCACCTGCCCCCTCATATATGAGCTGCCCCTCACCTGCTCTCCATAAAGCTTTGTGGACTCCAGGACTGCTGCAGCACAGCCTCCCTCACTGAGCAGCCTGCATGCACACAGCCCCTCCTCCCTCCACAAGCTGCTGCTGCTGTCGGGGTTTGTCCATGTGACTATGAAGGAGCATGTGACCAGTGATGTCACAGACCTCTTTCTAGCAACTACATTCTACCCATGGATCTGCCGAGACTCCAGCTATCTTGTTCTCAGAACAAGATAGCTGGGGACCGGGGCCCTGGGAGGTAAGGAGGACAGTCTGCAGAAGGAAGAGGGGGAGGAGCACTTGGCCCCAGAGCCGGCTGCCACAATTAAAAAGAAAAAAAAAAAGTTTCAGGACTGGCCGGGCCCCCCCAGGGTACGAGCCCCTTACTGAGGTATGGCTGTACCCCCCTGATGGTGGTCCTGTGTGGAGGATACAGAAAAGGGGACATTTCGCTACTTCAAACACTTGAGAGAGCTTTCCTCTCATCATTCAGTCAACACAGCTCACGTTTCAATGTACATGAAAGAGCTTGAGTCTGAATTTTCCAGGAGATTCAAAGATTTTCAGAGATATGGGTCAGTTTTCTTTTCTCATACTGTATCTCCAGACAAGTTTAAAGTGACAGACATAGACCTGTCAGTTTTAGAATAGATGGGCATTGATGATTTGGAAATGCAACTGGTTGACCTTCAGAGCTCATCTTTGTGGACTATTAAGTTCGGAGAGCTGCAGACATCACTTGAAACATCCAGAGAGAATGCACATTCCCTTTTTATGTGTTAAAAATCACTTCCAGATAAATTTGCCTGTTTGAAGAAAATAGCATTTGCAATGTTGTCAGTCTTTGGGTCAACATATTTATGTGAACAGATCTTCTCCCATATGAATGCTATCCTCTGCCCCTCACGAAACAGGCTTACTAATGACCATTCTGAAGCATGTGTCCATCTGAAAGTCACCTCATATGAACCACAACTTCAACATCTTTGCAAAAAAAGTCAGGGACAAGGGTCAAACTGAAAGGTAAGTTAACCTAATTAAATTTTTTTGTTTTATGTTACACAAAGTTTGTGCTATATGAGTTTTCTGTATTGCAGGGAAGCTCACCAAGTCTGTGTCCAGCTACAAACCACTTGAAAGCCCACACCTGGATTTTCTTGGCAAAAAAAGTCAGGCACAAGGGTCACACTGAATGGTAAATTAAGCTAATTATTATTTGTATTATTATTATTCTTATTATTATTCTTATTATTATTATTATTATTATTATTATCGTTATGTCACATATAGTTGGGGTTGATTTATCAAAATTGATGTAAAGAAAGGAAAACTAGCTTTGTGGCCCATATCAACCATCAACCACATCAGATTCCACCTTTCATTTACAGCTCCATTGGAACATTAAAGGTGGAATCTCATTGATTGATATGAGCAACAAAGGCAGTTTTCCTTTACGACTGTTTTGATAAATCTCTCCTTAGACTTTACTGTATTGCACGGCACACTAAGTGCTTCAACTTCGACTTTTTTTAAATCGGCACACCGTCTGGAAAAGGTTGCCGACCGCTGTGCTAGAAGTTTCCTTAGACTAGAGAAAATGGTTGTCATGGCAGAACATTAAAAATCGCTTTATATGCAGTTAGAGTGCACCAATATATTCGGGTGCTATATATAGCACCCAATGACATTTGTTTGGATCAGCAGAAAATGACGAATAACGGCAGCATGTCCAGTGAATCCTTTTATTGGAACTTGCCTCAGCGAACTCGTGCACAAATAGCAAAAACAGCTACGTTTCGGCTATAGACTAGCCGTTATCAAGCCTGGTACTATGTGAATACCACAGTGCTATTATAGTGTATACCCCTCTCCCAACTTAGAGTAGGCAGCCAATCAATCCAAGGTTCCCACCCCCCAAAAAGAGGATAACCAATCACATAGGTAACTCCATACAAAAAAACTCAACCACATCTGTGATCAGTTAAAATACCCATGTGTCTTATTAAAAATACCATGGTAAATGTGCTAAACTCTTCCATGCTGCGCCGAAATCGATACAGCACTGTCAATCATTTTAGTGCGCATGTTCATTCAAGTGCGCTCCCGACTTGCTCGATCTGAGTACGAGGAGGGGAGAGAATCAAACGCATCATTGGCCACATGATCGTCAGGTTCACCTGACCACAAGTTCCACCCCACTCATAGGCCACATAATCATCAGGTCACCTGACCCCAGGCTCCGCCCCATTCATCCACACATAGAGACCATCAGAGCTCACAAAGTACCAACACTGCTTCATGTCAACATGTGGAAACTCATCGCGCTTGCAGCAAGACACAAAATTTCAACATGAACTAGGAGAATTAGCCGCACATAGCGGTCCATTATACCTCCCATCATGTCTTTCTTGATCACACCGTCCTCAATATGCACCATTATATCCAGGATATGTAATTCAACCTGTGACATTGTTACCATGAACTTAAGACCTGGGACAGCGCTAATTAGATTCTGATGGAAGGCATCAAAAAATGTCGTCGATGTAGTACCAGCAGCACAGGGCCCTCTCATAGTGCGCAGATTGATAGACAAATAAGTCCTCCACCTACATAATCTGTGGTGTTCTGTATCCAATCCAGTACTACATCTGCAAACAGTGTCTATATTACAAATTCCGATAATATGGGTCTCATATAGTGTTCATAATCTGTGGTGTTCTGTAACCAATACTGTACTACTTCTGCAAACAGTGTCTGTATTACAAATTCCAATAATCTGGACTTAATATAGTGCCCATAATCTGTGGTGTTCTGTTACCAAGTATGTAAACCTACAAGACCTCATAAAACATAACAACTATCTATGGTCAGCATAAGACACCACTCAACCAATTCAGACCACAGATATACTATTAAATGTACAAATATCTTTATTGAAAAATTTCTTAATACACACACAATTTTACTAAACAGGAGCAAAGATGCAGGAGAGGAAGTAGATGTAAAAATGACACACCTGACACAGGGAAATTTTTGGTTGGGGGTCCAGATTAAATAAATCACACTGAATCCACAATACTAGGTTATATGTAATAGGTATGTATCAATATACAAGACTATATATATTTAAAATATCTCCCATAAGAATCAATCCCGGCTGGGGTCATAACCAGTTACAATCCATCAATGTGGAGTAATAAAAAATCACATCTCAGAGGCCACAGTCAGGACCAAGAATCATAAGGATCAATGTCTATAGTACACAAATACTGCACCAATAATAGTTGGATCAAGTGTGGGAAAATAACTACAGTCTTAAAACATACCCATGGTATCTCAGTGTGGACCGGCCGCAGTCAACAGAACACCTCAACACGTGTTTCACCACCAGGCTTCGTCAGGAGGTGTAGGTATGTTTGCTAAAGGGGTATATATATTGGAGGTAGGAGGGGCTCAATACAAAGCCGGGCGTGTGGATAACAATAAAATAATTAATATGATGGTCACCTGTCTGAGTTCAATTCCGGCGCGGCTCTGAACGTGATGGTCTGGCGCCATTCTTTTGCGCGTCCCCTCGCCACCACTGCGCATGTCTGCGCACGTGATGACGAGCCCGGAGCGCATCCGAATGACGCCGACCAGCGCACGCACCAGGCCGCGTCCTGCACCCATGGCATGTGATCAGTCACATGACCGCAACCAAAAAGAAGATGCCGGAAGTGTTCGTAGGTTATTGAACATTGTGGACTCTTAACTATCAATAATGTTCACTCAATATACCACTTAATACGTTATATGTACTACCACAGTTACATGATATAGACACCCTACGGACATTCTTGAACAATTTCAATTATTATAGACGTCTATAGCTAACCCTACATAGTAAAGTAATCAAAGTCAGGAAGTCATCATATACTGTTCACATAAATAATAAAAAAGGGAATAATAATGATAAAATTGAGAACATATATGAAGACTAGATAATGGAACCCCTCAAAAATAACAATATTAATATTAATAACATTAATTTACGAATAAATAAATAAATTAAAAAACCATGATTATATTAATAAGATGCAACAGTTATGCTAATTGCAATTAGTGCCTATATGCTCTAGTGAATCAAATAGTGCACCAGCTCATAAATACATAATATAATACAGTAGATAATGTGCATAAATAAGGTGAAAAAAATATAAAATACATACAT
This sequence comes from Bufotes viridis, assembly GCA_033119425.1. Taxonomy (NCBI): domain Eukaryota; kingdom Metazoa; phylum Chordata; class Amphibia; order Anura; family Bufonidae; genus Bufotes; species Bufotes viridis. The sequence continues at coordinate 80,299,182 of CM065595.1, forward strand.
AATGCCCTAAACCATACCAAGTGACCTAAGCACAGAAAAAACATATTAAAGAGTGAAAAAACCATAATAATATCTAAATAATTAAAAAAATTAAAAAAATTGATTAGTGAAAGAATTGTGGTATTATAAACATGATTGTACAAGTACAGAACATAGTGCAAAAGTTATATTCATGATTACAAAAAAAAAAAAAAAAAAAAAAAAAAGGAATTAAATTCTTTAATAAATGATGGGTTCTATAATAAAGTCCATGCTGATGACATCTTCGACATCCTCTAAGATAATTTCATATAGCCACACGATCATACTCGCCCCTTCACTCCAACATGAAAAGGAAAAAGAACCATCTAAACAAAATACAAAACAAAATAATTAAAAACATTATACCCCAACATTTTAAAATTCACGTTACAAAAAAGGCTTGAAGCTATTGTATTCGTTTAGGTCCTCTGGAACTACAGTATTGAGAAGTGTGATCCACTTAGTCTCCTTACGGAGAAGAACACCCTTCACATCACCTCCTCTAATACCCAATCTGACCCTATCGATACCTCTTACCCGCAAAACCGTGGGATCACAATTGTGGAATTTTCGGAAGTGTCGTGGTACCGATTCGAGTTGATCACATTCTTCTTCTGATACATCACTGGCCGTCCGGATCCTACTAACATGCTCTAAAATACGTACCTTTAAAACCCTGGTAGTCATTCCGATGTAGATAAGTCCACATGGACATGTCATCCAATAGATAACAGCCTCTGTCTTGCAGTTTATGTGGTGGACAATTTTAAATTCTCTCTCCTGATGGGAACTCCAAAATGTGGTGGAACGAGCCATGTAAGTGCACGCGGCACATCGTCCGCATGCATAGGATCCCCAACTCGGCCCTTTACTTCCAAAAATTCCCCTGGGTGATTTTACAACATAATGACTCCTTGTTAATATATCCCGCAATGTGCGCGATCTCTTCCACGTAATTTGCGGGTAGGAAGGCAAGCATGATTTTAAATCCTTGTCTGTTTGGAGTATTTGCCAATACTTGGCAAAAATTGCCTGTATCCCCCGCCAATTCCCATTAAAGGGAGTTATGAATCTCACTGTTTGGTTATTGGCGGGATCAGTTTTGCTCTTCCTCTTTGTCAATAAGGTCTCACGTGGAGCCCCTTTGGCCCTCTGGCATCCCTTACGGATAGTATCCCATCTATAACCTCTATCTAAAAACCTTTTCGTTAAATTCCTTGACTGTTCCTCAAAGAAACTATCCTCTGAGCATATCCGTTTCGTTCTTAAAAATTGTCCCTGTGGGATAGCCTGAATCACCTGAGGGTGGTGCGAGGAGGATGCCTGAAGGAGGGCGTTGACAGAGGTAGATTTCCTAAATACATCGGTCGTGATTTTGCCGCTCAGACTCTTCCGAATCATTATGTCCAAGAAATCGACCTGTTCAAGACTGTATTTCCAGGTCAATTTAATATTGAGCTGGTTTTGATTCAGGTTATGTAGAAACCTATCTAGGTGCGACACGGAGCCCTGCCAGATGAAAAACACATCGTCTATATACCTCGACCAGAGGAGTATGGCATCATAACCAGAAATATAAGGAACGATCTCTCTCTCCCACAGCCCCAGAAAAAGATTGGCGTATGAGGGCGTACAAGACGCCCCCATCGCCGTTCCCTGGAGCTGTAGGAAGAATCGATCCCTAAACAAAAAATAATTGTGAGTTAACATAAACTCCAATAGTTGCAAAATAAACTCCACCAATTCACCATCCAAATTCGTCATGGATAAAAAATAACGTGATGCTCGCATCCCCTGGTCGTGGCATATAGACGTGTATAAAGACTCCACGTCGCACGTGACTAAATAGGCCTCCCTGTCCAGATAGATACCATCCACTCTACGTAGCATATCTGCTGTATCCTGGACATAAGAGGGAAGAGTCTCAACACAACCCTTTAAATAAAAATCGACAAATTTGCCGATATTGGTACACAAACCCCCCATCCCCGAGACGATAGGTCGTCCCGTAGGGCATGTGGGGTTCTTGTGCACCTTCGGCAATAGATACAATGTCGGGCTGACGGGATGATCAACCGTCAGACCGAACAACATTTTTTGATTAATCAAACCTCTGTCAAGGCCCTCCCCCAACAATCCATCCAACTCGCACTTAAACCCAAAGGTGGGGTTGATCTCCAACTTCTTATAGCATCTGGTGTCTCTTAACTGTCTAAATGCCTCCCTTTCATACATCTCCACCGGCCAAATCACGATATTACCCCCATTATCCGCCTGCTTAATAACTACCCCATCAAGGGATTTTAATTCACGTAAGGCCTGTCTCTGTGCTCTCGTAAGATTATCACCACCCTGTCTCTGAGACAGATTAGTCAGTTCAGATTTTACTAATTTGGTAAATATGTCTACCGCTGGGCACAGAGATTTAGGGGGGAATGTCTGTGATCGCCGGTGGAGATGTACGGGAGAGGGTACACCCGTCTCAGGCTCCTGTTCCTCCAAATAGGCCTCTAAATCTTGTAGTGCTTGTAATTCAGCAGGAGAAGAGAGGGCCGTCGCTCCATCCCTCCTGCTGAAGCACTTTTTGAGAACTAACTTCCTGGCGAAAAGTTCGAGGTCTTTGATGACCTCAAACTGATCGACCCGGCTATTCGGTGCAAAAGAGAGACCCTTTTGGAGGACCTGCTAATGTGGAATGGTCAATGTAAGGTTAGATAGATTGATTACCTTCAATTTCTCGGTCTCTTCTCTTTCCCATTGAGGTTTTTGCTTTTCCTCTTTGAGACCGGAGTACGAAGGAGTGGTTGTTGCTTGTCTAAGTCTGGACCACGTCCTAGACTTAAACGCCTTTCTAAAAAAGAGGCCCCACATTCTTCTTCAGATGTCAATGAGGTGATAGAGGATGACCGTGCTCTGACCCTATTATTTCTCTGCCACTTGAAAATCTTCTGTTGTTGATAATCTTTCAGATCTCTCTGATATTTACTCGCTTTAATGGCTTGTATATCTTTTTCCCACTTAGGGAGATCCTCATCCAAGAGTTTATCGAACTCCTCAATTTCTTCCTTAGTAATTAGCTGTTGGATCTTATCCTTTAATCCTTCTATTTCTTTTTCAATACTGTCTAGGGCTTTACGATCAGCCCCGATTAATAACTCAATAAGTGTTTGAGAGCACTTTGTGAGAGTTTCCTCCCACTTACTCACAAAAACCGGATCCTCACACTCAAGGGTTGGGAACACCTGAATTCGCAACCCACGAGGGGTGATATTTTTCTGTAGATAATTTTCAAGTGCAGCCTTGTTCCACCACAATTTGGTACGTTTCCTCAGGGAATCCCGAATTTTTTGCTTCAACTCCTTTATGTCTTTTTTCTCTGTGTCAGGTGTGTCATTTTTACATCTACTTCCTCTCCTGCATCTTTGCTCCTGTTTAGTAAAATTGTGTGTGTATTAAGAAATTTTTCAATAAAGATATTTGTACATTTAATAGTATATCTGTGGTCTGAATTGGTTGAGTGTTCTGTTACCAATACTGTACTAAATCTGCAAACAGTGTCTGAACTACAAATTCCAATAATCTGGGCGTAATATAGTGTCCATAATCTATGGTGTTATGTAAACAATACTGTACTACATCTTCAAACAGTGTCTGTATTACAAATTCCAATAATCTGGGCCAAATATAGTGTCCATAATCTCTGGTGCTCTTTAACCAATACTGTACTACATCTGCAAACCGTGTCTGTATTACAAATTCCAATAATCTGGGACTAATATAGTGTCCATGATCTGTGGTGTTCTGTGACCAATACTACTGCAAACAGTGTCTCTATTACAAATTCCAATACTCTGGGCATAATATGGTGTCCATAATCTCTGGTGTTTTGTAACGAATACTGTACTACATCTGCAAACAGTGTCTGTATTACAAATTCCAATAATCTGGGCATAATCTAGTGTCCATAATCTGTGGTGTTCTGTAACCAATACTATAACATATCTGCAAACAGTGTCTGTATTACCAATTTCAATAATATGGGCCTAATACAGTGTACATATGCTGTGTTGTTCTGTAACAAATACTGTACTACATCTGCAAACGGTGTCTGTGTTACAAATTCCTATCATCTGGGCCAAATATAGATTCCATAATCTGTGGTGGTCTGTAACCAATACTGTACTAAATCTGCAAACAGTGTCTGAACTACAAATTCCAATAATCTGGGCCTAATATAGCGTCCATAATCGGTGGTGTTCTGTAACCAGTACTGTACTACATCTGCAATCAGTGTCTGTATTACAAATTCCAATAATCTGGGCCTAATACAGTGTCCATAATCTGTGGTGTTCTGTAACCAATACTGAACTACATCTTCAAACAGCGTCTTTATTACAAATTCCAATAACCTGTTCTTAATATAGTGTCCATAATCTGTGGTGTTCTGTAACAAATACTGTACTAGATCTGCAAACAGTGTCTGTATTACAAATTCCAATATTCTGGGCCTAATATAGTGTCCATAATCTGTTGTGTTCTTTAACCAATACTGTAGAACATCTGCAAACAGTGTCTGTATTGCAAATTCCAATAATCTGGGCCTAATATAGTGTCCATAATTTGTGGTGTTCTGTAACCAATACTGTATTACATCTGCAAACAGTGTCTGTATTACAAATTCCAATAATCTGGGGTTTATTTAGTGTCCATAATCTGTGGTGTTCTGTAACCAACATTGTAGCACATCTGCAAACCGTGTCTGTATTACAAATTCCAATAATCTGAGACTAATATAGTGTACATAATCTGTGGTGTCCTGTAACCAATACTGTAATACTACTGCAAACAGTGTCTCTATTACAAATTCCAATAATCTGGGCCTAATATAGTGTCCATAATGTGTGGTGATCTGTAACCAATAATGTAATACATCTGCAAACAGTGTCTGTATTACAAATTCCAATCATCTGTGCCTAATCTAGTTTTATAATCTGTTGTGTTCTGTAACCAATACTGTATCATTTCTGCAAACAGTGTCTGTATTAAAAATTCCAATAATCTGGGCCTAATATATTATCCATAATCTGTGGTGTTCTGTAACTAATACTGTACTACATCTGCAAACAGTGTCTATATTACAAATTCCAATAATCTGGGCCTAATTTAGAAACAATAATCTCTTGTGTTCTTTAACCAATACTGTACTACATCTGCAAACAGTGTCTGTATTACAAATTCCAATAATCTGGGCTTAATATAGTGTCCATAATCTGTGGTGATCTGTAACCAATACTGTAATATATGTGCAAACAGTGTCTGTATTACAAATTAAAATAATCTGGGCCTAATATAGTATCTATAATCTGTGGTGTTCTGTAACCAATACTGTATTGCATTTGCAAACAGTGTCTGAACTACAAATTCCAATAATCTGGGCCTAATATAGTATCCATAATCTGTGGTGTTCTGTAACCAATATTATACTACATCTGGAAACAGTGTCTGTATGACAAATTCCAATAATCGGGGCCTAATATAATGACCATAATCTGTAGAGTTTTGTAACAAATACTGTACTAGATCTGCAAACAGTGTCTGTATTACAAATTCCAATAATCTGGGCCAAATATAATTGCCATAATCTGTAGAGTTTTGTAACAAATACTGTACTAGATCTGCAAACAGTTTCTGTATTACAAATTCCAATAATCTGGGCCTAATACAGTGTACATAATCTGGGGTGTTCTGTAACCAATACTGTACTACATCTGCATACTGTGTCGATATTACAAATTCCAATAATCTGGGACATATCTAGTGTCCATATTCTGTGGTGTTGTGTTACCAATACTGTACTACATCTTCAAACAGTGTCTGTATTACAAATTCCAATAATCTGGGCTCAATATAGTGTCCATAATGTGTGGTAATCTGTATCCAATACTGTAATATATGTGCAAACAGTGTCTGTATTACAAATTAAAATAAACTGGGCCTTATATATTGTCCATAATCTGTGGTGCTCTGTAACCAATACTGTACTACATCTGGAAACAGTGTCTGCATTACAAATTCCAATAATCTGGGATTAATATAATGACCATAATCTGTAGAGTTTTGTTACAAATAATGTACTAGATCTGCAAACAGTGTCTGTATTACAAATTCCAATAATCTGGGCCATATCAAGTGTCCATATTCCGTGTTGTTCTGTAACCAATACTGTACTACATCTGCAAACAGTGTCTGTATTACAAATTCCAATAATCTGGGCATAATCTAGTGTCCATAATCTGTGGTGTTCTGTAACCAATACTATAACATATCTGCAAACAGTGTCTGTATTACCAATTTCAATAATATGGGCCTAATACAGTGTACATATGCTGTGTTGTTCAGTAACCAATACTGTACTACATCTGCAAAAGGTGTCTGTGTTACAAATTCCGATCATCTGGGCCTAATATAGATTTAATAATCTGTGGTGATCTGTAACCAATACTGTACTAAATCTGCAAACAGTGTCTGAACTAGAAATTCCAATAATCTGGGCCTAATATAGCGTCCATAATCGGTGGTGTTCTGTAACCAATACTGTACTACATCTGCAATCAGTGTCTGTATTACAAAGTCCAATAATCTGTGCCTAATACATTGTCCATAATATGTGGTGTTCTGTAACCAATACTGTACTACATCTTCAAACAGCGTCTTTATTACAAATTCCAATAACCTGGTCTTAATATAGTGTCCATAATCTGTGGTGTTCTGTAACAAATACTGTACTAGATCTGCAAACAGTGTCTGTATTACAAATTCCAATAATCTGGGCCTAATATGGTGTACATAATCTGTTGTGTTCTTTAACCAATACTGTACTACATCTGCAAACAGTGTCTACATTGCAAATTCCAATAATCTGGGCCATATCTAGTGTCCATAATCTGTGGTGTTCTGTAACCAATACTGTACTACATCTGCAAACAGTGTCAGTATTACAAATTCCAATAATCTGGGTTTTATTTAGTGTCCATAATCTGTGGTGTTTTGTAACCAACATTGTAGCACATCTCCTAATCGTGTATGTATTACAGATTCCAATAATCTGAGACTAATAAAGTGTCCATGATCTGTGGTGTTCTTTAACCAATACTGTACTACGTCTGCAATCAGTGTCTATATTACAAATTCCAATAATCTGGGCCTAACACAGTGTCCATATTCTGTGGTGTTCTGTAACCAGTAGTGTACTACATCTGGAAACAGTGTCTGAATTACACATTCTAATAATCTGGGCCTAATATAATGGCCACAATCTGTAGAGTTTTGTAACAAATACCGTACTAGATCTGCAAACAGTGTTTGTATTACAAATTCCAATAATCTGGGCCCAATATAGTGTCCATAATCTGTGGTGTTCTGTAACCAATACTATACTACATCTGCAATGAGTGTCTGTATTAAAAATTCCAATAATCTGGGCCTAATACAGTGTCCATAATCTGTGGTGTTCTGTAACCAATACTGTACTACATCTGCATACTGTGTCGATATTACAAATTCCAATAATCTGGGACATATCTAGTGTCCATATTCTGTGGTGTTCTGCCACCAATACTGTACTACATCTTCAAACAGTGTCTGTATTACAAATTCCAATAATCTGGGCTCAATATAGTGTCCATAATGTGTAGTGATCTGTATCCAATACTGTAATATATGTGCAAACAGTGTCTGTATTACAAATTACAATAAAATGGGCCTTATATAGTGTCCATAATCTGTGGTGCTCTGTAACCAATACTGTACTACATCTGGAAACAGTGTCTGCATTACAAATTCCAATAATCTGGGACTAATATAATGGCCATAATCTGTAGAGTTTTGTTACAAATACTGACCTAGATCTGCAAACAGTGTCTGTATTACAAATTCCAATAATCTGGGCCTAATATAGTGTCCATAGTCTGTGGTGTTCTGTAACCAATACTGTACTCCTTCTACAAACAGTGTCTGTATTACAAATTCCAATAATCTGGACCATATCAAGTGTCCATATTACGTGTTGTTCTGTAACCAATACTGTACTACATCTGCAAACAGTGTCTGTATTACAAATTCCAATAATCTGGGCATAATCTAGTGTCCATAATCTGTGGTGTTCTGTAACCAATACTATAACATATCTGCAAACAGTGTCTGTATTACCAATTTCAATAACATGGGCCTAATACAGTGTACATATGCTGTGTTGTTCTGTAACCAATACTGTACTACATCTGCAAACGGTGTCTGTGTTACAATTTCCTATCATCTGGGCTTAATATAGATTCCATAATCTGTGGTTGTCTGTAACCAATACTGTACTAAATCTGCAAACGGTGTCTGAACTACAAATTCCAATAATTTGGGCCTAATATAGCGTCCATAATCGGTGGTGTTCTGTAATCAATACTGTACTACATCTGCAATCAGTGACTGTATTATAAATTCCCATAATCTGGAACTAATACAGTGTCCATAATCTGTGGTGTTCTGTAACCAATACTGAACTACATCTTCAAACAGCGTCTTTATTACAAATTCCCATAACCTGTTCTTAATATAGTGTCCATAATCTGTGGTGTTCTGTAACAAATACTGTACTAGATCTGCAAACAGTGTCTGTATTACAAATTCCAATAATCTGGGCCTAATATAGTGTCCATAATCTGTTGTGTTCTTTAACCAATACTGTAGAACATCTGCAAACAGTGTCTGTATTGCAAATTCCAATAATCTGGGCCTAATATAGTGTCCAAAAGTTGTGGTGTTCTGTAACCAATACTGTATTACATCTGCAAACAGTGTCTGTATTACAAATTCCAATAATCTGGGGTTTATTTAGTGTCCATAATCTGTGGTGTTCTGTAACCAACATTGTAGCACATCTGCAAACCGTGTCTGTATTACAAATTCCAATAATCTGGGACTGATATAGTGTCCATAATGTGTGGTGATCTGTAACCAATAATGTAATACATCTGCAAACAGTGTCTGTATTACAAATTCCAATCATCTGTGCCTAATCTAGTTTTATAATCTGTTGTGTTCTGTAACCAATACTGTATCATTTCTGCAAACAGTGTCTGTATTAAAAATTCCAATAATCTGGGCCTAATATATTTTCCATAATCTGTGGTGTTCTGTAACTAATACTGTACTACATCTGCAACAGTGTCTATATTACAAATTCCGATAATATGGGCCTAATTTAGAGTCAATAATCTCTTGTGTTCTTTAACCAATACTGTAGAACATCTGCAAACAGTGTCTATATTGCAAATTCCAATAATCAGGGCCAAATATAGTGTCCATAATCTGTAGTGTTCTGTAACCAATACTGTACTACATCTGCAAACAGTGTCTGTATTTCAAATTCCAATAATCTGGCTTTTATTTAGTGTCCATAACCGGAGGTGTTCTGTAACCAACATTGTAGCACATCTGCAAACCGTGTCTGTATTACAAATTCCAATAATCTGGGACTAATATAGTATCCATGATCCATGGTGTTATGTAACCAATACTGTAATTCTACTGCAAACAGTGTCTCTATTACAAATTCCAATAATCTGGGCCTAGTGTCCATAATCTTAGTTTTTCTGAAACCAATACTGTACTCCATCTGCAAATCGTGTCTGTATTACATAATTCCAATAATCTGGGCCTAATATAGTGTCCATAATCTCTGGTTTTCTGTAGCCAATAATATACTACATCTTCAAACAGTGTCTGTATTTCGAATTCCAATTATCTGGGCCTAATATAGTGTATTTGATCGGTGGTGTTCTGTAACCAATACGGTAATACATCTGCAAACATTATCTATATTACAAATTCCAATAATCTAGGCCTCATATAGTATCCATAATCTGTGGTGTTCTGTAACCAATACAGTACTGCATCTGCAAACAGTGTCTGTACTACAGATTCCAAACATCTGGACCTAAAATAGTGTCCTTAATCTGTGGTGTTCTGTAACCAATATTGTACTACATCTGCAAATAGTGTTTGTATTACAAATTCCAATAATCTGGGGTTTATTTAGTGTCCATAATCTCTGGTGTTCTGTAACCAACATTGTAGCACATCTGCAAACCGTGTCTGTTTTACAAATTCCAATAATCTGGGACTAATATAGTGTCCATGATCTGTGGTGTTCTGTGACCAATACTGTAATACTACTGCAAACAGTGTCTCTATTACAAATTCCAAAATTCTGGGCATAATATACAGTAGTGTCCATAATCTCTGGTGTTCTGTAACGAAAACTGTACTACATCTGCAAACAGTGTCTGTATTTCAAATTCCAATAATCTGTGCTTAATATAGTGTCCATAATCTGTGGTGATCTGTAACCAATATTGTAATATATGTGATAACAGTGTCTGTATTACAAATTAAAATAATCTTGGCCTAATATAGTATCTATAATCTGTGGTGTTCTGTAACCAATACTGTATTGCATTTGCAAACAGTGTCTGTACTACAAATTCCAATAATCTGTGCCTAATATAGTATCCATAATCTGTGGTGTTCTGTAACCAATATTATACTACATCTGGAAACAGTGACTGTATGACAAATTCCAATAATCTGGGCCTATTATAATGGCCATAATCTGTAGAGTTTTGTAAAAAATACTGTACTAGATCTGCAAACATTGTCTGTATTACAAATTCCAATAATCTGGGCATAATATAGTGTCCATAATCTGTGGTGTTCTGTAACCAATACTATACTACATCTGCAATGAGTGTCTGTATTACAAATTCCAATAATCTGGGCCTAATACAGTGTCCATAATCTTTGGTGTTCTGTAACCAATACTGTTCTACATCTGCATACTGTGTCGATATTAAAAATTCCAATAATCTGGGCCTAATATAATGGCCATAATCTGTAGAGTTCTGTAACAAATACTGCACTAGATCTGCAAACAGTGTCTGTTTTACAAATTCCAATAAACTGGGCCTAATATAGTGTCCATAATATGTGGTGTTCTGTAACTAATACTGTACTAGATCTGCAAACAGTGTCTCTATTACAAATTCCAATCATCTGGGCCTAATATAGAGTTTCTAATCTGTGGTGTTCTGTAACCAATACTGTACTACTTCTGCAAACAGTGTCTGTATTCCAAATTCCAATAATCTGGGCCGTATCTAGTGTCCATATTCTGTGGTGTTCTGTAACCAATACTGTACTACATCTGCAAACAGTGTCTGTATTACAAATTCCAATAATCTGGGCCTAATATAATGGCCATAATCTGTAGAGTTCTGTAACAAATACTGTACTAGATCTGCAAACAGTGTCTGTATTAACAATTCCAATAATCTGGGCCTAATTTAGTGTCCATAATCTGTGGTGTTCTGTAACCAATACTGTACTACATCTGCAATCAGTGTCTGTATTACAAATTCCAATAATCTGGGCCTAATATAGTGTCCATATTCTGTGGTGTTCTGTAACCAATACTGTACTACATCTGGAAACAGTGTCTGTATTGCAAATTCCAATAATCTGGGCCTAATATAATGGCCATAATCTGTAGAGTTTTGTAACAAATACTGTACTAGATCTGCAAACAGTGTCTGTATTACAAATTCCAATAATCTTGGCCTGATATAGTGTCCATAATCTGTGGTGTTCTGTAACCAATACTGTACTACTTCTACAATGAGTGTCTGTATTACAAATTCCAATAATCTGGGCCTAATACAGTGTCCATAATATGTGGTGTTCTGTAACAAATACTGTATTACATCTGCATACTGTGTCGATATTACAAATTCCAATAATCTGGGACATATCTAGTGTCCATATTCTGTGGTGTTCTGTCACCAATACTGTACTACATCTTTAAACAGTGTCTGTATTACAAATTCCAATAATCTGGGCTCAATATAGTGTCCATAATGTGTGGTGATCTGTATCCAATACTGTAATATATGTGCAAACAGTGTCTGTATTACAAATTACAATAAACTGGGCATTATATAGTGTCCATAATCTGTGGTGCTTTGTAACCAATACTGTACTACATCTGGAAACAGTGTCTGTATTACAAATTCCAATAATCTGGGCCAAATATAATGGCAATAATCTGTAGAGTTTTGTAACAAATACTGTACTAGATCTGCAAACAGTGTCTGTATTACAAATTCCAATAATCTGGGCCTAATATAGTGTCCATAGTCTGTGGTGTTCAGTAACCAATACTGTACTACTTCTGCAAACAGTGTCTGTATTACAAATTCCAATAATCTGGGCCATATCTAGTGTCCATATTATGTGTTTTTCTGTAACCAATATGATACTACATCTGAAAACAGTGTCTGTATTACAAATTCCAATAATCTGGGCATAATCTAGTGTCATAATCTGTGGTGTTCTTTAACCAATACTGTAACATATCTGCAAACAGTGTCTGTATTACCAATTTCAATAATATGGGCCTAATACAGTGTACATATGCTGTGTTGTTTTGTAACCAATACTGTACTAAATCTGCAAACAGTGTCTGAACTACAAATTCCAATAACTTGGTCTTAATATAGTGTCCTTAATCTGTGGTGTTCTGTAACAAATACTGTACTAGATCTGTAAACAGTGTCTGTATTAAAAATTCCAATAATCTGGGCATAATATAGTGTCCATAATCAGTTGTGTTCTTTAACCAATACTGTACTACATCTGCAAACAGTGTCTGAATTACAAATTCCAATAATCTGGGCCTAATATAGTGTCCATAAGCTGTTGTGTTCTGTAACCAATACTGTACTACTTCTGCAAACAGTGTCTGTATTACAAATTCCAATAAGCTTTGCCTAATCTATTTTCCATAATCTGTGGTGTTCTGTAACCAATACTGTACTACATCTTCAAACAGTGTCTGTATTACAAATTCCAATAATCTAGGCCTAATATAGTGTCCATAATCTGTGGTGTTCTGTATCCAATACTGTACTACATCTTCAAACAGCGTCTTTATTACAAATTCCAATAACCTGGGCTTAATGTAGTGTCCATAATCTGTGTTGTTCTGTAACTAATACTGTACTAAATCTGAAAACACTGTCTATATTACCAATTCCAATAATGTGGGCCATATCTAGTGTCCATATTCTGTGGTGTTCTGTGACCAATACTGTACTACATCTTCAAACAGTGTCTGTATTACAAATTCCTATAATCTGGGTCCAATCTAGTGTCCATAATATTTTGTGCTCTGTAACCAATACTGTACAACAACTTCAAAAAGTGTCTGTACAGTATATTAAATTCCAATAATCTGGGCCAAATATAGAGTCCATAATCTGTGGTGTTATGTAACTAATATTATACTACATCTGCAAACAGTGTCTTGATTGCAAATTCCACTAATCTGGGCATAATATAGTCTCCATATGCGGTGGTGTTCTGTAACCAATTCTGTACTACATCTACAAACCGTGTCCGAATTAAAAATTCCAATAATCTGGGCCAAATATAGTGTCCATAATCTGTGGTGTTCTGTAACCAATACTGTACTGCATCTGCAAACAGTGTCTGTATTATAAATTCCAATATTCTGGCTTTTATTTAGTGTCCATAACCTGTGGTGTTCTGTAACCAACATTGTAGCACATCTGCAAACCGTGTCTGTATTACAAATTCCAATAATCTGGGACTAATATAGTGTCCATGATCCATGGTGTTCTTTAACCAATACTGTAATACTACTGCAAGCAGTGTCTCTATTACAAATTCCAATAATCTGGGCCTAGTGTCCATAATCTTAGTTGTTCTGAAACCAGTACTGTACTCCATCTGCAAATAGTGTCTGTATTACATAATTCCAATAATCTGGGCCTAATATAGTGTCCATAATCTGTGGTTTTCTTTAACCAATAATGTACTACATCTTCAAACAGTGTCTGTATTACGAATTCCAATTATCTGGGTCTAATATAGTGTATTTGATCGGTGGTGTTCTGTAACCAATACGGTAATACATCTGCAAACATTATCTATATTACAAATTCCAATAATCTGGGCCTCATATAGTATCCATAATCTGTGGTGTTGTGTAACCAATAAAGAACTACATCTGCAAACAGTGTCTGTACTACAGATTCCAAACATCTGGACCTAAAATAGTGTCCTTAATCTGTGGTGTTCTGTAACCAATATTGTACTACATCTGCAAACAGTGTCTGTATTACAAGTTCCAATAATCTGGGACTAATATAGTGTCTATGATCTGTGGTGTTCTGTAACCAATACTGTAATACTACTGCAAACAGTGTCTCTATTACAAATTCCAATAATCTGGGCCTAATATAGAGTCCATAATCTCTGGTTTTCTGTTACTAATAATGTACTACATCTGCAAACAGTGTCTGTATTACAAATTCCAATAATCTGCGCTTAATATAGTGTCCATAATCTCTGGTGTTCTCTAACTAATACTGTACTACATATGCAAACAGTGTCTGTATTACAAGTTCCAATAATCTGGGACTAATATAGTGTCTATGATCTGTGGTGTTCTGTAACCAATACTGTAATACTACTGCAAACAGTGTCTCTATTACAAATTTCAATAATCTGGGCCTAATATAGAGTCCATAATCTCTGGTTTTCTGTTACTAATAATGTACTACATCTGCAAACAGTGTCTGTATCACAAATTCCAATAATCTGTGCTTAATATAGTGACCATAATCTCTGGTGTTCTGTAACTAATACTGTAGTACATCTGCAAACCGTGTCTGTATTACAAACTCCAATAATCTCTGACTAATATGGTGTTCATAATCTGTGGTGTTCTTTAACCAATACTGTAAAACATCTGCAAAGAGTGTCTATATTGTAAATTCCAATAATCTGGGCCTAATATATTGTCCATAATTTGTGGTGTTCTGTAACCAATACTGTACTACATCTGCAAACAGTGTCTGTATTAAAAATTCCAATAATCTGGGCCAAATATAGTGTCCATAATCTGTAGTGTTATGTAACCAATACTGTACTACATCTGCAAACAGTGTCTGTATTACAAATTCCTATAATCTGGGGTTTATTCAGTGTCCATAATCTCTGGTGTTCTGTAACCAACATTGTAGCACATCTGCAAACCGTGTCTGTATTACAAATTCCAATAATCTGGGACTAAAATAGTGTCCATGATCTGTGGTGTTCTGTAACCAATACTGTAATACTACTGCAAACAGTGTATCTATTAGTGTTGAGCGAACAGTTCGGGTTCAAGTTCGTTGTTCGGCGATTACTTCCCGCTTTCTGAAGGGCTGCACAGCAGCCAATCAGCTAGCGTTTTACTTCTTGCCCTAAGAGCCCATCACAGCCATGCCTACTAATGGCATGGCTGTGATTGGCCAAGTGCAGCATGTGACCCAGCCTCTATTTAAGCTGGAGTCACGTAGCGCCACACGTCACACAGCTCTGATTAGTGTAGGGAGAGGACGCAGCTTCTGTGAGGGCGAGATTAGGCCAGGAAAAGTCAGCAACAGCACCTAATGAACGGATCAATCTACAGCTGTGAATGATTGTACTTCTGCTAGTTACTTGCTCACTGGTTTTTAGGCTGCTCAGAGCGTTTTTCTGTCACTTATTTTCTGGGGTGATCGGCGGCCATTTTGTGACTTGTGGTGCACCAGAACAAGTTGCCACCAAGTCCATCAATCCATCAATACTAGCTTGGCTGTGCTAATTGTCACCCCTAGAAACTCAGGATAGCAATTTCTATATTTTATTAAGGGGTTAAATACAATTGCCCAAATACCAATCCCCAAAATCTGGTGTTCCAGCTTTGGCTAGCCAAGTATAATACTGTCTGCTGTCTGGCAAAGGATAGATTATTTTCTGTGGTGAAATTCAATTGCCAAAATAGCAATACCATAAATCAGTGGTTTCAGCTATGGCTGGCAAAGTATAATAGTGTCCGCCAAAAAACATATATTTTGTTCTGGGATGAAATTCACTTGCCAAAATAGCAATACCCTGAATCTGGTGCCCCAGCTGTTGCAGGCCAAGTTTCATAGTGTCCGCAAAAACATATATTTTGTTCTGGGGTGAAATTCAATTGCCACAATAGCAATACCATAAATCAGTGGTTTCAGCTGTGGCTGGCCAAGATTCATAGTGTCTGCTAAAACATATATTTTGTTGTAGGGTGAAATTCAATTGCCAACATAGCAATACCCTGAATCTGGTGTCCCAGCTGTTGCCGGCCAAGTTTCATAGTGTCCGCAAAAACATATATTTTGTTGTGGGGTGAAATTCAATTGCCAAAATAGCAATACCATAAATCAGTGGTTTCAGCTGTGCCTGGCCAAGATTCATAGTGTCCGCAAAAACATATATTTTGTTGTGGGTTGAAATTCAATTGCCAAAATAGCAATACCCTGAATCTGGTGTCCCAGCTGTTGCAGGCCAAGTTTCATAGTGTCCGCAAAAACATATATTTTGTTGTGGGGTGAAATTCAATTGCCAAAATAGCAATACCCTGAATCTGGTGTCCCAGCTGTTGCAGGCCAAGTTTCATAGTGTCCGCAAAAACATATATTTTGTTCTGGGGTGAAATTCAATTGCCAAAATAGCAATACCATAAATCAGTGGTTTCAGCTGTGGCTGGCCAAGATTCATAGTGTCCGCAAAAACATATATTTTGTTCTGGGGTGAAATTCAATTGCCAAAATAGCAATACCATGAATCTAGTGGTCTCAGCTGTTGCTGGCCAAGTTTCATAGTGTCATAAAAACATATATTTTGTTGTGGGGTGAAATTCAATTGCCAAAATAGCAATACCCTGAATCTGGTGTCCCAGCTGTTTGCAGGCCAAGTTTCATAGTGTCCGCAAAAACATATATTTTGTTCTGGGGTGAAATTCAATTGCCAAAATAGCAATACCATAAATCAGTGGTTTCAGCTGTGGCTGGCCAAGTTTCATAGTGTCCGCAAAAACATATATTTTGTTCTGGGGTGAAATTCAATTGCCAAAATAGCAATACCCTGAATCTGGTGTCCCAGCTGTTGCAGGCCAAGTTTCATAGTGTCCGCAAAAACATATATTTTGTTCTGGGGTGAAATTCAATTGCCAAAATAGCAATACCCTGAATCTAGTGGTCTCAGCTGTTGCTGGCCAAGTTTCATAGTGTCCGCAAAAACATATATTTTGTTGTGGGGTGAAATTCAATTGCCAAAATAGCAATACCATAAATCAGTGGTTCTCAGCTGTGGCTGGCCAAGTTTCATAGTGTCCGCAAAAACATATATTTTGTTCTGGGGTGAAATTCAATTGCCAAAATAGCAATACCATAAATCAGTGGTTTCAGCTGTGGCTGGCCAAGATTCATAGTGTCCGCAAAAACATATATTTTGTTGTGGGGTGAAATTCAATTGCCAAAATAGCAATACCCTGAATCAGTGGTGTTCCAGCTGTTGCAGGCAAAGTATCATAGTGTCCATAAAACATATATTTTGTTCTGGGGTGAAATTCAATTGCCAAAATAGCAATACCATAAATCAGTGGTTTCAGCTGTGGCTGGCCAAGATTCATAGTGTCCGCAAAAACATATATTTTGTTGTGGGGTGAAATTCAATTGCCAAAATAGCAATACCCTGAATCTGGTGTCCCAGCTGTTGCAGGCCAAGTTTCATAGTGTCCATAAAAACATATATTTTGTTCTGGGGTGAAATTCAATTGCCAAAATAGCAATACCATAAATCAGTGGTTTCAGCTGTGGCTGGCCAAGATTCATAGTGTCCATAAAAACATATATTTTGTTCTGGGGTGAAATTCAATTGCCAAAATAGCAATACCATAAATCAGTGGTTTCAGCTGTGGCTGGCCAAGATATCATAGTGTCCGCCAAAACATATATTTTGTTCTGGGGTGAAATTCAATTGCCAAAATAGCAATACCATAAATCAGTGGTTTCAGCTGTTGGCTGGCCAAGATTCATAGTGTCCGTAAAAACATATATTTTGTTGTGGTGTGAAATTCAATTGCCAAAATAGCAATACCCTGAATCTGGTGTCCCAGCTGTTGCAGGCCAAGTTTCATAGTGTCCGCAAAAACATATATTTTGTTCTGGGGTGAAATTCAATTGCCAAAATAGCAATACCATAAATCAGTGGTTTCAGCTGTGGCTGGCCAAGATATCATAGTGTCCACAAAAACATATATTTTGTTCTGGGGTGAAATTCAATTGCCAAAATAGCAATACCCTGAATCTGGTGTCCCAGCTGTTGCTGGCCAAGTTTCATAGTGTCCACAAAAACATATATTTTGTTGTGGGGTGAAATTCAATTGCCAAAATAGCAATACCATAAATCAGTGGTTTCAGCTGTGGCTGGCCAAGATTCATAGTGTCCACAAAAACATATATTTTGTTGTGGGGTGAAATTCAATTGCCAAAATAGCAATACCCTGAATCTGGTGTCCCAGCTGTTGGCTGGCCAAGTTTCATAGTGTCCGCAAAAACATATATTTTGTTGTGGGGTGAAATTCAATTGCCAAAATAGCAATACCCTGAATCTGGTGTCCCAGCTGTTGCAGGCCAAGTTTCATAGTGTCCGCAAAAACATATATTTTGATCTGGGGTGAAATTCAATTGCCAAAATAGCAATACCATAAATCAGTGGTTTCCAGCTGTGGCTGGCCAAGATTCATAGTGTCCGCAAAAACATATATTTTGTTGTGGGGTGAAATTCAATTGCCAAAATAGCAATACCCTGAATCTGGTGTCCCAGCTGTGGCAGGCCAAGTTTCATAGTGTCCTCAAAAACATATATTTTGTTCTGGGGTGAAATTCAATTGCCAAAATAGCAATACCATAAATCAGTGGTTTCAGCTGTGGCTGGCCAAGATTCATAGTGTCCGCAAAAGCATATATTTTGTTGTGGGGTGAAATTCAATTGCCAAAATAGCAATACCCTAAATCTAGTGTCCCAGCTGTTGCAGGCCAAGTTTCATAGTGTCCGCAAAAACATATATTTTGTTCTGGGGTGAAATTCAATTGCCAAAATAGCAATACCATAAATCAGTGGTTTCAGCTGTGGCTGGCCAAGATTCATAGTGTCCACAAAAACATATATTTTGTTGTGGGGTGAAATTCAATTGCCAAAATAGCAATACCCTGAATCTGGTTTCCCAGCTGTTGCAGGCCAAGTTTCATAGTGTCCGCAAAAACATATATTTTGTTGATGGGGTGAAATTCAATTGCCAAAATAGCAATACTCATGAATCTGGTGGTATCAGCTGTTGCAGGCCAAGTTTCATAGTGTCCGCAAAAACATATATTTTGTTGTGGGGTGAAATTCACGTGCCAAAATAGCAATACCCTGAATCTGGTGTCCCAGCTGTTGCAGGCCAAGTTTCATAGTGTCCGCAAAAACATATATTTTGTTCTGGGGTGAAATTCAATTGCCAAAATAGCAATACCATAAATCAGTGGATTCAGCTGTGGCTGGCCAAGATTCATAATGTCCACAAAAACATATATTTTGTTGTTGGGTGAAATTCAATTACCAAAATAGCAATACCCTGAATTTGGTGTCCCAGCTTTTGCAAGCCAAGTTTCATAGTGTCCGCAAAAACATATATTTTGTTCTGGGGTGAAATTCAATTGCCAAAATAGCAATACCATAAATCAGTGGTTTCAGCTGTGGCTGGCCAAGATTCATAGTGTCCACAAAAACATATATTTTGTTCTGGGGTGAAATTCAATTGCCAAAATAGCAATACCCTGAATCTGGTGTCCCAGCTGTTGCTGGCCAAGTTTCATAGTGTCCGCAAAAACATATATTTTGTTGTGGGGTGAAATTCAATTGCCAAAATAGCAATACCCTGAATCTGGTGTCCCAGCTGTTGCAGGCCAAGTTTCATAGTGTCTGCAAAAACATATATTTTGTTGTGGGGTGAAATTCAATTGCCAAAATAGCAATACCATAAATCAGTGGTTTCAGCTGTGGCTGGCAAAGTATAATAGTGTCCGCCAAAACATATATTTTGTTTTGGGGTGAAATTCAATTGCCAAAATAGCAATACCATAAATCAGTGGTTTCAGCTGTGGCTGGCCAAGATTCATAGTGTCCACAAAAACATATATTTTGTTGTGGGGTGAAATTCAATTGCCAAAATAGCAATACCATAAATCAGTGGTTTCAGCTGTGGCTGGCAAAGTATAATAGTGTCCGCAAAAACATATATTTTGTTCTGGGGTGAAATTCAATTGCCAAAATAGCAATACCATAAATCAGTGGTTTCAGCTGTGGCTGGCCAAGATTCATAGTGTCCATAAAAACATATATTTTGTTGTGTGGGTGAAATTCAATTGCCAAAATAGCAATACCCTGAATCTGGTGTCCCAGCTGTTGCAGGCCAAGTTTCATAGTGTCCGCAAAAACATATATTTTGTTCTGGGGTGAAATTCAATTGCCAAAATAGCAATACCATAAATCAGTGTGTTTCAGCTGTGGCTGGCCAAGATTCATAGTGTCTGCAAAAACATATATTTTGTTGTGGGGTGAAATTCAATTGCCAAAATAGCAATACCCTAAATCTGGTGTCCCAGCTGTGGCTGGCAAAGTATAATAGTGTCCGCCAAAACATATATTTTGTTTTGGGGTGAAATTCAATTGCCAAAATAGCAATACCATAAATCAGTGGTTTCAGCTGTGGCTGGCCAAGATTCATAGTGTCCATAAAAACATATATTTTGTTGTGGGGTGAAATTCAATTGCCAAAATAGCAATACCATAAATCAGTGGTTTCAGCTGTGGCTGGCCAAGTATAATAGTGTCCGCTAAAACATATATTTTGTTCTGGGGTGAAATTCAATTGTCAAAATAGCAATACCATAAATCAGTGGTTTCAGCTGTGGCTGGCCAAGATTCATAGTGTCCGCAAAAACATATATTTTGTTGTGTTGTGAAATGCAATTCCCAAAATAGCAATACCCTGAATCTGGTGTCCCAGCTGTTGCAGGCCAAGTTTCATAGTGTCCGCAAAAACATATATTTTGATCTGGGGTGAAATTCAATTGCCAAAATAGCAATACCATAAATCAGTTGTTTCAGCTGTGGCTGGCCAAGATTCATAGTGTCCGCAAAAACATATATTTTGTTGTGGGGTGAAATTCAATTGCCAAAATAGCAATACCCTGAATCTGGTGTCCCAGCTGTGGTAGGCAAAGTGCAGTAGTGTCCGCCAAAACATATATTTTGTTCAGGTGTGAAATTCAATTGCCAAAATAGTAATACCATAAATCTGGTGTAACAGCTTTGGCTGGCAAAGTATCATAGTTTCCGCAAATACATATATTTTGTTGTGTGGAGAAACTCAATTGCCAAAATAGCAATACCCTGAATCTGGTGTCCCAGCTGTTGCAGGCCAAGTTTCATAGTGTCCGCAAAAACATATATTTTGTTCTGGGGTGAAATTCAATTGCCAAAATAGCAATACCATAAATCAGTGGTTTCAGCTGTGGCTGGCCAAGATTCATAGTGTCCGCAAAAACATATATTTTGTTGTGGGGTGAAATTCAATTGCCAAAATAGCAATACCCTGAATCTGGTGTCCCAGCTGTTGCTGGCCAAGTTTCATAGTGTCCACAAAAACATATATTTTGTTGTGGGGTGAAATTCAATTGCCAAAATAGCAATACCCTGAATCTGGTGTCCCAGCTGTTGCAGGCCAAGTTTCATAGTGTCCGCAAAAACATATATTTTGATCTGGGGTGAAATTCAATTGCCAAAATAGCAATACCAGAAATCAGTGGTTTCAGCTGTGGCTGGAAAAGATTCATAGTGTCCGCAAAAACATATATTTTGTTGTGGGGTAAAATTCAATTGCCAAAATAGCAATACCCTGAATCTGGTGTCCCAGCTGTGGCAGGCCAAGTTTCATAGTGTCCTCAAAAACATATATTTTGATCTGGGGTGAAATTCAATTGCCAAAATAGCAATACCATAAATCAGTGGTTTCAGCTGTGGCTGGCCAAGATTCATAGTGTCCGCAAAAGCATATATTTTGTTGTGTGGAGAAATTCAATTGCCAAAATAGCAATACCCTGAATCTGGTGTCCCAGCTGTTGCAGGCCAGGTTTCATAGTGTCAACAAAAACATATATTTTGTTCTGGGGTAAAATTCAATTGCCAAAATAGCAATACCATAAATCAGTGGTTTCAGCAATGGCTGGCCAAGAATCATAGTGTCCGCAAAAGCATATATTTTGTAGTGGGGTGAAATTCAATTGCCAAAATAGCAATACCCTAAATCTAGTGTCCCAGCTATTGCAGGCCAAGTTTCATAGTGTCCGCAAAAACATATATTTTGTTCTGGGGTGAAATTCAATTGCCAAAATAGCAATACCATAAATCATTGGTTTCAGCTGTGGCTGGCCAAGATTCATAATGTCCGCAAAAACATATATGTTGTTGTGGGTTGAAATTCAATTGGCAAAATAGCAAAACCCTGAATCTGGTTTCCCAGCTGTTGCAGGCCAAGTTTCATAGTGTCCGCAAAAACATATATTTTGTTGATGGGTGAAATTCAATTTCCAAAATAGCAATATTCTGAATCTGGTGTCCCAACTGTTGCAGGCTAAGTTTCATAGTGTCCGCAAAAACATATATTTTGTTCTGGGGTGAAATTCAATTGCCAAAATAGCAATACCATAAATCAGTGGTTTCAGCTGTGGCTGGCCAAGATTCATAATGTCCACAAAAACATATATTTTGTTGTGGGTTGAAATTCAATTGCCAAAATAGCAATACCCTGAATCTGGTGTCCCAGCTGTTGCAGGCCAAGTTTCATAGTGTCCGCAAAAACATTTATTTTGTTCTTGGGTGAAATTCAATTGCCAAAATAGCAATACCATAAATCAGTGGTTTCATCTATGGCTGGCCAAGTTTCATAGTGTCCACAAAAACATATATTTTGTTGTGGGGTAAAATTCAATTGCCAAAATAGCAATACCCTGAATCTGGTGTCCCAGCTGTTGCAGGCCATGTTTCATAGTGTCCTCAAAAACATATATTTTGTTCTGGGGTGAAATTCAATTGCCAAAATAGCAATACCCTGAATCTGGTGTTCCAGCTGTTGCAGGTCAATTGTAAATCTGTCCATAAAATGATACCTTTCATCCAGGGCCTAAATACTAGCCCTAAAAGAGAAATTCCCCTAAATCAGTGGTTACTGCTGTGCCTGGATTAGTGTAATACGCTACATAAATAAATAGGCAGATAGTGTTAGGTGCCTGTAAAAAAAAGGCCTGAATTTGAAATCAATACATTGGGCCAAATATTTTTTTTCTTATTGTGGTGCTTGGTGAACGGTAACAATGAGGAAAACATCTAGTAAGGGACGCGGACGCGGTCGTGGTGGTGTTAGTGTACCCTCTTGTGCTGGGAGATGGCGTGGCCATTTTGCCACAGCCACACGTCCCAGTGAACCAACTACCTCGGGTTCCAGTACCCTCCAGAATTTACAGCGATATTTGGTGGGGCCCAATGCCGTTCTAAGGATGGTAAGGCCTGAGCAGGAACAGGCGCTAGTCAATTGGGTGGCCGACAGTGGATCCAACGTGTTCACAACATTATCTCCCACCCAGTCTTCTGCAGAAAGCGCACAGGTGGCACCTGAAAACCAAGCCCATCAGTCTGTCACAACACCCCCATGCATATCAGGGAAACTGTCTTAGCCTCAAGTTTTGCAGCAGTCTCTTATGCTGTTTGAAGACTCTGCTGGCAGGGTTTTCCAAGGGTATCCACCTAGCCCTTCACCAGTGGTGGAAGACTTAGAATGCACTGATGCACAACCACTGATGTTTCCTGATGATGAGGACATGGGAATACCTCCACATCGGAGTCCGCACGCCTCTGATGATGACGAAACACAGGTGCTAACTGCTGTGTCTTTCTACAGTGTGCAGACCGAGCAGGAGGTCAGGGAGGAAGACTGTGTGGAAGACGATGCAGGGGACGATGAGGTCCTAGACCCCACATGGAATGAAGGTCGTGCCACTGACTTTCATAGTTCAGAGGAAGAGGCAGTGGTGAGACCGAGCCAACAGCGTAGCAAGATAGAGAGCAGGGGGCAAAAGCAGAACAGCCGCCTCCAAGAGAGTTCGCCTGCTACTGGCCACCGCCACCAGGGACAGAGCACCCCAAAGGCAGCTTCAAGGAGTTCCCTGGCATGGCACTTCTTTAAACAATGTGCTGACGACAAGACCCGAGTGGTTTGCACGCTGTGCCATCAGAGCCTGAAGCGAGGCATTAACGTTCTGAACCTTAGCACAACCTGCATGACCAGGCATCTACATGCAAAGCATGAACTGCAGTGGAGTAAACACCTTAAAAGCAAGGAACTCACTCTGGCTCCCCCTGCTCCCTCTTCTGCTGCTGCCTCGGCCTCTTCCTCCGCCTCGGGAGGAATGTTGGCACCTGCCGCCCACCAAACAGAGGATGTGCCAACGACAACACCACCTGCGTCACCAAGCATCTCCACCATGTCACACGGCAGCGTTCAGCTCTCCATCTCACAAACCTTGGAGAGAAAGCGTAAATTCCCACATAGCCACCCTCGAGCCCTGGGCCTGAATGCCAGCATTTCTAAACTACTGGCCTTTGAAATGCTGTCATTCAGGTTGGTGGACACAGACAGCTTCAAACAGATGATGTCCATGGCTGTCCCACAGTATGTTGTTCCCAGACGCCACTACTTCTCCAAGACAGCCGTGCCTTCCCTGCACAACCAAGTATCCGATAAAATCAAGTGTGCACTGTGCAACGCCATCTGTGGCAAGGTCCACCTAACCACAGATACGTGGACCAATAAGCAGGGCCAGGGACGCTATATCTCCCTAACTACACACTGGGTAAATGTAGTGGCGGCTGGGCCGCAGGCGGAGAGTTCCTTGGCGCACGTCCTTCCGGCGCACGTCCTTCCGCCACCAAGGATCGCAGGACATCATTCTTTGCCTCCTGTAGCCTCCTCCTTCTACTCGGCTTCCTCCTCCTCCTCTTCCACCAGCTCATCCAGTCAGCCACACACCTTCACCACCAACTTCAGCACAGCCTGGGGTAAACGTCAGCAGGCCATTCTGAAACTCATATGTTTGGGGGACAGGCCCCACTCCGTGCAGGAGTTGTGGCAGGGTATTGAACAACAGACCGATGAGTGGTTTCTGCCGGTGGGCCTCAAGCCCGGCCTGGTGGTGTGTGATAATGGGCGAAATCTCGTCGTAGCTCTGGGACTAGCCGGTTTGACGCACATCCCTTGCCTGGCGCATGTGCTGAATTTGGTGGTGCAGAAGTTCATTCACAACTACCCCGACATGCCAGAGCTGCTGCATAAAGTGAGGGCCGTCTGTGCGCGCTTCCGGCGTTCACATCCTGCCGCTGCTCGCCTGTCTGCGCTACAGCGGAACTTCGGCCTTCACGCTCACCGCCTCATATGCGACGTGCCCACCAGGTGGAACTCTACCTTGCACATGCTGGAGAGACTGTGCGAGCAGCAGCAGGCCATAGTGGAGTTTCAGCTGCAGCACGCACGCGTCAGTCGCACTGCGGAACAGCACCACTTCACCACCAATGATTGGGCCTCCATGCGAGACCTGTGTGCCCTGTTGCGCTTTTGCGAGTACTCCACCAACATGGCCAGTGGCGGTGACACCGTTATCAGCGTTACAATACCACTTCTATGTCTCCTTGAGAAAACGCTTAGGGCGATGATGGAAGAGGAGGTGGCCCAGGAGGAGGAGGAGGAGGATGAGGGGTCATTTTTAGCACTTTCAGGCCAGTCTGTTAGAAGTGGCTCAGAGGGAGGTTTTTTGCAACAGCAGAGGCCAGGAACAAATGTGGCCAGCCAGGGCCCACTACTGGAGGACGAGGAGGATGAGGAGGAGGTGGAGGAGGATGAGGATGAAGCAGGTTCACAGCGGGGTGGCACCCGACACAGCTCAGGCCCATCACTGGTGCGTGGCTGGGGGGAAACGGAGGACGATGACGATACGCCTCCCACAGAGGACAGCTTGTCCTTACCTCTGGGGAGCCTGGCACACATGAGCGACTACATGCTGCAGTGCCTGCGCAACGACGGCAGAGTTGCCCACATTTTAACTTGTGCGGACTACTGGGTTGCCACCCTCCTGGATCCCCGGTACAAAGACAATGTGCCCACCTTACTTCCTGCACTGGAGCGTGATAGGAAGATGCGCGAGTACAAGCGCACGCTGGTAGAGGCGCTCCTGAGAGCATTCCCAAATGTCACAGGGGAACAGGTGGAAGCCCAAGGCGAAGGCAGAGGAGGAGCGAGAGGTCGCCAACGCAGTTGTGTCACGGCCAGCTCCTCTGAGGGCAGGGTTAGCATGGCAGAAATGTGGAAAAGTTTTGTCTCCACGCCACAGCTAACTGCACCACCACCTGATACGGAACGTGTTAGCAGGATGCAGCATTTCACTAACATGGTTAAACAGTCCGTCTGCACACCCCTCCACGTACTGACTGATGGTTCGGCCCCATTCAACTTCTGGGTCTCCAAATTGTCCACGTGGCCAGAGTTAGCATTTCATGCCTTGGAGGTGCTGGCCTGCCCGGCGGCCAGCGTTTTGTCTGAACGTGTATTCAGCACGGCAGGGGGCGTCATTACAGACAAACGCAGCCGCCTGTCCACAGCCAACGTGGACAAGCTGAGGTTCATAAATATGAACCAGGCATGGATCCCACAGGACCTGTGCCTCCCTTGTGCAGAATAGACATTTATATCTGCCTCCTCCTCAACCATGTATTCTTGTACTCCGGGGCACTTCTTTATTGAATCCTAATTTTTTTTACTTTACCATGATCTTGCGGTGCAACCCAAAGTTGAATAAACCTCTCCTCTGTCTGGGTGCTGGGGCCGAAATAACTGAAAGTGGCCTTCTCCGGTGGTGGGTGATATGACGCATGATTCCTTGCTGTGGGACCTCTCTCCTCTGTCTGGGTGCTATGTCCGAAATAACTGAAAGTGGCCTTCTCCAGTGGTGGGTGATATGACGCATGATTCCTTGCTATGGGACCTATCTCCTCTGTCTGGGTGCTGGGTCCGAAATAACTGAAAGTGGCCTTCTCCAGTCTTGGGTGATATGACGCATGATTCCTTGCAGTGGGACCTCTCTCCAATTGATATTGCCTTTGGCAGCCCTCTAGCCTTTTCCTGGACTATTTTACAGCCTTTTTAGTGCCTAAAAGTTCGGGTCCCCATTGACTTCAATGGGGTTCGGGTTCGGGATAAAGTTTGTGTCGAATTCGGATCCCGAACCCGAACATTTTCGGGAAGTTCGGCCAAACTTCCAGGTGTTCGCTCATCTCTAGTCGCTATTACAAATTCCAATAATCTGGGCATAATATAGTGTCTACAATCTCTGGTGTTCTGTAATGAATACTATACTACATCTGCAAACAGTGTCTGTATTACAAATTCCAATCATCTGGGCCTAATATAGTGTTTCTAATCTGTGGTGTTCTGTAACCAATACTGTACTACTTCTGCAAACAGTGTCTGTATTACAAATTCCAATAATCTGGGCCTAATATAATGGCCATAATCTGTAGAGTTTTGTAACAAATACTGTACTGGATCTGCAAACAGTGTCTATATTACAAATTCCAATAATCTGGGCCTAATATAGTGTCCTTAATCTGTGGTGTTCTGTAACCAATACTGTAATACATCTGCAATGAGTGTCTGTATTAAAAATTCCAATAATCTGGGCCTAATACAGTGTCCATAATCTGTGGTTTTCTGTAACCAATACTGTACTACATCTCCATACTGTGTCGATATTACAAATTCCAATAATCTGGGACATATCTAGTGTCCATATTCTGTGGTGTTCTGTCACCAATACTGTACTACATCTTCAAACAGTGTCTGTATTACAAATTTCAATAATCTGGGTCAATATAGTGTCCATAATGTGTGGTGATCTGCATCCAATACTGTAATATATGTGCAAACAGTGTCTGTATTACAAATTACAATAAACTGGGCCTTATATAGTGTCCGTAATCTGTGGTGCTCTGTAACCAATACTGTACTACATCTGGAAACAGTGTCTGTATTACATATTCCAATAATCTGGGCCTAATATAATGGCCGTAATCTGTAGAGTTTTGTAACAAATACTGTACTAGATCTGCACACAGTGTCTGTATTACAAATTCCTATAATCTGGGCCTAATATAGTGTCCATAGTCTGTGATGTTCTGTAACCAATACTGTACTACTTCTGCAAACAGTGTCTGTATTACAAATTCCAATAATCTGGGCCATATCTAGTGTCCATATTCTGTGTTGTTCTGTAACCAATACTGTAGTAAATCTGCAAACAGTGTCTGTATTACAAATTCCAATAATCTGGGCATAATCTAGTGTCCATAATCTGTTGCGTTCGGTAACCAATACTGTAACATATCTGCAAACAGTGTCTGTATTACCAATTTCAATAATATGGGCCTAATACAGTGTACATATGCTGTGTTGTTCTGTAACCAATACTGTACTACATCTGCAAACGGTGTCTGTGTTACAAATTCCTATCATCTGGGCCTAATATAGATTCCATAATCTGTGGTGTTCTGTAACCAATACTGTACTACATCTTCAAACAGCGTCTTTATTACAAATTCCAATAACCTGGTCTTAATATAGTGTCCATAATCTGTGGTGTTCTGTAACAAGTACTGTACTAGATCTGCAAACAGTGTCTGTATTACAAATTCCAATAATCTGGGCCTAATATAGTGTCCATAATCTGTGGTGTTCTGTAACCTATACTGTACTACTTCTGCAAACAGTGTCTGTATTACAAATTCCAATAAGCTTTGCCTAATTTATTGTCCATAATCGGTGGTGTTCTGTAACCAATACTGTACAACATCTTCAAACAGTGTCTGTATTACAAATTCCAATAATCTAGGCCTAATATAGTGTCCATAATCTGTGGTGTTCTGTATCAAATACTGTACTACATCTTCAAACAGCGTCTTTATTACAAATTCCAATAACCTGGGCTCAATGTAGTGTCCATAATCTGTGTTGTTCTGTAACTAATACTGTACTAAATCTGAAAACAGTGTCTATATTACAAATTCCAAAAATCTGGGCCATATCTAGTGTCCATATTCTGTGGTGTTCTGTAACCAATACTGTACTACATCTTCAAACAGTGTCTGTATTACAAATTCCAATAATCTGGGTCTAATCTAGTGTCCATAATATTTTGTGTTCTGTAACCAATACTGTACAACTTCAAAAAGTGTCTGTATATTCAATTCCAATAATCTGGGCCAAATATAGTGTCCATAATCTGTGGTATTTTCTGTAACCAATATTATACTACATCTGCAAACAGTGTCTCGATTACAAATTCCAATAATCTGAGCGTAATATAGTGTCCATAATCAGTGGTGTTCTGTAACCAATACTGTACTACATCTGCAATCAGTGTCTGCATTGCAAAATCCAATAAATTGGGCCTAATATAGTGTCCATATGCAATGTTGTTCTGTAACCATGACAGTACTATATCTGCTAAAAGTGTCTGTCTTACAAATTCCAATAGTCTGGGCCAATTTTAGTGTTCATAATCTGTGTTGTTCTGTAACTAATACTGTAACATATCTGCAAACAGTGTCTGTATTACCAATTTCAATAATATGGGCCTAATATATTGTACATATGCTGTGTTTTTCTGTAACCAATACTGTACTACATCTGCAAACAGTGTCTGTGTTACAAATTCCAATCATCTGGGCCTAATATAGATTCCATAATCTGTGGTGGCCTGTAACCAATACTGTACTAAATCTGCAAACAGTGTCTGAACTACAAATTCCAATAATCTGGGCCTAATATAGTGTCCATAATCTGTGGTGTTCTGTACCCAATACTGTACTACATCTGAAAACAGTGTTTGTATTACAAATTCCCATAATCTGGGCCTAATATGGTGTCCATAATCTGTGGTGTTCTGTATCTAATACAGTACTAAATCTGCAAACAGTGTCTGTATTACAAATTCCAATAATCTGGGCCTAATATGGTGTCCATAATCTGTGGTGTTCTGTAACCAATACTGTAACACATCTGCAAACAGTGTCTGTATTACAAATTCCAATAATCTGGACCTAATATACTGTCCATAATCTGTGGTGTTCTGTAACCAATACTGTACTATATCTGCAATCAGTGTCTGTATTACAAATTCCAATAATCTGGATGTAATATAGTGTCCATAATTGGTGGTGTTCTGTAACCAATACTGTACTATATCTGCAATCCATGTCTGTATTTCAAATTCCAAAAATCTGGGCTGAATATAGTGTCCATAATCTGTAGTGTTCTGCAACCAACACTGTACTGCATCTGCAAACAGTGTCTGTATTACAAATTCCAATAATGTCGGGCCTAATCTAGTGTCCATAATCTGTGGTGTTCTTTAACCAATACTGTACTACATCTTAAAACAGTGTCTGTATTACAAATTCCAATAATATGGGCATAAAATAGTGTCCATAATCGGTGGTGTTCTGTAACCAATACTGTACTACATCTGCAATCAGTGTCTGTATTACAAATTCCAATAATCTGGCCTAATATAGTGTCCATAATCTGTTGTGTTCTTTAACCAACACTGTAGAACATCTGCAAACAGTGTCTGTATTACAAATTCCAATAATCTCGGGCCTAATCTAGTGTCCATAATCTGTGGTGTTCTTTAACCAATACTGTACTACATCTGAAACCAGTGTCTGCATTACAAATTCCAATAATATGGGCATACAATAGTGTCCATAATCGGTGGTGTTCTGTAACCAATACTGTACTACATCTGCAATCAGTGTCTGTTTTGCAAATTCCAATAATCTGGGCCTAATATATTGTCCATATGCTGTGGTGTTCTGTAACCAATACAGTACTACATCTGCTAAAAGTGTCTGTCTTATAAATTCCAATAATCTGGGCCAAATATAGTGTCCATAATATGTGGTGTTCTATAACCAATACTGTAACATATATGCAAACAGTGTCTGTGTTACAAATTCTAATCATCTGGTCCTAATATAGTGTCCATAATCTGTTGTGTTCTGTAACCAATACTGTACTACATCTGCAAACAGTGTCTGTATTACAAATTCCAATAATCTGGTCATAATATGGTGTCCATAATCTGTGGTGTTCTGTAACTAATACTGTGCTACATCTGCAAACAGTGTCTGTA
The DNA here is from genome assembly GCA_033119425.1 of Bufotes viridis. Classification (NCBI taxonomy): domain Eukaryota; kingdom Metazoa; phylum Chordata; class Amphibia; order Anura; family Bufonidae; genus Bufotes; species Bufotes viridis. Next base: position 80,330,522 of record CM065595.1, read on the forward strand.
TTACAAATTCCAATAATCTGGGCCAAATATAGTGTCTATAATCTGTTGTGTTCTTTAACCAAAACTGTAGCACATCTGCAAACAGTGTCTGTATTGCAAATTCCAATATTCTGCGCTTAATATAGTGTCCATAATTTGTGGTGTTCTGTAACCAATACTGTACTACATCTTCAAACAGTGTCTGTATTACAAATTTCAATAATCTGGGTCAATATAGTGTCCATAATGTGTGGTGATCTGCATCCAATACTGTAATATATGTGCAAACAGTGTCTGTATTACAAATTACAATAAACTGGGCCTTATATAGTGTCCGTAATCTGTGGTGCTCTGTAACCAATACTGTACTACATCTGGAAACAGTGTCTGTATTACATATTCCAATAATCTGGGCCTAATATAATGGCCGTAATCTGTAGAGTTTTGTAACAAATACTGTACTAGATCTGCACACAGTGTCTGTATTACAAATTCCTATAATCTGGGCCTAATATAGTGTCCATAGTCTGTGATGTTCTGTAACCAATACTGTACTACTTCTGCAAACAGTGTCTGTATTACAAATTCCAATAATCTGGGCCATATCTAGTGTCCATATTCTGTGTTGTTCTGTAACCAATACTGTAGTAAATCTGCAAACAGTGTCTGTATTACAAATTCCAATAATCTGGGCATAATCTAGTGTCCATAATCTGTTGCGTTCGGTAACCAATACTGTAACATATCTGCAAACAGTGTCTGTATTACCAATTTCAATAATATGGGCCTAATACAGTGTACATATGCTGTGTTGTTCTGTAACCAATACTGTACTACATCTGCAAACGGTGTCTGTGTTACAAATTCCTATCATCTGGGCCTAATATAGATTCCATAATCTGTGGTGTTCTGTAACCAATACTGTACTACATCTTCAAACAGCGTCTTTATTACAAATTCCAATAACCTGGTCTTAATATAGTGTCCATAATCTGTGGTGTTCTGTAACAAGTACTGTACTAGATCTGCAAACAGTGTCTGTATTACAAATTCCAATAATCTGGGCCTAATATAGTGTCCATAATCTGTGGTGTTCTGTAACCTATACTGTACTACTTCTGCAAACAGTGTCTGTATTACAAATTCCAATAAGCTTTGCCTAATTTATTGTCCATAATCGGTGGTGTTCTGTAACCAATACTGTACAACATCTTCAAACAGTGTCTGTATTACAAATTCCAATAATCTAGGCCTAATATAGTGTCCATAATCTGTGGTGTTCTGTATCAAATACTGTACTACATCTTCAAACAGCGTCTTTATTACAAATTCCAATAACCTGGGCTCAATGTAGTGTCCATAATCTGTGTTGTTCTGTAACTAATACTGTACTAAATCTGAAAACAGTGTCTATATTACAAATTCCAAAAATCTGGGCCATATCTAGTGTCCATATTCTGTGGTGTTCTGTAACCAATACTGTACTACATCTTCAAACAGTGTCTGTATTACAAATTCCAATAATCTGGGTCTAATCTAGTGTCCATAATATTTTGTGTTCTGTAACCAATACTGTACAACTTCAAAAAGTGTCTGTATATTCAATTCCAATAATCTGGGCCAAATATAGTGTCCATAATCTGTGGTATTTTCTGTAACCAATATTATACTACATCTGCAAACAGTGTCTCGATTACAAATTCCAATAATCTGAGCGTAATATAGTGTCCATAATCAGTGGTGTTCTGTAACCAATACTGTACTACATCTGCAATCAGTGTCTGCATTGCAAAATCCAATAAATTGGGCCTAATATAGTGTCCATATGCAATGTTGTTCTGTAACCATGACAGTACTATATCTGCTAAAAGTGTCTGTCTTACAAATTCCAATAGTCTGGGCCAATTTTAGTGTTCATAATCTGTGTTGTTCTGTAACTAATACTGTAACATATCTGCAAACAGTGTCTGTATTACCAATTTCAATAATATGGGCCTAATATATTGTACATATGCTGTGTTTTTCTGTAACCAATACTGTACTACATCTGCAAACAGTGTCTGTGCTACAAATTCCAATCATCTGGGCCTAATATAGATTCCATAATCTGTGGTGGCCTGTAACCAATACTGTACTAAATCTGCAAACAGTGTCTGAACTACAAATTCCAATAATCTGGGCCTAATATAGTGTCCATAATCTGTGGTGTTCTGTACCCAATACTGTACTACATCTGAAAACAGTGTTTGTATTACAAATTCCCATAATCTGGGCCTAATATGGTGTCCATAATCTGTGGTGTTCTGTATCTAATACAGTACTAAATCTGCAAACAGTGTCTGTATTACAAATTCCAATAATCTGGGCCTAATATGGTGTCCATAATCTGTGGTGTTCTGTAACCAATACTGTAACACATCTGCAAACAGTGTCTGTATTACAAATTCCAATAATCTGGACCTAATATACTGTCCATAATCTGTGGTGTTCTGTAACCAATACTGTACTATATCTGCAATCAGTGTCTGTATTACAAATTCCAATAATCTGGATGTAATATAGTGTCCATAATTGGTGGTGTTCTGTAACCAATACTGTACTATATCTGCAATCCATGTCTGTATTTCAAATTCCAAAAATCTGGGCTGAATATAGTGTCCATAATCTGTAGTGTTCTGCAACCAACACTGTACTGCATCTGCAAACAGTGTCTGTATTACAAATTCCAATAATGTCGGGCCTAATCTAGTGTCCATAATCTGTGGTGTTCTTTAACCAATACTGTACTACATCTTAAAACAGTGTCTGTATTACAAATTCCAATAATATGGGCATAAAATAGTGTCCATAATCGGTGGTGTTCTGTAACCAATACTGTACTACATCTGCAATCAGTGTCTGTATTACAAATTCCAATAATCTGGCCTAATATAGTGTCCATAATCTGTTGTGTTCTTTAACCAACACTGTAGAACATCTGCAAACAGTGTCTGTATTACAAATTCCAATAATCTCGGGCCTAATCTAGTGTCCATAATCTGTGGTGTTCTTTAACCAATACTGTACTACATCTGAAACCAGTGTCTGCATTACAAATTCCAATAATATGGGCATACAATAGTGTCCATAATCGGTGGTGTTCTGTAACCAATACTGTACTACATCTGCAATCAGTGTCTGTTTTGCAAATTCCAATAATCTGGGCCTAATATATTGTCCATATGCTGTGGTGTTCTGTAACCAATACAGTACTACATCTGCTAAAAGTGTCTGTCTTATAAATTCCAATAATCTGGGCCAAATATAGTGTCCATAATATGTGGTGTTCTATAACCAATACTGTAACATATATGCAAACAGTGTCTGTGTTACAAATTCTAATCATCTGGTCCTAATATAGTGTCCATAATCTGTTGTGTTCTGTAACCAATACTGTACTACATCTGCAAACAGTGTCTGTATTACAAATTCCAATAATCTGGTCATAATATGGTGTCCATAATCTGTGGTGTTCTGTAACTAATACTGTGCTACATCTGCAAACAGTGTCTGTATTACAAATTCCAATAATCTGGGCCAAATATAGTGTCTATAATCTGTTGTGTTCTTTAACCAAAACTGTAGCACATCTGCAAACAGTGTCTGTATTGTAAATTCCAATATTCTGCGCTTAATATAGTGTCCATAATTTGTGGTGTTCTGTAACCAATACTGTACTACATCTTCAAACAGTGTCTGTATTACAAATTTCAATAATCTGGGTCAATATAGTGTCCATAATGTGTGGTGATCTGCATCCAATACTGTAATATATGTGCAAACAGTGTCTGTATTACAAATTACAATAAACTGGGCCTTATATAGTGTCCGTAATCTGTGGTGCTCTGTAACCAATACTGTACTACATCTGGAAACAGTGTCTGTATTACATATTCCAATAATCTGGGCCTAATATAATGGCCGTAATCTGTAGAGTTTTGTAACAAATACTGTACTAGATCTGCACACAGTGTCTGTATTACAAATTCCTATAATCTGGGCCTAATATAGTGTCCATAGTCTGTGATGTTCTGTAACCAATACTGTACTACTTCTGCAAACAGTGTCTGTATTACAAATTCCAATAATCTGGGCCATATCTAGTGTCCATATTCTGTGTTGTTCTGTAACCAATACTGTAGTAAATCTGCAAACAGTGTCTGTATTACAAATTCCAATAATCTGGGCATAATCTAGTGTCCATAATCTGTTGCGTTCGGTAACCAATACTGTAACATATCTGCAAACAGTGTCTGTATTACCAATTTCAATAATATGGGCCTAATACAGTGTACATATGCTGTGTTGTTCTGTAACCAATACTGTACTACATCTGCAAACGGTGTCTGTGTTACAAATTCCTATCATCTGGGCCTAATATAGATTCCATAATCTGTGGTGTTCTGTAACCAATACTGTACTACATCTTCAAACAGCGTCTTTATTACAAATTCCAATAACCTGGTCTTAATATAGTGTCCATAATCTGTGGTGTTCTGTAACAAGTACTGTACTAGATCTGCAAACAGTGTCTGTATTACAAATTCCAATAATCTGGGCCTAATATAGTGTCCATAATCTGTGGTGTTCTGTAACCTATACTGTACTACTTCTGCAAACAGTGTCTGTATTACAAATTCCAATAAGCTTTGCCTAATTTATTGTCCATAATCGGTGGTGTTCTGTAACCAATACTGTACAACATCTTCAAACAGTGTCTGTATTACAAATTCCAATAATCTAGGCCTAATATAGTGTCCATAATCTGTGGTGTTCTGTATCAAATACTGTACTACATCTTCAAACAGCGTCTTTATTACAAATTCCAATAACCTGGGCTCAATGTAGTGTCCATAATCTGTGTTGTTCTGTAACTAATACTGTACTAAATCTGAAAACAGTGTCTATATTACAAATTCCAAAAATCTGGGCCATATCTAGTGTCCATATTCTGTGGTGTTCTGTAACCAATACTGTACTACATCTTCAAACAGTGTCTGTATTACAAATTCCAATAATCTGGGTCTAATCTAGTGTCCATAATATTTTGTGTTCTGTAACCAATACTGTACAACTTCAAAAAGTGTCTGTATATTCAATTCCAATAATCTGGGCCAAATATAGTGTCCATAATCTGTGGTATTTTCTGTAACCAATATTATACTACATCTGCAAACAGTGTCTCGATTACAAATTCCAATAATCTGAGCGTAATATAGTGTCCATAATCAGTGGTGTTCTGTAACCAATACTGTACTACATCTGCAATCAGTGTCTGCATTGCAAAATCCAATAAATTGGGCCTAATATAGTGTCCATATGCAATGTTGTTCTGTAACCATGACAGTACTATATCTGCTAAAAGTGTCTGTCTTACAAATTCCAATAGTCTGGGCCAATTTTAGTGTTCATAATCTGTGTTGTTCTGTAACTAATACTGTAACATATCTGCAAACAGTGTCTGTATTACCAATTTCAATAATATGGGCCTAATATATTGTACATATGCTGTGTTTTTCTGTAACCAATACTGTACTACATCTGCAAACAGTGTCTGTGTTACAAATTCCAATCATCTGGGCCTAATATAGATTCCATAATCTGTGGTGGCCTGTAACCAATACTGTACTAAATCTGCAAACAGTGTCTGAACTACAAATTCCAATAATCTGGGCCTAATATAGTGTCCATAATCTGTGGTGTTCTGTACCCAATACTGTACTACATCTGAAAACAGTGTTTGTATTACAAATTCCCATAATCTGGGCCTAATATGGTGTCCATAATCTGTGGTGTTCTGTATCTAATACAGTACTAAATCTGCAAACAGTGTCTGTATTACAAATTCCAATAATCTGGGCCTAATATGGTGTCCATAATCTGTGGTGTTCTGTAACCAATACTGTAACACATCTGCAAACAGTGTCTGTATTACAAATTCCAATAATCTGGACCTAATATACTGTCCATAATCTGTGGTGTTCTGTAACCAATACTGTACTATATCTGCAATCAGTGTCTGTATTACAAATTCCAATAATCTGGATGTAATATAGTGTCCATAATTGGTGGTGTTCTGTAACCAATACTGTACTATATCTGCAATCCATGTCTGTATTTCAAATTCCAAAAATCTGGGCTGAATATAGTGTCCATAATCTGTAGTGTTCTGCAACCAACACTGTACTGCATCTGCAAACAGTGTCTGTATTACAAATTCCAATAATGTCGGGCCTAATCTAGTGTCCATAATCTGTGGTGTTCTTTAACCAATACTGTACTACATCTTAAAACAGTGTCTGTATTACAAATTCCAATAATATGGGCATAAAATAGTGTCCATAATCGGTGGTGTTCTGTAACCAATACTGTACTACATCTGCAATCAGTGTCTGTATTACAAATTCCAATAATCTGGCCTAATATAGTGTCCATAATCTGTTGTGTTCTTTAACCAACACTGTAGAACATCTGCAAACAGTGTCTGTATTACAAATTCCAATAATCTCGGGCCTAATCTAGTGTCCATAATCTGTGGTGTTCTTTAACCAATACTGTACTACATCTGAAACCAGTGTCTGCATTACAAATTCCAATAATATGGGCATACAATAGTGTCCATAATCGGTGGTGTTCTGTAACCAATACTGTACTACATCTGCAATCAGTGTCTGTTTTGCAAATTCCAATAATCTGGGCCTAATATATTGTCCATATGCTGTGGTGTTCTGTAACCAATACAGTACTACATCTGCTAAAAGTGTCTGTCTTATAAATTCCAATAATCTGGGCCAAATATAGTGTCCATAATATGTGGTGTTCTATAACCAATACTGTAACATATATGCAAACAGTGTCTGTGTTACAAATTCTAATCATCTGGTCCTAATATAGTGTCCATAATCTGTTGTGTTCTGTAACCAATACTGTACTACATCTGCAAACAGTGTCTGTATTACAAATTCCAATAATCTGGTCATAATATGGTGTCCATAATCTGTGGTGTTCTGTAACTAATACTGTGCTACATCTGCAAACAGTGTCTGTATTACAAATTCCAATAATCTGGGCCAAATATAGTGTCTATAATCTGTTGTGTTCTTTAACCAAAACTGTAGCACATCTGCAAACAGTGTCTGTATTGCAAATTCCAATATTCTGCGCTTAATATAGTGTCCATAATTTGTGGTGTTCTGTAACCAATACTGTACTACATCTGCAAACAGTGTCAGTATTACAAATTCCAATAATCTGGGCCTAATTTAGTGTCCATAATCTGTGGTGTTCTGTAACCAACACTGTAGCACATCTGCAAACAGTGTCTGTATTACAAATTCCAAAAATCTGGGCCTCACATATTGTCCATATCCTGTGGTGTTCTGCAACCAATACTGTACTACAAATGTAAAAAAACACAAATTATCACCAGTCCACAAGCTAAAACGCTGCGAGTCCGAGAAGTGTTGTGGGTACTAGGCCGTGTGCTAGAATAGATGATCCAAATGCAGCTTTTTTCTCCTCCCTTCTTAATATACCGAGTTCTGCAGATATCCTATCTTCAGGTATCCTGCAACTTGTTAAAAGACAACCAATATTGAAATTCCATAGGGCTGTATAACCCTTTTTGCACAGATTGTACTCACAGAAAACTCATTGATTGCAGGCTTATCAGGCTGTCACTCGCTGTGTCTTCTGAAGTACAAGTTCTCAATACCACACTGGCAAAGGGGGGTCAGCCACGGACTTTTTCACATCAACACCGAGGGGAACTTCTTTTACCTCAAGATGTTCTTCTTACTCAAAATTTTCTGTGAACAAGAGCCGCTCCTACCATAGTGAAGCTCCGGTAATTTTATAAAACTTTTATTTTGTATGTACTTACAAACGTATTCTTTTAAAATCACAATAAAAATCCCAGCGTCTCCTTTCTCACCCAACCCGGGTTTCGCACCTAAAGCTTCATCAGGGGCACACTGGCTAAGATCAAGTGTAGTACCTCACAGTGCTGCCTTGGTCTTGGCCGGAGGTGCCCCGTGTACCCGGACCCTCGGCCTCTGGTGAAAGCTGCAGTTCATAGCTGCAGTCGGATCCAGTGCTGCTATTGGTGGTGCAGCTTAGTCCCGTGGCAACGAGAGGCGATCACCTCTGCCACAGCACATAGCTGCGGGTGGCATCGGAATTTCTGACAGAGTCTGAGCAGAAGCCCGCGTGAAGTCTGAGAGATGGATTTCATGGAGAAGAAAAACTGCGTTCGGTTTATTAACCGGAAAGATTCGAAGAAGACTTTGGATGAAGGTGAGATTTTGGACTTGCTAATGCAATATGGGGATATTGGAAAAGGAGTAGTCTTTTGTATGCAAAGGACTATAAAAAGAAGATCGATTGATGTGACCTTGTTGTCCAAAGAAAATTGTTTAAAATTTTTTAGTGCATGGCAAGAAGTTTTTGACTTGTGTTCAGAAATAAAAAGGATTTTTTTGAGGAAAATGGTTTAATTGTAAAGTTTGAAAAGGTTTTTTTGAATAGACTGGGGACTTGGAGCGGCAAAAGAAGATTTCAAGATTGTATAAAGGGAGAAACAAATGTTTTTTCAGAAGGGAAAATAAGTATCAATGGAAAAAAAGGATATTGTTATTGGGAAACAGGAAAAAAGTTTGAACAAACAAAAAAGAAGATCACTGTATTGATAAAGATGTAAGCTGTATTGAACAAGGAAAAGAGAATAAAATGTTAGCTGAATCTTGTCCTGTGAAAGAGAAAGTTTCTGAGAACGCAACTGAGAAAATTGGAAATGCAGAGGAGTGGGAGGTAAAGGCGGAAGAGAAACGGGAGGAGAAACAGGAGGAGAAACAGGAGAAGAAACAGGAGGAGAAACAGGAGGAGAAACAGCAGGAGAAACAGGAGGAGGAAAAGATAGAGGGAAAGGAGGAGGAAAAAATAAAGGAAGAAAGGATTACAAGATGGACACATAATAAAGATTTATGGGGTAAAATTGATAAGTTGAAATACTCTGGTGTTAGGTTAGATGATATATACAACAAAGTTAGAACATTATTGGGAGATCACAGAGTGAAATTCTTTGAACACTTTAAGGTGCATCCGTTTGACCAAGAGTTTGTACCACAAAATTGGAAAAAAGATGAATGAATTTCTGGGAAAACATTGGTAGTTATGATGTATTATGCTTGGACGGGAGGACTGAGACCAGATTAGAGACTGTTTTTTTTTTCTTCCTTTTCTATTTTTTCTTTTTTCTTTTTACCACTTAGGTTAAAGTATAATGTATTTGTCTGCTTATGATATTTTCAATGTTTTTTCTATTTGAATTAAAAGTACCATAATGATGATGGCGAAGTAATGAAATTTTTAAAGTTTATACTGAGAAATGTGTTACTTACCATGCTGAATGGTTTGAAAAAATAAATAAAAAAAAATCACCTATGCATTTCAGGGTTACTTGACAGCAAAAAATTGGAATATGTCAACCCCTGAACTCCCCGACGGATTAACTATATTATTGTCCCCGGCACATATGCAGCGCAGGATGCAAAGGTAATTCCTGGCCTTAAAAAATATGATTTTTGAATAACATGGATTTAAGTGGTATATTTTGGGATGCAGGACCTCATCGTTCTCAATATCATCTTCCACCCAATCTTCACCCCAGCCCTCTTTGTCGGTCTGCACACCGCAGAAAGCCGCATCAGTTTGCACCTGTGTTTCGTCATCATCAGAGACGTGCTGCGGTGGTCTTCCCATGTCCTTATCCTCAAACCTAAGTGGTTGGGCACCCGTGCACTCAATCTCTTCCACTTCTGGGGCAGGGCTATGGTTATGGCCCTGGGAAACCCTGTCAGCAGAGTCATCAAAAGGCATAAGAGACTGCTGCATGACTTGGGGCTCAGATTGCTTGGCTGATTTGCAAGGGGGTGAGGTGAAAGACTGATGGGCATGGGCTGCAGGTGCCAACTCTGAGCTTTCAGCAGTGGGAGACAACGTGGAGGAACTGGAGGTACTGTCAGCCTCCCAATCTAATAGCGCCTGTACTTGTTCTGGCCTCACCATTCGTAGAACGGTATTCGGGCCTACCAAATAACACTGCAGGTTCTGTCGCCTACTCACACCTGTGGAAGGTGTTTCACTTGGACCTGTAGTTGGCGCTGAACGGCCACGTCCTCTACCAGCAACAGGAGCTCCACCAACACCACCACGACCATGCCCAAGTCCCTTATTTGATGCTCTCCTCATTATTTGCGTTTACCCACTAAAATAACAGATGGTTTATGTCCGGTGTCAATTTAACTGCCAATAGTCAACAATTAAGTTCACTAACAGTAAGGCAGTGACCGTGTCATAAACAGAATACATTTCTTTAGGTCATACAACAGTGAAACGGAGCAATTTAATACAATTACTTCACTATCACCAAAAATTTTATTTTTCAAACCAACAATGTAAAAGCAGAAGTTAACGGTTTAATTTGACTGTCAGAAATGCAGCGTACACCACTAATGTGCTATCTACCACAAAACCTGTGTGTTTGCAGCCAATTATGTAACTGCGGAGTTCAAAAGGTTACTTAAAATTATTGAAATACAGGGTAGGCTTCAGATCTGCTATGTAGCATAAAACCAGTGTTTATTGCAACAAACTACAAAAATGCAGTATGTCACTGTTAAATTTTAAAATTGTTTTTTGTGCGTTGTATGCCAACCTGCTCTGTGGAACAACAATACGGGTTTATTTCCCCCAAATACAGGAATGCAGTATGCCACTTCTAAATTTTAAAATAGGTTTTTCAGCGTTCTATGCAAAATTGTTCTGTGGAACAGCAATACGGGTTTATTTTCCCAAAATACAGGAATGAAGTATGTTACTGCTAAATTTTAAAATACATTTTTGTGCGTTGTATGCAAAACTGCTCTGTGGAACAACAATATGGGTTTTATTTCCCCCAAATACACAAATGCTGTACGTCACTGCTTAATTTTAAAATAGGTTTTTCAGCGTTGTATGCAAACGTGCTCTGTGGCACAACAGTACGGGTTTAATAACCCAACTACAGAAATGCAGTTTTTCACCGCTAAATTATAAAACAGTTTTTTTAGCGTTGTATGCAAACGTACTCTGTGGCACAACAGTACAGGTTTATTAACCCAACTACAGAAATGCAGTTTTTCACCGCACAATTATAGAACAGTTTTTTAGCATTGGATGCAATCGTGCTCTGTGGCACAACAGTACAGGTTTATTAACCCAACTACAGAAATGCAGTATGTCACTGCAAAATTTTAAAATTGGTTTTTCAGCATTGTATGCAAACGTGCTCTGTGGTACGACAGTACGGATTTATTCCACCAACTACAGAAATGCACTATGTCACCGCAAAATTTTAAAATAGGTTTTTCAGCGGTGTATGCAAACATGCTCTGTGGTATGACAGTACGGATTTATTCCACCAACTACAGAAATGCACTATGTCACCGCAAAATTTTAAAATAGGTTTTCCAGCGGTGTATGCAAACATGCTCTGTGGTACGACAGTACGGGTTTATTACACCAACTACAGAAATACACTATGTCACTGCAAAATTTTAAAATAGGATTTTCAGCGGTGTATGCAAACGTGCTCTGTGGTATGACAGTACGGGTTTATTACGGCAACTACAGAAATGCACTATGTCACTGCAAAATTTTAAAATAGGTTTTTCAGAGGTGTATGCAAACATGCTCTGTGGTACTACAGTACGAGTTTCTTCCACCAACTGCAGAAATGCACTATGTCACCGCAAAATATAAAAATAGGTTTTTCAGCAGTGTATGCAAACGTGCTCTGTGGTACGACAGTACGGTTTTATTACAGCAACTACAGAAATGCACTATATTACCGCAAAATTTTAAAAAAGGTTTTTTAGCGGTGTATGCAAACGTGCTCTGTGGTATGACAGTACGGTTTTATTACAGCAACTACAGAAATGCACTATATTAACGCAAAATTTTAAAATTGTTTTTTGAGCGGTGTATGCAAACGTGCTCTGTGGTACGACAGTACGGGTTTATTCCACCAACTACAGAAATACACTATGTCACCGCAAAATTTTTAAATAGGTTTTTCAGCGGTGTCAAAATTAGGGTTATTCACTTTAGAAAAAAGATGACTGAGGGGAGATCTAATAACTATGTATAAATATATCAGGGGTCAGTACATAGATCTGTCCCATCATCTATTTATCCCCAGGACTGTGACTGTGACTAGGGGACATCCTCTGCGTCTGGAGGAAAGAAGGTTTGTACACAAACATAGAAAAGGATTCTTCACTGTAAGAGCAGTGAAACTATGGAACTCTCTGCCTGAGGAGGTGGTGATGGTGAGTACAATAAAGGAATTCAAGAGAGGACTGGATGTATTTCTGGAGTGTAATAATATTACAGGCTACAGCTACTAGAGAGGGGTCGTTGATCCAGGGAGTTATTCTGATTGCCTGATTGGAGTTAGGAAGGAATTTTGTTCCCCTTAAGTGGGAAAAATTGGCTTCTGCCTCACAGGTTTTTTTTTTCCTTCCTCTGGATCAACTTGTAGGAAACAGGCCAAACTGGATGGACAAATGTCTTTTTTCGGTCTTCACAAAATTTTAAAATAGGTTTTTCAGCGGTGTATGCAAACGTGCTTTGTGGTACGACAGTACGGGTTTATTCCCCCAACTATAGAAATGCACTATGTCACCCCAAAATTATGCAATAGGTAATATAGGGGGACTTGACCTGCCAGAAAAAAAGGAATTTTTCCTCCAGTGACACACATGCAGGTCACATACAGTTCCAAGGACACTTCAGTTGCTAAAATGGCCGCCGACCCCCACCTAAGTAACAGATGGATTAAGAATTATTTGGCAGTATCACTGGGCTCAGGGCTGGGTACAAATATGTATCATAGCACCCTCAATAATTGCTGTAGTTTGAAAAGTTAACACCACCAAGTTCAACAGATTTCTTCCCTAATCTCTCACTGAGAGCACCAGCAGCAGCCTGTCCCTAAACTAAGAGCAGCAGAGTGACGTGCGGTGCTACGTTACTCCAGCTTAAATAGAGGCTGGTTCACATACTGCACTTAGCCAATCACAGCCATGCTAATAGTAGGCATGGCTGTGATGGCTTCTTAGGGCAAAGTAGTGAAACGCTTGTTGATTGGCTGCCCTGCAGCCTTTCAAAAAGGGGGAAGAAATCGCCGAACAACAAACCCGAACTTTTACGGAAATGTTCGAGTTCGGGTCCGGGTGCGAAAAACCGTATTGTTCGGTACAGTTCGGGTTCGCTCAACCTTAGCGATAATGCTATTATCAGCGTACCCATCCAACTGCTGTGTCTACTCAAGCGATCGCTGCTCACAATTAAGGAGGATGCTCTGAATGTGGCAGATGGGGGAGAACTTTACACAGGGTGATAGCCAGACCACCCACAGTTCGTCTTCTCAGCGCAAATTGGACCATGAAGAGGAGGAGGAAGAGGAGGAGCTGGAGACATTTGCCTCTGATACAGAGGGTAGTACCCATGGAACTTTTTTTTTTTTAATAAACAATTTATTAATAACCAAGTAACATCATTCTACAAACAATTCAATTATTTCCAACATTTTTCCCATAAATCCCCCATACCAAAAAATTCCCTAACCATAACCCCTCCCCCCACCTACCCCTTGTGATGCATCACCTATCGCCCACTGTCAATAAGATCGTGGCGAGTTTAAAATGGGTCAGGGAGTAGTACCTTAAATGCTCCATCCACCCCATTCCATAACCCATTTTTCCTCACAATTCCTTTGTTTAAACAAAATATTTTCATATCTCTTGACTAGTGTTGAGCGCGAATATTCAAATAGCGAATTTTTATTGCGAATATCGTCACTTCGATAATTTGCGAATATTGCTAATATAGCAGTATATATTCGCAATTTAGAATATACTCGTTTTTTGTTTTTTTTTCAGATGTTAATCCTTGTTGCTCTCTGGTTGTCTTCCCACTTCCCAAAAGCTGTTCTTACATGTCCAGAGGATTCCTGGCTCCCTGCCCACTCCAGTTAATGCCTGTTGCCGCTTCTGACGACTTCCTGTGTGCATGGGAACGCCTCCATGCTAAAATGTTCTGTCGGATGTGAGAATCACGATCTCACAAATTTGACTACGTTGTAATCGCAATGCGATTAATATAACCTAAATTATTCACATTGCGATATTCATAATATTCTAGAAATACAACCATTAGGAACCCTGCTTTAAGTTGAATTCGCAATGCGAGTAATACAGGTTACCGTATTTTTCGCCCTATAAGACGCACCGGCCTATAAGACGCACCTGGGTTTTTGAGGAGAAAAATAAGAAAAAAAATATTTTTAACCAAACGGTGTGCTTTTGAAGTAATGGTGGTCTGTGCATGACAGTATTATGGGGGGATCTGTGGATGGCACTGTTATGTGGGGGAGATGTGGATGGCACTGTTATGGGGGGATCTGTGGATAGCACTGTGATGGGGGGATCTGTGGATAGCACTGTGATGGGGGGATCTGTGGATAGCACTGTGATGGGGGCATTTATGAATGACACTGTAATGGATTGGATCTGTGGATGACACATATATAGCATCTTATGCTATATGTGTCATCCACAGATCACCCCAATTACAGTGTCATCCACAGGTGCCCCCATTACATTGCCATCCAAAGATATACCATTTATAATCTTTATTCATGTCCCCTTATTCCCTATAAGCCCAGTACAGTAGCTGTATGCTAACCTGCTATACCGATCCTCTAGCAGGCAGAGCGGTGCGGCGGCAGGCTGCTGTGTAACGTCCTCACTGACGTCATCTGCCTGCTCCTCCTGCTTCATTCATAAAGTGAAAGGAGCAGGCAGATGACGTCAGTGAGGACGTTACACAGCAGCCTGCCGTCGCACCGCTCTGCCTGCTAGAGGATCGGTATAGCAGGTTAGCATACAGCTACTGTACTGAGATTATAGGGAATAAGGGGACATGAATAAAGATTAAAAATAGTATAAAAGCAGTCACGCTGTGAGCGGCAGGCCGCCCGCCGCGTGTTGACAGGCTCCGCCCCCTCCTCCTTCCATGCTGATACATCGCACAGCCTGCGATGTATCAGCTTTAACTATAGGAAAATGGTAGTATTCGCCATATAAGACGCACTGCCATTTCCCCCCCACTTTTGGGGGGAAAAAAAGTGCGTCTTATATGGCGAAAAATACGGTATATTAATCGCATGGCGAATTCAACTTAGAGCTGAGTTCCTAATGGTTGTTGCTAGAATATAACGAAGATTGAGAATATAGTGCTATATTCGTGAATTCATGATATTCGTCGTCTTCGTTATATTCTAGAAATACAACCATTAGGAACTTAGCTCTAAGATCAATTCGCAATGCGAGTATATGTTCGCTTCGCGAATGAAACTTAGAGCTGAGTTGCTAATGGCTGTATTGCTAGAATATAACGAAGATTGAGAATATAGTGCTATATTCGTGAATTTGTGATATTTGTCGTCTTTGTTATATTCTAGCAATACAACCATTAGGAACTTAGCTCTAAGATCAATTCGCAATGCGAGTATATGTTCGCTTCGCAAATAAAACTTAGAGCTGAGTTGCTAATGGCTGTATTGCTAGAATATAACGAAGATTGAGAATATAGTGCTATATTTGTAAATTCGTAATATTTGTCATCTTCGTTATATTCTAGCTATACAACCATTAGGAATTTAGCTCGAAGATCAATTCGCAATGCGAGTATATGTTCGCTTTGCGAATGAAACTTAGAGCTGAGTTCCTAATGGTCATTGCTAGAATATAACGAAGATTGAGAATTTAGTGCTATATTCGTGATTAGTGTTGAGCGAACAGTTCGAGCATCGTTCGGGTTCGTACCGAATTTTGGGGTGTCCGGGACACGGACCCGAACCCCGACATTTTCAAAAAAGTTTGGGTTCGTTGTTCGTCGATTACTTCCCGCTTTCTGAAGGGCTGCACAGCAGCCAATCAGCTAGCGTTTTACTTCTTGCCCTAAGAGCCCATCACAGCCATGCCTACTAATGGCATGGCTGTGATTGGCCAAGTGCAGCATGTGACCCAGCCTCTATTTAAGCTGGAGTCACGTAGCGCCGCACATCACACTGCTCTGATTAGTGTAGGGAGAGGACGCAGCTTCTGTGAGGGCCAGATTAGGCAGGGAAAAGTCAGCAACAGCACCAAATGAACGGATCGATCTACAGCTGTGAATGATTGAACTTCTGCTAGTTACTTGCTCACTGGTTTTTAGGCTGCACAGAGCGTTTTTCTGTCACTTATTTTCTAGGGTGATCGGCGGCCATTTTGTGACTTGTGGTGCACCAGAACAAGCTGCCACCAAGTCCATCAATCCATCAATACTAGTTTTTTTTTTGCTATATCCTACATCAGGGGCTTGGCTGTGCTAATTGTCACCCCTAGAAACTCAGGATAGCAATTTCTATATTTTATTAAGGGGTTAAATACAATTGCCCAAATACCAATCCCCTAAATCTGGTGTTCCAGCTTTGGTTAGCCAAGTATAATACTGTCTGCTGTCTGGCAAAGGAAGAATTATTTTCTGGGGTGAAATTCAATTGCCAAAATAGCAATACCATAAATCAGTGGTTTCAGTTGTGGCTGGCCAAGTTTCATTGTGTCCACAAAAACATATATTGTGTTTTGGGGTGAAATTCAATTGCCAAAATAGCAATACCATAAATCAGTGGTTTCAGCTGTGGCTGGCAAAATATAATAGTGTCCGACAAAACATATATTTTGTTCTGGGGTGTAATTCACATGCCAAAATAGCAATACCCTGAATCTGGTGTCTCAGCTGTTGCAGGCCACGTTTCATAGTGTCCGCCAAAACATATATTTTGTTCTGGGGAGAAATTCAATTGCCAAAATAGCAATACCGTAAATCTGGTGTCCCAGCTGTTGCAGGCCAGGAATCATAGTGTTTGCAAAAACATATATTTTGTTCTGGGGTGAAATTCAATTGCCAAAATAGCAATACCCTGAATCTGGTGTCCCAGCTGTTGCAGGCCAGGATTCATAGTGTCGGCCAAAACATATATTTTGTTCTAGGGTGACATTCAATTGCCAAAATAGCAATACCCTGAATCAGGTGTCCCAGCAAATGCAGGCCAGGATTCATAGTGTCCGCAAAAACATATATTTTGTTCTGGGGTGACATTCAATTGCCAAAATAGCAATACCCTGAATCTGGTGTCCCAGCTGTTGCAGGCCACATTTCATAGTGTCCGTCAAAACATATATTTTGTTCTGGGGTGACATTCAATTGCCAAAATAGCAATACCCTGAATCAGGTGTCCCAGCTGTTGCAGGCCACGTTTCAAAGTGTCCGTCAAAACATATATTTTGTTCTGGGGTGACATTAAATTGCCAAAATAGCAATACCCTGAATCTGGTGTCCCAGCTGTTGAAGGCCACGTTTCATAGTGTCCGTCAAAACATATATTTTGTTCTGGGGTAAAATTCAATTGCCAAAATAGCAATACCCTGAATCTGGTGTCCCAGCTGTTGCAGGCCAGGATTCATAGTGCCCGCAAAAACATATATTTTGTTCTGGGGTGACATTCAACTGCCAAAATAGCAATACCCTGATTCTGGTGTCCCAGCTGTTGCAGGCCAGGATTCAAAGTGTCCGCAAAAACATATATTTTGTTCTGGGGTGACATTCAATTGCCAAAATAGCAATACCCTGAATCTGGTGTCCCAGCTGTTTCAGGCCACGTTTCATAGTGTCCGTCAAAACATATATTTTGTTCTGGGGTGACATTAAATTGCCAAAATAGCAATACCCTGAATCTGGTGTCCCAGCTGTTGCAGGCCACGTTTCATAGTGTCCGTCAAAACATATATTTTGTTCTGGGGTGAAATTCAATTGCCAAAATAGCAATACCCTGAATCTGGTGTCCCAGCTGTTGCAGGCCAGGATTCATAGTGTCCGTCAAAACATATATATTGTTCTGAGTTGACATTCAATTGCCAAAATAGCAATACCCTGAATCTGGTGTCCCAGCTGTTGCAGGCCAGGATTCATAGTGTCCGCAGAAACATATATTTTGTTCTGGGGTGAAATTCAATTGCCAAAATAGCAATACCCTGAATCTGGTGTCCCAGCTGTTGCAGGCCAGGATTCATAGTGTCCGCAAAAACGTATATATTTTGTTCTGAGGTGACATTCAATTGCCAAAATAGCAATACCCTGAATCTGGTGTCCCAGCTGTTGCAGGCCAGGATTCATAGTGTCCGTCAAAACATATATATTGTTCTGGGGTGAAATTCAATTGCCAAAATAGCAATACTCTGAATCTGGTGTCCCAGCTGTTGCAGGCCAGGATTCATAGTGTCCGCAGAAACATATATTTTGTTCTGAGGTGAAATTCAATTGCCAAAATAGCAATACCATAAATCAGTGGTTTCAGCTGTGGCTGGCAAAATATAATATTGTCCGCAAAAACATATATTTTGTTCTGGGGTGACATTCAATTGTCAAAATAGCAATACCCTGAATCTGTTGTCCCAGCTGTTGCAGGCCAAGGGTAAATCTGTCCATAAAAGGATACCTTTCATCCAGTGCCTAAATACTAGCCCTAAACAAGATATTGCCCTAAATCAGTGGTTACTGCTGTGCCTGGATTAGTGTAATACGCTACATAAACAAATAGGCAGATAGTGTTAGATGCCTGTAAAAAATGGCCCGGATTTGAAATCAATACATTGGGCCAAATATTTTTTTCCTTATTGTGGTGCTTGGTGAACGGTAACAATGAGGAATACATCTAGTAAGGGATGCTGACGCAGTTGTGGTGGTGTTAGTGTACCCTCTGGTGCTGGGAGAGGACGTGGCCATTCTGCCACAGCCACACGTCCTAGTGAACCAACTCCCTCAGGTTCCAGTACCCGCCAGAATTTACAGCGATATTTGGTGGGGCCCAATGCCGTTCTAAGGATGGTAAGGCCTGAGCAGGTACAGGCGCAAATCAATTGGGTGGCCGACAGTGGATCCAGCATGTTCACAACATTATCTTCTACCCAGTCTTCTGCTGAAAGAGCACAGGTGGCACCTGAAAACCAAGCCCATCAGTCTGTCACATCACCCCCATGCATATCAGGGAAACTGTCAGAGCCTCAAGTTATGCAGCAGTCTCTTATGCTGTTTAAAGACTCTGCTGGCAGGGTTTCCCAAGGAAATCCACCTAGCCCTTCCCCAGTTGTGGAAGACATAGAATGCACTGATGCACAACCACTGATGTTTCCTGATGATGAGGACATGGGAATACCACCTCATCGGAGTCCGCACGTCTCTGATGATGACGAAACACAGGTGCCAACTGCTGCGTCTTTCTGCAGTGTGCAGACCGAACAGGTGGTCAGGGAGGAAGACTGTGTGGAAGACGATGCAGGGGACGATGAGGTCCTAGACCCCACATGGAATGAAGGTTGTGCCACAGATTTTCATAGTTCAGAGGAAGAGGCAGTGGTGAGACCGAGCCAGCAGCGTAGCAAAAGAGGGAACAGGGGGCAAAAGCAGAACAGCCGCAGCCAAGAGAGTTCGCCTGCTACTGGCCACCGCCACCAGGGGCCGAGCACCCCAAAGGCAGCTTCAAGGAGTTCCCTGGCATGGCATTTCTTTAAATAATGTTCTGATGACAAGACCCGAGTGGTTTGCACGCTGTGCCATCAGATCCTGAAGCGAGGCATTAACGTTCTGAACCTTAGCACAACCTGCATGACCAGGCATCTACATGCAAAGCATGAACTGCAGTGGAGTAAACACCTTAAAAGCAAGGAACTCACTCTGGCTCCCCCTGCTCCCTCTTCTGCTGCTGCCTTGGCCTCTTCCTCCGCCTCGGGAGGAATGTTGGCACCTGCCGCCCACCAAACAGAGGATGTGCCACTGACAACACCACCTGCGTCACCAAGCATCTCCACCATGTCACACGGCAGCGTTCAGCTCTCCATCTCACAAACCTTGGAGAGAAAGCGTAAATTCCCACCTAGCCACCCTCGAGCCCTGGGCCTGAATGCCAGCATTTCTAAACTATTGGCCTTTGAAATGCTGTCATTCAGGCTGGTTGACACAGACAGCTTCAAACAGCTGATGTCCATGGATGTCCCACAGTTTGTTGTTCCCAGCATCCACTACTTCTCCAAGACAGCCGTGCCTTCCCTGCTCAACCAAGTATCCGATAAAATCAAGTGTGCACTGCGCAACGCCATCTGTGGCAAGGTCCACCTAACCACAGATACGTGGACCAGTAAGCACGGCCAGGGACGCTATATCTCCCTAACTGCACACTGGGTAAATGTAGTGGCGGCTGGGCCGCAGGCGGAGAGTTCCTTGGCTCACGTCCTTCCGCCGCCAAGGATCGCAGGGCATCATTCTTTGCCTCCTGTAGCCTCCTCCTCCTACTCGGCTTCCTCCTCCTCTGCTTCCACCAGCTCATCCAGTCAGCCACACACCTTCACCACCAACTTCAGCACAGCCCGGGGTAAACGTCAGCAGGCCATTCTGAAACTCATATGTTTGGGGGACAGGCCCCACACCGTGCAGGAGTTGTGGCATGGCATTGAACAACAGACCGATGAGTGGTTTCTGCCGGTGGGCCTTAAGCCCGGCCTGGTGGTGTGTGATAATGGGCGAAATCTCGTCGTAGCTCTGGGACTAGCCGGTTTGACGCACATCCCTTGCCTGGCGCATGTGCTGCATTTGGTGGTGCAGAAGTTCATTCACAACTACCCCGACATGCCAGAGCTGCTGCATAAAGTGAGGGCCGTCTGTGCGCGCTTCCGGCGTTCACATCCTGCCGCTGCTCGCCTGTCTGCGCTACAGCGGAACTCGGCCTTCCCTCTCACCGCCTCATATGCGACGTGCCCACCAGGTGGAACTCTACCTTGCACATGCTGGAGAGACTGTGCAAGCAGCAGCAGGCCTTAGTGGAGTTTCAGCTGCAGCACGCACGCGTCAGTCGCACTGCGGAACAGCACCACTTCACCACCAATGATTGGGCCTCCATGCGAGACCTGTGTGCCCTGTTGCCCTGTTGCGAGTACTCCACCAACATGGCCAGTGGCGATGACACCGTTATCAGCGTTACAATACCACTTCTATGTCTCCTTGAGAAAACGCTTAGGGCGATGATGGAAGAGGAGGTGGCCCAGGAGGAGGAGGAGGAGGATGAGGGGTCATTTTTAGCACTTTCAGGCCAGTCTGTTAGAAGTGGCTCAGAGGGAGGTTTTTTACAACAGCAGAGGCCAGGTACAAATGTGGCCAGCCAGAGCCCACTACTGGAGGACGAGGAGGATGAGGAGGAGGTGGAGGAGGATGAGGATGAAGCAGGTTCACAGCGGGGTGGCACCCGACACAGCTCAGGCCCATCACTGGTGCGTGGCTGGGGGGATACGGAGGACGATGACGATACGCCTCCTACAGAGGACAGCTTGTCCTTACCTCTGGGGAGCCTGGCACACATGAGCGACTACATGCTGCAGTGCCTGCGCAACGACAGCAGAGTTGCCCACATTTTAACGTGTGCGGACTACTGGATTGCCACCCTGCTGGATCCCCGGTACAAAGACAATGTGCCCACCTTACTTCCTGCACTGGAGCGTGATAGGAAGATGCGCGAGTACAAGCGCACGCTGGTAGAGGCGCTCCTGAGAGCATTCCCAAATGTCACAGGGGAATAGGTGGAAGCCCAAGGCGAAGGCAGAGGAGGAGCAAGAGGTCGCAAACGCAGCTGTGTCACGGCCAGCTCCTCTGAGGGCAGGGTTAGCATGGCAGAAATGTGGAAAAGTTTTGTCTCCACGCCGCAGCTAACTGCACCACCACCTGATACGGAACGTGTTAGCAGGAGGCAGAATTTCACTAACATGGTTGAACAGTACATCTGCACACCCCTCCACGCACTGACTGATGGTTCGGCCCCATTCAACTTCT
This sequence comes from Bufotes viridis, assembly GCA_033119425.1. Taxonomy (NCBI): domain Eukaryota; kingdom Metazoa; phylum Chordata; class Amphibia; order Anura; family Bufonidae; genus Bufotes; species Bufotes viridis. The sequence continues at coordinate 80,352,560 of CM065595.1, forward strand.
GGGTCTCCAAATTGTCCACGTGGCCAGAGTTAGCATTTTATGCCTTGGAGGTGCTGGCCTGCCCGGCGGCCAGCTTTTTGTCTGAACGTGTATTCAGCACGGCAGTGGGCGTCATTACTGACAATCGCAGCCGCCTGTCCACAGCCAACGTGGACAAACTGACGTTCATAAAAATGAACCAGGCATGGATCCCACAGGACCTGTCCCTCCCTTGTGCAGAATAGACATTTATAACTGCCTCCCCCTCAACCATGTATTCTTGTACTCCGGGGCACTTCTTTATTGAATCCTTATTTTTTTAACTTTACCATGATCTTGCGCTGCAACACAAAGTTGAATGAACCTCTCCTCTGTCTGGGTGGTGGGGCCGAAATAACTGAAAGTGGCCTTCTCCGGTGGTGGTTGATATGACGCATGATTCCTTGCTGTGGGACCTCTCTCCTCTGTCTGGGTGCTGGGCCGAAATAACTGAGAGTGGCCTTCTCCAGTGGTAGTTGATATGACGCATGATTCCTTGCTGTGGGACCTCTCTCTTCTGTCTGGGTGCTGGGCCGAATTAACTGAGAATGGCCTTCTCCGGTGGTGGTTGGTATGATGCATGATTCCTTGCTGTGGGACCTCTCTCCTCTGTCTGGTTGCTGGGCCAAAATATCTGAGAGTGGCCTTCTCCAGTGGTGGTTGATATGACGCATGATTCCTTGCTGTGGGACCTCTCTCCTCTGTCTGGGTGCTGGGGCCTAAATAACTGAAAGTGGCCTTCTCCAGTGGTGGGTGATATGACGCATGATTCCTTGCTGTGAAACCTGTATCCTCGGTCTGGGTGCTGGGCCAAAATAACTGAAAGTGGCCTTCTCCAGTGGTGGGTGATATGACGCATGATTCCTTGCTGTGGGACCTGTATTCTCGGTCTGGATGCTGGGCCGAAATAACTGAAAGTGGCCTTCTCCAGTGGTGGGTGATATGACGCATGATTCCTTGCTGTGGGACCTCTCTCCTCTGTTCGGGTGCTGGGGTCGAAATAACTGAAAGTGGCCTTCTCCAGTGTTGAGTGATATGACGCATGTTTCCTTGCAGTGGGACCTCTCTCCAATTGATATTGGTTAAATTTTATTTATTTTATTTTAATTCATTTCCCTATCCACGTTTGTTTGCAGGGGATTTACCTACATTTTGCTGCCTTTGGCAGCCCTCTAGTCCGTTCCTGGACTATTTTACAGCCTTTTTAATGCCCAAAAGTTCGTGTCCCCATTGATTTCAATGGGGTTCGGGATAAAGTTCGGGTCGAGTTCGGATCCCGAACCCGAACATTTTCGGGAAGTTCGGCCAAACTTCTCGAACCCGAACATCCAGGTGTTCGCTCATCTCTATTCGTGATATTCGTTATATTCTAGCAATACACCATTAGGAACTCAGCTCTAAGTTGAATTCGCAATGCGAGTAATACAGGTTATATTAATCGTATGGTGAATTCATCTTAGAGCTGAGTTCCTAATAGTTGACAACCATTAGGAACTCAGCTCTAAGTTGAATTCGCCATGCGATTAATATAACCTGTATTACTCGCATTGCGAATTCAACTTAGAGCTGAGTTCCTAATGGTTGTATTGCTATAATATAACGAAGATTGAGAATATAGAGCTATATTCATAATATTCATTATCATTGTCAATTCTAGCAATACAAATTACAACCATTAGGAACTCAGCTCTAAGTTTAATTCGCAATGCGAATATAAAATCGCGTAACATTCGCAATATATAGAATAATGACGAATATTCGATTTCGACCAATATATGACTAATATTCAATCGATATATATCAATATTGCGAAATCGAATATTGCACCTCCCGCTCACCTGGTTAACCAAGTTTAACCATAAACAAACAGTAGGAGTATGACATGAAAACCAGACTCTGGAGATTAATAGTCCCGACAGAAAGGCTAATTTAATCAGTAAAATTTTCTTATATTTATGGCAATTAGCCTGGGAGAAGTTGCCCAGAGTCCAGGATTCTATTGTGAAGGGATCACTATTTTTAATTTTTGGGAAATCAGTTCAGCTATTCTCTCCCAGTATTCTGTTAAATGCGTGCAGAACCAAAGCATATGTACATGGTCTGCTCCTGACAAATTACACCCTGAACAATTTGAGCTGCGTCTCAGCCCACATCTATTGAGCCAAACAGGTGTAACATACTGTATACTCTGTGTAAAATAGTAAACTAAACCAAAACATGATTAAAGTTATATAATACTAACCCAAGGTTTGTTGTTATATTCTCCCAATCAAGTGGCTGGGCCATTAAATCACTTATCTAGCCACCTTGACCAGAGAAAACATCCCCGTGAATAATGTGTCTACAAATAGTTTATATATATTAGAAATCCTTAAATTGTGTCCTACATTTCCCAATAACTCATTTAAAGGTGTATCCATATTTATATATAGTAGAGATCTAACTTTTATACTATTAAGTGCTGATCGCAGTTTTAAATACCTAAACCATGATAGGTTTACTATGTGTTCTCTTTGTGTAATCTCCAAAAATGAAAGTATTATTATTTACTACTTGAGTATTAAAAAAAAAAAACATTATTCTTTTGCAGTAATTTTCACTTGCTAACTCCTCAAATTTCGGTAAAAAATAATTGTGCCATAAAGATGTAAAAAAAAAGTGATCCTTTAATCCTAAACCATGCTCCAATAGTACTCCATGATTTAATGAATAGCCTCGTAGTTTCTGTATATTCATGTTTAAATCTAAAAAGTAATCTAGAGAATGAAAAAATATCAGAGTGTGTAGATTTACTCAATAGATGTCTACAAAACGGTCTCCCTTCCCAATGTTTATATAGCCAGAACTGTCATGCTATAAAATATCCCTTAAAAAACGGGAGATTTAAACCACCTTGTTCAATAGGTTTATATAGATATTTAATTTTAAGCCTTACCTGCTTTATTCCCCATATTAGGTCATTAATTACAGTTTCAGTTAGCTTGAAGAATTTATCTTCAATCCAGACTGGAGAGTTTCTAAGAATATAGAGAAGTTGAGGATGTATTACCATTTTCACTAGAGATATTCTGTCGGCCCTGGACAGGGGAAGACAAAGCCATACCGTAATTATTTTACTGATCAAAGGAGTCAATTTTAATTGTAATAACTCTTCTACTTTAGGAGAGATAATTAACCCGAGATATTTAAAAGAGTTTATTTATATTTAAAAGGGCCACCAGCAAAGAGTGACTCTCACCGTAGTCAGAGGGCCTGTCCTAGGATGTCAAAACCTGACACTAAGCCAAAGTTATTCATTATCTGAATAAGTTCAGGAAGTATTATCTCAGTAGGATCTATATAGCACAGAACATCATCAGCATAAAGAGAAACATGCTCCTCTGTTCCCAAAATCCCGAATCCTTTAATCCTAGGATCTTGTCTGATTTAGAGACAAGAGGTTTTATGTAAATATCAAATAACAATGAGGGCAGGGGACACCCCTGGCGGGTACCTCTACTCAAAAGGATACTGTCCATCAAGCTGCCATTGACATTCAGTCTTGCTGTAGGGGCTTTGTACATAAGTCTAATCATATTAAGAAACCTAGGGCCAAAACCCATCTTTTGCAAAACCTTCCAGAGGAAACTCCATTCCACCCTGTCAAATGCTTTAGAAGCATCTAACGACAAGATATATCTGGAGAGTCCTCCCGGTGACAGGATGTTACCAAAAAGGTGATGCAAATTATGGAATGTGCTCTTATTTGGAAAAAAGCCATTTTGATCGGGGTGTATCACTGTTGTAATAAGTTTGGATAACCTTGTAGCTAGGATTTTAGAGAGTAGTTTCACGTCGGTATTTATTATGGAGATAGGCCTATCTGACTCTATATCTAGTAGATCCTTCCCTTTTTTCGGAATCAATACTATTACAGCTACTATAATTTTTTCTGGGAGCTGTCCCTCCTCTGTCTAACTAAGGAAGAACTTCAAAAGTCGGGGAAAAACTACGTCCCTGTATTTACGGTAAAATTCATAAGGAAATCCATCAGGACCAGGAGAAGAATTCCCCGAACAGGCCTTCAGAACAGCCTCCAGTTCTTCAAGAGAGGAATCTAACTAAACTTTAATTCTATCTGTTTAGCGTGGATGGGCTAAAGAGGAGGAGGAGATGGAGAGTCATCCTGATGTCGACATTGACGTCTTGCCTGTTGGTACTCTGACACACATGGCTGACTTCATGTTAGGCTGCCTTTTCCGCGACCCTCGCGTTATACGCATTTTAGATAACACGGATTACTGGGTCATCCTCCTGATGAGTACAGCGAAGTCTTGTCTGTTGGGACTCTGGCACACATGGCTCACTTTCTGTTAGGCTGCCTTTCTCATGACCCTAGCGTTGTATGCATTTTGGCCAACACCGATTACTGGTTGTTCACCCTTCTCGACCCCCGCTACGAAGAGAACTTTTCATCACTCATTCCTGTGGTGGAGAGGACGAGTAAAATGGTGCAATACAGAAGGTACTTGTTGAGAGATAGCTCCAAAATTTTCCATCTGACAACTTGGCCGGCAGAGTCCTTAATTCCTTAGGCAACCGAGGAAGGGAGACAAGGGGAACACACAGCAGTTCCAACAAAGGCATGGGATACTTTTATGACACCCCGCCAGCAACCTCAACCTGAATCGTGGCCTAGTGCTACAAGGAGGGAAAAGTTTTGGAAGATGGTGATGGAATACATAGCAGACCGTGTCAGCATCCTAATTCATCCCTCAGTGCCTTACAACTACTGGGTGTCCAAGCTTGACATGTAGCACGAACTTGTGCTCTACACCTTGGAGGTGCTGGCCTACCCTGCCACCAGCGTTTTGTCTGAGCGTGTATTTATTGCTGCTGGTGGCATTATAACAGATGCGCGTATCTGCTTGTCCACTGGCAATGCTGACAGGTTGGCTCAGATAAAAATGAACAAGGCCTGGATTGCCCCTGACTTTTCAACTCCACCAGAGGAAAGCTGAGATGATGATGAACATAAAGGCAATTTCAATCTATCATTTATAATGTACTCAATCTACTGTAGTGTATCCCCATGCACCTTTTCCACCACAAAAAAAGAGAATATAGTTGAATCTTGTTTTCTCCTCCTCCTCCAGATTGTATATATTTCCTCCACTCAAATTTTTTTATAGGGTCAGCTCAACTGCAGGCCTCAACTCAAATTTTTTTTATAGGGTCAGCTGAAGAGCATGCACTTGCATATAATGTTTTAGAGCGTCAGCTGTACAGCATACACTTACATATAATGTTTTAGAGCGTCATTTGAACAGAATGCACTGGCATATAATGTTTTAGAGCGTCAGCTGAACAGCATGCATTGTTCTGACAGATCAGAGGAAGTGCAAAATAATCAGTGAAGTTAAAGGCTAACATTGACCTGTAAGGCTGAGTTTATACTTGTGTTATTTGGTCAGTTTGGGCCTCATAACTGCCCAAATAAGTTTACTGTGCAGTGATTATAAGAGCGACGCCTGTCATATGCGTGTCCTACTGACTCACAGTATTGTTTTACTTCCACAACAGACTCCATATGCGTGTTACTGCAAGGCACAGTGTTCTACACCGCTATACAGGCTCTCTGCAGCCAGAAAATAGCTGTTTTGTGGCAATTCGCCACAAAAAGATTTGGATCGAATCAAATCTTTTTGGAAAATTCAGCAAACTGGCCTCCGTTTTTTTTGTTGGATCCATTGTAACAATGCCTATCCACAAAATAGACAAGAATAGGACATGTTCAAATTTTTTTTTTTTGCAGGGCTACGGAATGGAGCAACGGAAGTGGACAGCACATTGAAGTGAATGGGTCTGCACTCGGCCGCAAAAAAATGCATCTCGGATGCAGAAGCAATCTATGTTCGTGTGCATGTAGCCTAATTCTAACCTTTGCTTTCACTGTCCCTAAAAGTAAAATACAAGTTTGATTGATTTCTTTCACCCTAAGATGTTTTTTCTGGCAAACACTGCTATACCCAACCATCATCATGCACAGCCCAACAATGAAATTCTGATCACTCTGCAACTCCCTACATGCTGCAACACTGATTCATCCAGACTATCTGTTGGCCTGGGAGCCATTTAGGGCAAGCCCTTCCCCTAACTACCTATCAGGGTCAAGTGAGAACCCTTCTTCCTCCCTTGTGTTTTTCCTGCCGACATGTGCACTAACATGGCACTATGCGTAATTTTAGTGGACTTGTCAAAAAAAAAATCTGAAAAAATTTGGGCTCATCCTTAGTTACAGCTGTGGTAAATGATAGGGTTACCCTCATGGTTTGTCGTGCTGCGTGTATTTTTTTTGACATGAGGGATCTGACCAGACTTTTTACTTCCTAGATGCATAATTGAGCTTTGGGCACCAATCACACTGTTTATCTTTCCTTAGACTACATTTGGTAGGAACAAACCAGTGCACTCTTGTCAAAGGTTGCACTAGCCTATTTTTTCTGCTTCCAACACATCAACTTCGATGACTGTTTCTTTCCTGGCTTTTACTGTATGATTCACATACCACTGACAGTTGCCAGTGTAATAAAATAATCAATGCTATCCATTTCACTTCTTTTAAGGTTATGGCTGCTCGGAGTAGATGGAGTATTAGATGATACTTTAACAAACTGCTGAGAAGAGGAAAAAAATGGAAAAAAAAGCATCAATCTATAAAAATATTAAGAATTCACATATAATTATACCTGATTCTTCCTTTCATGCTAAGATTTGATCATTTCTATTTGCTTGCTACATCTGTTTATAAGAAAGTTAGCTGACAAGGACAAAGTCAAAGGGTATCCTAAGGCGGCAAATTTGTGGGACCAGCAAAGCGTGGAGCTCTTGACTCTGATAGCTAGGTATGTTGAGGGGGCTGAGTGAGATGGGACAAATACTGTATGTTCTGTTTCGCCATGTCAAGTCTTAAAAATCAAGAGGAGAAGAAGAATATATTGTAGCTGATTGTGTGTTTCTGTATAGTAGGGAGGTGACATCTGGAAAAGAGTTACATTTGCGTGTCATCAGCATAGAGTGTGATATTTAATATAACTACTATACACATCCCAACTTTAGGAATTACATTTATTAGGTTTTCTCTAATTAACTGAAGCATGTCAAACTTGTGGCCCTCCAGTTGTGGCAAAACTCCCAGCATGCCCTGATAGCTGTAGATTGTACAAGCATGATGGAAGTTCTAGTTTTGCAATAACTGGGAGGGCCACAAGTTTAATATTCCTATATTAACTGGGCTAAGGCTAAACCTGGGAAGGTATCTAAGACGATAAACTGTCCCCATCCTTGGATATTCAGTAGGATAAAACCTACTTTGTGGTCACTAGTCGCTGACTACCCAATGGAATATACTCAATTTCCTGGAAATGCAAAAATATTTCAAAGAGAATTTCTTTTTAATATACATGTAGAAGTTCCATCTACACTGTAAAAATGTACTGTATTTAATACTGTTCCCTACCCCCACCCCAAAAAAAAAATTACCTGTGGTTTCTGCAGCTTTCACTAGACCCCTTCGGAAAATGTTTCTCAGTCTCATTTTCATACGGAAGTTCTTAGCTCCTCCAGTTACTGAAATTAAGAGATTAGGAACCTCAAGACCCCACTGTTCAGTCATTAGCTGATAGAGAACATTAGATGGAGTATCAGATGATACTCTAACAAACTGCTGAGAAGAGAAAAAAAAACAAAACATCAATCTATAAAAATATTAAGAATTCACATATAATTATACCTGATTCTTCTTTAATGCTAAGATTTGATCATTTCAATTTGCTTGCTACATTTGTTTATGAGAAAGCTAGCTGACAAGGACAAAGTCAAAGGGTATCCTAAGGTGGCAAATTTTGGGGACAAGGAAAGCTTGGAGCTATTGACTCTGATAGGTATGTTAAGGGGGGCTGAGTAAGATAGGACAAATACTGTAATTTCTGTTTCGCCATGTCAAGTCTTAAAAAGCAAGAGGAGAAGAGGAATATATTGTAGCTGATTGTGTGATTCTGTATAGTAGGGAGGTGACATCTGGAAAAGAGTTACATTTGCGTGTCATCATCATAAATGTGGTACTAAATTCCATGGGACTCTATAAACTGGGCAACTCAGCCAGTTCTACTTTACAGGGCCAGTATCAGCACCCAAGGGAAGTGCTGGGGCCCACTCACTCAGGTATATGCTCTAGATGGCTGAACAGTGGGGAATCCCCCAGTGTAACTGAAGAGTCACAAACTAGGAGTCCCTGCTCTGACTCCATATATGGAGTCAGTGCTATGAACATGAAGGGGGTATGCTTGAGGACACCCTCTGTATTTAAGTCTAATTTAGCCTCTATTTCTGCCAGGATTTGAACTTAAAACCTTCATACATTAGAGGCAAGAACCTTAACCACTGAGCTATAGAGCTCAGTGCTAAACTGTGGCAGAAAAACTTCATAGTAGTTTCTCATGCATTAGGTATTCCTATGCAGGAGAAGTATAATTTTTTGTTGAGAAAGGTGGCAACCCTAACAGAACCCCCGCTCCTCGGTGACCTCCATAACTTTTTTATAGTTATGTCTACGGAGATGTGTGGGGGCTCATTTGAGGGACAATCTGTCTTTTTTGACAATACAATTTTGGGGAGTGTATGAGTTGATCACTCTTTATTAAATTTTCTTGGGAGATAAAGGGATGAAAAAATGGCAATTCAGCCTTTTTTATTTTTTTCTGTTACATCCTTCACCATATGGGCTAACTTTTTTTTAATAGTATGGGTTTTTTCGCATGCGACGATGCCCATAATGTAATTTTTTTTGTGATTTTATTTTATTTGGGGGAAAGTGGGGTGATTTTATGTAAAGTTTTTTTATATATATATTTTCAAAACATTTTTTTTACACTACTTTTTGTTAAGTCCCCAAGTGGACCACAACTTGCAATCATCAGATTGCAACTTACACAGAATAATGGAAATTGCTCCATTATTCTGTATAGAAATCACTATGTCACAGTGCAGTGCTGCCATCTAGTAGCCTGAACTGGGATATACTAATAATGAGCCTGGAAGCCTACTACAGGCTGCGGCTGATTTATAGAATAGGGTGCTTTCCCCGATCTCCACTGGAGAAAGGTGCATCTGAGAAGGAAGCCTGCGCTTCGGTTTTTCAACACTCTCAGATGCCGTCGTGACATTTGACCACAGCATCTTGGTGGTTAAATGTCCAGGACAGCATTACCGCAGATCGTGAACAATGGCAGCGGGTTGCAGAGTGGACACCATCATTAAAGACCCGACATGTGCCGTACATTTACGGCGGATGACGGGAAGGAGTTACTGGTCACATGACCAAATTTGTATAGGACAGAGCTTTCTTTCTGCACTGACACTGGAGCTCATGCAGGTACTTTGGGCGGGAGGGGTTGTGTATGCCTGCAAGCGGCCGGGTGAGGTAGGGTCAAGTGCTGTGCAGTCCTGGGGTACATGCTGTATGATGACCGGCTCCAGTACTATAGCTTTTTGTGAGGGAGGGAACTCATTCCTGTAATGGGAGGGGGCATGAGGTGTATTCTGGGGGCCATGAGGGTGCAGATCTGTGTGAGGGCCGGAATCGACAAACTGACTGTAATAGTGCATTATTACTAGATTTGGGGCCCCACTTTTGATTTTACCCAGGGCCACATTTAATCTAAAACCGGCCGTAAGCCTATTGTACAGTGGCGTGCCAAGGGGGGACGAGGGAAGTTTGGGGTGACGGTAGACCCAGGGTGGAGGCTCTGAGGGGGTGCCGGCTGCTATGATCGCTTCCATCAATACAGTCATCTCCCTGAGCTCCTTCTCTCCTCCAGGAAAAGCCAAGTGGTGATGTTATAATTAGAGATGAGCGAACACCTGGATGTTCGGGTTCGAGAAGTTTGGCCGAACTTCCCGAAAATGTTCGGGTTCGGGATCCGAACTCGACCCAAACTTTATCCCGAACCCGAACCCCATTGAACTTTTAGGCACTAAAAAGGCTGTAAAATAGTCCAGGAAAGGGCTAGAGGGCTGCAAAAGGCAGCAAAATGTAAGTAAATGCCCTGCAAACAAATGTAGATAGGGAAATGAATTAAAGTAAAATAAAATAAATAAAAATTAACCAATATCAATTGGAGAGAGGTCCCATAGCAGAGAATCATGCGTCATATCACCCACCACTGGAGAAGGCCACTTTCAGTTATTTCGGCCCCAGCACCCAGACAGAGGAGAGAGGTCCCACAGCAAGGATTCATGCGTCATATCACCAACCACTGGAGAAGGCCACTTTCAGTTATTTTGGCCCCAACACCCAGACAGCGGAGAGAGGTCCCAAAGCAAGGAATCATGCGTCATATCACCCACCAATGGAGAAGGCCAGTTTCAGTTATTTCGGCCCCAGCACCCAAACAGAGGAGAGAGGTCCCACAGCAAGGAATAAGGTGTTATATCACCCACCACTGGAGAAGGCCACTTTCAGTTATTTCGGCCCCAGCACCCAGACAGAGGAGAGAGGTCCCACAGCAAGGAATAAGGCGTCATATGACCCACCACTGGGGAAGGCCACTTTCAGTTATTTCGGCCCCAGCACCCAGACAGAGGAGAGAGGTCCCACAGCAAGGAATCATGCGTCATATCACCCACCACTGGACAAGGGCACTTTCAGTTATTTGGGCCCCAGCACCCAGACAGAGGAGAGAGGTCCCACAGCAAGGAATAAGGCGTTATATCACCCACCACTGGAGAAGGCCACTCTCAGTTATTTAGGCCCTGGCGCCCAGATTGAGGAGAGGTTCATTCAACTTTGGGTTGCACCGCAAGATCGTGGTAAAGTTAAAAAAATGAGGATTCAATAAAGAAGTGCCCCGGAGTACAAGAATACATGGTTGAGGGGGGGGCAGTTATAAATGTCTATTCTGCACAAGGGAGGGACAGGTCCTGTGGGATCCATGCCTGGTTCATTTTTATGAACGTCATCTTGTCCACTTTGGCTGCGGACAGGCGGCTGCGTTTGTCTGTAATGACGCCCCCTGCCGTGCTGAATACACGTTCAGACAAAACGCTGGCCGCCGGGCAGGCCAGCACCTCCAAGGCATAAAATGCTAACTCTGGCCACGTGGACAATTTGGAGACCCAGAAGTTGAATGGGGCCGAACCATCAGTCAGTACGTGGAGGGTGTGCAGACGTACTGTTCAACCATGTTAGTGAAATGCTGCCTCCTGCTAACACGTTCCGTATCAGGTGGTGGTGCAGTTAGCTGCGGCGTGGAGACAAAACTTTTCCACATTTCTGCCATGCTAACCCTGCCCTCATAGAAGCTCGCTGTGACATAGCTGCGTTTGCGACCTCTTGCTCCTCCTCTGCCTTCGCCTTGGGCTTCCACCTGTTCCCCTGTGACATTTGGGAATGCTCTCAGGAGCGCGTCTACCAGCGTGTGCTTGTACTCACGCATCTTCCTATCACGCTCCAGTGCAGGAAGTAAGGTGGGCACATTATCTTTGTACCGGGGATCGAGCAGGGTGGCAACCCAGTAGTCAGCACACATTAAAATGTGGGCAACTCTGCTGTCGTTGCGCAGGCACTGCAGCATGTAGTCGCTCATGTGTGCCAGGCTCCCCAGAGGTAAGGACAAGCTGTCCTCTGTGGGAGGCGTATCGTCATTGTCCTCCGTATCCCCCCAGCCACGCACCAGTGATGGGCCTGAGCTGTGTCGGGTGCCACCCCGCTGTGAACCTGCTTCATCCTCATCCTCCTCCACCTCCTCCTCATCCTCCTCGTCCTCTAGTAGTGGGCCCTGGCTGGCCACATTTGTACCTGGCCTCTGCTGTTGCAAAAAACCTCCCTCTGAGCCACTTCTAACAGACTGGCCTGAAAGTGCTAAAAATGACCCCTCCTCCTCGTCCTCCTCCTCCTGGGCCAACTCCTCTTCCATCATCGCCCTAAGCGTTTTCTCAAGGAGACATAGAAGTGGTATTGTAACGCTGATAACGGTGTCATCGCCACTGGCCATGTTGGTGGACTACTCGAAACAGCGCAACAGAGCACACAGGTCTCGCATGGAGGCCCAATCATTGGTGGTGAAGTGGTGCTGTTCCGCAGTGCGACTGACGCGTGCGTGCTGCAGCTGAAACTCCACTATGGCCTGCTGCTGTTTGCACAGTCTCTCCAGCATGTGCAAGGTGGAGTTCCACCTGGTGGGCACGTCGCATATGAGGCGGTGAGCAGGAAGGCCGAAGTTACGCTGTAGCACAGACAGGCGAGCAGCGGCAGGATGTGAACGCCGGAACCGCGCACAGACGGCCCGCACTTTATGCAGCAGCTCTGACATATCGAGGTAGTTGTGAATGAACTTCTGCAACACCAAATGCAGCACATGCGCCAGGCAAGGGATGTGCGTCAAACCGGCTAGTCCCAGAGCTGCGACGAGATTTCGCCTATTATCGCACACCACCAGGCCGGGCTTGAGGTCCACCGGCAGAAACCACTTGTCGGTCTGTTGTTCAATACCCCGCCACAACTCCTGGGCGGTGTGGGGCCTGCCCCCAAACATATGAGTTTCAGAATGGTCTGCTGACGTTTACCCCGGGCTGTGCTGAAGTTGGTGGTGAAGGTGTGTGGCTGACTGGATGAGCTGGTGGAAGCAGAGGAGGAGGAAGCCGAGTAGGAGGAGGAGGCTATAGGAGGCAAAGAATGATGCCCTGCGATCCTTGGAGGCGGAAGGACGTGCGCCAAGGAACTCTCCGCCTTGGGCCCAGCCACCACTACATTTACCCAGTGTGCAGTTAGGGAGATATAGCGTCCCTGGCCGTGCTTACTGGATTACGTATCTGTGGTTAGGTGGACCTTGCCACAGATGGCGTTGCGCAGTGCTCACTTGATTTTATCGGATACTTTGTTGTGCAGGGAAGGCAATGCTGTCTTGGAGAAGTAGTGACGGCTGGGAACAACATACTGTGGGACAGCCATGGACATCAGCTGTTTGAAGCTGTCTGTGTCCACCAGCCTGAATGACAGCATTTCAAAGGCCAGTAGTTTAGAAATGCTAGCATTCAGGCCCAGGGCTCGAGGGTGGCTAGGTGGGAATTTACGCTTTCTCTCCAAGGTTTGTGAGATGGAGAGCTGAACGCTGCCGTGTGACATGGTGGAGATGCTTGGTGACGCAAGTGGTGGTGTCGGTGGCGCATCCTCTGTTTGCTGGGCAGCAGGTGCCAACGTTCCTCCCGAGGCCGAGGAAGAGGCCGAGGGAGCAGGGGGAGCCAGAGTGAGTTCCTTGCTTTTAAAGTGTTTACTCCACTGCAGTTCATGCTTTGCATGTAGATGCCTAGTCATGCAGGTAGTGCTAAGGTTCAGAACGTTAATGCCTCGCTTCAGGCTCTGATGCCACAGCGTGCAAACCACTTGGGGCTTGTCGTCAGCACATTATTTAAAGAAGTGCCATGCCAGGGAACTCCTTGAAGCTGCCTTTGGGGTGCTCGGTCCCTGGTGGCGGTGGCCAGTTGCAGGCGAACTTTCTTGGCGGCGGCTGTTCTGCTTTTGCCCCCTGCTCCCTCTTTTGCTACGCTGTTGGCTCGGTCTCACCACTGCCTCTTCCTCTGAACTATGAAAGTCAGTGGCACGACCTTCATTCCATGTGGGGTCTAGGACCTCATCGTCCCCTGCATCATCTTCCACACAGTCTTCCTCCCTGACCTCCTGTTCGGTCTGCAAACTGCAGAAAGACGCAGCAGTTGGCACCTGTGTTTCATCATCATCAGAGAAGTGCGGACTCTGATGAGGTGGTATTCCTATGTCCTCATCATCAGGAAACATCAGTGGTTGTGCATCAGTGCATTCTATGTCTTCCACCACTGGGGAAGGGCTAGGTGGATTCCCTTGGGAAACCCTGCCAGCAGAGTCTTCAAACAGCATAAGAGACTGCTGCATAACTTGAGGCTCTGACAGTTTCCCTAATATGCATGGGGGTGATGTGACAGACTGATGGGCTTGGTTATCAGGCGCCACCTGTGCGCTTTCTGCAGAAGACAGATAATGTTGTGAACGTGCTGGATCCACTGTCGGCAACCTAATTGACTAGCGCCTGTACCTGATCGGGCCTTACCATCCTTAGAACGGCATTGGGCACCACCAAATATCACTGTAAATTCTGGCAGGTAATGGAAACTGAGGTAGTTGGTTCACTAGGACGTGCGCCTGTGGCAGAATGGCCACGTCCTCTCCCAGCACCAGAGGGTACACTAACACCACCATGAACGCATCCGCGTCCCTTGCTAGATGTTTTCCTCATTGTTACCGTTTACCAAGCACCACAATAAGAAAAACAAAATTTGGCCCAATGTATTGATTTCAAATTCAGGCCTTTTTTTACAGGCACCTAACACTATCTGCCTATTTATTTATGTACCGTATTACACTAATCCAGGCACAGCAGTAACCATTGATTTTGGGGAGTATCTATTGTAGCGCTAGTATTTAGGCCTTGGATGGAAGGTATCCTTTTATGGACAAATTTACACTTGGAGATGCACAGTAGCGTGAGAAAAAATATGTAGGATTATGCCTTCAGCAATTGTATTTTAACACTTTGTGTAATATACCCTTTAATGGACAGAAATACAATGGGAGATGCACGGTAACTTGTGAAGTTAATGAGGATGACCCTTTCAGCACTTGTATATACACCTTGAGTGTAATATACCCTTTTACGGACAGATTTACACTTGGCCTGCAACAGATGGAACACCAGATTAAGGGGACTGCTATTTTGGCAATTGAATTTCACCCCAGAAAAAAATATACCCTTTTACGGACAGATTAACACTTGGCCTGCAACAGCTGGAACACCAGATTCAGAGTATTGCTATTTTGGCAATTGAATTTCACCCCAAAACAAAATATATGTTTTGGCGGACACTATTATACTTTGCCAGCCACAGTTGAAACCACTGATTTATGGTAATGCTATTTTGACAATTGAATTTCACCCCAGAACAAAATAAACCCTTTTACGGACAGATTAACACTTGGCCTGCAACAGCTGGGACACCAGATTCAGGGAATTGCTATTTTGGCAATTAAATTTCACCCCAGAACAAAATATATGTTTTGGCGGACACTATTATACTTTGCCAGCCACAGCTGAAACCACTGATTTATGGTATTGCTATTTTGGCAATTGAATTTCACCCCAGAACAAAATATACTCTTTTACGGACAGATTAACACTTGGCCTGCAAAAGCTGGAACACCAGATTCAGGGTATTGCTATTTTGGCAATTGAATTTCACCCCGGAACAAAATATACCCTTTTACGGACAGATTTATACTTGGCCTGCAACAGCTGGGACACCAGATTCAGGGAAATGCTATTTTGGCAATTGAATTTCACCCCAGAGCAAAATATATGTTTTGGCGGACACTATTATACTTTGCCAGCCACAGCTGAAACCACTGATTTATGGTATTAATATTTTGTCAATTGAATTTTACCTCAGAACAAAATATACCCTTTTACGGACAGATTAACACTTGACCTGCAATAGCTGGGACACCAGATTCAGGGTATTGCTATTTTGGCAATTGAATTTCACCCCAGAACAAAATATACCCTTTTATGGACAGATTAACACTTGGCCTGCAACAGCTGGGACACCAGATTCAGGGTATTGCTATTTTGGCAATTGAATTTCACTCCAGAACAAAATATACCCTTTTATGGGCAGATTAACACTTGGCCTGCAACAGCTGGGACACAAGATTCAGGGTATTGCTATTTTGGCAATGGAATTTCACCCCAGAACAAAATATATGTTTTGGCGGACAATATTATACTTTGCCAGCCACAGCTGAAACCAATGATTTATGGTATTGCTATTTTGGCAATTGAATTTCAGCCCAGAACAAAATATACCCTTTTACGGACAGATTAAAACTTGGCCGCAACAGCTGGGACACCAGATTCATGGTATTTCTATTTTGGCAATTGAATTTAACCCCGGAAAAAAATATACCCGTTTACGGACAGATTAACACTTGGCCTGCAACCGCGGGAACACCAGATTCAGGGTATTGCAATTTTGGCAATTGAATTTCACCCCAGAACAAAATATATGTTTTGGCAGACACTATTATACTTTGCCAGCCACAGCTGAAACCACTGATTTATGGTATTGCTATTTTGGCAATTGAATTTCACCCCAGAACACAATATACCTTTTCACTGACAGATTAACACTTGGCCTGCAACAGCTGGGACACCAGATTCAGGGTATTGCTATTTTGGCAATTGAATTTCCTCCAAAACAAAGTATACCCTTTTACGGACAGATTAACACTTGGCCTGCAACAGCTGGGACACCAGATTAAGGGTATTGCTATTTTGGCAATTGAATTTCACCCTAGAAAAAATATATGTTTTGGCGGACACTAATATACTTTGCCAGCCACAGCTGGAACACCAGATTCATGGTATTGCTATTTTGGCAATTGAATTTCACCCCAGAACAAAATATATGTTTTGGCGGACACTATTATACTTTGCCAGCCACAGCTGAAACCACTGATTTATGGTATTGCTATTTTGGCAATTGAATTTCACTCCAGAACACAATATACCTTTTTACGGACAGATTAACACTTGGCCTGCAACAGCTGGGACACCAGATTCAGGGTATTGCTATTTTGGCAATTGAATTTCACCCTAGAAAAAATATACCCTTTTACGGACAGATTAACACTTGGCCTGCAACAGCTGGGACACCAGTATAAGGATATTGCTATTTTGGCAATTAAATTTCACCCCAGAACAAAATATATGTTTTGGCGGACACTAATATACTTTGCCAGCCACAGCTGGAACACCAGATTCATGGTATTGCGATTTTGGCAATTAAATTTCACCCCAAAACAAAATATACCCTTTTACAGGCATATTAACACTTGGCCGGCAACAGCTGGGACACCAGATTCAGGGTATTGGTATTTTGGCAATTGAATTTCACCCCAGAACAAAATATATGTTTTGGCGAACACTATTATACTTTGCCAGCCACAGCTGAAACCAATGATTTATGGTATTGCTATTTTGTCAATTGAATTTCACCCCAGAACAAAATATACACTTTTACAGACAGATTAAAATTTGGGCTGCAACAGCTGGGACACCAGATTCAGGGTATTGCTATTTTGGCAATTGAATTTCACCCCAGAACAAAATGTACCCTTTTACGGACAGAGTAACACTTCGCCTGCAACAGCTGGGACACCAGATTAAGGGTATTACTATTTTGGCAATTGAATTTAACCCCAGATCAAAATATACCCTTTTACGGACAGATTAACACTTGGCCTGCAACAGTTGGGACACTAGATTCAGGGTATTGCTATTTTGGCAATTGAATTTCACCCCAGAACAAAATATATGTTTTGGCTGACACTAGTATACTTTGCCAGCCACAGCTGAAACCAGTGATTTATGGTATTGCTATTTTGGCAATTGAATTTCACCCCAGAACACAATATACCTTTTTACGGAGAGATTAACACTTGGCCTGCAACAGCTGGGACACCAGATTCAGGATATTGCTATTTTGGTAATTGAATTTCACCTTAGAAAAAATATACCCTTTTACGGACAGATTAACACTTGGCCTGCAACAGCTGGGACACCAGATTAAGGGTATTGCTATTTTGGCAATTGAATTTCACCCCAGAACAAAATATATGTTTTGGCGGACACTAATATACTTTGCCAGCCACAGCTGGAACACCAGATTCATGGTATTGCTATTTTGGCAATTGAATTTCACGCCAAAAAAAATATACCCTTTTACGGACATATTAACACTTGGCCGGCAACAGCTGGGACACCAGATTCAGGGTATTGGTATTTTGGCAATTGAATTTCACCCCAGAACACAATATATCTTTTTACAGACAGATTAACACTTGGCCTGCAACAGCTGGGACACCAGATTCATGGTATTGCTATTTTGGCAATTGAATTTTACCCCCCCCAAAAAATATACCCTCTTATTGACAGATTAACACTTGGCCGACAACAGCTGGGACACCAGATTCAGGGTATTGCTATTTTGGCAATTGAATTTCACCCTAGAACAAAATATACCCTTTTACGGACAGATTAACACTTGGCCTGCAACAGCTGGTACACCAGATTAAGGGTATTGCTATTTTGGCAATTGAATTTCACCCCAGAACAAAATATATGTTTTGGCGGACACTAAAATACTTTGCCAGCCACATCAGGAACACCAGATTCATGGTATTGCTATTTTGGCAATTGAATTTCACCCCAAAACAAAATATACCCGTTTACGGACATATTAACACTTGGCCGGCAACAGCTGGGACACCAGATTCAGGGTATTGGTATTTTGGCAATTAAATTTGACCCCCAAAAAAAATATACCCTCTTACGGACAGATTAACACTTGGCCGACAACAGCTGTGACACCAGATTCAGGGTATTGCTATTTTGGCAATTGAATTTCACCCTAGAACAAAATATACCCTTTTACGGACAGATTAACAATTGGCCTGCAACAGCTGGGACACCAGATTAAGGGTATTGCTATTTTGGCAATTTAATTTCACCCTAGAAAAAAATATATGTTTTGGCGGACACTATTATACTTTGCCAGCCACAGCTGAAACCACTGATTTATGGTATTGCTATTTTGGCAATTGAATTTCACCCCAGGACAAAATATACCCTTGTACCGACAGATTAGCACGTGGCCTGCAACAGCTGGGACACCAGATTCAGGGTATTGCTATTTTGGCAATTGAATTTTACCCCAGAACAAAATATATGTTTTGGCGGACACTATTATACTTTGCCAGCCACAGCTGAAACCACTGATTTATGGTATTGCTATTTTGTCAAATGAATTTCACCCTAGAACAAAATATACCCTTTTACGGACAGATTAACACTTGGTCTGCAACAGCTAAGACACCAAATTCAGGGTATTGCTATTTTGGCAAGTCAATTTCACCCCAGAACAAAATATATCCTTTGCAGGACACTATTATAGTTTGCCAGCCAGTGCTGGGACACCAGAATTATGGTATTGCTATTTTGGAAATTGAATTTAACAACAGAACAAAATATATGTTTTGGCGGACACTATTATAGTTTGCCAGCCAGTGCTGGGACACCAGATTTAGGGGATTGATATTTTGGCAAGTGATTTTCACCCCAGAACAAAATATATGTTTTGGCGGACACTATTATAGTTTGCCAGCCACAGCTGTGACACCAGATTTATGGTACTGCTATTTTGGCAATTGAATTACACCCCAGAACAAAATATATGTTTTGGCGGACACTATTATAGTTTGCCAGCCAGTGCTGGGACACTAGATTTAGGGGATTGCTATTTTGGCAATTGAATTTCACCACAGAAAATAATCTATTTTTTGCCAGACAGCAGACAGTATTATACTTGGCTAGCCAAAGCTGGAACACCAGATTTAGGGGATTGGTATTTTGGCAATTGTATTTAACCCTTTAATAAAATATAGAAATTGCTATCCTGAGTTTCTAGGGGTGACAATTAGCACAGCCAAGCCCCTGATGTAGGATATAGCAAAAAAAAAAAAAACTAGTATTGATTGATTGATGGACTTGGTGGCAGCTTGTTCTGGTGCACCAAAAGTCACAAAAGTCACAAAATGGCCGCCGATCACCCCAGAAAAAAAGTGACAGAAAAACGCTCTGTGCAGCCTAAAAACCAGTGAACAAGGGGGCACACTAAGATTTATCACCCAAGTGCCCACATGAACCTTGAGCCAGCCCTGCTACTTTACACCAGTTTGATAAATTACCCCATAAATGTTCAGGCTATGAGGTATGAGGTGATCCAAGAGAGGCCCAAGTCCGTGATGTCAAGAGATGAGATTGAGCAAGTGTCACATGAACTACAGCTAGGTGTAAAACTTTGTAAGAAATAATGATCCAGAGAGTAGCTGCACCCAAAACACAAGTAGTTTCCTCAAGGGGATATGACAGGCTTTTTAAAATGCAAATGACCAATAAGAAGCAGCAACAAAAAGGTGAAATAATTTGGCATAGTACTCTCAATGCAGCTGCTCTATGGGTTGATATTTATTTCTTGGACGCTTTTAAACTCAGATGAAGTTCATTGGTTTCAATTGGTTTTATCTTCTAGCTGCACAAGCTATCAGGATAGTTATATTTTTTCTTGGTCTTTGTGTACAGTTATGACTGTATGGATTATACCTATATGCAGTTGATCCCTTGATGTGATTCCCTTTTAATGTAGCTGCTTTTTTTGTGAGGGACTGCCACTATTCTTAACCCTTGCGTACCTTGCGATTTTCCATTTTTGCATTTTCGTTTTTCACTCCTCTTCTTCCCAGAGCCATAACTTCTTTAATTGTCCATTCACATAGCATTAGGAGGGCTTATTTTTTGTGGGACACGTTGGGGGAGATTTATCAAACTGGTGTAAAGTAGAACTGGCCTAGTTGCCCATAGATTCCACCTTTCGTTTTTGACAGCTCCTTTGGAAAATAAAAGGTGGAATCTGATTGGTTGCTATAGGCAACTAAGCCAGTTCTACCTTACACCAGTTTGATAAATCTGCCCCATTGTACTTTCAAATGGCACTATTTAATATTTTATATGAAGTAGTGGGTAGAGATGAGCGAATTAAAGTTGATGAAGTGGAATTCAATCTGAATTTCAGGAAAAATTTGATTTGCACCGAATCCAAATTTCCTCACGCTTTGTGGTAACGAATCACATTTTTCCTAAAATGGCTGCTGCACATGTTAGGACATGGAGCAAATAACTCTGGGAACTAGGGATCACCCACAATGCCATGCATGCAGCCAATCAGCAGCCAGCCAGCCCTGTGATGTTGCAGCCCTATAAATACCCTCAGCCATTTTGGATTCTGCCATTTATCAGTGTACTTAGTGCAGGGAGAGACGTCAGGAGGCACTAGGGACAGTGTTAGAAAAGACTTTATTGTGGGGAATAAATGATTTACAAGTTCAGGGAAAGATTATTTAAGGTGTAGGGAAAGCATATGGAGGCATCATCCACACTATCAAAGGAGAACAGGGTGCAATAGGAGAGTGTACAGCCTGGGTAATGAAGTGATTTTATTACACCTTGCTGCACTTATTGGGGAATTTGGGGATCCAAATTGCTATTATACTGCTGCTTTTAGGTTTGCACTAGATGATACCTCTGTTATTTTCTGTTCCCTCAGCACGAGAAGTATTATATGCTGTAGGCTCGGCTCCACTTTTCAGCGAGGATAAGCCACTAGAGGATAGTCAGCAGTTACTGCCCAGCCAAGAACTGGAGGAGGCGGGCAAGAAGTGATGATGAGAGTCGCGTGGGAGCTGATGTTGCGAGTGGTCAGGCTCCTGGCCCTGAGACCATTGAGGGGGACATCAGTGACGTCCAGACAGTAGTGGATGATGATGAAGCCGATCGCACTTGGAATCTGGGTAAAGAAGGGGCTTCATCATCATCATCAGTAGAAGAGGGTGCAGCTTGTGTGGGAGGCAGTGGCTGATCCAGCAAAGTAGTAGCATGGCCGGGAGTCAGCAAGGTGGCAGCAGTGGGAGGTCAGAAGCCAAAAGTGCCCGGGGTAAACCGCCCGCTTCGCAGGAGACCACCTGTAGCATGCAGGGGTTCACGGTGGCAGCGGTAGCAGGCAGGCAGTACGGAGTCTTGGGGGGAAAATGCCATACTCTGCGGTATAGCAATTTTTTGTTAGGCCGCTGGAGGAGGTAAACATGGCTATTTGCAGAATTTGTGAGCAGAAGGTTAGGCATGGGCAGGGTGCCAATGTTGGCACCACCACCCTGCATCAACACATGCAGTGTCACCATAAAGTGGCCTGGGAGAACCGTGGCTCCGATGTGGGGTTCCAACCTGCTGCAGCAACCGCTGCATCACCCAGTGGCATGCAATCAATTTCATTCAGACAAGGCTCCACCACCTCAGCCGAAGGAAGCTGTCTGTCCTTCCCATCATCTGCTGGTCCTGATGCTCCTGCTCCTCCTCCTCCTCATAAGTCATTCCGTCATCAATCCATCACCAAAGCGATTGCCAAGAGACAACAGTATGCGTGCACTCATCCAACGGCGCAGAAGCTGAAAATGCTCCTGGCCGTTGCTGGTGCTGCAGTCTCTCCCTTTCCAAGTGGTGGACTCTGCACCTTTCAGAGAACTGATGGCTTGTGCCGAGCCGAGGTGGAGAGTCTCAAGCTGTCATTTCTTTGCCAAAAAGGCAGTACTAGCCCTGCACACATATGTAAAACAGAAGGTGGGCCCGTCCTTGAGCCTGTCGGTGTCTGCCAAAGTGCACGGCAGTGCTGACGTGTGGAGCTGTAACTATGGTCAAGGACAAAATATGTCCTTTATGGCCCACTGGGTAAATGTGGTTCCTGCTCAGCAACACCAGCAACTTGGCCAGGTGACGCGGCTTCAGTCTCCACGTTCTCACACCGTTGGTCTTGCAACAATGTCCGCCTTTGCCTCCTCATCCTTCACCGTGTCCTCAGCCTCCACTGCAGGGAAAATTCACAGTGCCCCACAAGTATACCACATGTGCTGGGCACGGCAGTGTCACGCGGTTCTGCACCTAGTTTGTCTGGGCGAACGGAGTCACATAGAGGACGAACTGCTCCACGTTCTTCATCAGGAAATTGAATCCTGGCTTTCTCCTCAACAACTCAAAATTGGAACCATGGTGACCGCTACAACGGGAAGAACATGGTGTCGGTGCTGTTTCAAGTAGGGCTGAGCCATGCGGCCTGCATGGTGCACGTGTTCAATCTGGTTGTAAAGCGGTTCCTGAAGTCTTCACCCCATCTGCAAGACATCCTGAAAATGGCAAGGAAACTTTGCATGCACTTCAGCCACTCATACACTGCAAAGCACACCCTCCTTGAGCTGCAGCAGTGCAAAGGCATCCCCCAACATAGGATGATATCAGAAGTTTCCACCCTTTGGAATTATTCCACCCTCCATATGTTAGACCGATTATATGAACAGAGAAAGGCCATAAACGATTTCTTGATGATACAGACGAATAAAGGTTCTCCACTGTGTAACTTTGATGTTAGCCAGAGTTAGCTCATGCGTCACACCCGCCATTTGCTCAGGTCCTTTGAGGAGGCCACTTTATGTGCCAGTCGCCAGGACTGCGGGATAAACAATGTCATTCCACTGATTCATGTCCTGGAACAGATGCTGCTAAATCTGGCTGCCCAGGGGACAGGAGATGTGGTGACTACATCTCACAGCCACATGAGCCCTGTGGGGGCTGAACTACAGTAGAGGATGAGCAAAAGGAGGACATTCAAGCACATGCAATGTTTAGAGAAATGGGTGTTTTTTTTACACAGGGGACAGGAGAGGAGGAGCAGGAGCAGCCAGAGGAGCTACAGGGCGATGAGGAAGAGGAGGCAGAGGACCCAGACACAACGTGGCAGCCTTTTTGGCCTGGTTGACATCATCATTTATTTGATCCTTCTACTGATCTGTCAGAAGGAAGGAAAAATGGGACACACAACGGATCCTGTCTATGCAGCAGCTGTAAGGCCTATATGACATGGTTCCTATTTTGCATCAGAATTGGCTTATGATTTGGTAGCCAAAAGCAGGAGTGGGTACAAAACACAGAAGACATGCAAATATTCAATTCACTTGTCATCTCTGTTTTGGATCCACTCCTGTCTTTTTTTGGCTTTAGCAATACTCATGGATTACTGACTAAATGCTGACCGAGTGAAGGCGGATGCTCAACAGACAGGATCCGTTTTTTGGGGGGTCATTGTTCTGACGGATCAGAGGAAGGGCAAAATAATAAGTGACTTCAACACAAACTTACTGCTGACACCCTCTTCACTCTGTCAGGGCGGCTCTAATTGTGTAAGCATTTAATAGAACAGGTTCTGTAGACATCTATGTGGAATCAGCTGACAACAGTGTAAAAGGAGTGCGGTTCTTCTTGATGCTAACATTGACCTGTAAGGCTGAGTTCACACTTGAGTTATTAGGTCAGTTTTGGCCCCATAACTGCCCAAATAAGTAAAGTGTGCAGTGATTTTAAGTGTGACGCCTGTCATCTGCAGGTCATACTGACTGATAGTATTATTTCACTACCACAGCAGACTCCCTATGGTTGTTACTGCAAGTCACAATGTTTTACACCACTATAAAGGCTTTCTGCAGCAAGGAAATAGCTGTTTTTTTTAACTCGATTTGCCACAAATAAATTTGGATCGAATCAAATCTTTTCGGAAAATTTGGCGAACTGACTGAATCGAATTTTTGAGAAATTCGCTTATTTCTAGAAGCGGGGAGCTGGGAAAAAATCCAAATGGCGTGGAATTGAGTTAAATATTGTTATATTTTAATAGTACAGGCATTTTTGGATGTGGTAATGCCTATTTTTGTATTGTTTATTTTGATTTTGGGAAAAGGAGGGTGCTTTTATTGTTTATTTATTTTGGGGAAAGGAGGGTGATTTGAACTTTTATATATATTTTTTTACTTTTTTTCAAGTCTCCCTAGGTGACTATAACTGGAAATCATTAGATTGCCCATATAGCCATCATAGAACACACCATTTACTATATACCAATACAGTGCTGCCACCTGCTGGCCTGTATTGGTATATTCCAGTGACAGCTATAGGAGCCCGCTTCAGGCTATGGCCTATTACTGTCATATAACAGCTTTCCCAATCTCAGATGTGCATTCCAGCGCCTGCACTGCTCAGATGCTGTGGTCACATTTAACCAAGTCATTTGAGGGGTTACATCCACTCTGGGTCTATGGCTCCCGCTTACAGGGAAGCGGTTGCCATCTTTAACATCTTTTACATGTACTGTGGAGGTCGCCAAGGGGTTAATTATGTTATAAACATTTACCAAATTAACAGATATAATAAAGATTCATTTATTTTATATAGTGTATGGCTTTTTCTCTGTAGATGTTAACTAATTTAAAGCTTGCCATACACTTTAGGGCGGATTCGCACTTGCGTTATGGTATTCCGTTATAGGTTCCGTTATAACGGAATATAATGGAGTTCATGAGACGGAATGGAAAACGAAAGGCTTTAGGAGGCAATCAGTTTTGATTTGTCATAATAGAAGTCTATGAGAAAGCATAACGGATCCCTCTGGATTCCGTACTGTCGACATGAACCTATAATGGAATACCCTAATGCAAGTGCAAAGCTGCCCTTAAATAGCCTGCATACTGATTAGGGAGAGGGGAAAAAGCCGAATATTGATAGGACTGGTTCACACGAACGTGGCGTATTTTGCAGTCCACAAAATTGCAGATCCGCAAAACATGGATTCCGCCCATATTCCTTACACAATTTGCAGAACGGAACGGATGGCCGCAAAATGGACAAGAATAGGACATGACTCATATTTTTTGCGGGGCCATGGAATGGAGCAACGGATGCGGACAGCCCCATTGAAGTGAATGGGTCCGCACCCGAGCCGCAAAAATTGCGGCTCGGATGCAGAACCAAACCACAGTCATGTGAATGAACCCTTAGCAGCAGCTTATCTGCCCAAGAACCAAAGTTTACTCTGTCTAAATATTCGTTTAATAAATTAATTAATTTGATCCATTGTGTTAAAATTAAGCCTTTTAAATATGCAGGGCATTTGATTGCTTATATTTGTTTTCCATTCCAAAAGCAGACAACAAACTATAACATAACTGAAAAACCACAGTGCAACAATATGTTTTTAAGTTATTGACAAGTAGTAGCTGTTTCACCTGCAAAATCATTTAGCAACTTAACAACCAATTTAAAATAACACACCTGCATGCCACAGTGTTTTTTGCCCATATAACAGCCGTGACACTGCCCTCCTGTGTGGCCATGTCCTAAGGGCCCTTGCACACGACCGTATGCCCTCCGTGAGCGGGATGCTGTGCACTTCAGGCCACCCGTGGGACTATTTTCCCGCACTCATAAGATCATATGAGTGCAGAACAATAGTTCCGCGGGTGGCCCGATGTGCACAGCATCATTGTAAACCAGGATGCTGTGTACTCCCATGCGCACAATCGATGCCACTCCGGGACATATGGCCCACTCATGGACCGTTTGTCTCGGAGGGTTGTTTAAAGGGCTTGCTTGCTTTAAAAAAAATATAAAAAATGGTAAGAAATGCAGAAAAATAATTAAAGCAACATTATTTAACTGTTAAATCCAGTAACACTGCTCTGGTTCTCCCCATCAGCATTTGATTACCTGGCTGCAGCGATAATGTCATGTCAAAAAAAAGGTTTGGTAATGCATAAGGCTACTTTCACATTAGTGGCAGGCTTCTCCGGCAGGCTGTTCCGTGCTGCCACTAGTGCACGCGTGCCGCCGGTAGTCCTCCCGGCCCAATTCACTATAATGGTGGAGGGCCAAGAAGTGGGCGGAATAAAACTACGAATAAAACTTCCAGCAGCACGTGTGCACTAGCGGCAGCACAGATCCGGCAGGCTGTTCACCCGCCAAAACAGGCTGCCGGAGAAGGCTGCCGCCAACGTAAAAGTAGCCTTAGCCAGTAGTAAGAAGCCTTGATGCTCTCCAAAAGAGAAACAATATAAAATATCGTAATTTGATACCTTTTAATGACTAAAATAAATGCTGTTATAAGGCAAGATTTCAAGGAAGAAAGGACCTTAGAGTCATGAAAGCTTGCCTTATAACATCCTGTATTTTAGCTAGCCATTAAAAGATATAAAATTACAATATTTTATATTGTTTCTCTTTTGGTTAACAACATATACATGCTGCAGTCATCAGCCCAAGGGCTCATACACACGAACGTGTGCTGCCCATTGCCATATTGCGGACCCGTAATACACGGGCACCATTCCATGTGCATTCCTCATCACGGATGTGGACCCATTTAATTCAATGGGTCCGCAAGTCCGGAGATGCAGAATGGAAGCATAGAACGAAACACTACGGAGTGCTCCTGTGGGGTTCCATTCCATACTTCGTACCACAAAAAGATAAAACATGTCCTATCTTTTTGCAGAACGGAGGGATGCTTCCCCTTTCATTGCAACCATTTATCTGCAGTTAAATGATATTTTAGAATAAATCTTCAGGGTACCAAAAGATGGCACAGTTAGAAATAGAAAATAGTGTTGAGCGAACAGTTCGAGCATAGTTCGGGTTCGTACCGAATTTTGGGGTGTTCGGGACACAGACCCGGACATTTTCAAAAAAGTTTGAGTTTGTGTCCGTTGTTCGGCGATTTCTTCCCGCTTTTTGAAGGGCTGCACAGCAGCCAATCAGCTAGCGTTTTATTTCTTGCCCTAAGAAGCCATCAGGGCTATGCCTACTAATGGCATGGCTGTGATTTGCCAAGTGCAGCATGTGACCCAGCCTCTATTTAAGCTGGAGTCACGTAGCGCCGCACGTCACACTGCTCTGATTAGTGTAGGGAGAGGACGCAGCTTCTGTGAGGGCGAGATTAGGCAGGGAAAAGTCAGCCACAGCACCTAATGAACTGATCGATCTACAGCCGTGAATGATTCAACTTCTACTAGTTAATTGCTTACTGGTTTTTAGGCTGCACAGAGCGTTTTTCAGTCACTTTTTTCTGGGGTGATCGGCGGCCATTTTGTGACTTGTGGTGCACAAGAACAAGATGCCACCAAGTCCATCAATCCATCAATACTAGGTTTGTGTTTGCTATATCCTACATCAGGGACTTGGCTGTGCTTATTGTCAACCCTAGAAACTAGGGATAGCAATTTTATATTTTATTAAGGGGTTAAATGCAAATGCCAAAACACCAATCCCCTAAATATGGTGTTCCAGCTGTGGCTAGCCAAGTGTGATACTGTGTGCTGTCTGTGGTAAAATTCAATAGCCAAAATAGCAATACCCTGAATCTGGTGTCCCAGCACTGGCTGGCAAAGTATAATACTGTCTCCCAAAACATATATTTTGTTCTGGGGTGAAATTCAATTGCCAAAATAGCAATATCCTGAATCTGGTGTCCCAGCTGTTGCAGGCCTAGTTCAAATCTGTCCGTAAAAGGGTATATTTTGTTCTCGGGTGAAATTCAATTGCCAAAATAGCAATACCCTGAATCTGGTGTTCCAGTAGTGGCTGGCAAAGTATAATAGTGTCCGCCAAAACATATATTTTGTTTTAGGGTGAAATTCAATTGCCAAAATAGCAATACCATAAATCTGATGTCACAGCTGTTGCAGGCCAAGTGTTACTCTGTCCGTAAATGGGTATATTTTGTTCTGGGGTGAAATTCAATTGCCAAAATCGCAATACCCTGAATCTGGTGTTCAAGTAGTGGCTAGCAAAGTATAATAGTGTCCGCCAAAACAAATATTTTGTTCTGGGGTGAAATTCAATTTCCAAAATAGCAATACCATAAATCTGGTGTCACAGTTGTGGCTGGCAAAGTACAATAGTGTCCGCCAAAACATATATTTTGTTCTGGGGTGAAATTCAGTTGCAAAAATAGAAATATCTTACATCTGGTTTTCCAGCTGTGACTGGACAAGTTTCATAGTGTCAAAGGATATACTATTTTATGGGGTGAAATTCAGTTGCAAACATAGAAATACTGTAAATCTGGTGTTCCAGCTGTGACTGGACAAGTATCATAGTGTCCGTCAAAGGATATATTATTTTCTGGGGTGAAATTAAGTTGCAAAAATAGAAGTACCGTAAATCTGGTGTTCCAGCTGTGACTGGACAAGTTTCCTAATGTCTGTCAAAGGATATATTATTTTCTGCAGTGAAATTCAGTTGCAAACATAGAAATAACGTAAATTTGGTGTCTCAGCTGTTGCAGACCAAGTGTTAATCTGTCCGTAAAAGGGTATATTTTATTCTGGGTTGAAATTCAATTGCCAAAATAGCAATACCATAAATCTGGTGTCACAGCTGTGGCTGGCAAAGTATAATAGTGTCCGCCAAAACATATATTTTTTTCTGGGGTGAAATTCAATTGACAAGATAGCAATACCATAAATCTGGTGTCACAGCTGTTGCTGGTAAAGTATAATAGTGTCCACCAAAACATATATTTTGTTCTGGGGTGAAATTCTATTGCTAAAATAGCAATACCCTGAATCTGGTGTCCGAGCTGTTGCAGGCCAAGTGTTAATCTGTCCATAAAAGGGTATATTTTGTTCTGGGGTGAAATTCAATTGCCAAAATAGCAATACCCTGATTCTGGTGTTCCAATAGTGGCTGGCAAAGTACAATAGTGTCTGCCAAACTATATATTTTGTTCTGGGGTGAAATTCAATAGCCAAAATAGCAATACCATAAATCTGGTGTCACAGCTGTGGCTGGAAAAGTATAATAGTGTCCGACAAAAGATATATTTTGTTCTGGGGTGAAATTAAATTGCCAAAATTGCAATACCCTGAATCTGGTGTCCCAGCTGTTGCAGGCCAAGTGTTAATCTGTCTGTAAAAGGGTATATTTTGTTCTGGGGTGAAATTCAATTGCCAAAATAGCAATACCCTTAATCTGGTGTTCCAGTAGTGGCTGGCAAAGTATAATAGTGTCCGCCAAAACATATATTTTATTCTGGGGTGAAATTCAATTGCCAAAATAGCAATACCAAAAAATCTGGTGTCACAGCTATGGCTGGCAAAGTATAATAGTGTCCGCCAAAACATATATTTTGTACTGGGGTGAAATTCAATTGCCAAAATAGCAATACCCTGAATCTAGTGTCCCAGCTGTTGCAGGCCAAGTGTTAATCTGTCCTCAAAAGGGTATATTTTGTTCTGGGGTGAAATTCAATTGCCAAAATAGCAATACCCTGAATCTGGTGTTCCAGTAGTGGAAGGCCAAGTGTTAATCAGTCCGTAAAAGGGTATATTTTGTTCTCGGGTGAAATTCAATTGCCAAAATAGCAATACCCTGAATCTGGTGTTCCAGTAGTGGCTGCAAAGTATAATAGTGTCCACCAAAACATATATTTTGTTCTGGGGTGAAATTCAATTGCCAAAATAGCAATACCCTGAAACTGGTGTTCCAGTAGTGGCTGGAAAAGTATAATAGTTTCCGCAAAAACATATATTTTGTTCTGGGGTGAAATTCAAATGCCAAAATAGCAATACCATAAATCTGTTGTCACAGCTGTGGCTGGCAAAGTATAATAGTGTCCGCCAAAACATATATTTTTTCTGGGGTTAAATTCAAATGCCAAAATAGCAATACCATAAATCTGCTGTCACGGCTGTGGCTGGCAAAATATAATTGTGTATGCCAAAACATATATTTTGTTCTGGGTTGAAATTCAAGAGCCAAAATAGCAATACCCTGAATCTGGTGTCACAGCTGTTGCAGGCCTAGTTTAAATCTGTCTGTAATAGGGTATATTTAGTTCTGGGGTGAAATTCAATTGCCAAAATAGCAATACCCTGAATCTGGTGTTCCAGTAATGGCTGGAAAAGTATAATAGTTAATAAAGTCCACCAAAACATATATTTTGTCCTGGGGTAAAATTCAATTGCCAAAATAGCAATACCCAGAATCTTGTGTCCCAGCTGTTGCAGGCCAAATGTTAATCTGTCTGTAAAAGGGTATATTTTGTTCTGGGGTGAAATTCAATTGCCAAAATAGCAATACCCTGAATCTGGTGTTCCAGTAGAGGCTAACAAAGTATAATAGTGTCCGCCAAAACATATATTTTGTTCTGGGGTGAAATTCAATTGCCAAAATAGCAATACCATAAATCTGGTGACACAGCTGTGGCTGGCAAAGTATAATAGTGTCGGCCAAAACATATATTTTGTTCTGGGGTGAAATTAAATTGCCAAAATAGCAATACACTGAATCTGCTGTTCCAGCAGTTGCAGGACTAGTTTAAATCTGTCCGTAATAGGGTATATTTTGTTCTGGGGTGAAATTCAATTGCCAAAATAGAAATACCTTGAATCTGGTGTTCCAGTAGTGGCTGGCAAAGTATAATAGTGTCCGCCAAAACATATATTTTGTTCTAGGGTGAAATTCAATTGCCAAAAAAGCAATACCATAAATCTGGTGTCACAGCTGTGGGTGGCAAAGTATAATAGTGTCCAGCAAAACATATATTTTGTTCTAGGGTGAAATTCAATTGCCAAAATAGCAATACCTTAAATCTGGTGTCACAGCTGTGGCTGGCAAAGTATAATAGTGTCCGCCAAAACATATATTTTGTTCTGGGGTGAAATTCAATTGCCAAAATAGCAATACCATAAATCTGATGTCACAGCTGTGGCTGTAAAAGTATAATAGTGTCCGCCAAAACATATATTTTGTTCTGGGGTGAAATTCAATTGCCAAAATAGCAATACCATAAATCTGGTGTCACAGTTGTGGCTGGAAAAGTGTATTAGTGTCCGCCAAAACATATATTTTGTTCTGGGGTGAAATTGAATTGTCAAAATAGCAATAACATAAATCTGGTGTCACAGCTGTGGCTGGCAAAGTATAATAGTGTCCGCCAAAACATATATTTTGTTCTGGGGTGAAATTCAATTGCCAAAATAGCAATACCATAAATCTGGTGTCACAGCTGTGGCTGGCAAACTATAATAGTGTCCGCCAAAACATATATTTTGTTCTGGGGTGAAATTCAATTGCCAAAATAGCAATACCATAAATCTGATGTCACAGCTGTGGCTGTAAAAGTATAATAGTGTCCGCCAAAACATATGTTTTGTTCTGGGGTGAAATTCAATTGCCAAAATAGCAATACCCTGAATCTGGTGTTCCAGTAGTGTCTGGCAAAGTATAATAGTTAATAGTGTCCGCCAAAACATATATTTTGTTCTGGGGTGAAATTCAATTGCCAAAATAGCAATACCATAAATCTGGTGTCACAGCTGTGGCTGGCAAAGTATAATAGTGTCGGCCAAAACATATATTTTGTTCTGGGGTGAAATTAAATTGCCAAAATAGCAATACCCTGAATCTGGTGTTCCAGCAGTTGCAGGCCTAGTTTAAATCTGTCAGTAAAAGGGAATATTTTGTTCTGGGGTGAAAAGCAATTGCCAAAATAGCAATACCTTGAATCTGGTGTTCCAGTAGTGGCTGGCAAAGTATAATAGTGTCCGCCAAAACATATATTTTGTTCTAGGGTGAAATTCAATTGCCAAAAAAGCAATACCATAAATCTGGTGTCACAGCTGTGGGTGGCAAAGTATAATAGTGTCCGGCAAAACATATATTTTGTTCTAGGCTGAAATTCAATTGCCAAAATAGCAATACCTTAAATCTGGTGTCACAGCTGTGGCTGGCAAAGTATGATAGTGTCCGCAAAAACATATATTTTGTTCTGGGGTGAAATTCAATTGCCAAAATAGCAATACCATAAATCTGATGTCACAGCTGTGGCTGGAAAAGTATAATAGTGTCCGCCAAAACATATATTTTGTTTTGGGGTGAAATTCAATTGCCAAAATAGCAATACCATAAATCTGTTGTCACAGTTGTGGCTGGTAAAGTATAATAGTGTCCGCCAAAACATATATTTTGATCTGGGGTGAAATTCAATTGCCAAAATAGCAATACCATAAATCTGGTCTCATAGCTGTGGCTGGCAAACTATAATTTTGTCCGCCAAAACATATATTTTGTTCTGGGGTGAAATTCAATTGCCAATATAGCAATACCCTAAATTTGGTGTCCCAGCTGTTGAAGGCCAAGTGTTAATCTGTCCATAAAAGGTTATATTTTGTTCTGGGGTGAAATTCAATTGCCAAAATAGTAACACCCTGAATCTGGTGTTCCAGTAGTGGATGGCAAAGTATAATAGTGTCCGCCAAAACATATGTTTTGTTCTGGCTTGAAATTCAATTGCCAAAATAGCAATATCATAAATCTGGTGTCACTGCTGTGGCTGGCAAAGTATAATAGTGTCCGCCAAAACATATATTTTGTTCTGGGGTGAAATTCAATTGCCAAAATAGTAACACCCTGAATCTGGTGTTCCAGTAGTGGATTGCAAAGTATAATAGTGTCCGCCAAAACATATGTTTTGTTCTGGCTTGAAATTCAATTGCCAAAATAGCAATACCATAAATCTGGTGTCACTGCTGTGGCTGGCAAAGTATAATAGTGTGCGCCAAAACATATATTTTGTTCTGGGGTGAAATTCAATTGCCAAAATAGCAATACCCTAAATCTGGTGTTCCAGCAGTTGCAGGCCTATTTAAATCTGTCCGTCAAAGGGTATATTTTGTTCTTGGGTGAAATTCAATTGCCAAAATAGTAATACCCTGAATCTGGTGTTCCAGTAGTGGCAGGCAAAATATAATAGTGTCCGCCAAAACTTATATTTTGTCCTGGGGTTAAATTCAATTGCCAAAATAGCAATTCCCTGAATCTGATGTTCCAGTAGTGGCTGGCAAAGTGTAATAGTGTCCGCCAAAACATATATTTTGTTCTGGGGTGAAATTCAATTGCCAAAATAGTAATACCATAAATCTGGTGTAACAGCTTTGGCTGGCAAAGTATCATAGTGTCCGCCAAAACATATATTTTGTTCTGGGGTGAAATTCAGTTGCAAAAATAGAAATACCGTAAATCTGGTTTTCCAGCTGTGACTGGACAAGTTTCATAGTGTCAGTCAAAGGATATACTATTTTATGGGGTGAAATTCAGTTGCAAACATAGAAATACTGTAAATCTGGTGTTCCAGCTGTGACTGGACAAGTTTCATAGTGTCCGTCCTAGGATATATTATTTTCTGGCGTGAAATTAAGTTGCAAAAATAGAAGTACCGTAAATCTGGTGTTCCAGCTGTGACTGGACAAGTTTCCTAATGTCTGTTAAAGGACATATTATTTATTGGGGTGAAATTCAGTTGCAAACATAGAAATAACGTAAATTTGGTGTCCCAGCTGTTGCAGACCAAGTGTTAATCTGTCCGTAAAAGGGTATATTTTGTTCTGGGTTGAAATTCAATTGCCAAAATAGCAATACTTTGAATCTGGTGTTCCAGTAGTGGCTGGAAATGTATATTAGTGTCCACCAAAACATATATTTTGTTCTGGGGTAAAATTCAATTGCAAAAATAGCAATACCATAAATCTGATGTCACAGCTGTGGCTGTAAAAGTATAATAGTGTCCGCCAAAACATATATTTTGTTCTGGGGTGAAATTCAATTGTCAAAATAGCAATACCATAAATCTGGTGTCACAGTTGTGGCTGGAAAAGTGTATTAGTGTCCGCCAAAACATATATTTTGTTCTGGGGTGAAATTCAATTGCCAAAATAGCAATAACATAAATCTGGTGTCACAGCTGTGGCTGGCAAAGTATAATAGTGTCCGCCAAAACATATATTTTGTTCTGGGGTGAAATTCAATTGCCAAAAAAGCAATACCATAAATCTGGTGTCACAGCTTTGGCTGGCAAACTATAATTGTGTCCGCCAAAACATTTATTTTGTTCTGGGGTGAAATTCAAATGCCAAAATAGCAATACCATAAATCTGATGTCACAGCTGTGGCTGGCAAAGTGTAATAGTGTCCGCCAAAACATATATTTTGTTCTAGGGTGAAATTCAATTGCCAAAAAAGCAATACCATAAATCTGGTGTCACAGCTGTGGGTGGCAAAGTATAATAGTGTCCGCCAAAACATATGTTTTGTTCTGGCTTCAAATACAATTGCCAAAGTAGCAATACCATAATCTGGTGTCACAGCTGTGGCTGGCAAAGTATAATAGTGTCCGCCATAACATATATCTTGTTCTGGGGTGAAATTCAATTGCCAAAATAGCAATTCCCTAAATCTGGTGTTCCAGCAGTTGCAGGCCTATTTAAATCTGTCCATAAAAGGGTATATTTTGTTCTCGGGTGAAATTCAATTGCCAAAATAGCAATACCCTGAATCTGTTGTTCCAGTAGTGGCAGGCAAAGTATAATAGTGTCCGCCAAAACTTATATTTTGTCCTGGGGTTAAATTCAATTGCCAAAATAGCAATTCCCTGAATCTGATGTTCCAGTAGTGGCTGGCAAAGTGTAATAGTGTCCGCCAAAACATATATTTTGTTCTGGGGTGAAATTCAATTGCCAAAAAAGTAATACCATAAATCTGGTGTAACAGCTTTGGCTGGCAAAGTATCATAGTGTCCGCCAAAACATATATTTTGTTCTGGGGTGAAATTCAGTTGCAAAAATAGAAATACCGTAAATCTGGTTTTCCAGCTGTGACTGGACAAGTTTCATAGTGTCAGTCAAAGGATATACTATTTTATGGGGTGAAATTCAGTTGCAAACATAGAAATACTGTAAATCTGGTGTTCCAGCTGTGACTGGACAAGTTTCATAGTGTCCGTCCTAGGATATATTATTTTCTGGGGTGAAATTAAGTTGCAAAAATAGAAGTACCGTAAATCTGGTGTTCCAGCTGTGACTGGACAAGTTTCCTAATGTCTGTTAAAGGACATATTATTTATTGGGGTGAAATTCATTTGCAAACATAGAAATAACGTAAATTTGGTGTCCCTGCTGTTGCAGACCAAGTGTTAATCTGTCCGTAAAAGGTTATATTTTGTTCTGGGTTGAAATTCAATTGCCAAAATAGCAATACTTTGAATCTGGTGTTCCAGTAGTTGCTGGAAATGTATATTAGTGCCCACCAAAACATATATTTTGTTCTGGGGTAAAATTCAATTGCAAAAATAGCAATACCATAAATCTGGTGTCACAGCCGTGGCTGGAAAAGTATAATAGTGTCTGCCAAAACATATATTTTGTTCTGTGGTGAAATTCAATTGCCAAAATAGCAATACCATAAATCTGGTGTTACAGCTGTGGCTGGAAAAGTATAATAGTGTCTGCCAAAACATATATTTTGTTATGGGGTGAAATTCAATTGCCAAAATAGCAATAACCTGAATCTGGTGTTCCAGCAGTGGCAGGCCTAGTTTAATTCTCTCCGTAAAAGGGTATATTTTGTTCTCGGGTGAAATTCAATTACCAAAATAGCAATACCCTGAATCTGGTGTTCCAGTAGTGACTGGCAAAGTATAATAGTGTCCGCCAAAACATATATTTTGTTCTCGGGTGAAATTCAATAGCCAAAATAGCAATACCCTGAATCTAGTGTCACAGCTGTTGCAGGCCTAGTTTAAATCTGTCTGTAATAGGGTATATTTTTTTCTGGGGTGAAATTCAATTGCCAAAATAGCAATACCCTGAATCTAGTGTCACAGCTGTTGCAGGCCAAGTGTTAATCTATCTGTAAAAGGGTAGATTTTGTTCTGGGGTGAAATTCAATTGCCAAAATAGCAATACCCTGAATCTGGTGTTCCAGTAGTGGCTAACAAAGTATAATAGTGTCCGCCAAAACATATATTTTGTTCTGGGGTGAAATTCAATTGCCAAAATAGCAATACCATACATCTGCTGTCACAGCTATGGCTGGCAAAGTATAATAGAGTCCGCCAAAACATATATTTTGTTCTGTGGTGAAATTCAATTGCCAAAAAGCAATACCATAAATCTGGTGTCACAGCTGTGGGTGGCAAAGTACAATAGTGTCCGGAAAAACATATATTTTGTTCTAGGGTGAAATTCAATTGCCAAAATAGCAATACCTTAAATCTAGTGTCACAGCTGTGGCTGGCAAAGTATAATAGTGGCCGCCAAAACATATATTTTGTTCCAGGGTGAATTTCAATTGCCAAAATAGCAATACCATAAATCTGGTGTCACAGCTGTGTCTGGAAAAGTATAATAGTGTCTGCCAAAACATATATTTTGTTCTGGGGTAAAATTCAATTGCCAAAATAGCAATACCATAAATCTGGTGTCACAGCTGTGGCTGGCAAAGTATAATAGTGGCCGCCAAAACATATATTTTGTTCTGGGGTGAAATTCAATTGCCAAAATAGCAATACCATAAATCTGTTGTCACAGCTGTGGCTGGCAAAGTATAATAGTGTCCGCCAAAACATATCTTTTGTTCTGGGGTGAAATTCAATTGCCAAAATAGCAATACCATATATCTGGTGTCACAGCTGTTGCTGGCAAACTATAATTGTGTCCGCCAAAACATATATTTTGTTCTGGGGTGAAATTCTATTGCCAATATAGCAATTACCTACATTTTGTGTCCCAGCTGTTGCAGGCCAAGTGTTAATCTGTCCATAAAAGGTTATATTTTGTTCTGGGGTGAAATTCAATTGCCAAAATAGCAACACACTAAATCTGGTGTTCCAGCAGTTGCAGGCCTATTTAAATCTGTCCGTAAAAGGGTATATTTTGTTCTCGTTTGAAATTCAATTGCCAAAATAGCAATACCCTGAATCTAGTGTCCCAGCTGTTGCAGGCCAAGTTTTAAACTGTCCGTAAAAGGGTATATTTTGTTCTGGGGTGAAATTCAATCGCCAAAATAGCAATACCCTGAATCTAGTGTCACAGCTGTTGCAGGCCAAGTGTTAATCTGTCTGTAAAAGGTCATATTTTGTTCTGGGGTGAAATTCAATTGCCAAAATAGCAATACCCTGAATCTGGTGTTCCAGTAGTGGCTAACAAAGTATAATAGTGTCCGCCAAAACATATATTTTGTTCTGGGGTGAAATTCAATTGCCAAAATAGCAATACCATAAATCTGGTGTCACAGCTGTGGCTGGCAAAGTATAATAGTGTCCGCCAAAACATATATTTTGTTCTGGGGTGAAATTAAATTGCCAATATAGCAATATCCTGAATCTGGTGTTCCAGCAGTTGCAGGCCTAGTTTAAATCTGTCCGTAAAAGGGTCTATTTTGTTTTGTGGTGAAATCCAATTGCCAAAATAGCAATACCCTGAATCTGGTGTCCAAACTGTTGCAGGCCTAGTTCAAATCTGTCCGTAAAAGGGTATATTTTCTTCTGGGGTGAAATTCAATTGCCAAAATAGCAATACCCTGAATCTGGTGTTCCAGTAGTGGCTGGCAAAGTATAATAGTGTCCGCCAAAACATATATTTTGTTTTGAGTTTAAATTCAATTGCCAAAATAGCAATACCATAAATCTGGTGTCACAGCTGTTGTAGGCCAAGTGTTACTCTGTCCTTAAATGGGTATATTTTATTCTGGGGTGAAATTCAATTGTCAAAATAGCAATACACTGATTCTGGTGTTCCAGCATTTGCAGGCTTAGTTTAAATCTGTGTGTACCAGGGTATAGTAGTGGCTGGCAAAGTATAACAGTGTCCGCCAAAACATATATTTTGTTCTGTGGTGAAATTCAATTGCCAAAATAGCAATACCCTGAATCTAGTGTTCCTGCAGTTGCAGGCATAGTTTAAATCTGTCCGTAACAGGGAATATTTTGTTGTGGGGTTAAATTCAATTGATAAAATAGCAATACACTGAATCTGGTGTTCCAGTAGTGGCTGGCAAAGTATAATAGTGTCTGCCACTCTATATATTTTGTTCTGGGGTGAAATTCAATAGCCGAAATAGCAATACCATAAATCTGGTGTCACAGCTGTTGCTGGTAAAGTATAATAGTACACGCCAAAACATATATTTTGTTCTGGGGTGAAATTAAATTGCCAAAATAGCAATACCCTGAATCTGGTGTCCCAGATGTTTCAGGCGAAGTGTTATTATGTCTGTAAAAAGGTATATTTTGTTCTGGGGTGAAATTCAATTGCCAAAAGAGCAATACCCTTAATCTAGTGTTCCAGTAGTGGCTGGAAAAGTATAATAGTGTCCGCCAAAACATATATTTTGTTCTGGGGTGAAATTCAATTGGCAAAATAGCAAAACCATAAATCTGGTGTCTCAGCTATTGCTGGTAAAGTATAATAGTGTCCGCCAAAACATATATTTTGTTCTGGGGTGAAATTCAATTGCCAAAATAGCAATACCCTGAATCTGGTGTTCCAGTAGTGGCTGGCAAAGTATAATAGTGTCCGCCAAAACATATATTTTGTTCTGTGATGAAATTCAATTGCCAAAATAGCAATACCCTGAATCTGGTGTTCCAGCAGTTGCAGGCCTAGTTTAATTCTGTCCGTAAAAGGGTATATTTTGTTCTCGGGTGAAATTAAATTGCCAAAATATCAATACCCTGAATCTGGTGTTCCAGTAGTGGCTGGCAAAGTATAATAGTGTCCGCCAAAACATATATTTTGTTCTGGGGTGAAATTCAATTGCCAAAATAGCAATACCCTGAATCTGGTGTTCCAGTCAGTTGTCTGGCAAAGTTATAATAGCTGTCCGCTAACAGATATATTTTTGTTCTCTGGTGTGAAATTCAATTGCCAAAATAGCAATACCCTGAATCTGGTGTTCCAGTAGTGGCTGGCAAAGTATAATAGTGTCTGCCAAAACATATATTTTGTTCTGGGGTGAAATTCAATTGCCAAAATAGCAATACCCTGAATCTAGTGTTCCAGTAGTGGCTGGCAATAGTATAATAGTGTCCGTCAACAACATATATTTTGTTCTGGGGTGAAATTCAATTGTCAAAATAGCAATACCCTGAATCTGGTGTTCCAGTAGTGGCTAGCAAAGTATAATAGTGTCCGCCAAAACATATATTTTGTTCTGGGGTGAAATTCAATTGCCAAAATAGCAATACCATAAATCTGGTGTCACAGCTGTGGCTAGCAAAGCATAATAGTGTCCACTAAAACATATATTTTGTTCTGGGGTGAAATTCAATTGCCAATTTAGCAATACCCTGAATTTGGTGTCCCAGCTGTTGCAGGCCAAGTGTTAATCTGTCCGTACGAGGGTATATTTTGTTCTCTGGTGAAATTCAATTGCCAAAATAGCAATACCCTGAATCTCGTGTTCCTGCAATGGCTGGCAAAGTATAATAGTGTCCGCAAAAAAATATATTTTGTTCTGGGGTGAAATTCAATTGCCAAAATAGCAATACCATATACTGGTGTCACAGCTGTGGCTGGCAAACTATAATTGTGTCCGCCAAAACATATATTTTGTTCTGGGGTGAAATTCAATTGCCAAAACAGCAATACCCTGAATCTGGTGTCCCAGCTGTTGCAGGCCAATTGTTAATCTGTCTGTAAAGGGTATATTTTGTTCTGGGGTAAAAGTCAATTGCCAAAATAGCAATACCCTGAATCTGGTGTCACAGCTGTGGCTGGCAAAGTATAATAGTGTCCGCCAAAACATATATTTTGTTTTAGGGTGAAATTCAATTGCCACAATAGCAATACCATAAATCTGGTGTCACAGCTGTGGCTGGCAAAGAATAATAGTGACCGCCAAAACGTATACTTTGTTCTGGGGTGATATTCAATTGCCAAAATAGCAATACCCTGAATCTGGTGCTACAGCAGTTGCAGACCTAGTTTAAATCTGTCCGTAAAAGGGAATATTTTATTTTTGGGTGAAATTCAGTTGCCAAAATATCAATACCCTGAATCTGGTGTTCCAGTCTTGGCTGACAAAGTATAATAGTGTCCGCCAAAAAATATTTTTTGTTTTGGGGTGAAATTCAATTGTCAAAATAGCAATACCCTGAATCTGGTGTCCCAGTAGTGGCTGGCAAAGTATAATAGTGTCCGCCAAAATATATATTTTGTTTTGGGGTGAAATTCAATTGCCAAATTAGCAATACCCTGAATCTAGTGTTCCAGTAGAGGCTGGCAAAGTATAATAGTGTCCGCCAAAACATATATTTTGTTCTGGGGTGAAATTCAATTGTCAAAATAGCAATACCCTGAATCTAGTGTTCCAGTAGTGGCTAGCAAAGTATAATAGTGTCCGCCAAAACATATATTTTGTTCTGGGGTGAAATTCAATTCCCAAAATAGCAATACCATAAATCTGGTGTCACAGCTGTGGCTAGCAAAGCATAATAGTGTCCGCTAAAACATATATTTTGTTCTGGGGTGAAATTCAATTGCCAATTTAGCAATACCCTGAATTTGGTGTCCCAGCTGTTGCAGGCCAAGTGTTAATCTGTCCGTACGAGGGTATATTTTGTTCTCTGGTGAAATTCAATTGCCAAAATAGCAATACCCTGAATCTCGTGTTCCTGCAATGGCTGGCAAAGTATAATAGTGTCCGCAAAAAAATATATTTTGTTCTGGGGTGAAATTCAATTGCCAAAATAGCAATACCATAAATCTGGTGTCACAGCTGTGGCTGGCAAAGTATAATGGTGTCCGCCAAAACATATATTTTGTTCTGGGGTGAAATTCAATTGCCAAAATAGCAATATCCTGAATCTGGTGTTCCAGCAGTTGCAGGCCTAGTTTAAATCTGTCTGTAACAGGGAATATTTTGTTCTGGGGTGAAATTCAATTGCCAAAATAGCAATTCCCTGAATCTGGTGTTCCAGTTGTGGCTGGCAAAGTATTATAGTGTCCGCCAAAACATATATTTTGTTCTGGGATGAAACTTAATTGCCAAAATAGCAATACCCTGAATCTGGTGTTCCAGTAGTGCCTGGCAAAGTATAATAGTGTCCGCCAAAACATATATTTTGTTCTGGGGGGAAATTCAATTGCCAAAATAGCAATACCCTGAATCTGGTGTTCCAGCAGTTGCAGACCTAGTTTAAATCTGTCCGTAAAATGGAATATTTTATTCTCGGGTGAAATTAAATTGCCAAAATATCAATACCCTGAATCTGGTGTTCCAGTAGTGGCTGGCAAAATATAATAGTGTCCGCCAAAACATATATTTTGTTGTGGGGTGAAATTCAATTGCCAAAATAGCAATACCCTGAATCTTGTGTTCCAGCAGTTGCAGGCCTAGTTTAAATCTGTCTGTAACAGGGAATATTTTGTTCTGGGGTGAAATTCAATTGCCAAAATAGCAATTCCCTGAATCTGGTGTTCCAGTAGTGGCTGGCAAAGTATTATAGTGTCCGCCACAACATATATTTTGTTCTGGGGTGAAATTCAATTGCCAAAATAACAATACCCTGAATCTGGTGTTCCAGTAGTGGCTGGCAAAGAATAATAGTGTCCACCAAAACATATATTTTGTTTTGTGGTGAAATTCAATTGTCAAAATAGCAATACCCTGAATCTGGTGTTCCAGTAGTGGCTGGCAATGTATAATAGTGTTCGCCAAAACATATATTTTGTTCTGGGGTGAAATTCAATTGCCAAAATAGCAATACCCTGAATCTGGTGTTCCAGTAGTGGCTGGCAAAGAATAATAGTGTCCACCAAAACATATATTTTGTTCTGGGGGGAAATTCAATTGCCAAAATAGCAATACCCTGAATCTGGTGTTCCAGCAGTTGCAGACCTAGTTTAAATCTGTCCGTAAAAGGGAATATTTTATTCTCGGGTGAAATTAAATTGCCAAAATATCAATACCCTGAATCTGGTGTTCCAGTAGTGGCTGGCAAAATATAATAGTGTCCGCAAAAACATATATTTTGTTGTGGGGTGAAATTCAATTGCCAAAATAGCAATACCCTGAATCTAGTGTTCCAGTCTTGTCTGGCAAAGTATAATAGTGTCCGCCAAAAAATATTTTTTGTTTTGGTGTGAAATTCAATTGTCAAAATAGCAATACTCTGAATATGGTGTTCAAGTAGTGGCTGGCAAAGTATAATAGTGTCTGCCAAAACATATATTTTTTTCTGGGGTGAAATTCAATTGCCAAAATAGCAATACCCTGAATCTAGTGTTCCAGTAGTGGCTAGCAAAGTATAATAGTGTCCGCCAAAACATATATTTTGTTCTCGGGTTAAATTCAATTTCCCAAAATAGCAATACCATAAATCTGGTGTCACAGCTGTGGCTGGCAAAGTATAATGGTGTCTGCCAAAACATATATTTTGTTCTGCGGGGAAATTCAATTGCCAAAATAACAATACCATAAATCTGGTGTCAAAGCTGTGGCTGGCAAAGTGTAATAGTGTCCGCCAAAACATATATTTTGTTCTGGCGTGAAAATCAATTGCCAAAATAGCAATACCATAAATCTGGTGTCACAGCTGTGGCTGGCAAAGTGTAATAGTGTCCGCCAAAACATATATTTTGTTCTGGGGTGAAACTTAATTGCCAAAATAGCAATACCCTGAATCTGGTGTTCCAGTCTTGTCTGGCAAAGTATAATAGTGTCCGCCAAAACATATATTTTGTTCTGGGGGGAAATTCAATTGCCAAAATAGCAATACCCTGAATCTGGTGTTCCAGCAGTTGCTGACCTAGTTTAAATCTGTCCGTAATAGGAAATATTTTATTCTCGGGTGAAATTCAATTGCCAAAATATCAATACCCTGAATCTGGTGTTCCAGTAGTGGCTGGCAAAATATAATAGTGTCCGCCAAAACATATATTTTGTTCTAGGGTGAAATTCAATTGCCAAAATAGCAATACCCTGAATCTGGTGTTCCAGTAGTGGCTGGCAAAGAATAATAGTGTCCGCCAAAACATATATTTTGTTCTGGGGTGAAATTCAATTGCCAAAATAGCAATACCCTGAATCTGGTGTTCCAGCAGTTGCAGACCTATTTTAAATCTGTCCGTAAAAGGGAATATTTTATTCTCTGATAAAATAAAATTGCCAAAATATCAATACCCTGTATCTGGTGTTCCAGTAGTGGCTGGCAAAATATAATAGTGTCCGCCAAAACATATATTTTGTTCTGGGGTGAAATTCAATTGCCAAAATAGCAATACCCTGAATCTGGTGTTCCAGTCTTGTCTGGCAAATTATAATAGTGTCCGCCAAAAAATATTTTTTGTTTTGGTGTGAACTTCAATTGTCAAAATAGCAATACCCTGAATCTGGTGTTCCAGTCTTGTCTGGCAAAGTATAATAGTGTCTGCCAAAACATATATTTTGTTCTGGGGTGAAATTCAATTGCCAAAATAGCAATACCCTGAATCTAGTGTTCCAGTAGTGGCTGGCAAAGTATAATAGTGTCAGCCAAAACATATATTTTGTTTTGGGGTGAAATTCAATTGTCAAAATAGTAATCCCCTGAATCTGGTGTTCCAGTAGTGGCTAGCAAAGTATAATAGTGTCAGCCAAAACATATATTTTGTTCTGGTGTGAAATTCAATTCCCAAAATAGCAATACCATAAATCTGGTGTCACAGCTGTGGCTAGCAAAGCATAATAGTGTCCGCTAAAACATATATTTTGTTCTGGGGTGAAATTCAATTGCCAATTTAGCAATACCCTGAATTTGGTGTCCCAGCTGTTGCAGGCCAAGTGTTAATCTGTCCGTACGAGGGTATATTTTGTTCTGTGGTGAATTTCAATTGCCAAAATAGCAATACCCTGAATCTGGTGTTCCTGCAAAGACTGGCAAAGTATAATAATGTCCGCAAAAAAAATATATTTTGTTCTGGGGTGAAATTCAATTGCCAAAATAGCAATACCATATACTGGTGTCACAGCTGTGGCTGGCAAAGTATAATGGTGTCCGCCAAAACATATATTTTGTTCTGGGGTGAAATTCAATTGCCAAAATAGCAGTACCCTGAATCTTGTGTTCCAGCAGTTGCAGGCCTAGTTTAAATCTGTCTGTAACAGGGAATATTTTGTTCTGGGGTGAAATTCAATTGCCAAAATAGCAATTCCCTGAATCTGGTGTTCCAGTAGTGGCTGGCAAAGTATTATAGTGTCCGCCACAACATATATTTTGTTCTGGGGTGAAATTCAATTGCCAAAATAGCAATACCCTGAATCTGGTGTTCCAGTAGTGGCTGGCAAAGAATAATAGTGTCCACCAAAACATATATTTTGTTTTGTGGTGAAATTCAATTTTCAAAATAGCAATACCCTAAATCTGGTGTTCCAGTAGAGTCTGGCAAAGTAT
Source organism: Bufotes viridis (assembly GCA_033119425.1). Taxonomy (NCBI): domain Eukaryota; kingdom Metazoa; phylum Chordata; class Amphibia; order Anura; family Bufonidae; genus Bufotes; species Bufotes viridis. Next base: position 80,397,395 of record CM065595.1, read on the forward strand.
AATAGTGTCCGCCAAAACATATATTTTGTTCTGGGGTGATATTCAATTGCCAAAATAGCAATACCCTGAATCTGGTGTTCCAGCAGTTGCAGGCCTAGTTTAAATCTGTCAGTAACAGGGAATATTTTGTTCTGGGGTGAAATTCAATTGCCAAAATAGCAATTCCCTGAATCTGGTGTTCCAGCAGTTGCAGGCCTAGTTTAAATCTGTCTGTAACAGGAAATATTTTGTTCTGGGGTGAAATGTATAATAGTGTCCGGTAAAACAAATATTTTGTTCTGGGGTGAAATTCAAATTCTGCGGTGAAATGTATAATAGTGTCCGGTAAAACATATATTTTGTTCTGGGGTGAAATTCAATTGCCAAAATAGCAATACCCTTAATCTGGTGTTCCAGTAGTGGCTGGCAAAGTACAAGAGTGTCCGCCAAAACATATATTTTGTTCTGGGGTGAAATTCAATTGCCAAAATAGCAATACCATAAATCTGGTGTCAAAGCTGTGGCTGGCAAAGAATAATAGTGTCTGCCAAAACATATATTTTGTTCTGGGGTGAAGTTCAATTGCCAAAATAGCAATACACTGAATCTGGTGTTCCAGTAGTGGCTGGCAAAGTATAATAGGGTCCGCCAAAACATATATTTTGTTCTGGGGTGAAATTCAATTGCCAAAATAGCAATACCCTGAATCTGGTGTCCCAGCAGCTGAAGGCCAAGTGTTAATATCTCCTTAAAAGGGTATATTTTGTTTTGGGTTGAAATTCAATTGCGAAAATAGCCTTATCCTGAATCTGGTGTTCCAGTAGTGGCTGGCAAAGAATAATAGTTTCCGCCAAAACATATATTTTGTTCTGGGGTGAAAATAAATTGCCAAAATAGCAATTCCATAAATCTGGAGTCACAGATGTGGCTGGCAAAGTATAATAAAGTCCGTCAAAACATATATTTTGCTCTGGGGTGAAATTCAATTGCCAAGATAGCAATACCATAAATCTGGTGTCACAGCTGTTGCTGGCAAAGTATAATAGTGTCCGCCAAAACTTGTATTTTGTTCTGGGGTGAAATTCAATTGCCAAAATAGCAATACCCTGAATCTGGTGTTCCAGTAGTGGCTGGCAAAGTACAAGAGTGTCCGCCAAAACATATATTTTGTTCTGGGGTGAAATTCAATTGCCAAAATAGCAATACCATATATCTGGTGTCAAAGCTCTGGCTGGCAAAGTATAATAGTGTCCGCCAAAACATATATTTTTTTCTGGGGTGAAATTCAATTGCCAAAATAGCAATACCCTGAATCTGGTGTTCCAGTCTTGGCTGGCAAAGTATAATAGTGTCCGCCAAAAAATGTTTTTTGTTTTGGGGTGAAATTCAATTGTCAAAATAGCAATACCCTGAATCTGGTGTTCCAGTAGTGGCTGGCAAAGTATAATAGTGTGCGCCAAAACATATATTTTGTTCTGTGGTGAAATTCAATTGCCAAAATAGCAATACCCTGAATCTAGTGTTCCAGTAGTGGCTGGCAAAGTATAATAGTGTCCGCCAAAACATATATTTTGTTTTGGGGTAAAATTCAATTGTCAAAATAGCAATAACTTGAATCTGGTGTTCCAGTAGTGGCTAGCAAAGTATAATAGTGTCCGCCAAAACATATATTTTGTTCTGGGGTAAAATTCAATTGCCAAAATAGCAATACCCTGAATCTGGTGTTCCAGTCTTGGCTGGCAAAGTATAATAGTGTCCGCCAAAACATATATTTTGTTCTGGGGTGAAATTCAATTCCCAAAATAGCAATACCATAAATCTGGTGTCACAGCTGGGGCTTGTAAAGCTTAATAGTGTCCGCTAAAACATATATTTTGTTCTGGAGTGAAATTCAAATGCCAATATAGCAATACCCTGAATTTGGTGTCCCAGCTGTTGCAGGCCAAGTGGTAAATCGGTGCGTAGGAGGGTATATTTTGTTTTAGGGTGAAATTCAATTGCCAAAATAGCAATACCCTGAATCTAGTGTTCCAGTAGTGTCTGGCAAAGTATAATAGTGTCCGCCAAAACATATATTTTGTTCTGGTGTGAAATTCAATTGCCATAATAGCAATACCCTGAATCTAGTGTTCCAGTAGTGGCTGGCAAAGTATAATAGTGTCCGCGTTTGTTCTGGGGTGAAATTCAATTGCCAAAATAGCAATAAAATAAATCTGGTGTCATAGCTGTGGCTGGAAAAAGTATAATAGTGTCCGCCAAAACATATATTTTGTTCTGGGATGAAAATCAATTGCCAAAATAGCAATACCACAAATCTGGTGTCCCAGCTGTTGCAGGCCAAATGTTAATCTGTCCGTAAAAGGGTATATTTTGTTCTGGGATTAAATTCAATTGCTAAAATAGCAATACCCTTAATCTGGTGTTCCAGTAGTGGCTGGCAAAGTATAATAGTGTCCGCCAAAACATATTTTTTGTTTTGGGGTGAAATTCAATTTTCAAAATAGCAATACCCTAAATCTGGTGTTCCAGTAGTGGCTGGCAAAGTATAATAGTGTCCGCCAAAACATATATTTTGTTCTTGGGTGATATTCAATTGCCATAATAGCAATACCATAAATCTGGTGTCACAGCTGTGGCTGGCAAAGTATAAAAGTGTCCGCCAAAACATATATTTTTTTCTGGGGTGAAATTCAATTGCCAAAATAGCAATACCATAAATCTGGTGGCACAGCTGCGGCTGGCAAAGTATAATAGTGTCCGGTAAAACATATATTTTGTTCTGGGGTGAAATTCAATTGCCAAAATAGCAATACCCTTAATCTGGTGTTCCAGTAGTGGCTGGCAAAGTACAAGAGTGTCCGCCAAAACATATATTTTGTTCTGGGGTGAAATTCAATTGCCAAAATAGCAATACCATAAATCTGGTGTCAAAGCTGTGGCTGGCAAAGAATAATAGTGTCTGCCAAAACATATATTTTGTTCTGGGGTGAAGTTCAATTGCCAAAATATCAATACCCTGAATCTGGTGTTCCAGTAATGGCTGGCAAAGTATAATAGGGTCCGCCAAAAATTTGGTGTCCCAGCTGCTGAAGGCCAAGTGTTAATCTCTCCTTGAAAGGGTATATTTTGTTTTGGGTTGAAATTCAATTGCCAAAATAGCCTTATCCTGAATCTGGTGTTCCAGTAGTGGCTGGCAAAGTATAATAGTGTCCGCCAAAACATATATTTTGTTCTGGGGTGAAAATAAATTGCCAAAATAGCAATTCCATAAATCTGGTGTCACAGATGTGGCTGGCAAAGTATAATAAAGTCCGTCAAAACATATATTTTGCTCTGGGGTTAAATTCAATTGCCAAGATAGCAATACCATAAATCTGGTGTCACAGCTGTGGCTGGCAAAGTATAATAGTGTCAGCCAAAACATGTATTTTGTTCTGGGGTGAAATTCAATTGACAAAATAGCAATACCCTGAATCTGGTGTTCCAGTCTTGGCTGGCAAAGTATAATAGTGTCCGAAAAAACATATATTTTGTTCTGGGATGAAATTCAATTGCCAAAATAGCAATACCATATATCTGGTGTCAAAGCTCTGGCTGGCAAAGTATAATAGTGTCCGCCAAAACATATATTTTGTTCTGTGGTGAAATTCAATTGCCAAAATAGCAATGCCATAAATCTGGTGTCACAGCTGTGGCTGGCAAAGTATACTGGTGTCCGCCAAAACATATATTTTGTTCTGGGGTTATATTCAATTGCCAAAATAGCAATACCCTGAATCTGGTGTTCCAGCAGTTGCAGGCCTAGTTTAAATCTGTCTGTAACAGGGAATATTTTGTTCTGGGGTGAAATTCAATTGCCAAAATAGCAATTCCCTGAATCTGGTGTTCCAGCAGTTGCAGGCCTAGTTTAAATCTGTCTGTAACAGGGAATATTTTGTTCTGGGGTGAAATTCAATTGCCAAAATAGCAATACCCTGAATGTGGTGTTCCAGTAGTGGCTGGCAAAGTACAAGAGTGTCCGCCAAAACATATATTTTGTTTTGGGGTGAAATTCAATTGCCAAAATAGCAATACCATATATCTGGTGTCAAAGCTCTGGCTGGCAAAGTATAATAGTGTCCGCCAAAACATATATTTTTTTCTGGGGTGAAATTCAATTGCCAAAATAGCAATATCCTGAATCTGGTGTTCCAATCTTGTCTGGCAAAGTATAATAGTGTCTGCCCAAAAAACTTTTTTTGTTTTGGGGTGAAAGTCAATTGTCAAAATAGCAATACCCTGAATCTGGTGTTCCAGTAGTGGCTGGCAAAGTATAATAGTGTCCGCCAAAACATATATTTTGTTCTGGGGTGAAATTCAATTGCCAAAATAGCAATACGCTGAATCTAGTGTTCCAGTAGTGGCTAGCAAAGTATAATAGTGTCCGCCAAAACATATATTTTGTTTCGGGGTGAAATTCAATTGTCAAAATAGCAATACCTTGAATCTGGTGTTCCAGTAGTGGCTTGCAAAGTATAATAGTGTCCGCCAAAACATATATTTTGTTCTGGGGTAAAATTCAATTGCCAAAATAGCAATACCCTGAATCTGGTGTTCCAGTCTTGGCTGGCAAAGTATAATAGTGTCCGCCAAAACATATATTTTGTTTGGGGGTGAAATTCAATTGTCAAAATAGCAATACCTTGAATCTGGTGTTACAGCTGGGGCTTGTAAAGCATAATAGTTTCCGCTAAAACATATATTTTGTTCTGGAGTGAAATTCAAATGCCAATATAGCAATACCCTGAATTTGGTGTCCCAGCTGTTGCAGGCCAAGTGTTAATCTGTGCGTAGGGGGGTATATTTTGTTTTAGGGTGAAATTCAATTGCCAAAATAGCAATACCCTGAATCTAGTGTTCCTGCAGTGGATGGCAAAGTATAACAGTGTCCGCCAAAACATATATTTTGTTTTGGGGTGAAATTCAATTGTCAAAATAGCAATACCCTGAATCTGGTGTTCCAGTAGTGTCTGGCAAAGTATAATAGTGTCCGCCAAAACATATATTTTGTTCTGGGGTGAAATTCAATTGCCAAAATAGCAATAAAATAAATCTGATGTCATAGCTGTGGCTGGAAAAAGTATAATAGTGTCTGACAAAACATATATTTTGTTCTGGGGTGAAATTCAATTGCCAAAATAGCAATACCCTGAATCTGGTGTCCCAGCTGTTGCAGGCCAACTGTTAATCTGTCCGCTAAAACATATATTTTTTTCTGGGGTAAAATTCAATTGCCAAAATAGCAATACCCTGAATCTGGTGTTCCAGTCTTGGCTGGCAAAGTATAATAGTGTCTGCCAAAACATATATTTTGTTCTGGGATGAAAATCAAATGCCAAAATAGCAATACCACAAATTTGGTGTCCCAGCTGTTGCAGGCCAAGTGTTAATCTGTCTGTAAAAGGGTATATTTTGTTCTGAGATGAAATTCAATTGCTAAAATAGTAATACCCTGAATCTGGTGTTCCAGTAGTGGCTGGCAAAGTATAATAGTGTCCGCCAAAACATATATTTTGTTCTGGGGTGATATTCAATTGCCAAAATAGCAATACCATAAGTCTGGTGTCACAGCTGTGGCTGGCAAAATATAATAGTGTCCGCCAAAACATATATTTTTTTCTGGGGTGAAATTCAATTGCCAAAATAGCAATACTATAAATCTGGTGTCACAGCTGCGGCTGGCAAAGTATAATAGTGTCCGGTAAAACATATATTTTGTTCTGGGGTGAAATTCAATTGCCAAAATAGCAATACCTTGAATCTGGTGTTCCAGTAGTGGCTGGCAAAGTACAAGAGTGTCCGCCAAAACATATATTTTGTTCTGGGGTGAAATTCAATTGCCAAAATAGCAATACCATAAATCTGGTGTCAAAGCTGTGGCTGGCAAAGAATAATAGTGTCCGCCAAAACATATATTTTGTTCTGGGGTGAAGTTCAATTGCCAAAATAGCAATACCCTGAATCTGGTGTTCCAGTAGTGGCTGGCAAAGTATAATAGGGTCCGCCAAAACTTATATTTTGTTCTGGGGTGAAATTCAATTGCCAAAATAGCAATACCCTGAATCTGGTGTCCCAGCAGCTGAAGGCCAAGTGTTAATCTCTCCTTAAAAGGGTATATTTTGTTTTGGGTTGAAATTCAATTTCCAAAATAGCCTTATCCTGAATCGGGTGTTCCAGTAGTGGCTGGCAAAGTATAATAGTGTCCGCCAAAACATATATTTTGTTCTGGGGTGAAATTCAATTGCCAAGATAGCAATACCATAAATCTGGTGTCACAGATGTGGCTGGCAAAGTATAATAAAGTCTGTCAAAACATATATTTTGCTCTTGTGTGAAATTCAATTGCCAAGATTGCAATACCATAAATCTGGTGTCACAGCTGTGGCTGGTAAAGTATAATAGTGTAAGCCAAAACATGTATTTTGTTCTGGGGTGAAATTCAATTGCCAAAATAGCAATACCCTGAATCTGGTGTTCCAGTAGTGGCTGGCAAAGTACAAGAGTGTCCGACAAAACATATATTTTGTTCTGGGGTGAAATTCAATTGCCAAAATAGCAATACCCTGAATCTGGTGTTCCAGTCTTGGCTGGCAAAGTATAATAGTGTCCGCCAAAAAATGTTTTTTGTTTTGGGGTGAAATTCAATTGTCAAAATAGCAATACCCTGAATCTGGTGTTCCAGTAGCGGCTGGCAAAGTATAATAGGGTCCGCCAAAACAAATATTTTGTTCTGGGGTGAAATTCAATTGCCAAAATAGCAATACCCTGAATCTGGTGTCCCAGCAGCTGAAGGCCAAGTGTTAATCTCTCCTTAAAAGGGTATATTTTGTTTTGGGTTGAAATTCAATTGCCAAAATAGCCTTATCCTGAATCTGGTGTTCCAGTAGTGGCTGGCAAAGTATAATAGTTTACGCCAAAACATATATTTTGCTCTGGGGTGAAATTCAATTGCCAAGATAGCAATACCATAAATCTGGTGTCACAGCTGTGGCTGGCAAAGTATAATAGTGTCCGCCAAAACATGTATTTTGTTCTGGGGTGAAATTCAATTGCCAAAATAGCAATACCCTGAATCTGGTGTTCCAGTAGTGGCTGGCAAAGTACAAGAGGGTCCGCCAAAACATATATTTTGTTCTGGGGTGAAATTCAATTGCCAAAATAGCAATACCATATATCTGGTGTCAAAGCTCTGGCTGGCAAAGTATAATAGTGTCCGCCAAAACATATATTTTTTTCTGGGGTGAAATTCAATTGCCAAAATAGCAATACCCTGAATCTGGTGTTCCAGTCTTGGCTGGCAAAGTATAATAGTGTCCGCCAAAAATGTTTTTTGTTTTGGGGTGAAATTCAATTGTCAAAATAGCAATACCCTGAATCTGGTGTTCCAGTAGTGGCTGGCAAAGTATAATAGTGTCCGCCAAAACATATATTTTGTTCTGGGGTGAAATTCAATTGCCAAAATAGCAATACCCTGAATCTAGTGTTCCAGTAGTGGCTGGCAAAGTATAATAGTGTCCGCCAAAACATATATTTTGTTCTGGGGTAAAATTCAATTGCCAAAATAGCAATACCCTGAATCTGGTGTTCCAGTAGTGGCTAGCAAAGTATAATAGTGTCCGCCAAAACATATATTTTGTTCTGGGGTAAAATTCAATTGCCAAAATAGCAATACCCTGAATCTGGTGTTCCAGTCTTGGCTGGCAAAGTATAATAGTGTCCGCCAAAACATATATTTTGTTTTGGGGTGAAATTCAATTGTCAAAATAGCAATACCCTGAATCTGGTGTTCCAGTAGTGGCTGGCAAAGTATAATAGTGTCCGCCAAAACATATATTTTGTTCTGGTGTGAAATTCAATTGCCATAATAGCAATACCATAAATCTGGTGTCACAGCTGGTGCAGGCCAAGTGTTAATCTGTGCGTAGGAGGGTATATTTTGTTCTGGGGTGAAATTCAATTGCCAAAATAGCAATACCCTGAATCTAGTGTTCCTGCAGTGGCTGGCAAAGTATAACAGTGTCCGCCAAAACATATATTTTGTTTTGGGGTGAAATTCAATTGTCAAAATAGCAATACCCTGAATCTGGTGTTCCAGTAGTGGCTGGCAAAGTATAATAGTGTCCGCCAAAACATATATTTTGTTCTGGTGTGAAATTCAATTGCCATAATAGCAATACCATAAATCTGGTGTCACAGCTGGGGCTTGTAAAGCATAATAGAGTCCGCTAGAACATATATTTTGTTCTGGAGTGAAATTCAAATGCCAATATAGCAATACCCTGAATTTGGTGTCCCAGCTGTTGCAGGCCAAGTGTTAATCTGTGCGTAGGAGGGTATATTTTGTTTTAGGGTGAAATTCAATTGCCAAAATAGCAATACCCTGAATCTAGTGTTCCTGCAGTGGCTGGCAAAGTATAACAGTGTCCGCCAAAACATATATTTTGTTTTGGGGTGAAATTCAATTGTCAAAATAGCAATACCCTGAATCTAGTGTTCCAGTAGTGGCTGGCAAAGTATAATAGTGTCCGCGTTTGTTCTGGGGTGAAATTCAATTGCCAAAATAGCAATACCATAAATCTGGTGTCATAGCTGTGGCTGGAAAAAGTATAATAGTGTCCGCCAAAACATATATTTTGTTCTGGGATGAAAATCAATTGCCAAAATAGCAATACCACAAATCTGGTGTCCCAGCTGTTGCAGGCCAAGTGTTAATTTGTCCGTAAAAGGGTATATTTTGTTCTGGGATGAAATTCAATTGCTAAAATAGCAATACCCTGAATCTGGTGTTCCAGTAGTGGCTGGCAAAGTATAATAGTGTCCGCCAAAACATATATTTTGTTCTGGGGTGATATTCAATTGCCAAAATAGCAATACCATAAATCTGGTGTCACAGCTGTGGCCGGCAAAGTATAATAGTGTCCGCCAAAACATATATTTTTTTCTGGGGTGAAATTCAATTGCCAAAATAGCAATACCATAAATCTGGTGTCACAGCTGCGGCTGGCAAAGTATAATAATGTCCGGTAAAACATATATTTTGTTCTGGGGTGAAATTCAATTGCCAAAATAGCAATACCCGTAATCTGGTGTTCCAGTAGTGGCTGGCAAAGTACAAGAGTGTCCGCCAAAACATATATTTTGTTCTGGGGTGAAATTCAATTGCCAAAATAGCAATAACATAAATCTGGTGTCAAAGCTGTGGCTGGCAAATAATAATAATGTCTGCCAAAACATATATTTTGTTCTGGGGTGAAGCTCAATTGCCAAAATAGCAATACCCTGAATCTGGTGTTCCAGTAGTGGCTGGCAAAGTATAATAGGGTCCGCCAAAACATATATTTTGTTCTGGGGTGAAATTCAATTGCCAAAATAGCAATAACCTGAATCTGGTGTCCCAGCAGCTGAAGGCCAAGTGTTAATTTCTCCTTAAAAGGGTATATTTTGTTTTGGGTTGAAATTCAATTGCGAAAATAGCCTTATCCTGAATCTGGTGTTCCAGTAGTAGCTGGCAAAGTATAATAGTTTCCGCCAAAACATATATTTTGTTCTGGGGTGAAAATAATTTGCCAAAATAGCAATTCCATAAATCTGGTGTCACAGATGTGGCTGGCAAAGTATAATGAAGTCCGTCAAAACATATATTTTGCTCTGGGGTGAAAATCAATTGCCAAGATAGCAATACCATAAATCTGGTGTCACAGCTGTGGCTGGCAAAGTATAATAGTGTCCGACAAAACATGTATTTTGTTCTGGGGTGAAATTCTATTGCCAAAATAGCAATACCCTGAATCTGGTGTTCCAGTAGTGGCTGGCAAAGTATAATAGTGTCCGCCAAAACATGTATTTTGTTCTGGGGTGAAATTCAGTTGCCAAAATAGCAATACCATAAATCTGGTGTCATAGCTGTGGCTGGAAAAAGTATAATAGTGTCCGCCAAAACATATATTTTGTTCTGGGATGAAAATCAATTGCCAAAATAGCAATACCACAAATCTGGTGTCCCAGCTGTTGCAGGCCAAGTGTTAATCTGTCCGTAAAAGGGTATATTTTGTTCTGGGATGAAATTCAATTGCTAAAATAGCAATACCCTGAATCTGGTGTTCCAGTAGTGGCTGGCAAAGTATAATAGTGTCCGCCAAAACATATATTTTGTTCTGGGGTGATATTCAATTGCCAAAATAGCAATACCATAAATCTGGTGTCACAGCTGTGGCTGGCAAAGTATAATAGTGTCCGCCAAAACATATATTTTTTTCTGGGGTGAAATTCAATTGCCAAAATAGCAATACCATAAATCTGGTGTCACAGCTGCGGCTGGCAAAGTATAATAATGTCCGGTAAAACATATATTTTGTTCTGGGGTGAAATTCAATTGCCAAAATAGCAATACCCTTAATCTGGTGTTCCAGTAGTGGCTGGCAAAGTACAAGAGTGTCCGCCAAAACATATATTTTGTTCTGGGGTGAAATTCAATTGCCAAAATAGCAATACCATATATCTGGTGTCAAAGCTCTGGCTGGCAAAGTATAATAGTGTCCGCCAAAACATATATTTTTTTCTGGGGTGAAATTCAATTGCCAAAATAGCAATACCCTGAATCTGGTGTTCCAGTCTTGGCTGGCAAAGTATAATAGTGTCCGCCAAAAAATGTTTTTTGTTTTGGGGTGAAATTCAATTGTCAAAATAGCAATACCCTGAATCTGGTGTTCCAGTAGTGGCTGGCAAAGTATAATAGTGTCCGCCAAAACATATATTTTGTTTTGTGGTGAAATTCAATTGTCACAATAGCAATACCTTGAATCTGGTGTTCCAGTAGTGGCTAGCAAAGTATAATAGTGTCCGCTAAAACATATATTTTGTTCTGGAGTGAAATTCAAATGCCAATATAGCAATATCCTGAATTTGGTGTCCCAGCTGTTGCAGGCCAAGTGTTAATCTGTGCGTAGGAGGGTATATTTTGTTTTAGGGTGAAATTCAATTGCCAAAATAGCAATACCCTGAATCTAGTGTTCCTGCAGTGGCTGGCAAAGTATAACAGTGTCCGCCAAAACATATATTTTGTTTTGGGGTGAAATTCAATTTTCAAAATAGCAATACCCTAAATCTGGTGTTCCAGTAGTGTCTGGCAAAGTATAATAGTGTCCGCCAAAACATATATTTTGTTCTGGTGTGAAATTCAATTGCCATAATAGCAATACCCTGAATCTAGTGTTCCAGTAGTGGCTGGCAAAGTATAATAGTGTCCGCTTTTGTTCTGGGGTGAAATTCAATTGCCAAAATAGCTATACCATAAATCTGGTGTCATAGCTGTGGCTGGAAAAAGTATAATAGTGTCCGCCAAAACATATATTTTGTTCTGGGATGAAAATCAATTGCCAAAATAGCAATACCACAAATCTGGTGTCCCAGCTGTTTCAGGCCAAGTGTAAATCTGTCCGTAAAAGGGTATATTTTGTTCTGGGATGAAATTCAATTGCTAAAATAGCAATACCCTGAATCTAGTGTTCCAGTAGTGGCTGGCAAAGTATAATAGTGTCCGCCAAAACATATATTTTGTTTTGGGGTTAAATTCAATTGTCAAAATAGCAATACCTTGAATCTGGTGTTCCAGTAGTGGCTAGCAAATTATAATAGTGTCCGCCAAAACATATATTTTGTTCTGGGGTAAAATTCAATTGCCAAAATAGCAATACCCTGAATCTGGTGTTCCAGTCTTGGCTGGCAAAGTATAATAGTGTCCGCCAAAACATATATTTTGTTTTGGGGTGAAATTCAATTGTCAAAATAGCAATACCTTGAATCTGGTGTTCCAGTAGTGGCTAGCAAAGTATAATAGTATCCGCCAAAACATATATTTTGTTCTGGAGTGAAATTCAATTCCCAAAATAGCAATACCATAAATCTGGTGTCACAGCTGGGGCTTGTAAAGCATAATAGTGTCCGCTAAAACATATATTTTGTTCTGGAGTGAAATTCAAATGCCAATATAGCAATACCCTGAATTTGGTGTCCCAGCTGTTGCAGGCCAAGTGTTAATCTGTGCGTAGGAGGGTATATTTTGTTTTAGGGTGAAATTCAATTGCCAAAATAGCAATACCCTGAATCTAGTGTTCCTGCAGTGGCTGGCAAAGTATAACAGTGTCCGCCAAAACATATATTTTGTTTTGGGGTGAAATTCAATTTTCAAAATAGCAATACCCTAAATCTGGTGTTCCAGTAGTGTCTGGCAAAGTATAATAGTGTCCGCCAAAACATATATTTTGTTCTGGTGTGAAATTCAATTGCCAGAATAGCAATACCCTGAATCTAGTGTTCCAGTAGTGGCTGGCAAAGTATAATAGTGTCCGCGTTTGTTCTGGGGTGAAATTCAATTGCCAAAATAGCAATACCATAAATCTGGTGTCATAGCTGTGGCTGGAAAAAGTATAATAGTGTCCGCTAAAACATATATTTTGTTCTGGGATGAAAATCAATTGCCAAAATAGCAATACCACAAATCTGGTGTCCCAGCTGTTGCAGGCCAAGTGTTAATCTGTCCGTAAAAGGGTATATTTTGTTCTGGGATGAAATTCAATTGCTAAAATAGCAATACCCTTAATCTGGTGTTCCAGTAGTGGCTGGCAAAGTATAATAGTGTCCGCCAAAACATATATTTTGTTCTGGGGTGATATTCAATTGCCAAAATAGCAATACCATAAATCTGGTGTCACAGCTGTGGCTGGCAAAGTATAATAGTGTCGGCAAAAAAATATATTTTTTTCTGGGGTGAAATTCAATTGCCAAAATAGCAATACCATAAATCTGGTGGCACAGCTGCGGCTGGCAAAGTATAATAGTGTCCGGTAAAACATATATTTTGTTCTGGGGTGAAATTCAATTGCCAAAATAGCAATACCCTTAATCTGGTGTTCCAGTAGTGGCTGGCAAAGTACAAGAGTGTCCGCCAAAACATATATTTTGTTCTGGGGTGAAATTCAATTGCCAAAATAGCAATACCATAAATCTGGTGTCAAAGCTGTGGCTGGCAAAGAATAATAGTGTCTGCCAAAACATATATTTTGTTCTGGGGTGAAGTTCAATTGCCAAAATAGCAATACCCTGAATCTGGTGTTCCAGTAGTGGCTGGCAAAGTATAATAGGGTCCGCCAAAAATTTGGTGTCCCAGCTGCTGAAGGCCAAGTGTTAATCTCTCCTTGAAAGGGTATATTTTGTTTTGGGTTGAAATTCAATTGCCAAAATAGCCTTATCCTGAATCTGGTGTTCCAGTAGTGGCTGGCAAAGTATAATAGTGTCCGCCAAAACATATATTTTGTTCTGGGGTGAAAATAAATTGCCAAAGTAGCAATTCCATAAATCTGGTGTCACAGATGTGGCTGGCAAAGTATAATAAAGTCCGTCAAAACATATATTTTGCACTGGGGTGAAATTCAATTGCCAAGATAGCAATACCATAAATCTGGTGTCACAGCTGTGGCTGGCAAAGTATAATAGTGTCCGCCAAAACATGTATTTTGTTCTGGGGTGAAATTCAATTGCCAAAATAGCAATACCCTGAATCTGGTGTTCCAGTAGTGGCTGGCAAAGTACAAGTGTTTCCGCCAAAACATATATTTTGTTCTGGGGTGAAATTCAATTGCCAAAATAGCAATACCATATATCTGGTGTCAAAGCTCTGGCTGGCAAAGTATAATAGTGTCCGCCAAAACATATATTTTTTTCTGGGGTGAAATTCAATTGCCAAAATAGCAATACCCTGAATCTGGTGTTCCAGTCTTGGCTGGCAAAGTATAATAGTGTCCGACAAAACATATATTTTGTTCTGGGATGAAATTCAATTGCCGAAATAGCAATACCATAAATCTGGTGTCACAGCTGTGGCTGGCAAAGTATATTGGTGTCCGCCAAAACATATATTTTGTTCTGGGGTGATATGCAATTGCCAAAATAGCAATACCCTGAATCTAGTGTTCCAGTAGTGGCTGGCAAAGTATAATAGTGTCCGCCAAAACATATATTTTGTTTTGGGGTGAAATTCAATTGTCAAAATAGCAATACCTTGAATCTGGTGTTCCAGTAGTGGCTAGCAAAGTATAATTGTGTCCGCCAAAACATATATTTTGTTCTGCGGTAAAATTCAATTGCCAAAATAGCAATACCCTGAATCTGGTGTTCCAGTCTTGGCTGGCAAAGTATAATAGTGTCCGCCAAAACATATATTTTGTTTTGGGGTGAAATTCAATTGTCAAAATAGCAATACCTTGAATCTGGTGTTCCAGTAGTGGCTAGCAAAGTATAATAGTATCCGCCAAAACATATATTTTGTTCTGGGGTGAAATTCAATTCCCAAAATAGCAATACCATAAATCTGGTGTCACAGCTGGGGCTTGTAAAGCATAATAGTGTCCGCTAAAACATATATTTTGTTCTGGAGTGAAATTCAAATGCCAATATAGCAATACCCTGAATTTGGTGTCCAAGCTGTTGCAGGCCAAGTGTTAATCTGTGCGTAGGAGGGTATATTTTGTTTTAGGGTGAAATTCAATTGCCAAAATAGCAATACCCTGAATCTAGTGTTCCTGCAGTGGCTGGCAAAGTATAACAGTGTCCGCCAAAACATATATTTTGTTTTGGGGTGAAATTCAATTGTCAAAATAGCAATACCCTGAATCTGGTGTTCCAGTAGTGGCTGGCAAAGTATAATAGTGTCCGCCAAAACATATATTTTGTTCTGGTGTGAAATTCAATTGCCATAATAGCAATACCCTGAATCTAGTGTTCCAGTAGTGGCTGGCAAAGTATAATAGTGTCCGCGTTTGTTCTGGGGTGAAATTCAATTGCCAAAATAGCAATACCATAAATCTGGTGTCATAGCTTTGGCTGGAAAAAGTATAATAGTGTCCGCCAAAACATATATTTTGTTCTGGGATGAAAATCAATTGCTAAAATAGCAATACCACAAATCTGGTGTCCCAGCTGTTGCAGGCCAAGTGTTAATCTGTCCGTAAAAGGGTAAATTTTGTTCTGGGATGAAATTCAATTGCTAAAATAGCAATACCCTGAATCTGGTGTTCCAGTAGTGGCTGGCAAAGTATAATAGTGTCCGCCAAAACATATATTTTGTTCTGGGTTGATATTCAATTGCCAAAATAGCAATACCAAAAATCTGGTGTCACAGCTGTGGCTGGCAAAGTATAATAGTGTCCGCCAAAACATATATTTTTTTTTGGGGTGAAATTCAATTGCCAAAATAGCAATACCATAAATCTGGTGTCACAGCTGCGGCTGGCAAAGTATAATAATGTCCGGTAAAACATATATTTTGTTCTGGGGTGAAATTCAATTGCCAAAATAGCAATACCCTTAATCTGGTGTTCCAGTAGTGGCTGGCAAAGTACAAGAGTGTCCGCCAAAACATATATTTTGTTCTGGGGTGAAATTCAATTGCCAAAATAGCAATACCATAAATCTGGTGTCAAAGCTGTGGCTGGCAAAGAATAATAGTGTCCGCCAAAACATATATTTTGTTCTGGGGTGAAAATAAATTGCCAAAATAGCAATACCATATATCTGGTGTCAAACTCTGGCTGGCAAAGTATAATAGTGTCCGCCAAAACATATATTTTTTTCTGGGGTGAAATTCAATTGCCAAAATAGCAATACCCTGAATCTGGTGTTCCAGTCTTGGCTGGCAAAGTATAATAGTGTCCGACAAAACATATATTTTGTTCTGGGATGAAATTCAATTGCCAAAATAGCAATACAAAAAAAATCTGGTGTCACAGCTGTGGCTGGCAAAGTATAATGGTGTCCGCCAAAACATATATTTTGTTCTGGGGTGATATTCAATTGCTAAAATAGCAATACCCTGAATCTGGTGTTCAAGCAGTAGCAGGACTAGTTTAAATCTGTCTGTAACAGGGAATATTTTGTTCTGGAGTGAAATTCAATTGCCAAAATAGCAATTCCCTGAATCTGGTGTTCCAGCAGTTGCAGGCCTAGTTTAAATCTGTCTGTAACAGGGAATATTTTGTTCTGGGGTGAAATTCAATTGCCAAAATAGCAATACACTGAATCTGGTGTTCCAGTAGTGGCTGGCAAAGTACAAGAGTGTCCGCCAAAACATATATTTTGTTCTGGAGTGAAATTCAATTGCCAAAATAGCAATTCCCTGAATCTGGTGTTCCAGCAGTTGCAGGCCTAGTTTAAATCTGTCTGTAACAGGGAATATTTTGTTCTGGGGTGAAATTCAATTGCCAAAATAGCAATACACTGAATCTGGTGTTCCAGTAGTGGCTGGCAAAGTACAAGAGTGTCCGCCAAAACATATATTTTGTTCTGGGGTGAAATTCAATTGCCAAAATAGCAATACCATATATCTGGTGTCAAAGCTCTGGCTGGCAAAGTATAATAGTGTCCGCCAAAACATATATTTTTTTCTGGGGTGAAATTCAATTGCCAAAATAGCAATACCCTGAATCTGGTATTCCAGTCTTGGCTGGCAAAGTATAATAGTGTCTGCCCAAAAATTTTTTTTGTTTTGTTGTGAAAGTCAATTGTCAAAATAGCAATACCCTGAATCTGGTGTTCCAGTAGTGGCTGGCAAAGTATAATAGTGTCCGCCAAAACATATATTTTGTTCTGGGGTGAAATTCAATTGCCAAAATAGCAATACCCTGAATCTAGTGTTCCAGTAGTGGCTAGCAAAGTATAATAGTGTCCGCCAAAACATATATTTTGTTTCGGGGTGAAATTCAATTGTCAAAATAGCAATACCTTGAATCTGGTGTTCCAGTAGTGGCTTGCAAAGTATAATAGTGTCCGCCAAAACATATATTTTGTTCTGGGGTAAAATTCAATTGCCAAAATAGCAATACCATGAATCTGGTGTTCCAGTCTTGGCTGGCAAAGTATAATAGTGTCCGCCAAAACATATATTTTGTTTGGGGGTGAAATTCAATTGTCAAAATAGCAATACCTTGAATCTGGTGTCACAGCTGGGGCTGGTAAAGCATAATAGTGTCCGCTAAAACATATATTTTGTTCTGGAGTGAAATTCAAATGCCAATATAGCAATACCCTGAATTTGGTGTCCCAGCTGTTGCAGGCCAAGTGTTAATATGTGCGTAGGAGGGTATATTTTGTTTTAGGGTGAAATTCAATTGCCAAAATAGCAATACCCTGAATCTAGTGTTCCTGCAGTGGATGGCAAAGTATAACAGTGTCAGCCAAAACATATATTTTGTTTTGGGGTGAAATTCAATTGTCAAAATAGCAATACCCTGAATCTTGTGTTCCAGTAGTGTCTGGCAAAGTATAATAGTGTCCGCCAAAACATATATTTTGATCTGGGGTGAAATTCAATTGCTAAAATAGCAATACAATAAATCTGGTGTCATAGCTGTGGCTGGAAAAAGTATAATAGTGTCTGCCAAAACATATATTTTGTTCTGGGGTGAAATTCAATTGCCAAAATAGCAATACCCTGAATCTGGTGTCCCAGCTGTTGCAGGCCAACTGTTAATCTGTCCGCCAAAACACATATTTTGTTCTGGGGTAAAATTCAATTGCCAAAATAGCAATACCCTGAATCTGGTGTTCCAGTCTTGGCTGGCAAAGTATAATAGTGTCCGCCAAAACATATATTTTGTTCTGGGATGAAAATCAAATGCCAAAATAGCAATACCACAAATCTGGTGTCCCAGCTGTTGCAGGCCAAGTGTTAATCTGTCTGTAAAAGGGTATATTTTGTTCTGGGATGAAATTCAATTGCTAAAATAGCAATACCCTGAATCTGGTGTTCCAGTAGTGGCTGGCAAAGTATAATAGTGTCCGCCAAAACATATATTTTGTTCTGGGGTGATATTCAATTGCCAAAATAGCAATACCATAAATCTGGTGTCACAGCTGTGGCTGGCAAAGTATAATAGTGTCCGCCAAAACATATATTTTTTTCTGGGGTGAAATTCAATTGCCAAAATAGCAATACCTTGAATCTGGTGTTCCAGTAGTGGCTGGCAAAGTACAAGAGTGTCCGCCAAAACATATATTTTGTTCTGGGGTGAAATTCAATTGCCAAAATAGCAATACCAGAAATCTGGTGTCAAAGCTGTGGCTGGCAAAGAATAATAGTGTCCACCAAAACATATATTTTGTTCTGGGGTGAAGTTCAATTGCCAAAATAGCAATACCCTGAATCTGGTGTTCCAGTAGTGGCTGGCAAAGTATAATAGGGTCCGCCAAAACTTATATTTTGTTCTGGGGTGAAATTCAATTGCCAAAATAGCAATACCCTGAATCTGGTGTCCCAGCTGCTGAAGGCCAAGTGTTAATCTCTTCTTAAAAGGGTATATTTTGTTTTGGGTTGAAATTCAATTGCCAAAATAGCCTTATCCTGAATCGGGTGTTCCAGTAGTGGCTGGCAAAGAATAATAGTGTCCGCCAAAACATATATTTTGTTCTGGGGTTAAAATAAATTGCCAAAATAGCAATTCCATAAATCTGGTGTCACAGATGTGGCTGGCAAAGTATAATAAAGTCTGTCAAAACATATATTTTGCTCTGGGGTGAAATTCAATTGCCAAGATTGCAATACCATAAATCTGGTGTCACAGCTGGGGCTGGCAAAGTATAATAGTTTAAGCCAAAACATGTATTTTGTTCTGGGGTGAAATTCAATTGCCAAAATAGCAATACCCTGAATCTGGTGTTCCAGTAGTGGCTGGCAAAGTATAAGAGTGTCCGCCAAAACATATATTTTGTTCTGGGGTGAAATTCAATTGCCAAAATAGCAATACCATATATCTGGTGTCAAAGCTCTGGCTGGCAAAGTATAATAGTGTCCGCCAAAACATATATTTTTTTCTGGGGTGAAATTCAATTGCCAAAATAGTAATACCCTGAATCTGGTGTTCCAGTCTTGGCTGGCAAAGTATAATAGTGTCCGCCAAAAAATGTTTTTTGTTTTGGGGTGAAATTCAATTGTCAAAATAGCAATACCCTGAATCTGGTGTTCCAGTTGTGGCTGGCAAAGTATAATAGTGTCCGCCAAAACATATATTTTGTTCTGGGGTGAAATTCAATTGCAAAATTAGCAATACCCTGAATCTAGTGTTCCAGTAGTGGCTGGCAAAGTATAATAGTGTCCGCCAAAACATATATTTTGTTTTGGGGTGAAATTCAATTGTCAAAATAGCAATACCTTGAATCTGGTGTTCCAGTAGTGGCTAGCAAAGTATAATAGTGTCCGCCAAAACATATATTTTGTTCTGGGGTAAAATTCAATTGCCAAAATAGCAATACCCTGAATCTGGTGTTCCAGTCTTGGCTGGCAAAGTATAATAGTGTCCGCCAAAAAATGTTTTTTGTTTTGGGGTGAAATTCAATTGTCAAAATAGCAATACCCTGAATCTGGTGTTCCAGTAGTGGCTGGCAAAGTATAATAGTGTGCGCCAAAACATATATTTTGTTCTGTGGTGAAATTCAATTGCCAAAATAGCAATACCCTGAATCTAGTGTTCCAGTAGTGGCTAGCAAAGTATAATAGTGTCCGCCAAAACATATATTTTGTTTTGGGGTGAAATTCAATTGTCAAAATAGCAATACCTTGAATATGGTGTTCCAGTAGTGGCTAGCAAAGTATAATAGTATCCGCCAAAACATATATTTTGTTCTGGGGTGAAATTCAATTCCCAAAATAGCAATACCATAAATCTGGTGTCACAGCTGGGGCTTGTAAAGCATAATAGTGTCTGCTAAAACATATATTTTGTTCTGGAGTGAAATTCAAATGCCAATATAGCAATACCCTGAATTTGGTGTCCCAGCTGTTGCAGGCCAAGTGTTAATCTGTGCGTAGGAGGGTATATTTTGTTTTAGGGTGAAATTCAATTGGCAAAATAGCAATACCCTGAATCTAGTGTTCCTGCAGTGGCTGGCAAAGTATAACAGTGTCCGCCAAAACATATATTTTGTTTTGGGGTGAAATTCAATTGCCATAATAGCAATACCCTGAATCTAGTGTTCCAGTAGTGGCTGGCAAAGTATAATAGTGTCCGCGTTTGTTCTGGGGTGAAATTCAATTGCCAAAATAGCAATACCATAAATCTGGTGTCATAGCTGTGGCTGGAAAAAGTATAATAGTGTCCGCCAAAACATATATTTTGTTCTGGGATGAAAATCAATTGCCAAAATAGCAATACCACAAATCTGGTGTCCCAGCTGCTGAAGGCCAAGTGTTAATCTCTCCTTAAAAGGGTATATTTTGTTTTGGGTTGAAATTCAATTGCCAAAATAGCCTTATCCTGAATCGGGTGTTCCAGTAGTGGCTGGCAAAGTATAATAGTGTCCGCCAAAACATATATTTTGTTCTGGGGTGAAATTTAATTGCCAAGATAGCAATACCATAAATCTGGTGTCACAGCTGTGGCTGGCAAAGTATAATAGTGTCCGCCAAAACATGTTTTTTGTTCTGGGGTGAAATTCAATTGCCAAAAATGCAATACCCTGAATCTGGTGTTCCAGTAGTGGCTGGCAAAGTACAAGAGTGTCCGCCAAAACATATATTTTGTTCTGGGGTGAAATTCAATTGCCAAAATAGCAATACCATATATCTGGTGTCAAAGCTCTGGCTGGCAAAGTATAATAGTGTCCGCCAAAAGATATATTTTGTTCTGGGGTGAAATTCAATTGCCAAAAAAGCAATACCCTGAATCTGGTGTTCCAGTAGTGGCTGGCAAAGTACAAGAGTGTCCGCCAAAACATATATTTTGTTCTGGGGTGAAATTCAATTGCCAAAATAGCAATACCCTGAATCTGGTGTTCCAGTAGTGGCTGGCAAAGTATAATAGTGTCCGCCAAAACATATATTTTGTTCTGGGGTGAAATTCAATTGCCAAAATAGTAATACCCTGAATCTGGTGTTCCAGTCTTGGCTGGCAAAGTATAATAGTGTCCGCCAAAAAATGTTTTTTGTTTTGGGGTGAAATTCAATTGCCAAAATAGTAATACCCTGAATCTGGTGTTCCAGTCTTGGCTGGCAAAGTATAATAGTGTTCGCCAAAAAATGTTTTTGGTTTTAGGGTGAAATTCAATTGTCAAAATAGCAATACCCTGAATCTGGTGTTCCAGTAGTGGCTTGCAAAGTATAATAGTGTCCGCCAAAACTTATATTTTGTTTTGGGGTGAAATTCAATTGCCAAAATAGCAAAACTCTGAATCTAGTGTTCCAGTAGTGGCTGGCAAAGTATAATAGTGTCCGCCAAAACATATATTTTGTTTTGGGGTGAAATTCAATTGTCAAAATAGCAATACCTTGAATCTGGTGTTCCAGTAGTGGCTAGCAAAGTATAATAGTGCCCGCCAAAACATATATTTTGTTCTGGGGTGAAAATAAATTGCCAAAATAGCAATTCCATAAATCTGGTGTCACAGATGTGGCTGGCAAAGTATAATAAAGTCTGTCAAAACATATATTTTGCTCTGGGGTGAAATTCAATTGCCAAGATAGCAATACCATAAATCTGGTGTCACAGCTGTGGCTGGCAAAGTATAATAGTGTCCGCCAAAACATGTATTTTGTTCTGGGGTGAAATTCAATTGCCAAAATAGCAATACCCTAAATCTGGTGTTCCAGTAGTGGCTGGCAAAGTACAAGAGTGTCCTCCAAAACATATATTTTGTTCTGGGGTGAAATTCAATTGCCAAAATAGCAATACCATATATCTGGTGTCAAAGCTCTGGCTGGCAAAGTATAATAGTGTCCGCCAAAACATATATTTTTTTCTGGGGTGAAATTCAATTGCCAAAATAGTAATACCCTTAATCTGGTGTTCCAGTCTTGGCTGGCAAAGTATAATAGTGTCCGCCAAAAAATGTTTTTTGTTTTGGGGTGAAATTCAATTGTCAAAATAGCAATACCCTGAATCTGGTGTTCCAGTAGTGGCTGGCAAAGTATAATAGTGTCCGCCAAAACATATATTTTGTTCTGGGGTGAAATTCAATTGCAAAAATAGCAATACCCTGAATCTAGTGTTCCAATAGTGGCTGGCAAAGTATAATAGTGTCCGCCAAAACATATATTTTGTTTTGGGGTGAAATTCAATTGTCAAAATAGCAATACCTTGAATCTGGTGTTCCAGTAGTGGCTGGCAAAGTATAATAGGGTCCGCCAAAACATATATTTTGTTCTGGGGTAAAATTCAATTGCCAAAATAGCAATACCCTGAATCTGGTGTTCCAGTCTTGGCTGGCAAAGTATAATGGTGTCCGCCAAAAAATGATTTTAGTTTTGGGGTGAAATTCAATTGTCAAAATAGCAATACCCTGAATCTGGTGTTCCAGTAGTGGCTGGCAAAGTATAATAGTGTCCGCCAAAACTTATATTTTGTTTTGGGGTGAAATTCAATTGCCAAAATAGCAAAACTCTGAATCTAGTGTTCCAGTAGTGGCTGGCAAAGTATAATAGTGTCCGCCAAAACATATATTTTGTTTTGGGGTGAAATTCAATTGTCAAAATAGCAATACCTTGAATCTGGTGTTCCAGTAGTGGCTAGCAAAGTATAATAGTGCCCGCCAAAACATATATTTTGTTCTGCGGTGAAATTCAATTCCCAAAATAGCAATACCATAAATCTGGTGTCACAGCTGGGGCTTGTAAAGCATAATAGTGTCCGCTAAAACATATATTTGTTCTGGAGTGAAATTCAAATGCCAATATAGCAATACCCTGAATTTGGTGTCCCAGCTGTTGCAGGCCAAGTGTTAATCTGTGCGTAGGAGGGTATATTTTGTTTTAGGGTGAAATTCAATTGCCAAAATAGCAATACCCTGAATCTAGTGTTCCTGCAGTGGCTGGCAAAGTATAACAGTGTCCGCAAAAACATATATTTTGTTCTGGGATGAAATTCAATTGCCAAAATAGCAATACCATAAATCTGGTGTCACAGCTGTGGCTGGCAAAGTATAATGGTGTCCGCCAAAACATATATTTTGTTCTGGGGTGAAATTCAATTGCCAAAATAGCAATACCCTGAATCTGGTGTTCCAGCAGTTGCAGGCCTAGTTTAAATCTATCTGTAACAGGGAATATTTTATTCTGGGGTGAAATTTAATTGCCAAAATAGCAATTCCCTGAATCTGGTGTTCCAGTTGTGGCTGGCAAAGTATAATAGTGTCCGCCAAAACATATATTTTGTTCTGGGGCGAAATTCAATTGCCAAAATAACAATACCCTGAATCTGGTGTTCCAGTATTGGCTGGCAAAGTATAATAGTGTCCACCAAAACATATATATGTTTTTTTGAGGTGAAATTCAATTGTCAAAATAGCAATACCCTGAATCTGATGTTCCAGTAGTGGCTGGCAAAGTATAATAGTGTTCGCCAAAACAAATATTTTGTTCTGGGGTGAAATTCAATTCCCAAAATAGAAATACCATAAATGTGGTGTCACAGCTGTGGCTAGCAAAGCATAATAGTGTCCGCTAAAACATATATTTTGTTCTGGGGTGAAATTCAATTGCCAATATAGCAATACCCTGAATTTGGTTACCCAGCTGTTGAAGGCCAACTGTTAATCTGTCCGTACGAGGGTATATTTTGTTCTGGGGTGAAATTCAATTGCATAAATATCAATACCCTGAATCTTGTGTTCCATTAGTGGCTGGCAAAATATAATAGTGTCCGCCAAAACATATATTTTTCTCTGGGGTGAAATTCAATTGCCAAAATAGCAATACCCTGAATCTGGTGTTCCAGTAGTGGCTGGCAAAGTATAATAGTGTTTACCAAAACATATATTTTGTTTTGGGGTTAAATTCAATTGTCAAAATAGCAATGCCCGTAATCTGGTGTTCCAGTAGTGGCTGGCAAAGTATAATAGTGTTCGCCAAAACATATATTTTGTTCTGGGGTGTAATTCAATTCCCAAAATAGCAATATCATAAATGTGGTGTCACAGCTGTGGCTAGCAAAGCATAATAGTGTCCGCTAAAACATATATTTTGTTCTGGGGTGAAATTCATTTGCCAATATAGCAATACCCTGAATTTGATGACCCAGCTGTTGCAGGCCAAGTGTTAATCTGTCCGTACGAGGGTATATTTTGTTCTGGGGTGAAATTCAATTGCCAAAATATCAATACCCTGAATCTTGTGTCCCAGTCTTGGCTGGCAAAGTATAAAAGTGTCCACCAAAACATATATTTTGTTTTAGGGTGAAATTCAATTGTCAAATTAGCAATACCCTGAATCTGGTGTTCCAGTAGTGGCTGGCAAAGTATAATAGTGTCCGCCAAAACATATATTTTGTTTTGAGGTGAAATTCAATTGTCAAAATAGCAATACCCTGAATCTGGTGTTCCAGTAGTGGCTGGCAAAGTATAATAGTGTCCGCCAAAACATATTTTGTTCTGGGGTGAAATTCAATTCCCAAAATAGCAATACCATAAATCTGGTGTCACAGCTGTGGCTAGCAAAGCATAATAGTGTCCGCTAAAACATATATTTTGTTCTGGGGTGAAATTCAATTGCCAATATAGCAATACCCTGAATTTGTTGTCCCAGCTGTTGCAGGCCAAGTGTTAATCTGTCCGTACGAGGGTATATTTTGTTCTGGGGTGAAATTCGATTGCCAAAATAGCAATACCCTGAATCTGGTGTTCCTGCAGTGGCTGGCAAAGTATAACAGTGTCCGCCAAAACATACAGTATATTTTGTTCTGGGATGAAATTCAATTGCCAAAATAGCAATACCATAAATCTGGTGTCACAGCTGTGGCTGGCAAAGTATAATGGTGTCTGCCAAAACATATATTTTGTTCTGGGGTGAAAATGAATTGCCAAAATAGCATTACCCTGAATCTGGTGTTCCAGTAGTGGCTATCAAAGTATAATAGTGTCCGCCAAAACATATATATTGTTCTGGGGTGAAATTCAATTGCCAAAATAGCAATACCCTGAATCTGGTGTTTCAGTAGTGGCTGGCAAAGTGTAATAGTGTCCGCCAAAACATATATTTTGTTCTGGGGAGAAATTCAATTGCCAAAATAGCAATACTATAAATCTGGTGTCACAGATGTGGCTGGCAAAGTGTAAGAGTGTCCACCAAAACAAATATTTTGTTCTGGGGTGAAACTCAATTGCCAAAATAGCAATACACATGAATGGTGTTCCAGTAGTGGCTGGCAAAATATAATAGTGTCCGCCAAAACATATATTTTGTTTTAGGGTGAAATTCAATTGCCAAAATTGCAATACCCTGAATCTGGTGTTCCAGTCTTTGCTGGCAAAGTATAATAGTGTCCGCCAAAACATATATTTTGTTTTGGGGTGAAATTCAATTGTCAAAATAGCATTACCCTTAATCTGGTGTTCCAGTAGTGGCTGGCAAAGTATAGTAGTGTCCGCCAAAACATATATATTGTTCTGGGATGAAATTCAATTGCGAAAATAGCAATACCCTGAATCTAGTGTTCCAGTAGTGGCTGGCAAAGTATAATAGTGTCCGCCAAAACATATATTTTGTTCGGGGGTGAAATTCAATTGCCAAAATAGCAATACCCTGAATCTGGTGTTTCAGTAGTGGCTGGCAAAGTATAATAGTGTCCGCCAAAACATATATTTTGTTCTGCGGGGAAATTCAATTGCCAAAATAGCAATACCATGAATCTGGTGTTCCAGCAGTTGCAGACCTAGTTTAAATCTGTCCGTAAAAGGGAATATTTTATTCTCGGGTGAAATTCAATTGCCAAAATATCAATACCCTGAATCTTGTGTTCCAGTAGTGGCTGGCAAAATATAATAGTGTCAGTCAAAACATATATTTTGTTCTGGGGTGAAATTCAATTGCCAAAATAGCAATACCCTAAATCTGGTGTTCCAGTTTTGGCTGGCAAAATATAATACAGTCCGCCAAAAAATATTTTTTGTTTTGGTGTGAAATTCAATTGTCAAAATAGCAATACCCTGAATCTGGTGTTCCAGTAGTGGCTAGCAAAGCATAATAGTGTCTGCTAAAACATATATTTTGTTCTGGGGTGAAATTCAATTGCCAATTTAGCAATACCCTGAATTTGGTGTTCCAGTCTTTGCTGGCAAAGTATAATAGTGTCCGCCAAAACATATATTTTGTTTTGGGGTGAAATTCAATTGTCAAAATAGCATTACCCTTAATCTGGTGTTCCAGTAGTGGCTGGCAAAGTATAATAGTGTCCGCCAAAACATATATTTTGTTCTGGGGTGAAACTCAATTGCCAAAATAGCAATACACATGAATGGTGTTCCAGTAGTGGCTGGCAAAATATAATAGTGTCCGCCAAAACATATATTTTGTTTTAGGGTGAAATTAAATTGCCAAAATTGCAATACCCTGAATCTGGTGTTCCAGTCTTTGCTGGCAAAGTATAATAGTGTCCGCCAAAACATATATTTTGTTTTGGGGTGAAATTCAATTGTCAAAATAGCATTACCCTTAATCTGGTGTTCCAGTAGTGGCTGGCAAAGTATAATAGTGTCTGCCAAAACATATATATTGTTCTGGGATGAAATTCAATTGCGAAAATAGCAATACCCTGAATCTAGTGTTTCAGTAGTGGCTGGCAAAGTATAATAGTGTCCGCCAAAACATATATTTTGTTCTGCGGGGAAATTCAATTGCCAAAATAGCAATACCATGAATCTGGTGTTCCAGCAGTTGCAGACCTAGTTTAAATCTGTCCGTAAAAGGGAATATTTTATTCTCGGGTGAAATTAAATTGCCAAAATATCAATACCCTGAATCTTGTGTTCCAGTAGTGGCTGGCAAAATATAATAGTGTCAGTCAAAACATATATTTTGTTCTGGGGTGAAATTCAATTGCCAAAATAGCAATACCCTAAATCTGGTGTTCCAGTTTTGGCTGGCAAAATATAATACAGTCCGCCAAAAAATATTTTTTGTTTTGGTGTGAAATTCAATTGTCAAAATAGCAATACCCTGAATCTGGTGTTCCAGTAGTGGCTAGCAAAGCATAATAGTGTCTGCTAAAACATATATTTTATTCTGGGGTGAAATTCAATTGCCAATTTAGCAATACCCTGAATTTGGTGTCCCAGCTGTGGCTAGCAAAGCATAATAGTGTCCGCCAAAACATATATTTTGTTCTGGGGTGAAACTCAATTGCCAAAATAGCAATACCCTGAATCTGGTGTTCCAGTAGTGGCTGGCAAAGTATAATAGTGTCCACCAAAACATATATTTTGTTTTGGGGTTAAATTCAATTGTCAAAATAGCAATACCCTGAATCTGGTGTTCCAGTAGTCGCTGGCAAAGTATAATAGTGTTCGCCAAAACATATATTTTGTTCTGGGGTGAAATGCAATTCCCAAAATAGCAATATCATAAATATGGTGTCACAGCTGTGGCTAGCAAAGCATAATAGTGTCCGCTAAAACATATATTTTGTTCTGGGGTGAAATTCAATTGCCAATATAGCAATACCCTGAATTTGGTGACCCAGCTGTTGTAGGCCACGTGTTAATCTGTCCGTACGGGGGTATATTTTGTTCTGGGGTGAAATTCAATTGCCAAAATAGCAATACCCTGAATCTGGTGTTGCTGCAGTGGCTGGCAAAGTATAACAGTGTCCGCCAAAACATACAGTATATTTTGTTCTGGGATGAAATTCAATTGCCAAAATAGCAATATCATAAATCTGGTGTCACAGCTGTGGCTGGCAAAGTATAATGGTGTCTGCAAAAACATATATTTTGTTCTGGGGTGAAAATCAATTGCCAAAATAGCAATACCCTGAATCTGGTGTTCCAGTAGTGGCTGGCAAAGTGTAATAGTGTCCGCCAAAACATATATTTTGTTCTGGGGAGAAATTCAATTGCCAAAATAGCAATACCATAAATCTGGTGTCACAGATGTGGCTGGCAAAGTGTAATATTGTCCGCCAAAACATATATATTGTCCTGGGGTGAAATTCATTTGCCAAAATAGCAATACCCTGAATCTGGTGTTCAGTAGTGGCTGGCAAAGTGTAATAGTGTCCGCCAAAACATATATTTTGTTCTGGGGAGAAAATCAATTGCCAAAATAGCAATACCCTGAATCTGGTGTTCCAGTAGTGGCTGGCAAAATATAATAGTGTCCGCCAAAACATATATTTTGTTATAGTGTGAAAATCAATTGCCAAAATAGCATTACCCTGAATCTGGTGTTCCAGTCTTTGCTGGCAAAGTATATTAGTGTCCTCCAAAACATATATTTTGTTTTGGGGTGAAATTCAATTGTCAAAATAGCAATACCCTGAATCTGGTGTTCCAGTAGTGGCTGGCAAAGTATAATAGTGTCCGCCAAAACATATATTTTGTTCTGGGATGAAATTCAATTGCCAAAATAGCAATACCCTGAATCTAGTGTTCCAGTAGTGACTGGCAAAGTATAATAGTGTCCGCCAAAACATATATTTTGTTCGGGGGTGAAATTAAATTGCCAAAATAGCAATACCCTGAATCTGGTGTTCCAGTAGTGGCTTGCAAAGTATAATAGTGTCCGCCAAAACATATATTTTGTTCTGGGAGGAAATTCAATTGCCAAAATAGCAATACCCTGAATCTGGTGTTCCAGCAGTTGCAGACCTAGTTTAAATCTGTCCGTAAAAGGGAATATTTTATTCTCGGGTGAAATTAAATTGACAAAATATCAATACCCTGAATCTGGTGTTCCAGTATTGGCTGGCAAAATATAATAGTGTCCGCCAAAACATATATTTTGTTCTGGGGTGAAATTCAATTGCCAAAATAGCAATACCCTGAATCTGGTGTTCCGGTCCTGGCTGGCAAAATTTAATACTGTCCGCCAAAAAATATTTTTTGTTTTGTTGTGAAATTCAATTGTCAAAATAGCAATACCCTGAATCTGGTGTTCCAGTAGTGGCTGGCAAAGTATAATAGTGTCTGCCAAAACATATGTTTTGTTCTGGGGTGAAATTCAATTGCCAAAATAGCAATACCCTGAATCTAGTGTTCCAGTAGTGGCTGGCAAAGTATAATAGTGTCCGCCAAAACATATATTTTGTTTTGGGGTGAAATTCAATTGTCAAAATAGCAATACCCTGAATCTGGTGTTCCAGTAGTGGCTAGCAAAGTATAATAGTGTCCGCCAAAACATATATTTTGTTCTGGGGTGAAATTCAATTCCCAAAATAGCAATACCATAAATCTGGTGTCACAGCTGTGGCTAGCAAAGCATAATAGTGTCTGCTAAAACATATATTTTGTTCTGGGGTGAAATTCAATTGCCAATTTAGCAATACCCTGAATTTGGTGTCCCAGCTGTGGCTAGCAAAGCATAATAGTGTCCGCCAAAACATATATTTTGTTCTGGGGTGAAACTCAATTGCCTAAATAGCAATACCCTGAATCTGGTGTTCCAGTAGTGGCTGGCAAAGTATAATAGTGTCCACCAAAACATATATTTTGTTTTGGGGTTAAATTCAATTGTCAAAATAGCAATACCCTGAATCTGGTGTTCCAGTAGTCGCTGGCAAAGTATAATAGTGTTCGCCAAAACATATATTTTGTTCTGGGGTGAAATGCAATTCCCAAAATAGCAATATCATAAATATGGTGTCACAGCTGTGGCTAGCAAAGCATAATAGTGTCCGCTAAAACATATATTTTGTTCTGGGGTGAAATTCAATTGCCAATATAGCAATAACCTGAATTTGGTGACCCAGCTGTTGCAGGCCAAGTGTTAATCTGTCCGTACGAGGGTATATTTTGTTCTGGGGTGAAATTCAATTGCATAAATATCAATAACCTGAATCTTGTGTTCCAGTCTTGGCTGGCAAAGTATAATAGTGTCCACCAAAACATATATTTTGTTTTGGGGTGAAATTCAATTGTCAAAATAGCAATACCTTGAATCTGGTGTTCCAGTAGTGGCTGGCAAAGTATAATAGTGTCCGCCAAAACATATATTTTGTTCAGGGGTGATATTCAATTGCCATAATAGCAATCCCCTTAATCTAGTGTTCCAGTAGTGGCTGGCAAAGTATAATAGTGTCCGCCAAAACATATATTTTGTTTTGGGGTGAAATTCAATTGTCAAAATAGCAATACCCTGAATCTGGTGTTCCAGTAGTGGCTGGCAAAGTATAATAGTGTCCGCCAAAACATATATTTTGTTCAGGGGTGATATTCAATTGCCATAATAGCAATCCCTTAATCTAGTGTTCCAGTAGTGGCTGGCAAAGTATAATAGTGTCCGCCAAAACATATATTTTGTTTTGGGGTGAAATTCAATTGTCAAAATAGCAATACCCTGAATCTGGTGTTCCAGTAGTGGCTGGCAAAGTATAATAGTGTCCGCCAAAACATATATTTTGTTCTGGGGTGAAATTAAATTCCCAAAATAGCAATACCATAAATCTGGTGTCACAGCTGTGGCTAGCAAAGCATAATAGTGTCCGCTAAAACATATATTTTGTTCTGGGGTGAAATTCAATTGCCAATATAGCAATACCATGAATTTGTTGTCCCAGCTGTTGCAGGCCAAGTGTTAATCTGTCCGTACGAGGGTATATTTTGTTCTGGGGTGAAATTCAATTGCCAAAATAGCAATACCCTGAATCTGGTGTTCCTGCAGTGGCTGGCAAAGTATAACAGTGTCCGCCAAAACATACAGTATATTTTGTTCTGGGATGAAATTCAATTGCCAAAATAGCAATACCATAAATCTGGTGTCACAGCTGTGGCTGGCAAAGTATGATGGTGTCTGCCAAAACATATATTTTGTTCTGGGGTGAAAATCAATTGCCAAAATAGCATTACCCTGAATCTGGTGTTCCAGCAGTTGCAGGCCTAGATTAAATCTGTCTGTAACAGGGAATATTTTGTTCTGGGGTGAAATTCAATTGTCAAAATAGCAATTCCCTGAATCTGGTTTTCCAGTAGTGGCTTGCAAAGTATAATAGTGTCCGCCAAAACATATATATTGTTCTGGGGTGAAATTCAATTGCCAAAATAGCAATACCCTGAATCTCGTGTTCCAGTAGTGGCTGGCAAAGTGTAATAGTGTCCGCCAAAACATATATTTTGTTCTGGGGAGAAATTCAATTGCCAAAATAGCAATACCATAAATCTGGTGTCACAGATGTGTCTGGCAAAGTGTAATAGTGTCCGCCAAAACATATATTTTGTTTTGGGGTGAAATTCAATTGTCAAAATAGCAATACCCTGAATCTGGTGTTCCAGTAGTGGCTGGCAAAACATATATTTTGTTCTGGGGTGAAATTCAATTCCCAAAATAGCAATACCATAAATCTGGTGTCACAGCTGTGGCTAGCAAAGCATAATAGTGTCCGCTAAAACATATATTTTGTTCTGGGGTGAAATTCAATTGCCAATATAGCAATACCCTGAATTTGTTGTCCCAGCTGTTGCAGGCCAAGTGTTAATCTGTCCGTACGAGGGTATATTTTGTTCTGGGGTGAAATTCAATTGCCAAAATAGCAATACCCTTAATCTGGTGTTCCTGCAGTTGCTGGCAAAGTATAACAGTGTCCACCAAAACATACAGTATATTTTGTTCTGGGGTGAA
This sequence comes from Bufotes viridis, assembly GCA_033119425.1. Taxonomy (NCBI): domain Eukaryota; kingdom Metazoa; phylum Chordata; class Amphibia; order Anura; family Bufonidae; genus Bufotes; species Bufotes viridis. The sequence goes on from CM065595.1 coordinate 80,428,995, forward strand.
AATCAATTGCCAAAATAGCATTACCCTGAATCTGGTGTTCCAGCAGTTGCAGGCCTAGATTAAATCTGTCTGTAACAGGGAATATTTTGTTCTGGGGTGAAATTCAATTGTCAAAATAGCAATTCCCTGAATCTGGTTTTCCAGTAGTGGCTGGCAAAGTATAATAGTGTCCGCCAAAACATATATTTTGTTCTGGGGAGAAATTCAATTGCCAAAATAGCAATACCATAAATCTGGTGTCACAGATGTGTCTGGCAAAGTGTAATAGTGTCCGCCAAAACATATATTTTGTTCTGGGGTGAAAATAAATTGCCAAAATAGCAATACCCTGAATCTGGTGTTCCAGTAGTGGCTGGCAAAATATAATAGTGTCCGCCAAAACATATATTTTGTTCTAGGGTGAAATTCAATTGCCAAAATAGCAATACCCTTAATCTAGTGCTCCAGTGGTGGCTGGCAAAGTATAATAGTGTCCGCCAAAACATATATTTTGTTCGGGGGTGAAATTCAATTGCAAAATAGCAATACCCTGAATCTTGTGTTCCAGTAGTGCCTGGCAAAGTATAATAGTGTCCGCCAAAACATATATTTTGTTCTGGGGGACAATTCAATTGCTAAAATAGCAATTCCCTGAATCTGGTGTTCCAGCAGTTGCAGACCTAGTTTAAATCTGTCCGTAAACGGGAATAGTTTATCCTCGGGTGAAATTAAATTGCCAAAATAGCAATACAGTGAATCTGGTGTTTCAGTAGTGGCTGGCAAAGTATAATAGTGTCTGCCAAAACATATATTTTGTTCTGGGGTGAAATTCAATTGCCAAAATAGCAATACCCTGAATCTAGTGTTCCAGTAGTGGCTGGCAAATTATAATAGTGTACTCCAAAACATATATTTTGTTTTGGGGTGAAATTCAATTGTCAAAATAGCAATACCCTGAATCTGGTGTTCCAGTAGTGGCTAGCAAAGTATAATAGTGTCCGCCAAAACATATATTTTGTTCTGGGGTGAAATTCAATTGCCATTTTAGCGATACCCTGAATTTGGTGTCCCAGCTGTGGCTAGCAAAGCATAATAGTTTCCGCCAAAACATATATTTTGTTCTGGTGTGAAACTCAATTGCCAATTTAGCAACACCCTGAATTTGGTGTCCCAGCTGTGGCTAGCAAAGCATAATAGTTTCCGCCAAAACATATATTTTGTTCTGGGGTGAAACTCAATTGCCAAAATAGCAATACCCTGAATCTGGTGTTCCAGTATTGGCTGGCAAAGTATAATAGGGTCCGCCAAAACATATATTTTGTTCTGGGGTGAAATTCAATTGCCAAAATAGCAATACACTGAATCTGGCGTCCCAGCTGTTGAAGGCCATGTGTTAATCTGTCCTTAAAAGGGTATATTTTGTTCTAGGGTGAAATTCAATTGCCAAAATAGCCTTATCCTAAATCTGGTGTTCCAGTAGTGGCTGGCAAAGTATAATATTGTCCGCCAAAACATATATTTTGTTCTCAGGTGAAATTCAATTGCCAAGATAGCAATAACCATAAATCTGGTGTCACAGCTGTGGCTGGCAAAGTATAATAGTGTCCGACAAAACATATATTTTGTTCTGGGGTTAAATTCAATTGCCAAAATAGCAATACTATAAATCTGGTGTCACAGATGTGGCTGGCAAAGTATAATAAAGTCCGCCAAAACATACATTTTGCTCTGGGGTGAAATTCAATTGCCAAGATAGCAATAACCATAAATCTGGTGTCACAGCTGTGGTTGGCAAAGTATAATAGTGTCCGACAAAACATATATTTTGTTCTGGGGTTAAATTCAATTGCCAAAATAGCAATACTATAAATCTGGTGTCACAGCTGTGGCTGGCAAAGTATAATAGTGTCCGCCAAAACATGTATTTTGTTCTGGGGTGAAATTCAATTGCCAAAATAGCAATACCCTGAATCTGGTGTTCCAGCAGTTGCAGGGCCTCGTTTAAATCTATCCGTAACAGGGTATATTTTGTTCTGGGGTGAAATTCAATTGCCAAAATAGCAATACCATAAGTCTGGTGTCACAGCTGTGGCTGGCAAAATATAATAGTGTCCGCCAAAACATATATTTTGTTCTGGGGTGAAATTCAATTGCCAAAATAGCAATACCATAAATCTGGTGTCACAGATGTGGCTGGCAAAGTATAATAAAGTCCGCTAAAACATATATTTTGCTCTGGGGTGAAATTCAATTGCCAAGATAGCAATAACCATAAATCTGGTGTCACAGCTGTGCCTGGCAAAGTATAGTAGTGTCCGCCAAAACATATATTTTGTTCTGGGGTAAATCTCAATTGCCAAAATAGCAATAATATAAATCTGGTGTCACAGCTGTGGCTGGCAAAGTATAATAATGTCCGCCAAAACATGTATTTTGTTCTGGGGTGAAATTCAATTGCCAAAATAGCAATACCCTGAATCTGGTGTTCCAGCAGTTGCAGGGCCTAGTTTAAATCTATCCGTAACAGGGTATATTTTGTTCTGGGGTGAAATTCAATTGCCAAAATAGCAATACCATAAGTCTGGTGTCACAGCTGTGGCTGGCAAAATATAATAGTGTCCGCCAAAACATATATTTTGTTCTGGGGTGAAATACAATTGCCAAAATAGCAATACCATAAATCTGGTGTCACAGCTGTGGCTGGCAAAGTATAATAGTGTCCGCCAAAACATATATTTTGTTCTGGGGTGAAATTAAATTGCCAAAATAGGAATACCCTGAATCTGGTGTTCCAGCAGTTTCAGGGCCTAGTTTAAATCTGTCCTTAACAGGGTATATTTTGTTCTCGGGTGAAATTCAATTGCCAAAATAGCAATACCCGGAATCTGGTGTTCCAATAGTGGCTGTCAAAGTATAATAGTGTCCGCCAAAACATATATTTTGTTCTGGGGTGAAATTCAATTGCCAAAATAGCAATAACATGAATCTGGTGTCACAGCTGTGGCTGGCAAAGTATAATAGTGTCCGCCAAAACATATATTTTGTTCTGGGGTTAAATTCAATTGCCAAAATAGCAATACCCTTAATCTGGTGTTCCAGTAGTGGCTGGCAAAGTATAATAGTGTCCGCCAAAACATATATTTTGTTCTGTGGTGAAATTCAATTGCCAAAATAGCAATACCATAAATCTGGTGTCCCAGCTGTTGCAGGACAAGTGTTAATCTGTCGGTAAAAGGGTTTATTTTGTTCTGGGGTGCAATTCAATTGCCAAAATAGCAATACCCTGAATCTGGTGTTCCAGTAGTGGATGGCAAAGTATAATAGTGTCCGTCAAAACATATATTTTGTTCTGGGGTGAAATTCAATTGCAAAAATAGCAATACCATAAATCTGGTGTCCCAGCTGTTGTAGGCCAACTGTTAATCTGTCCGTAAAAGGGTATATTTTGTTCTGGGATGAAATTCAATTGCTAAAATAGCAATACCCTGAATCTGGTGTTCCAGTAGTGGCTGGCAAAGCATAATAGTGTCCGTCAAAACATATAATTTGTTCTGGGGTGAAATTCAATTGCCAAAATAGCAATACCCTGAATCTGGTGTCCCAGCTGTTGCAAGCCAACTGTTAATCTGTCCGTAAAAGGGTATATTTTGATCTGGGATGAAATTCAATTGCTAAAATAGCAATACCCTGAATCTGGTGTTCCAGTAGTGGCTGGCAAAGTATAATAGTGTCCGCCAAAACATATATTTTGTTCTGTGGTGAAATTCAATTGCCAAAATAGCAATACCATAAATCTGGTGTCCCTGCTGTTGCCGTCCAAGTGTTATTCTGTCCGTAAATGGGTATATTTTCTTCTGGGATGAAATTCAATTGCTAAAATAGCAATACCCTGAATCTGGTGTTCCAGTAGTGGCTGGCAAAGTATAATAGTGTCCGCCAAAACATATATTTTGTTCTGGGGTGAAATTCAATTGCCAAAATAGCAATACCATAAATCTGGTGTCACAGCTGTGGCTGGCAAAGTATAATAGTGTCCGCCAAAAAATATATTTTTTTCTGGGGTGAAATTCAATTGCCAAAATAGCAATACCATAAATCTGGTGTCACAGCTGTGGCTGGCAAATTATAATAGTGTCCGCCAAAACATATATTTTGTTCTAGAGTGAAATTCAATTGCCAAAATAGCAGTACCATAAATCTGGTATCACAGCTGTTGCTGGCAAAGTATAATAGTGTCCGCCAAAACATATATTTTGTTCTGGGTTGAAATCCAATTGCCAATATAGCAATACCCTGAATCTGGTGTTCCAGCTGTTGCAGGCCAAGTGTTAATCTGTCCGTAAAAGGGTAAATTACACTCAAGGTGTATATACAAGTGCTGAGAGGGTCATCCTCATTAACGTCACACGCTACCGTGCATCTCCCATTGTATTTCTATCTGTTAAAGGGTAAATTACACAAAGTGTTAAAATACAATTGCTGAAGCATAATCCTACATATTTTTTCTCATGCTACTGTGCATCTCCAAGTGTGAATCTGTCCATAAAAGGATAGCTTTCATCCAGGGCCTAAATACTTGCCCTAAAATAGATATTCCCCTAAATCAGAGGTTACTGCTGTGCCTGGATTAGTGTAATACGCTACATAAATAAATAGGAAGATAGTGTTAGGTGCCTGTAAAAAAGGTCTGAATTTAAAATCAATACATTGGGCCAAATATTTTTTTTCTTATTGTGGTGCTTGGTGAACGGTAACAATGAGCAAAACATCTATTAAAGGAGGCAGACGCAGTCGTGGTGGTGTAAGTGTACACTCTGGTGCTGGGAGAGTACGTGGCCATTCTGCCACAGCCACACGTCCTAGTGAACCAACTCCCTCAGGTTCCAGTACCCGCCAGAATTTACAGCGATATTTGGTGGGGCCCAATGCCGTTCTAAGGATGGTAAGGCCTGAGCAGGTACAGGCGCTAGTCAATTGTGTGGCCGACAGTGTATCCAGAACGTTCACAACATTATCTCCCACCCAGTCTTCTGCAGAAAGCGCACAGGTGGCGCCTGAAAACCAAGCCCATCAGTCTGTCACATCACCCCCATGCATATCAGGGAAACTGTCTGAGCCTCAAGTTATGCAGCAGTCTCTTATGCTGTTTGAAGACTCTGCTGGCAGGGTTTCCCAAGGGAATCCACCTAGCCCTTCCCCAGTGGTGGAAGACATAGAATGCACTGATGCACAACCACTGATGTTTCCTGATGATGAGGACATGGGAATACCACCTCATCGGAGTCCGCACGTCTCTGATGATGACGAAACACAGGTGCCAACTGCTGCGTCTTTCTGCAGTGTGCAGACCGAACAGGAGGTCAGGGAGGAAGACTGTGTGGAAGACGATGCAAGGGACGATGAGGTCCTAGACCCCACATGGAATGAAGGTCGTGCCACTGACTTTCATAGTTCAGAGGAAGAGGCAGTGGTGAAACCGAGCCAACAGAGTAGCAAAAGAGGGAGCAGGGGGCAAAAGCAGAACAGCCGCCACCAAGAAAGTTCGCCTGCTACTGGCCACCGCCACCAGGGACCGAGCACCCCAAAGGCAGCTTCAAGGAGTTCCCTGGCATGGCACTTCTTTAAACAATGTGCTGACGACAAGACCCGAGTGGTTTGCACGCTGTGCCATCAGAGCCTGAAGCGAGGCATTAACATTCTGAACCTTAGCACAACCTGCATGACCAGGCATCTACATGCAATGCATGAACTGCAGTGGAGTAAACACCTTAAAAGCAAGGAACTCACTCTGGCTCCCCTGCTCCCTCTTCTGCTACTGCCTCGGCCTCTTCCTACGTCTCGGGAGGAACGTTGGCACCTGCCGCCCACCAAACAGAGGATGTGCCACCGACACCACCACTTGCATCACCAAGCATCTCCACCATGTCACACAGCAGCATTCAGCTCTCCATCTCACAAACCTTGGAGAGAAAGCGTAAATTCCCACCTAGCCACCCTCGAGCCCTGGGCCTGAATGCCAGCATTTCTAAACTACTGGCCTTTGAAATGCTGTCATTCAGGCTGGTGGACACAGACAGCTTCAAACAGCTGATGGCGATGGCTGTCCCACAGTATGTTGTTCCCAGCCGCCACTACTTATCCAAGACAGCCGTGCCTTCCCTGCACAACCAAGTATCCGATAAAATCAAGTGAGCACTGCGCAACGCCATCTGTGGCAAGGTCCACCTAACCACAGATACGTGGACCAGTAAGCATGGCCAGGGACACTATATCTCCCTAACTGCACACTGGGTAAATGTAGTGGCGGCTGGGCCCCAGGCGGAGAGTTCCTTGGCGCACGTCATTCCGCCGTCAAGGATCGCAGGGCATCATTCTTTGCCTCCTGTAGCCTCCTCCTCCTACTCGGCTTCCTCCTCCTCTGCTTCCACCAGCTCATCCAGTCAGCCACACACCTTCACCACCAACTTCAGCACAGCCCGGGGTAAACGTCAGCAGGCCATTCCGAAACTCATATATTTGGGGGACAGGCCCCACACCATGCAGGAGTTGTGGCGGGGTATTGAACAACAGACCGACGAGTGGTTTCTGCCGGTGGGCCTCAAGCCCGACCTGGTGGTGTGCGATAATGGGCGAAATCTCGTCGCAGCTCTGGGACTAGCCAGTTTGACGCACATCCCTTGCCTGGCGCATGTGCTGAATTTGGTGGTGCAGAAGTTCATTTACAACTACCCAAACATGTCAGAGCTGCTGCATAAAGTGCGGGCCGTCTGTGTGCGCTTCCGGCGTTCACATCCTGCCGCTGCTCGTCTGTCTGCGCTACAGCGAAACTTCGACCTTCCCGCTCACCGCCTCATATGCGACGTGCCCACCAGGTGGAACTCCACCTTGCACATGCTGGAGAGACTGTGCGAGCATCAGCAGGCCATAGTGGAGTTTCAGCTGCAGCACGCACGCGTCAGTCGCACTGCGGAACAGCACCACTTCACCACCAATGATTGGGCCTCCATGCGAGACCCGTGTGCCCTGTTTCGCTGTTTCGAGAACTCCACCAACATGGCCAGTGGCGATGACACCGTTATCAGCGTTACTATACCACTTCTATGTCTCCTTGAGAAAACGCTTAGGGTGATGATGGAAGAGGAGGTGGCCCAGGAGGAGGAGGAGGAGTAAGATGAGGGGTCATTTTTAGCACTTTCAGGCCAGTCTGTTAGAAGTGGCTCAGAGGGAGGTTTTTTGCAACAGCAGAGGCCAGGTACAAATGTGGCCAGCCAGGGCCCACTACTGGAGGATGAGGAGGATGAGGAGGAGGTGGAGGAGGATGAGGATGAAGCAGGTTCACAGCGGGGTGGCACCCGACACAGCTCAGGCCCATCTCTGTTGCGTGGCTGGGGGGATACGGAGGACGATGATGATACGCCTCCCACAGAGGACACTTTGTCCTTACCTCTGGGGAGCCTGGCACACATGAGCGACTACATGCTGCAGTGCCTGCGCAACGACAGCAGAGTTGCCCACATTTTAACGTGTGCGGACTACTGGGTTGCCACCCTGCTGGATCCCCTGTTCAAAGACAATGTGCCCACCTTACTTCCAGCACTGGAGCGTGATAGGAAGATGCACAAGTACAAGCGTACGCTGGTAGACGCACTCCAGAGAGCATTCCCAAATGTCACATGGAAACAGGTGGAAGCCCAAGGCGAAGGCAGAGGAGGAGCAAGAGGTTGCCAACGCAGCTTTGTCACAGCCAGCTCCTCTGAGGGCAGGGTTAGCATGGCAGAAATGTAGAAAAGATTTGTCTCCACGCCACAGCTAACTGCACCACCACCTGATACGGAACGTGTTAGCAGGAGGCAGCATTTCACTAACATGGTTGAACAGTACGTCTGCACACCCCTCCACGTACTGACTGATGGTTCGGCCCCATTCAACTTCTGGGTCTCCAAATTGTCCACGTGGCCAGAGTTAGCATCTTATGCCTTGGAGGTGCTGGCCTGCCCGGAGGCCAGCGTTTTGTCTGAACGTGTATTCAGCATGGCAGGGGGCGTCATTACTGACAAACGCAGCCGCCTGTCCACAGCCAACGTGGACAAGCTGACGTTCATAAAAATGAACCAGGCATGGATCCCACAGGTGCAACCCAAAGTTGAATAAACCTCTACTCAATCTGGGCGCCGGGTCCTAAATAACTGAAAGTGGCCTTCTCCAGTGGTGGGTGATATGACGCCTTATTCCTTCATGTGGGACCTCTCTCCTCTGTCTGGGTGCTGGGGCCTAAATAACTGAAAGTGGCCTTCTCCATTGGTGGGTGATATGACACCTTATTCTTTGCTGTGGGACCTCTCTCCTTTGTCTAGGTGCTGGGGCCTAAATAACTGAAAGTGGCCTTCTCCAGTGGTGGGTGATATGACGCCTTATTCCTTGCTGTGGGACCTCTCTCCTCTGTCTGGGTGCTGGGCCGAAATAACTGAAAGTGGCCTTCTCCAGTGGTGGGTGATATGACGCCTTATTCCTTGCTGTGGGACCTCTCTCCTCTGTCTGGGTGCTGGGGCCGAAATAACTGAAAGTGGCCTTCTCCAGTGGTGGGTGATGTGACGCCTTATTCCTTGCTGTGGGACCTCTCTCCTCTGTCTGGGTGCTGGGGCCTAAATAACTGAAAGTGGCCTTCTCCAGTGGTTGGTGATATGACGCATGATTCCTTGCTGTGGGACCTCTCTCCTCTGTCTGGGTGCTGGAGCCTAAATAACTGAAAGTGGCCTTCTCCTTTGGTGGGTGATATGACGCATGATTCCTTGCTGTGGGACCTCTCTCCTCTGTCTGGGTGCTGGGTCCGAAATAACTGAAAGTGACCTTCTCCAGTGGTGGGTGATATGACGCATGATTCTCTGCTATGGGACCTCTCTCCAATTGATATTGGTTAATTTTTATTTATTTTATTTTATTTTAATTCATTTCCCTATCCACATTTGTTTGCAGGGCATTTACCTACATTTTGCTGCCTTTTGCAGTCCTCTAGCCCTTTCCTGGACTATTTTACAGCCTTTTTAGTGTCTAAAAGTTCGTGTCCCCATTGATTTCAATGGGGTTCGGGTTCGGGATAAAGCTCGGGTCCAATTCGGATCCCGTACCCGAACATATTAGGGATGTTCGGCCGAACTTCTCGAACCCGAACATCGAGGTGTTCGCTCATCTCTAATAGAAAATAAATTGTAAATTGCTAAATTATCACAATTAAAATTTCAGAAGATCCAGTAAATAATGTGTAATTTTGTTACTGAATAAAGAATGAGGTGGCATAAAGTGTCTGGAATAAAGAGCTTTTTAGGACATAAATTGTAAAAGATTACTAATGATTAATATTTTAAAGCTTATAAAGGAAACATTTCAATTAAGAAAAATGATACAGTTCTACAAAACAAACCTTTCCAGTCTTTGGACCAATCCCAATGAAGTTGATATCTCCAAATGCATCTGTAGGCATCTCCTTTATATGTTCATTTACGTCCCATGTTGATTTCCTTTGAAATAGATGTGGTCTTACCGCTGAATCGATGTGTTGTTCTTTAGAATACCCACACATACATATACTCTGTCTGTTAATACCAGAGATGTGACAGTGTTAATGAAATAATACTGGCTTAAATCTGCACATTCATTTGCTCAGACACTAAGCTATGTTATTTATCCTTAAATGCTATGTACAACTTTGGAGTCAATTTCTCATGATTGCACTTAACTTTATTTTTGGCAAAAATCATATTTTTAATTGGCCTTTGTTAAAAATAATGAGCTGTTCCGTCACAAAGGGTTAAAGGGGTTACCTCCATTTTTACCCAGGCAGCCCCCTGCATTGGAGCTAAATTGGGCAGGGCAAAGGCATTTTCAGGAGTTCCGGTGATGTAACGGGCTCTCCATGGGGCTGCCAGGAAGCCCGGTGACATTACTGGCACTGATGGACGGGCTTTAGCGCTGCCCTAGCCAGTAAAACGACTAGGGCAGTGCTAAAGCACATCCATCAGAGCAGGTGACGTCACCAAACACACTGCCAGGCGGAAGCTTCCGCCTGGCAGTGTGTTATAATAAACAAAAGAGCGTTTGCCCTGCGAGATTTAGCGCAGGGCAAAGGAGAGCATCGGAGCATGAACTGCTCCGATGCTCAAGTCAGGGGAACTGCCTGGGTGAAAATGGAGGTAACTGTTTTTACTAACTGTGTGACTCGTACGTTCACTTTCACTTTGTGCCAGTCATCTAATGACCCTCCCTCATCTGTAAACTACTGTGAGGTCATAAACACTTATTTAAGCCACATTCTTATCAGTAAGATAAGGATTGAGATATAATGAGTTTTTATAATGTGAGAGATACAGTGATAAGTCTGTCTGCTCCTCAGATGACGGAAGACAAAAAATCCACAGGCAGCTAGTAGAGCATGTCAGCTCTCTACACAAAAAAAGGATTCCATAATGTTAATAAAGACCAAGTGAAAAAATTATTTTTAGCTCAAAATAAGTATAATGCAATAATAAAGAAAAATTGCCCCCAAAGGTGTACATAGTAGGGATGAACAAGCACCAAAGTGTTTGGGTGTTCGAGTACTCGGTCTGAACACATAGCGATTTTCGTGCGCTCAGCCGAGCACCCGAGTATAATGGAAGTCAATGGGAGACAACCAGGCACCCCCTGCTCTGAAGAGGGGAGGGTGCCTGGTCCATTGGAAAAGGTCTGAAAGTGACAAAAACACCACCAAAATGGACCAGGAACAGCATGGGGACGATGTGTGGATGCATCTTGGACTCCCAGGTTGCTGCTGGGAACCATATTGTTAGAGTTGTACGCCAATTTTACAGACTGACAAAAATACGCAAAAAACCCCCTAAAAAACAATTTCACAGGAAAAATTGTTAGGAAACATTGTTTCATGTATATTCAATTGTACATAAAGTGCAAGTGCTGCCAAAAATTGCAAGCAAGAGGCACTCCGAAACAGCCTGTATATCACATAAAAGAGGGCCCTGTTCACATTGTGGTACAATTGTTCAGGTAGTGGGACTCAAACACTCATAAAGACTATGCACTAAGTGAAAGGGCTGCCAAAAATTACAGGGAACCGGCACTACAATACACCCTTTATTACACACCCTTGAAAAATTATGATTGGTGGCCTGCTGGTGACCCTCAAAAACATTTGGAACAAGGGCCTACTGGTGACCCTCTAAAACATTATGGTTGAGGGCCTGCTGGTGAGCTGACCCTGTAAAACATCATAGTTGAGGACCTGCTTGTGAGCTAACACTATAAAATATTATGGTTGAGGGCCTGCTGGTGAGCTGACCCTGAAAAACATTATGGTTGAGGGCCTGCTGGTGAGCTGACCATCTTTAAAAATTGTAGTGGAGGGAATATATACAATCTGGATGAGGAGGAGGAGGATGAGGAGTAGAAAACAAGATTCAACCATATACACTTATTTTGTGGTGGAAAAGGTGCATGGGAATACACTACAGTAGTGTGTACTGAGTACATTATAAACAATACATTGAAATTGCCTTTATGTTCATCATCAATCATCTCAGCTCTCCTCTGGTGGAGTTCAGAAGTCAGGGGCAATCCAGACCTTGTACATTATTTTCTGAGTCAACCTGTCAGCATTATCAGTGGACAAGCGGATACGCTTATCAGTTATAATGCCACAAGCAGCAATAAATACATGCTCAGACAAAACGCTGGCAGCAGGGCAGGCCAGCACCACCAAGGCTTAGAGCGAAAGTTCGTGCCACATGTCCAGCTTGGACATCCAGTAGTTGTAAAGCACTGAGAGATCATTTAGAACGCTGACACGGTCTGCGATGTATTCCTTCACCATCTTCCAAAACTTTTCCCTCCTTGTAGCACTAGGCCGCGCTTCAGGGTGAGGTTTCTGGCGGGGTGTCATGAAAGTGTGCCATGCCTTGGAGACTGTTGCCCTGCCTCTGTTGGAACTACTGTGTGTTCCCCTTGTCTCCCTTCCTCGGTTGCCTAAGGAAGTATGGACTATGGCGGCCGCGTTGTCAGATGGAAAATTTTGGAGAAATCTCTCAACAAGTACCTTCTGGTATTGCACCGTTTTACTCATCCTCTCCACCACAGGAATGAGAGATGAGAAGTTCTCTTTGTAGCAGGGGTCAGGAAGGGTGAACACCCTGTAATCTGTGTAATCTGAAATGCGTGTAACGCAAGGGTGCAGGAAAGGCAGCCTAACATGAAGTCAGCCATGTGTGCCAGAGTACCAACAGACAAGATGTCGATGTCAACATCAGGATGACTCTACATCCCCTCCTCCTGCTCCTCCTCCTTTTCTGCCCATCCAAGCTGAACAGATTGAATTAAAGTTCCATTGGTACTACCCTCTGTAGCAGAGACAACTGTGGATGACATTGAAGGGGAGATCTGTGGATGACATTGGAGGGGGGATCTGTGGATGGCACTTAAGGGGGGATCTGTGGATGACACTTAAGGGGGGGATATGTGGATGGCATTTAAGGGGGATCTGTGGATGGCACATAAGGCGGGATTTGTCTGTGGATGACACTTAAGGGGGGGGGAACTGTAGATGACACTGAGGGGGGATCTGTGGATGACACTTAAGGGGGGATCTGTGGATGACACTTAAGGGGGAAATCTGTGGATGACACTTAATGGGGGATCTGTGGATGACACTTAAGAGGGGATCTGTGGATGACATTTAAGGGGGGATCTGAGGATGACACTTAAGGGAGGGGATCTGTGGATGGCACTTAAGGGGGATCTGTGGATGACAATTAAGGGGGGATCTGTGGGTGGCACTGAAGGGGGGATCTGTGGGTGGCACTAAAGGGGGGATCTCTAGATGACACTTAAGGCGGGATTTGTCTGTGGATTACACTTAAGGGGGGGAACTGTGGATGACACTGAGGGGGGATCTGTGAATGACACTTAAGGGGGGATCTGTGGATGACACTTAAGGAGGGATCTGTGGATGGCACTTAAGGGGGGATCTGTGGATGACACTGAGGGGCGATCTGTGGATGACACTTAAGTGTCATCCACAGACAAATCACGCCTTAAGGGGGAGAACTGTGGATGACACTGAGGGGGATCTGTGGATGACACTTAAGGGGGGAAGTGTGGATGACATTTAAGGGGGGATCTGTGGATGACACTTAAGGGAGGGGATCTGTGGATGGCACTTAAGGGGGGATCTGTGGATGACAATTAAGGGGGGATCTGTGGATGGCACTTAAGGGGAGATCTCTGGATGGCACTTAAGTGTCATCCACAGACAAATCTCGCATTAAGGGGGGGAACTGTGGATGACACTTAAGGGGGGATCTGTGGATGACACTTAAGGGGGGGATCTGTGGATTACATTTAAGAGGGATCTGTGGATGACAGTGAAGTGGGGATCTGTGGCTCACACTGAACGCGGGATCTGTGGATGACACTTAAAGGGTGGATCTGTGGTGGCACTTAAGGTGGGATCTGTGGATGACACTTAAGGGGGGATCTGTGGATGACACTTAAGGGGGGATCTGTGGATGACACTTAAGGAAGGATCTGTGGATGAAACAAGGGGGGATCTGTCTGTGGATGACACTTAAGGGAGGATCTGTGGATGACACTGAAGGGGGGAACTGTGGATGACACTGAAGGGGGATCTGTAGATGACACTGAAGAGGGGATCTATGAATCACACTGAAAGGGGGATCTGTGGATGACACTTAAGGGTGGTATTTGTGGATGGCACGTAAGCGGGAATCTGTGGATGGCACTTAAGGGGAGATCTGTGGATGGCATTTAAGAGAGATCTTTTAATGACACTTAGGGGGGATCTGTGGATGACACTGAAGGGGGTGATCTGTGGATGACACTTAAGGGGGATCTGTGGATTAAACTTAAGGGGTGATCTGTGGATGACACTGAAGGGGTGATCTGTGGATGACACTGAAGGGCGGAACTGTGGATGACACTTAAGGGGGGATCTATGGATGGCATTAAAGGGGGGATCTTTCTGTGGATCACACTTAAGATGGGATTTGTGCATGACACTGAAGAGGGGATCTGTGGAAGACACTTAAGGGGGATCTGTGAATGGCACTTAAGGGGGGAATCTGTGGATGACACTGAAGGGGGTGATCTGTGGATGACACTTAAGGGGGGATCTGTCTGTGGATGACACTTAAAGGGAGGATCTGTGGATGACACTTAAGGGGGGATTTGTGGATGACACTTAAGGGGGATCTGTGGATGGCACTTTAGATGGGATCTGTGTTTGACATTTAAGGGTGGTATCTGTGGATGGCACTTAAGGTGGGATCTATGGATGACATTTAAGGGATATCTGTGGTTGACACTTAAGGGTGGTATCTGTGGCTGGCATTTAAGTGGGGATCTGTGGATAGCACTAAAGAGGGATCTGTGGTGGCACTTAAGGGGGGATCTGTGGATGATACTTAAGGGAGGATCTGAGGATGACACTTAAGGGGGGATCTGATGTTGACATTTAAGGGGGGGATCTGTGGATGACACATAAGGGGGATATGTGGATGACACTTAAGTGGTGGGATCTGTGGATGGCATTTAAGGGGGATCTGTGGTTTCATTTAAGGGTGGTATTTGTGGATGACACTTAAGTGTTGATCTGTGGATCACACTGAAAGGGGGATCTGTGTGATGACACTTAAGTGGGGATCTGTGGTGGCACTTAAGGGGGGATCTGTGGATGGCACTTTAGTGGGGATCTGTGGATGGCACTAAAGGTGGATCTGTAGTGGCACTTAAGGGGAGATCTGTGGATGACACTTAAGCAGGGCCGGCGCCACCTGTAAGGCGACCTAGGCAATTGCCTAGGGCGCAATTTAGCAGGGGGCGCCGAAACCCTGCGATAAAAAAAAACTTATGTGGTAACGGGGCGGCCGGTGCGCTGCCCCGCTATCATGTTGCACTGCCTGAGGGGGGGGGGGGGGCGGACCGTACCGGGTGACACCAGTCCCTGGGGTGACACCCGGTGCGGTCTCCCCGCCCCCAGGCACCAGAGCAGAGTCGCGGCAGCGGAGAGTGCAGAAGGAGGGCGGGCCGGAGGCGTGTCCCATCCTCCCCTGTTCATCTGATAGGCTGCCGGCCTAGTGCTGGCAGGCAGCCTATCAGAGGCCGGTTCAGGAGGCGCGCAGCCTGAGCCGTACAGCGCGGGACACAGGCCGGAAGAGGCCTGCATCGCATCGCTGCCATGGAGGTAAGTATGTGTTTTTTGTTTTTTTTTTGTGTTTTTTGTTTTTTTTAAAACACAAATCAGGAGCACATATGTGGGGGGCTACTGGCACATAGGGGGGGGTCACTGGCACATAAGGGGGGCTACTGGCACACAAGGGGGGCTACTGGCTCATAAGGGGACTGCTGGCACATGGGGGGGGGGGCTACTGGCGCATAAGGGGACTACTGGCACATAAGGGGAGCTACTGGCACATAAGGGGGGCTACTGGCATATAAGGGGCTACTGGCACATAAGGCGGGCTACTAGCACATAAGGGGGCTACTGGCACATAGAGGGCTACTGGCACATAAGGGGCTTGCTGGCACATAAGGGGGCTTGCTGGCACGTAAGGGGGCTACTGGCGCATAAGGGGACTACTGGCACATAAGGGGGCTACTGGCACATAAGGGGGCTACTGGCATATAAGGGGCTACTGGCACATAAGGGGGCTACTGGCACATAAGGGGGCTACTGGCACATAAGGGGCTTGCTGGCACATAAGGGGCTTGCTGGCACATAAGGGGCTTGCCGGCACATAAGGGTGCTTACTGGCACATAAGGGGCTAATGGCACATAAGGGGCTACTGGCAAATAAGGGGCTTGCTGGCACATAAGGGTGCTTACTGGCACATAAGGGGGCTACTGGCACATAAGGGGCTTGCTGGCACATAAGGGGGCTTGCTGGCACATAAGGGGGCTACTGGCACATAAGGGGGCTACTGGCACATAAGGGGGCTACTGGCACATAAGGGGCTACTGGCACATAGGGGGCTACTGGCACATAAGGGGACTTACTGGCACATAAGGGGCTTACTGGCACATAAGGGGCTAATGGCACATAAGGGGGCTACTGGCACATAAAGGGGCTTGCTGGCCATAAAGGGCTACTGGCAATAAGGGGCTTGCTGGCACATAAGGGGGGCTTGCTGGCACATAAGGGGGCTACTGTCACATAAGGGGGCTACTGGCACATAAGGGGCTACTGGCACATAAGGGGGCTATTGGCACATAAGGGGGCTACTGGCACATAAGGGGCTACTGGCACATAAGGGGGGCTTGCTGGCACATAAGGGGGCACTACTGGCACATAAGGGGGCACTACTGGCACATAAGGGGGGAGCTACTGGCACATAAGGAGGGCTACTGGCACTTAAGGCGGGCTATTTTTATTGTTATAAGGCCGCCTCTGTACTATTATTATTATAATGGCCCCCTCTGTACTATTCTTATGTTAATAGCCCCCACTGTATTAGTATTATTATTTATACACAGGGGGCCGTTATTATAATAATAGTACAGAGAGGGCCTTTAAATTAATGATAATACAGAGCTGTGCTGCCATGTCATGGAGGGGGAGAATTGGGATACACACTATATACTGTGTATTATATTATGGGGGCACTCGGAGGAAGGCGGGAGAGGAGCACTATGGGGGCATTTACTAGGGGCACTATATAGGGGTATTTCATACTGGTACATTATGGGGACATTAGCTGAGCTGGGGCATTACAAGGGGGTATTTTTTGCACTGTATATTATAAGGAGAATGATTACTACGGGGGTATTATGGTGGGCTTTATTACTCCCCCATGTTATAACCCCCCAGTAGCAGCACCAGCCTCTCCCTGCTCTGCTATCCCTCTGATCCTTCTCCAAATCCTTATTCTGATATCTTTTTCTTTAGGATAAAACACATCATCAGCTCCGCCGATCCCCACAGTATACCTCTACACCGATCCCCCGGCCAAAGTGTGAAGTGGTGTCCGAGATCCCCAAGGGCCAAGCCAAGTAACTGTAAGTTTTCATGTGAAATATGTTTGTTATACACATATAGCATACACTGCGCACAGCGTCATTGATTGATATGACGCCGTGCGCTTCGTGCCGCCGCTACAGTACTGTAAGGGCAGATCATCTGATGGGCGGGGGCGTCAATTTTTATCTTGCCTAGGGCGGCAAAAATTCTTGCACCGGCCCTGCACTTAAGGGTGGTATTTGTGGATGGCACTTAGGATGGGATCTGTAGATGACACTGAGGGGCGGGGATCTGTGGATGACACTTAAGGGAGGATCTGTGGATGGCACTTAAGGGGGGATCTATGGATGGCATTAAAGGCGGGATCTTTCTGTGGATGACACTTAAGATGGGATCTTTGGATTACACTTAAGGTGGGATCTGTGGATGACACTTAAGGGGGGATCTGTGGATGACACTTAAGGGGAGATCTGTGGATGACACTTAAGGTGGGGATCTGTGGATTACATTTAAGGGGGATCTGTGGATGACAGTGAAGTGGGGATCTGTGGCTCACACTGAACGGGGGATCTGTGGATGACACTTAAAAGGGGGATCTGTGGTGGCACTTAAGGTGGGATCTGTGGATGACACTTAAGGGGGGATCTGTGGATGACACTTAAGGGGGATCTGTGGATGACACTTAAGGGTGGTATTTGTGGATGACACTTAAAATCGGATCTGTGGATGACACTTAAGGTGGGATCTGTGGATGACACTTAAGGGGGGATCTGTGGATGACACTTAAGGGGGGATCTGTGGATGACACTTAAGGAAGGATCTGTGGATGACACTTAAGGGGGGATCTGTCTGTGGATGACACTTAAGGGAGGATCTGTGGATGACACTGAAGGGGGGAACTGTGGATGACACTGAAGGGGGATCTGTAGATGACACTGAAGAGGGGATCTATGAATCACACTGAAAGGGGGATCTGTGGATGACACTTAAGGGTGGTATTTGTGGATGGCACGTAAGCGGGAATCTGTGGATGGCACTTAAGGGGAGATCTGTGGATGGCATTTAAGCGAGATCTTTTAATGACACTTAGGGGGGATCTGTGGATGACACTTAAGAGGGGGATCTGTGGTGGCACTTAAGGGGGGATCTGTGGATTACACTTAAGGGGTGATCTGTGGATGACACTTAAGGGGTGATCTGTGGATGACACTGAAGGGCGGAACTGTGGATGACACTTAAGGGGGGAATCTGTGGATGGTACTTAAGGGGGGATCTATGGATGGCATTAAAGGGGGGATCTTTCTGTGGATCACACTTAAGATGGGATCTGTGGATGACACTGAAGAGGGGAACTGTGGAAGACATTTAAGGGTGGTATCTGTGGATGGCACTTAAGGTGGGATCTATGGATGACATTTAAGGGATATCTGTGGTTGACACTTAAGGGTGGTATCTGTGGATGGCATTTAAGTGGGGATCTGTGGATAGCACTAAAGAGGGATCTGTGGTGGCACTTAAGGGGGGATCTGTGGATGATACTTAAGGGAGGATCTGAGGATGACACTTAAGGGGGGATCTGAGGTTGACATTTAAGGGGGGGATCTGTGGATGACACATAAGGGGGATATGTGGATGACACTTAAGTGGCGGGATCTGTGGATGGCACTTAAGGGGGATCTGTGTTTTCATTTAAAGGTGGTATTTGTGGATGACACTTAAGTGTTGATCTCGGGTGGCACTTAAGGGGGGATCTGTGTGATGACACTTAAGTGGGGATCTGTGGATGGCACTAAAGGGGGATCTGTAGTGGCACTTAAGTGGAGATCTGTGGATGACACTTAAGGGTGGTATTTGTGGATGGCACTTAGGGTGGGATCTGTGGATGGCACTTAAGCGGGAATATGTCTGTGGATGACACTTAAGGGGAGGATCTGTGGATGACACTGAGGGGTGGGGATCTGTGGATGACACTGAGGGGCGGGGATCTGTGGATAACACTTAAGGGAGGATCTGTGGATGGCACTTAAGGGGGATCTATGGATGGCATTAAAGGGGTGATCTTTCTGTGGATTACACTTAAGATGGGATCTGTGAATTATACTTAAGGTGGGATCTGTGGATGGCACTTAAGGTGCGATCTGTGGATGACACTTAAGATGGGATCTGTGGATGACATTTAATGGTGGTCAGGGCCGGTGCAAGGATTTTTGCCACACTAGGCAAAAGAAAAGTTTGCCGCCCCCCCCCCATGTGACATCACAATGCCCCACCCATATGATCTGCCATATTAAAGGGGTTCTGCAGTTTATTTAAACTGATCGGCAGGGGTCTGGCACCCGGGACCCCCGCTAATCAGCTGTTTGAGAAGGCAGCGGCGCTGGCAGTAGCGCCTCAGAAGGCGCCTCAGCCTTCTCAATAGTATCATTGGCCTGGGTGGGGCTAAGCTTTATTCAAGTGAACAGAGCTTAACCCCGCCAAGGCCAGTGATACTAGTCGTGACGTCACTGCGCCTGCGGTAAACAGTGAGAAGGCCGAAGTGCTACTGCTAGCGCCGCTGCCTTCTCAAACAGCTGATTGGTGGGGGTCCCGGGCGTCGGACCCCTGCCGATCAGATGCTGATGATCTATCCAGAGGATAGGTCATCAGTTTAAATAAACTGCAGAACCCCTTTAACTAACACCAGTTTTCTCTCTCCCCCCTCTTGTCATTCTTCACCCCCCCCTTGTCATTCTTCACTCCCCCCCCCTTGTCATTCTCTTCCCCTCTTGTCATTCTTCACCCCCCTCGTCATTCTTCACCCCCCTTGTCATTCTTCACTCCTGCCCCCCCTTGTCATTCTCTTTCTCCCCCCTACCCTCTAGTGTAGCGCGGCCGAGCTCTTTATGGTCCACGGGTACAGGAGCTTTAGTTTCCTGTACCAGAGGGGACTGATAGGAAGTGCACATTGTGTGCGCACTTCATGTCTGTCCGGCCGGGTACAGGAGACAGATGCTCCTGTACCTGCGGACAATAAAGAGCTCGGCCACGCTACAATGGAGTGACAGGAGGGAGCGCTGAACGCTTCCCTCCTGTCAGCTCCTCTCCTCTTGGTGCGCCCGGGCGGTGCGTCCTCATGGACGCGCCAGCCCGGGCAGTGCTGCAGCTGCCAGAGGCTCTATATAGGGCGCTCGGTCGGCTGCAGCATGAGGCGGGGACGGCGCTCCTAGCAGCGCCCATTCCCAAGGGGCGCTCTACGCGGCTGCCTATTCCGCGAATAGGAAGCGCCGGCCCTGATGGTGGTATCTGTGGATGGCAGTTAAGGTGTATCTGTGGTTGACACTTAAGGGTGGAATCTGTGGATGGCACTTAATGGGGGATCTGTGGATGGCACAAGGGGGGATCTGTGGATGACACTTAAGGGGGGATCTGTGGATTACACTGAAGGGCGGGGATCTGTGGATAACACTTAAGGGTGGTATCTGTGGATGGCACTTAAGTGGGGATCTGTGGATGGCACTAAAGGGGGATCTGTGGTGGCACTTAAGAAGGGATCTGTGGATGACACTTAAGGGGGGATCTGTGGATGACACTTAAGGGGGGATCTGTGGATGACACTGAAGAGGGGATCTGTGAATCACACTGAAAGGGGTATCTGTGGATAACACTTAAAGGGGGGATCTGTGGATGACACATAAGGGGGAATCTGTGGATGACACTTATGGGGGGATCTGTGGATGACACTTAAGGGTGGTATCTGTGGATGACACTTATGGGTGGTATTTGTGGATGGCACTTAAGGTGGGATCTGTGGATGGCACTTAAGCGGGAATCTGTGGATGGCACTTATGGGGAGATCTGTGGACGGCATTTAAGCGAGATCTTTTAATGACACTTAGGGGGGATCTGTGGATGACACTGAAGGGGTGATCTGTGGATGACACTTAAGGAGGGATCTCTGGAAGACAATTAAGGGGGGTCTGTAGATGACACTTAAGGGGGGATCTGTGGATGGCACTTAAGGGAGGATCTGTGGATGGCACTTAAGATGGGATTTGTGGAGGACATTTAAGCCAGATCTGTGGATGACACTAATGGGGGACCTGTGGATGACACTTAAGGGGGGTATCTGTGGATGACACTTAAGATGGGATCTGTGGATGACACTTAAGGGGGGATCTGTGGATGACACTTAGGGGGGGATCTGTGGATGACACTTAAGGGGTGATCTGTGGATGACACTTAAGGGGGATCTCTGGAAGACAATTATGGGGGTCTGTAGATGACACTTAAGTGGGGATCTGTGATTGGCACTTAAGGTGTGATCTTTGGATGGCAGTAAAGGGGATCTGTGGATGACACTTAAGGGGGGATCTGTGGATGACACTTAAGGGTGGTATCTGTGGATGACACTGAATGTGGGAACTGTGGATGACACTGAAGAGGGGATCTGTGGAAAACACTGAAAGGGGGATCTGTGGATGACACTTAAGGGGGATCTGTGGATGACACTTAAGGAGGGATCTGTGGATGACACTGAAGAGGGGATCTGTGAATCATCCACAGATTCACCTTCAGTTTGACACTTAAAGGGGATCTGTGGATGACACATAAGGGGGGATCTGTGGATGACACTAAAGGGGGATCTGTGGATGACAGTTACGGGGTTATGTGGATGACACTTAAGTGGCGGGATCTGTGGATGACACTTAAGGGGAGATCTGTGGATGACACTGAAGGGTCGTATTTGTGGATGGCACTTAAGGTGGGATCTGTGGATGGCACTTAAGCGGGAATCTGTGGATTACACTTAAGGGGGGATCTCTGGAAGACAATAAAGGGGGGTCTGTAGATGCCACTTAAGTGGGGATCTGTGATTGGCACTTAAGGTGGGATCTTTGGATGGCACTTAAGTGTGATCTTTGGATGGCAGTAAAGGGGGATCTGTGGATGACACTTAAGGGGGGATCTGTGGATGACACCTCAGGGGGATCTGTCTGTGGATGAAACTTAAGGGGAGGATCTGTCGATGACACTTAAGATGGGATCTGTCTGTGGATGACACTAAAGGGAGGATCTGTGGATGGCACTTAAGATGGGATTTGTGGAGGACATTTAAGCCAGATCTGTGGATGACACTAATGGGGGACCTGTGGATGACACTTAAGGGGGGTATCTGTGGATGGTACTTAAGGGGGGATCTATGGATGGCATTAAAGCGGGGATCATTCTGTGGATGACACTTAAGATGGGATCTGTGGATGACACTTAAGGGGGGATCTGTGGATGACACTTAGGGGGGGATCTGTGGATGACACTTAATGCGGGATCTGTGGATGACACTTAAGGGGTGATCTGTGGATGACACTTAAGGGGGATCTCTGGAAGACAATTATGGGGGTCTGTAGATGACACTTAAGTGGGGATCTGTGATTGGCACTTAAGGTGTGATCTTTGGATGGCAGTAAAGGGGGATCTGTGGATGACACTTAAGGGGGGATCTGTGGATGACACTTAAGGGTGGTATCTGTGGTTGACACTGAATGTGGGAACTGTGGATGACACTGAAGAGGGGATCTGTGGAAAACACTGAAAGGGGGATCTGTGGATGACACTTAAGGGGGATCTGTGGATGACACTTAAGGAGGGATCTGTGGATGACACTTAAGGAGGGATCTGTGGATGACACTGAAGAGGGGATCTGTGAATCATCCACAGATTCACCTTTCAGTTTGACACTTAAAGGGGGATCTGTGGATGACACATAAGGGGGGATCTGTGGCTGACACTAAAGGCGGATCTGTGGATGACAGTTACGGGGGATATGTGGATGACACTTAAGTGGCGGGATCTATGGATGACACTTAAGGGGAGATCTGTGGATGACACTGAAGGGTCGTATTTGTGGATGGCACTTAAGGTGGGATCTGTGGATGGCACTTAAGCGGGAATCTGTGGATTACACTTAAGGGGGGATCTCTGGAAGACAATAAAGGGGGGTCTGTAGATGCCACTTAAGTGGGGATCTGTGATTGGCACTTAAGGTGGGATCTTTGGATGGCACTTAAGTGTGATCTTTGGATGGCAGTAAAGGGGGATCTGGA
Organism: Bufotes viridis; assembly: GCA_033119425.1. Taxonomy (NCBI): domain Eukaryota; kingdom Metazoa; phylum Chordata; class Amphibia; order Anura; family Bufonidae; genus Bufotes; species Bufotes viridis. The sequence continues at coordinate 80,452,072 of CM065595.1, forward strand.
TGACACTTAAAGGGGATCTGTGGATGACACCTCAGGGGGATCTGTCTGTGGATGGCACTTAAGGGGAGGACCTGTGGATGACACTGAGTGGCGGGGATCTGTGGATAACACTTAAGGGTGGTATCTGTGGATGGCACTTAAGTGGGGATCTGTGGATGGCACTAAAGGGGGATCTGTGGTGGCACTTAAGAAGGATCTGTGGATGACACTTAGGGGGATCTGTGGATGACACATAATGCGGGATCTGTGGATGACACTTAAGGGGTGATCTGTGGATGACACTTAAGGGGGGATCTGTGGATGACACTTAAGGAGATCTGTGATGACACTTAAGGTGGTATCTGTGGATGACACTTAAGGAGATCTGTGGATGACACTGAAGTGGAAAACTGAGGATGACACTGAAGAGGGATCTGTGGATAACACTGAAAGGGGATCTGTGGATAGAGACTTAAGAGGGGATTTATGGATGACACTTAAGGGGATCTGTGGATGACACTGAAGAGGGATCTGTGAATCACACTGAAAGGAGTATCTGTGGATAACACTTAAAGGGGGATGTGTGGATGACACATAGAGGGAATCTGTGGATGACACTTATGGAGGATCTGTGGATGACACTTAAGTGTGGTATCTGTGGATGACACTTAAGGGGATCTGTGGATGACACTTAAGGGTGGTATTTGTGGATGGCACTTAAGGTGGGATCTGTGGATGGCACTTAAGCAGGAATCTGTGGATGGCACTTATGGGGAGATCTGTGGATGGCATTTAAGCGAGCTCTTTTAATGACACTTAACGGGGATATGTGGATGGCACTTAAGGGGGGGATCTGTCGATGACACTTAAGATGGGATCTGTCTGTGGATGACACTAAAGGAAGGATCTGTGGATGGCACTTAAGATGGGATTTGTGGAGGACATTTAAGCCAGATCTGTGGATGACACTAATGGGAGACCTGTGGATGACACTTAAGGTGGGATCTATGGATGGCATTAAAGGGGATCATTCTGTGGATGACACTTAAGATGGGATCTGTGGATGACACTTAAGGTGAGATCTGTGGATGACACTTAGAGGGATCTGTGGATGACACATAATGCGGGATCTGTGGATGACACTTAAGGGTGATCTGTGGATGACACTCAAGGGGGATCTCTGGAAGACAATAAAGGGGTCTGTAGATGCCACTTAAGTGGGGATCTGTGATTGGCACTAAGGTGGGATCTTTGGATGGCACTAAGTGTGATCTTTGGATGGCAGTAAAGGGGATCTGTGGATGACACTTAAGGGGATCTGTGGATGACACCTCAGAGGATCTGTCTGTGGATGAAACTTAAGGAGAGATCTGTGGATGACACTGAGTGGCGAGATCTGTGGATAACACTTAAGGGTGGTATCTGTGGATAGCACCTAAGTGGGGATCTGTGGATGGCACTAAAGGGGATCTGTGGTGGCACTTAAGAAGGGATCTGTGGATGACACTTAAAGGGGATCTGTGGATGACACTTAAGGGGGATCTGTGGATGACACTTAAGGGTGGTATCTGTGGATGACACTTAAGGGGGGATCTGTGGATGACACTGAAGTGGAAAACTGAGGATGACACTGAAGAGGGGATCTGTGGATAACACTGAAAGGGGGATCTGTGGATGAGACTTAAGAGGGGGATTTGTGGATGACACATAAGGGGGAATATGTGGATGACACTTATGGGGGGATCTGTGGATGACACTTAAGTGTGGTATCTGTGGATGACACTTAAGGGGGGATCTGTGGATGACACTTAAGGGTGGTATTTGTGGATGGCACTTAAGGTGGGATCTGTGGATGGCACTTAAGCAGGAATCTGTGGATGGCACTTATGGGGAGATCTGTGGATGGCATTTAAGCGAGCTCTTTTAATGACACTTAACGGGGATATGTGGATGGCACTTAAGGGGGGGATCTGTCGATGACACTTAAGATGGGATCTGTCTGTGGATGACACTAAAGGAAGGATCTGTGGATGGCACTTAAGATGGGATTTGTGGAGGACATTTAAGCCAGATCTGTGGATGACACTAATGGGGGACCTGTGGATGACACTTAAGGTGGGATCTATGGATGGCATTAAAGGGGGGATCATTCTGTGGATGACACTTAAGATGGGATCTGTGGATGACACTTAAGGTGGGATCTGTGGATGACACTTAGGGGGGGATCTGTGGATGACACATAATGCGGGATCTGTGGATGACACTTAAGGGGTGATCTGTGGATGACACTTAAGGGGGGATCTCTGGAAGACAATTAAGGGGGGTCTGTAGATGACACTTAAGTGGGGATCTGTGGATGGCACTAAAGGGGGATCTGTGGTGACACTTAAGGAAGGATCTGTGGCTGACACTTAAGGGGGGATCTGTCGATGACACTTAAGAGGGGATCTGTCCGTGGATGACACTTAAGGGGAGGATCTGTGGATGACACTGAGGGGCGGGGATCTGTGGATAACACTTAAGGGTGGTATCTGTGGATGGCACTTAAGTGGGGATCTGTGGATGGCACTAAAGGGGGATCTGTGGTGGCACTTAAGAAGGGATCTGTGGATGACACTTAAGGGGGGATCTGTGGATGACACTTAAGGGGGGATCTGTGGATGACACTTAAGGGTGGTATCTGTGGATGACACTTAAGGGGGGATCTGTGGATGACACTGAAGATGGGATCTGTGGATAACACTGAAATTAGGATCTGTGGATGACACTTAAGGGGGGATCTGTGGATGACACTTAAGGGGGGATCTGTGGATGACACTTAAGGGTGGTATCTGTGGATGACACTTAAGGGGGGATCTGTGGATGACACTGAAGATGGGATCTGTGGATAACACTGAAAGGGGGATCTGTGGATGACACTTAAGAGGGGGATCTGTGGATGACACTTAAGGTGAGATCTGTGGATGACACTGAAAAGGGGATCTGTGAATCACACTGAAAGGGGTATCTGTGGATGACACTTAAAGGGGGGACTGTGGATTACACATAAGGGGGAATCTGTGGATGACACTTAAAGAGGACCTTTTATGACTTCTAAAGATATCAACTAAGGATGCTCACATGGAGAGTGGCGCCCAGGGATCTCCCTGCACTTACTATTATCCCTGGGCGCCGCTCCATTCTCCCGGTATAGGCTCCGGTATCGACGCTCACCAAGTTATAGTAGGCAAGGACTTGGTGGAATTGGTTATAGTAGGCGAAGCCTGCCCTTCATCTCCTTCTCCCCGGCTGTAGCACTGGCCAGTCGCAGCGCAGAGCTCATAGCTTGGGAGTTTTTTTTCTCCCAGGCTATGAGCTCTGCGCTGCGATTGGCCAGCGCTGCAGCCTGGGAGAAGGAGATGAAGGGCAGGCTCCGCCCACTATAACTTAGTGAGCACAGATACCGGAGCCTATACCGGGAGAACGGAGCGGCGCAGGGATATAGTAAGTGCAGGGAGATCCCTGGGCGCCGTCTACATGTCAGCATACTTAGTTTATATCTTTAGAAGTCATTAAAGGTCCTCTTTAAGGGGGGATCTGTGGATGACACTTAAGGGTGGTATCTGTGGATGACACTTAAGGGGGGATCTGTGGATAACACTGAATGTGGGAACTGTGGATGACACTGAAGAGGGGATCTGTGGAAAACACTGAAAGGGGGATCTGTGGATGACACTGAAGGGGGATCTGTGGATGACACTTAAGGAGGGATCTGTGGATGACACTGAAGAGGGGATCTGTGAATCATCCACAGATTCTACTTTCAGTTTGACACTTAAAGGGGGATATGTGGATGACACATAAGGGGAATCTGTGGATGACACTAAAGGGGGATCTGTGGATGACAGTTACGGGGGATATGTGGATGACACTTAAGTGGCGGGATCTGTGGATGACACTTAAGGGGTGATCTGTGGATGACACTGAAGGGTCGTATTTGTGGAAGGGACTTAAGGTGGGATCTATGGATGGCACTTAAGCGGGAATCTGTGGATTACACTTAAGGGGGATCTCTGGAAGACAATAAAGGGGGGTCTGTAGATGCCACTTAAGTGGGGATCTGTGATTGGCACTTAAGGTGGGATCTTTGGATGGCAGTAAAGTGGGATCTGTGGATGACACTTAAGGGTGGTATCTGTGGATTACACTTAAGGGGGATCTGTGGATGACACTGAAGTGGAAAAACTGAGGATGACACTGAAGAGGGGATCTGTGGATAACACTGAAAGGGGATCTGTGGATGAGACTTAAGAGGGGATTTGTGGATAACACTTAAGGGGATCTGTGGATGACACTGAAGAGGGATCTGTGAATCACACTGAAAGGGGTATCTGTGGATAACACTTAAAGGGGGGATCTGTGGATGACACATAAGGGGGAATCTGTGGATGACACTTATGGGGGGATCTGTGGATGACACTTAAGGGTGGTATCTGTGGATGACACTTAAGGGGGGATCTGTGGATGACACTTAAGGGTGGTATTTGTGGATGGCACTTAAGGTGGGATCTGTGGATGGCACTTAAGCGGGAATCTGTGGATGGCACTTATGGGGAGATCTGTGGATGGCATTTAAGCGAGATCTTTTAATGACACTTAGGGGGGATCTGTGGATGACACTGAAGGGGTGATCTGTGGATGACACTTAAGGAGGGATCTCTGGAAGACAATTAAGGGGGGTCTGTAGATGACACTTAAGGGGGGATCTGTGGATGGCACTTAAGGGGGGGATCTGTCGATGACACTTAAGATGGGATCTGTCTGTGGATGACACTAAAGGGAGGATCAGTGGATGGCACTTAAGATGGGATTTGTGGAGGACATTTAAGCCAGATCTGTGGATGACACTAATGGGGGACCTGTGGATGACACTTAAGGGGGTATCTGTGGATGGTACTTAAGGGGGATCTATGGATGGCATTAAAGCGGGGATCATTCTGTGGATGACACTTAAGATGGGATCTGTGGATGACACTTAAGGGGGGATCTGTGGATGACACTTAAGGTGGGGATCTGTGGATTACATTTAAGGGGGATCTGTGGATGACAGTGAAGTGGGGATCTGTGGCTCACACTGAACGGGGGATCTGTGGATGACACTTAAAAGGGGATCTGTGGTGGCACTTAAGGTGGGATCTGTGGATGACACTTAAGGGAGATCTGTGGATGACACTTAAGGAGTATCTGTGGATGACACTTAAGGTGGTATTTGTGGATGACACTTAAAATGGGATCTGTGGATGACACTTAAGGGGGGATCTGTGGATGACACTTAAGGGGGGATCTGTGGATGACACTTAAGGGGGGATCTGTGGATGACACTTAAGGGTGGTATTTGTGGATGGCACTTAGGGTGGGATCTGTGGATGGCACTTAAGCGGGAATATGTCTGTGGATGACACTTAAGGGGAGGATCTGTGGATGACACTAATGGGGGACCTGTGGATGACACTTAAGGGGGGTATCTGTGGATGGTACTTAAGGGGGGATCTATGGATGGCATTAAAGCGGGGATCATTCTGTGGATGACACTTAAGATGGGATCTGTGGATGACACTTAAGGGGGGATCTGTGGATGACACTTAAGGTGGGGATCTGTGGATTACATTTAAGGGGGATCTGTGGATGACAGTGAAGTGGGGATCTGTGGCTCACACTGAACGGGGGATCTGTGGATGACACTTAAAAGGGGGATCTGTGGTGGCACTTAAGGTGGGATCTGTGGATGACACTTAAGGGGGGATCTGTGGATGACACTTAAGGGGGGTATCTGTGGATGACACTTAAGGGTGGTATTTGTGGATGACACTTAGGGTGGGATCTGTGGATGGCATCTAAGCGGGAATATGTCTGTGGATGACACTTAAGGGGAGGATCTGTGGATGACACTGAGGGGTGGGGATCTGTGGATGACACTGAGGGGCGGGGATCTGTGGATAACACTTAAGGGAGGATCTGTGGATGGCACTTAAGGGGGATCTATGGATGGCATTAAAGGGGTGATCTTTCTGTGGATTACACTTAAGATGGGATCTGTGGATTACACTTAAGGTGGGATCTGTGGATGTCACTTAAGGTGCGATCTGTGGATGACACTTAAGATGGGATCTGTGGATGACATTTAATGGTGGTCAGGGCCGGTGCAAGGATTTTTGCCGCCCTAGGCAAAAGAAAAGTTTGCCGCCCCCCCCCCCCATGTGACATCACAATGCCCCACCCATATGATCTGCCATATTAAAGGGGTTCTGCAGTTTATTTAAACTGATCGGCAGGGGTCTGGCACCCGGGACCCCCGCCAATCAGCTGTTTGAGAAGGCAGCGGCGCTGGCAGTAGCGCCTCAGAAGGCGCCTCAGCCTTCTCATTAGTATCATTGGCCTGGGTGGGGCTAAGCTTTATTCAAGTGAACAGAGCTTAACCCCGCCAAGGCCAGTGATACTAGTCGTGACGTCACTGCGCCTGCGGTAAACAGCGAGAAGGCCGAGGTGCTACTGCTAGCGCCGCTGCCTTCTCAAACAGCTGATTGGTGGGGGTCCCGGGCGTCGGACCCCTGCCGATCAGATGCTGATGATCTATCCAGAGGATAGGTCATCAGTTTAAATAAACTGCAGAACCCCTTTAACTAACACCAGTTTTCTCTCTCCCCCTCTTGTCATTCTTCACCCCCTTGTCATTCTTCACTCCCCCTTGTCATTCTCTTCCCCTCTTGTCATTCTTCACCCCCTCGTCATTCTTCACCCCCTTGTCATTCTTCACTCCTGCCCCCCTTGTCATTCTCTTTCTCCCCTACCCTCTAGTGTAGCGCGGCCGAGCTCTTTATGGTCCACGGGTACAGGAGCTTTAGTTTCCTGTACCAGAGGGGACTGATAGGAAGTGCACATTGTGTGCGCACTTCATGTCTGTCCGGCCGGGTACAGGAGACAGATGCTCCTGTACCTGCGGACCATAAAGAGCTCGGCCACGCTACAATGGAGTGACAGGAGGGAGCGCTGAACGCTTCCCTCCTGTCAGCTGCTCTCCTCTTGGTGCGCCCGGGCGGTGCGTCCTCATGGACGCGCCAGCCCGGGCAGTGCTGCAGCTGCCAGAGGCTCTATATAGGGCGCTCGGTCGGCTGCAGCATGAGGCGGGGACGGCGCTCCTAGCAGCGCCCATTCCCAAGGGGCGCTCTACGCGGCTGCCTATTCCGCGTATAGGAAGCGCCGGCCCTGATGGTGGTATCTGTGGATGGCAGTTAAGGTGTATCTGTGGTTGACACTTAAGGGTGGAATCTGTGGATGGCACTTAATGGGGGATCTATGGATGGCACAAGGGGGGGATCTGTGGATGACACTTAAGGGGGGATCTGTGGATTACACTGAAGGGCGGGGATCTGTGGATAACACTTAAGGGTGGTATCTGTGGATGGCACTTAAGTGGGGATCTGTGGATGGCACTAAAGGGGGATCTGTGGTGGCACTTAAGAAGGGATCTGTGGATGACACTTAATGGGGGATCTGTGGATGACACTTAATGGGGGATCTGTGGATGACACTTAAGTGTGGTATCTGTGGGTGACACTTAAGGGGGGATCTGTGGATGACACTGAAGGGGAAAACTGAGGATGACACTGAAGAGGGGATCTGTGGATAACACTGAAAGGGGGATCTGTGGATGAGACTTAAGAGGGGGATTTGTGGATGACACTTAAGGGGGGATCTGTGGATGACACTGAAGAGGGGATCTGTGAATCACACTGAAAGGGGTATCTGTGGATAACACTTAAAGGGGGGATCTGTGGATGACACATAAGGGGGAATCTGTGGATGACACTTATGGGGGGATCTGTGGATGACACTTAAGGGTGGTATCTGTGGATGACACTTATGGGTGGTATTTGTGGATGGCACTTAAGGTGGGATCTGTGGATGGCACTTAAGCGGGAATCTGTGGATGGCACTTATGGGGAGATCTGTGGACGGCATTTAAGCGAGATCTTTTAATGACACTTAGGGGGGATCTGTGGATGACACTGAAGGGGTGATCTGTGGATGACACTTAAGGAGGGATCTATGGAAGACAATTAAGGGGGGTCTGTAGATGACACTTATGGGGGGATCTGTGGATGGCACTTAAGGGGGGGATCTGTCGATGACACTTAAGATGGGATCTGTCTGTGGATGACACTAAAGGGAGGATCTGTGGATGGCGCTTAAGATGGGATTTGTGGAGGACATTTAAGCCAGATCTGTGGATGACACTAATGGGGGACCTGTGGATGACACTTAAGGTGGGTATCTGTGGATGGTACTTAAGGGGGGATCTATGGATGGCATTAAAGCGGGGATCATTCTGTGGATGACACTTAAGATGGGATCTGTGGATGACACTTAAGGGGGGATCTGTGGATGACACTTAGGGGGAGTCTGTGGATGACACTTAATGCGGGATCTGTGGATGACACTTAAGGGGTGATCTGTGGATGACACTTAAGGGGGATCTCTGGAAGACAATTATGGGGGTCTGTAGATGACACTTAAGTGGGGATCTGTGATTGGCACTTAAGGTGTGATCTTTGGATGGCAGTAAAGGGGGATCTGTGGATGACACTTAAGGGGGGATCTGTGGATGACACTTAAGGGTGGTATCTGTGGATGACACTGAATGTGGGAACTGTGGATGACACTGAAGAGGGGATCTGTGGAAAACACTGAAAGGGGGATCTGTGGATGACACTTAAGGGGGATCTGTGGATGACACTTAAGGAGGGATCTGTGGATGACACTGAAGAGGGGATCTGTGAATCATCCACAGATTCACCTTTCAGTTTGACACTTAAAGGGGGATCTGTGGATGACACATAAGGGGGGATCTGTGGATGACACTAAAGGGGGATCTGTGGATGACAGTTACGGGGATATGTGGATGACACTTAAGTGGCGGGATCTGTGGATGACACTTAAGGGGAGATCTGTGGATGACACTGAAGGGTCGTATTTGTGGATGGCACTTAAGGTGGGATCTGTGGATGCCACTTAAGTGGGGATCTGTGATTGGCACTTAAGGTGGGATCTTTGGATGGCACTTAAGTGTGATCTTTGGATGGCAGTAAAGGGGGATCTGTGGATGACACTTAAGGGGGGATCTGTGGATGACACCTCAGGGGGATCTGCCTGTGGATGAAACTTAAGGGGAGGATCTGTGGATGACACTGAGTGGCGGGGATCTGTGGATAACACTTAAGGGTGGTATCTGTGGATGGCACTTAAGTGGGGATCTGTGGATGGCACTAAAGGGGGATCTGTGGTGGCACTTAAGAAGGGATCTGTGGATGACACTTAAGGGGGGATCTGTGGATGACACTTAAGGGGGATCTGTGGATGACACTTAAGGGTGGTATCTGTGGATGACACTTAAGGGGGGATCTGTGGATGACACTGAAGTGGAAAACTGAGGATGACACTGAAGAGGGGATCTGTGGATAACACTGAAAGGGGGATCTGTGGATGAGACTTAAGAGGGGGATTTGTGGATGACACTTAAGGGGGGATCTGTGGATGACACTGAAGAGGGGATCTGTGAATCACACTGAAAGGGGTATCTGTGGATAACACTTAAAAGGGGGGATGTGTGGATGACACATAAGGGGGAATCTGTGGATGACACTTATGGGGGGATCTGTGGATGACACTTAAGTGTGGTATCTGTGGATGACACTTAAGGGGGGATCTGTGGATGACACTTAAGGGTGGTATTTGTGGATGGCACTTAAGGTGGGATCTGTGGATGGCACTTAAGCAGGAATCTGTGGATGGCACTTATGGGGAGATCTGTGGATGGCATTTAAGCGAGCTCTTTTAATGACACTTAACGGGGATATGTGGATGGCACTTAAGGGGGGGATCTGTCGATGACACTTAAGATGGGATCTGTCTGTGGATGACACTAAAGGAAGGATCTGTGGATGGCACTTAAGATGGGATTTGTGGAGGACATTTAAGCCAGATCTGTGGATGACACTAATGGGGGACCTGTGGATGACACTTAAGGTGGGATCTATGGATGGCATTAAAGGGGGATCATTCTGTGGATGACACTTAAGATGGGATCTGTGGATGACACTTAAGGTGGGATCTGTGGATGACACTTAGGGGGGGATCTGTGGATGACACATAATGCGGGATCTGTGGATGACACTTAAGGGGTGATCTGTGGATGACACTTAAGGGGGATCTCTGGAAGACAATTAAGGGGGGTCTGTAGATGACACTTAAGTGGGGATCTGTGGATGGCACTAAAGGGGGATCTGTGGTGACACTTAAGGAAGGATCTGTGGCTGACACTTAAGGGGGGATCTGTCGATGACACTTAAGAGGGGATCTGTCCGTGGATGACACTTAAGGGGAGGATCTGTGGATGACACTGAGGGGCGGGGATCTGTGGATAACACTTAAGGGTGGTATCTGTGGATGGCACTTAAGTGGGGATCTGTGGATGGCACTAAAGGGGGATCTGTGGTGGCACTTAAGAAGGGATCTGTGGATGACACTTAAGGGGGGATCTGTGGATGACACTTAAGGGGGGATCTGTGGATGACACTTAAGGGTGGTATCTGTGGATGACACTTAAGGGGGGATCTGTGCATGACACTGAAGATGGGATCTGTGGATAACACTGAAAGGGGGATCTGTGGATGACACTTAAGGGGGGATCTGTGGATGACACTTAAGGGGGGATCTGTGGATGACACTTAAGGGTGGTATCTGTGGATGACACTTAAGGGGGGATCTGTGGATGACACTGAAGATGGGATCTGTGGATAACACTGAAAGGGGGATCTGTGGATGACACTTAAGAGGGGGATCTGTGGATGACACTTAAGGTGAGATCTGTGGATGACACTGAAAAGGGGATCTGTGAATCACACTGAAAGGGGTATCTGTGGATGACACTTAAAGGGGGGACTGTGGATGACACATAAGGGGGAATCTGTGGATGACACTTAAAGAGGACCTTTCATGACTTCTAAAGATATCAACTAAGGATGCTCACATGGAGAGCGGCGCCCAGGGATCTCCCTGCACTTACTATTATCCCTGGGCGCCGCTCCATTCTAGCGGTATAGGCTCCGGTATCGACGCTCACCAAGTTATAGTAGGCGGGGACTTGGTGGAATTGGTATAGTAGGCGGAGCCTGCCCTTCATCTCCTTCTCCCCGGCTGTAGCGCTGGCCAGTCGCAGCGCAGAGCTCATAGCTTGGGAGTTTTTTTTTCTCCCAGGCTATGAGCTCTTCGCTGCGATTGGCCAGCGCTGCAGCCTGGGAGAAGGAGATGAAGGGCAGGCTCCGCCCACTATAACTTAGTGAGCACAGATACCGGAGCCTATACCGGGAGAACGGAGCGGCGCGTAGGGATAATAGTAAGTGCAGGGAGATCCCTGGGCGCCGCTCTACATGTCAGCATACTTAGTTTATATCTTTAGAAGTCATTAAAGGTCCTCTTTAAGGGGGGATCTGTGGATGACACTTAAGGGTGGTATCTGTGGATGACACTTAAGGGGGGATCTGTGGATAACACTGAATGTGGGAACTGTGGATGACACTGAAGAGGGGATCTGTGGAAAACACTGAAAGGGGGATCTGTGGATGACACTGAAGGGGGATCTGTGGATGACACTTAAGGAGGGATCTGTGGATGACACTGAAGAGGGGATCTGTGAATCATCCACAGATTCAACTTTCAGTTTGACACTTAAAGGGGGATCTGTGGATGACACATAAGGGGAATCTGTGGATGACACTAAAGGGGGATCTGTGGATGACAGTTACGGGGGATATGTGGATGACACTTAAGTGGCGGGATCTGTGGATGACACTTAAGGGGTGATCTGTGGATGACACTGAAGGGTCGTATTTGTGGAAGGCACTTAAGGTGGGATCTATGGATGGCACTTAAGCGGGAATCTGTGGATTACACTTAAGGGGGATCTCTGGAAGACAATAAAGGGGGGTCTGTAGATGCCACTTAAGTGGGGATCTGTGATTGGCACTTAAGGTGGGATCTTTGGATGGCAGTAAAGTGGGATCTGTGGATGACACTTAAGGGTGGTATCTGTGGATTACACTTAAGGGGGATCTGTGGATGACACTGAAGTGGAAAACTGAGGATGACACTGAAGAGGGGATCTGTGGATAACACTGAAAGGGGGATCTGTGGATGAGACTTAAGAGGAGGATTTGTGGATAACACTTAAGGGGGATCTGTGGATGACACTGAAGAGGGGATCTGTGAATCACACTGAAAGGGGTATCTGTGGATAACACTTAAAGGGGGGATCTGTGGATGACACATAAGGGGGAATCTGTGGATGACACTTATGGGGGGATCTGTGGATGACACTTAAGGGTGGTATCTGTGGATGACACTTAAGGGGGGATCTGTGGATGACACTTAAGGATGGTATTTGTGGATGGCACTTAAGGTGGGATCTGTGGATGGCACTTAAGCGGGAATCTGTGGATGGCACTTATGGGGAGATCTGTGGATGGCATTTAAGCGAGATCTTTAATGACACTTAGGGGGATCTGTGGATGACACTGAAGGGTGATCTGTGGATGACACTTAAGGAGGGATCTCTGGAAGACAATTAAGGGGGTCTGTAGATGACACTTAAGGGGGATCTGTGGATGACACTTAAGAGGGGATCTGTCGATGACACTTAAGATGGGATCTGTCTGTGGATGACACTAAAGGGAGGATCAGTGGATGGCACTTAAGATGGGATTTGTGGAGGACATTTAAGCCAGATCTGTGGATGACACTAATGGGGGACCTGTGGATGACACTTAAGGGAGTATCTGTGGATGGTACTTAAGGGGGATCTATGGATGGCATTAAAGCGGGGATCATTCTGTGGATGACACTTAAGATGGGATCTGTGGATGACACTTAAGGGGGATCTGTGGATGACACTTAGGAGGATCTGTGGATGACACTTAATGCTGGGATCTGTGGATGACACTTAAGGAGTGACCTTAAGGAGGATCTGTGGATGACACTGAAGAGGGGATTCAGAATCATCCACGAGATTCAACCCCTTTCAGCTTTGACACTCTTAAAGGGGGATCTGTGGATGACACATAAGGGGAATCTGTGGATGACACTAAAGGATCTGTGGATGACAGTTACGGGGATATGTGGATGACACTTAAGTGGCGGGATCTGTGGATGACACTTAAGGTGATCTGTGGATGACACTGAAAGGGTCGATATTTGTGGAAGGCACTTAAGGTGGGATCTGTGGATGGCACTTAAGCGGGAATCTGTGGATTACACTTAAGGGGATCTCTGGAAGACAATAAAGGGGGGTCTGTAGATGCCACTTAAGTGGGGATCTGTGATTGGCACTTAAGGTGGGATCTTTGGATGGCAGTAAAGTGGGATCTGTGGATGACACTTAAGGGTGGTATCTGTGGATGACACTTAAGGGGGGATCTGTGGATGACACTGAAGTGGAAAACTGAGGATGACACTGAAGAGGGGATCTGTGGATAACACTGAAAGGGGATCTGTGGATGAGACTTAAGAGGAGGATCTGTGGATAACACTTAAGGGGGATCTGTGGATGACACTGAAGAGGGATCTGTGAATCACACTGAAAGGGGCATCTGTGGATAACACTTAAAGGGGGATCTGTGGATGACACATAAGGGGAATCTGTGGATGACACTTATGGGGGATCTGTGGATGACACTTAAGGTGGTATCTGTGGATGACACTTAAGGGGATCTGTGGATGACACTTAAGGATGGTATTTGTGGATGGCACTTAAGGTGGGATCTGTGGATGGCACTTAAGCGGGAATCTGTGGATGGCACTTATGGGGAGATCTGTGGATGGCATTTAAGCGAGATCTTTAATGACACTTAGGGGGATCTGTGGATGACACTGAAGGGGTGATCTGTGGATGACACTTAAGGAGGATCTCTGGAAGACAATTAAGGGGGTCTGTAGATGACACTTAAGGGGATCTGTGGATGGCACTTAAGGGGGATCTGTCGATGACACTTAAGATGGGATCTGTCTGTGGATGACACTAAAGGGAGGATCAGTGGATGGCACTTAAGATGGGATTTGTGGAGGACATTTAAGCCAGATCTGTGGATGACACTAATGGGGGACCTGTGGATGACACTTAAGGGGGGTATCTGTGGATGGTACTTAAGGGGGGATCTATGGATGGCATTAAAGCGGGGATCATTCTGTGGATGACACTTAAGATGGGATCTGTGGATGACACTTAAGGGGGGATCTGTGGATGACACTTAGGGGGGGATCTGTGGATGACACTTAATGCGGGATCTGTGGATGACACTTAAGGGGTGTTCTGTGGATGACACTTAAGGGGGATCTCTGGAAGACAATTATGGGGGGTCTGTAGATGACACTTAAGTGGGGATCTGTGATTGGCACTTAAGGTGTGATCTTTGGATGGCAGTAAAGGGGGATATGTGGATGACACTTAAGGGGGGATCTGTGGATGACCCTTAAGGGTGGTGTCTGTGGATGACACTTATGGGGGATCTGTGGATGACACTGAATGTGGGAACTGTGGATGACACTGAAGAGGGGATCTGTGGAGAACACTGAAAGGGGGATCTGTGGATGACACTTAAGTGGGATCTGTGGATGATACTTAAGGAGGGATCTGTGGATGACACTGAAGAGGGGATCTGTGAATCATCCCCAGATTCACCTTTCAGTTTGACACTTAAAGGGGGATCTGTGGATGACACATAAGGGGGGATCTGTGGATGACAGTTACGGGGGATATGTGGATGACACTTAAGTGGCGGGATCTGTGGATGACACTTAAGGGGAGATCTGTGGATGACACTGAAGGGTCGTATTTGTGGATGGCACTTAAGGTGGGATCTGTGGATGGCACTTAAGCGGGAATCTGTGGATTACACTTAAGGGGGGATCTCTGGAAGACAATAAAGGGGGGTCTGTAGATGCCACTTAAGTGGGGATCTGTGATTGGAACTTAAGGTGGGATCTTTGGATGGCACTTAAGTGTGATCTTTGGATGGCAGTAAAGGGGATCTGTGGATGACACTTAAGGGGGGATCTGTGGATGACACCTCAGGGGGATCTGTCTGTGGATGAAACTTAAGGGGAGGATCTGTGGATGACACTGAGTGGCGGGGATCTGTGGATAACACTTAAGGGTGGTATCTGTGGATGGCACTTAAGTGGGGATCTGTGGATGGCACTAAAGGGGGATCTGTGGTGGCACTTAAGAAGGGATCTGTGGATGACACTTAAGGGGGGATCTGTGGATGACACTTAAGGGGGATCTGTGGATGACACTTAAGGGTGGTATCTGTGGATGACACTTAAAGGGGGATCTGTGGATGACACTGAAGTGGAAAACTGAGGATGACACTGAAGAGGGGATCTGTGGATAACACTGAAAGGGGGATCTGTGGATGACACTTAAGAGGGGGATTTGTGGATGACACTTAAGGGGGGATCTGTGGATGACACTGAAGAGGGGATCTGTGAATCACACTGAAAGGGGTATCTGTGGATAACACTTAAAGGGGGGATGTGTGGATGACACATAAGGGGGAATCTGTGGATGACACTTATGGGGGGATCTGTGGATGACACTTAAGTGTGATATCTGTGGATGACACTTAACCACTACAGGACCGCCTAATGCAGGGATGCGTCCTGCGGGCGGTCCTGTAGTTCTGAGTGGACGCATCGGCGCGTCATCTCGCGAGAAGCGAGACTTCCTGTGAACGCGAGCGCGCGCGCGTTCACAGTGAAGCGCGTCTCAGGAGTTCTGCTACAGCCTGCCAGCGATGATCCATCGCTGGCAGGCTGTAGATGCGAATTAAATCGCATCAAAGAGCTATATCAGACGCTGTTTTGTGAACAGCGTCTGATATAGCTGCTACCTGGTCCTCTGGTGGTCCCATTTGCTGGGATTGACCACCAGAGGACCAGGTAACTATGTAAAGTTGCACCAAACGCAATGTGTTTTGGGGTGTATTTTTATATATACCCATACTGGGTGAGAGAAATATCTCTGTAAACAACAACTTTTAAATTTTTTTATACAAAGTTGACAATTTGCAGAGATATTTCTCTCACCCAACATGGGTATATGTAAAAATACACCCCAAAACACATTGCCCTACTTCTCCTGAGTACGGTGATACCACATAAGTGACACTTTTTTGCAGCCTGGGTGCGCAAAGGGGCCCAACGTGTACCTTTAGGTTTTACATGGCGGCTCACAATTTAGCCCCGCCCAAAATGCCAGAACAGTAAACACACCCCACAAATGACCCCATTTCGGAAAGTAGACACCCCAAGGTATTCACTGAGGGGCACAGTGAGTCCGTTTGAGATTTTTTTTTTTTTTGCCAGAAGTTAGCAGAAATTGAAACTTTTTTTTTATATTTTATTTTTCTCAGAAAGTGTCATTTTCCGCTAACTTGTGAAAAAAAAATGAAATGATACATGAACTCACCATGCCCCTCCGCGAATACTTTGGGGTGTCTTCTTTCTAAAATGGTGTGATTTGGGGGGTATTTATACTATCCTGGCATTCTAGCACCTGAAGAAACATGACAGGTGCTCAGAAAGTCAGAGCTGCTTCAAAATGCAGAAATTCACTTTTTTGCACCATAGTTTGTAAACGCTATAACTTTTACCCAAACCAATAAATATACACATATTGGACTTTTTTTTAATCAAAGACATGTAGAACAATAAATTTAGAGAAAAATTTATATAGAAATGTAGTTTTTTAAAAAAAAAATTACAACAGAAAGTGAAAAATGTCATTTTTTTTTCAAAAATGTTGTTACATTTTTATTAATGGCAAAAAAAGTAAAAATGTCAGCAACAATGAAATACCACCAAATGAAAGCTCTATTAGTGAGAAGAAAAGGAGGTAAAATTCATTTGGGTGGTAAGTTGCATGACGGAGCAATAAACGGTGAAAGTAGTGTAGTGTAGAATTGTAAAAAGTGGCCTGGTCATTAAGGGTGTTTAAGCTAGGGGGGCTGATGTGGTTAAGGGGGGATCTGTGGAGAACACTTAAGGGTGGTATTTGTGGATGGCACTTAAGGTGGGATCTGTGGATGGCACTTAAGCAGGAATCTGTGGATGGCACTTATGGGGAGATCTGTGGATGGCATTTAAGCGAGATCTTTTAATGACACTTAAGGGGGATCTGTGGATGGCACTTTAGGGGGGGATCTGTCGATGACACTTAAGATGGGATCTGTCTGTGGATGACACTAAAGGGAGGATCTGTGGATGGCACTTAAGATGGGATTTGTGGAGGACATTTAAGCCAGATCTGTGGATGACACTAATGGGGGACCTGTGGATGACACTTAAGGTGGGTATCTGTGGATGGTACTTAAGGGGGGATCTATGGATGGCATTAAAGGGGGGATCATTCTGTGGATGACACTTAAGATGGGATCTGTGGATGACACTTAAGGTGGGATCTGTGGATGACACTTAGGGGGGGATCTGTGGATGACACTTAATGCGGGATCTGTGGATGACACTTAAGGGGGATCTATGGAAGACAATTAAGGGGGGTCTGTAGATGACACTTAAGTGGGGATCTGTGGATGGCACTAAAGGGGGATCTGTGGTGACACTTAAGGAGGGATCTGTGGCTGACACTTAAGGGGGATCTGTGGATGACACTTAAGAGGGTATCTGTCTGTGGATACACTTAAGGGGAGGATCTGTGGATGACACTGAGGGGCGGGGATCTGTGGATGACACTTAAGGGAGGATCTGTGGATGACACTTAAGGATGGTATCTGTGGATGACACTTAAGGAGGGGATTTGTTGGTGACACTGAACGGGGGAACTGTGGATCACACTGAAGAGAGGATCTGTGGATAACACTGAAAGGGGGATCTGTGGATGACACTTAGGAGTGGGATCTGTGGATGACACTTAAGGGGGATCTGTGGATGACACTGAAGAGGGGATCTGTGAATCACACTGAAAGGGGGATCTGTGGATGACACTTAAAGTGGGATCTGTGGATGACAATTAAGTGGCGGGATCTGTGGATGACACTTAAGGGGAGATCTGTGGATGACACTTAAGGGGGGATCTGTGGATGACACTGAAGGGGGTGATCTGTGGATGACACTGAAGGGGGGAACTGTGGATGACACTGAAGGGGTGAACTGTGGATGACTTGTAATGGGAGATCTGTGGATGACACTTAAGGGGGGATCTGTGGAAGACAATTAAAGGGGGTCTGTAGATGCCACTTAAGTGGGGATCTGTGATTGGCACTTAAGGTGGGATCTGTGGATTACACTGAAGGGGGGAATTGTGGATGACACTGAAGAGGTGATCTGTGGATAACACGGAAAGGGGGATCTATGGATGACACTTAAGAGGGGGATCTGTGGATGACACTTAAAGGGGGATCTGTGGATGACACTAAATAGGGGATCTGTGAATCACACTGAAAGGGGGATCTGTGGATGACACTGAAAGGGGGGATCTGTGGATGACACAAAAGTGGGGCTCTGTGGATGACACATAAGGGGGATCTGTGGATGACACTTAAGGGGGATCTTTGGATGACACTTAAGGATGATATCTGTGGATGACATTCAAGGGGGGATCTGTGGGTGACACTGAACGGGGGAACTGTGGATGACACTGAAGAGGGGATCTGTGGATAACACTGAAAGTGGGATCTGTGGATGACACTTAGGAGGGGGATCTGTGGATGACACTTAAGGGGGGATCTGTGGATAACACTAAAGAGGGGATCTGTGAATCACACTGAAATGGGGATCTGTGGATGACACTTAAAGGGGATCTGTGGATGAAACATAAGGGGGGATCTGTGGGTGACACTAAAGTGGGATCTGTGGATGACACTTACGGGGGATATGTGGATGACACTTACGGGGGATATGTGGATGACACTTACGGGGAATATGTTGATGACACTTAAGGGGGGATCTGTGGATGACACTGAAGGGGGTGATCTGTGGTTGACACTGAAGGAGGGAACTGTATATGACACGTAAGGGGAGATCTGTGGATGACACTTAAGGGTGGTATTTGTGAATGGCACTGACGGTGGGATCTGTGGATGGCACTTAAGCGTGAATCTGTGGATGACACTTAAGGGGTGATCTGTGGATGACACTTAAGGGTGGATCTCTGGAAGACAATTAAGGGGGTCTGTAGATGCCACTTAAGTGGGGATCTGTGATTGGCACTTAATGTGGGATCTGTGGATGGCACTTAAGTGGGATCTTTGGATGGCAGTAAAGGGGGATCTGTGGATGACACTTAAGGGGGGATCTGTGGATCACACTTCAGGGGGGATCTGTCCGTGGATAACACTTAAGGGGAGGATCTGTGGATGATACTGAGGGGCGGGGACCTGTGGATAACACTTAAGGGTTGTATCTGTGGATGGCACTTAAGGGGGGATCTGTGGATGACAATTAAGTGGGGATCTGTGTATGGCACTATTGGGGGATCTGTGGTAGCACTTAAGGGGGGGGGATCTGTGGATGACACTTAAGGGGAAATCTGTGGACGATACTTAAGGGGGGATCTGTGGATGACACTTAAGGGTGGTATCTGTGGATGACACTTAAGGGGGTATCTGTGGATGACACTGAACGGGGGAACTGTGGATGACACTGAAGATGGGATCTGTGGATAACACTGAAAGGGGGATCTGTGGATGACACTTAAGAGGGGGATCTGTGGATGACACTTAAGGGGGGATCTGTGGATGACACTGAAGAAGGGATCTGTGAATCACACTGAAAGGGGTATCTGTGGATGACACTTAAAGGGGGGATCTGTGGATGATACTTAAGTGTGGTATCTGTGGATGACACTTAACGGGGGATCTGTGGATCTGGGAGATTTTTAAAAGCATTGTAACATCAAATTGTGATCGATGCATACCTTATAGAAATAAAAGGCTAAGAAATAAGAAGAAACCAATGTGGATAAATAGAACCGTAAAAAAAGCAATAAATGACAAAAAGAAAGCATATAAATCACTAAAACAGGAGGGGAGCCAGGAAGCACTGATAAACTATAAGGAAAAAAATAGAATATGTAAAAAACTAATAAAAACTGCCAAACTAGAGACCGAGAGATTAATTGCCAAAGAGAGCAAAACTAACCCTAAAATGTTTTTCAATTATATAAATGGTAAAAATATAAACCTGAAGGAGTCGGCCCTCTACATAGCAATGAGGGGGGAGTTGCAGAAAGCGATGAGGATAAAGCCAAGCTATTAAATATTTTCTTCACCACTGTTTTCACTGAGGAAAATAAACTGTCAGATGAAATGCAAAATGTAAAAGTAAATTCCCTTTAAAAGTGCCCTGTCTGACCCAGGAAGAAGTACAGCAGCGACTTAAAAGATTAAAATAGACAAATCGCCAGGACCAGATGGCATACACCCCGTATCCTAAGGGAATTAAGTGATGTCCTAGCCAGACCCTTATTTTTGATATTCACGGACTCCATACTGACAGGGAATGTTCCACCAGACTGGCGTATAGCAAATGTGGTGCCAATATTCAAAAAGGGTCCAAAAACAGAGCCTGGAAATTATAGGCCGGTAAGTTTAACATCTGCTGTGGGTAAACTGTTTGAAGGATTTGTAAGAGATGCTATCTTGGAGTATCTCAATGAAAATAAGCAAATTACACCATATCAGCATGGCTTCATGAGGGATCGGTCATGTCAAACTAATTTAATCAGTTTCTATGAGGAGGTAAGTTCTAGACTTGACAGCGGCGAATCAATGGATGTCGTATATCTGGACTTCTCCAAAGCATTTGACGCTGTACCACATAAAAGGTTAGTATATAAAATGAGAACACTTGGACTAGGAGAAAATATCTGTATGTGGGTAAGTAACTGGCTCAGTAATAGAAAACAGAGAGTGGTTATTAACGGTACACACTCAGATTGGGTCACGGTCACTAGTGGGGTACCTCAGGGTTCAGTATTGGGCCCTATTCTCTTCAATATATTTATTAATGATCTTGTAGAAGGCTTGCACAGTAATATATCAATTTTTGCAGATGACACTAAACTGTGTAAAGTAATTAACACTAAAGAGGACCGTTTTCTGCTACAGAGGGATCTGGATAGATTGGGGGCTTGGGCAGAGAAATGGCAGATGAGGTTTAACACTGACAAATGTAAAGTTATGCACATGGGAAGGAATAATGCAAGTCACCCGTACATGCTAAATGGTAAAACACTCAGTAACACTGACATGGAAAAGGATCTAGGAATTTTAATAAATAACAAACTAAGCTGTAAAAACCAGTGTCAGGCAGCTGCTGCTAAGGCCAATAAGATAATGGGTTGCATCAAAGGGGCATAGATGCCCGTGATGAAAATATAGTCTTACCACTTTATAAATCACTAGTCAGACCACACATGGAGTACTGTGTACAGTTCTGGGCTCCCGTGAACAAGGCAGACATAGCAGAGCTAGAGAGGGTTCAGAGGAGGGCAACTAAAGTAATAACTGGAATGGGGCAACTACAGTACCTCGAAAGGGTATCAAAATTAGGGTTATTAACTCTAGAAAAAGACGACTGAGGGGAGATCTAATAACTATGTATAAATATATCAGGGGTCAGTACAAAGATCTCTCCCATCATCTATTTATCCCCAGGACTGTGACTGTGACGAGGGGACATCCTCTGCGTCTGGAGGAAAGAAGGTTTGTACACAAACATAGAAAAGGGTTCTTCACGGTAAGAGCAGTAAGACTATGGAACTCTCTGCCTGAGGAGGTGGTGATGGTGAGTACAATAAAGGAATTTAAGAGGGGCCTGGATGTATTTCTGGAGCGTAATAATATTTCAGGCTATAGCTACTAGAGAGGGGTCGTTGATCCAGGGAGTTATTCTGACTGCCTGATTGGAGTCGGGAAGGAATTTTTTCCCCTTAAGTGGGGAAAATTGGCTCTACCTCACAGGGGTTTTTTGCCTTCCTCTGGATCAACTTGCAGGAAACAGGTCGAACTGGATGGACAAATGTCTTTTTTCGGCCTTATATACTATGTTACTATGTTACTTAAGGGTGGTATTTGTGGATGGCACTTAAGGTGGGATCTGTGGATGGCAGGGAGGGGTGTGGGGATGTTGGGGTGGGAGGTCCTGAATTGGTGTTTGGGTGGGAACTCTGAAAGTGGTGGGAGGTCTGATAGGTATGTGGGGGTGGGAGATACGGGAGGGGGGCCTATAAAAATTTTTTGCTTTTGGGCCCAGTCATTTCTAGCTACGCCCCTGACGGCCATTGTAAGACACAACCATGCCTGGTTGTAGGTTGAGTGGCGTGAGCCACAGCTCCGCCTGGTCACTTATACCCTGCCACAGCTCTGCGGCGGTGTGCTGTTTGTCCCTTAAACAGATCAGCTTCAGCACGGCCTGTTGACTAGTGATGAGCGGGAGATGCCTTATTCGATTTTGCGATTTTTCGCGAATATCCGATTGAATATTCGTCATATATTCGTCGAAATCGAATGTTCGTCATTATTCTATATATTGCGAATGTTCCGCGAATTTATATTCGCATCGCGAATTAAACTTAGAGCTGAGTTCCTAATGGTTGTAACTTGTATTGCTAGAATTGACGAAGATAACGAATATCACGAATATAGCACTATGTTCTCAATCTTCGTTATATTTTAGCAATACAACCATTAGGAACTCAGCTCTAAGTTTAATTCGCAATGCGGACATATACTCGCATTGCAGATTCAACTTAAAGCTGGGTTCCTAATGGTTGTATTGCTAGAATATAACGAATATCATAAATATAGCACTATGTTCTCAATCTTCGTTATATTCTAGCAATACAACCATTAGGAACTCAGCTCTAAGTTTCATTCGCAAAGCAAACATATAATCGCATTGCGACTTGAGCTTAGAGTCAATTCCTAATGGTTGTATTTCTAGAATATAACGAAGATGACGAATATCACGAATTCACGAATATAGCACTATATTCTTAATCTTCGTTATATTCTAGCAATACAACCATTAGGAACTCAGCTGTAAGTTGAATTTGCAATACGAGTATATGTTCGCATTGCGAATTCAACTTAAAGCTGGGTTCCTAATGGTTGTATTGCTAGAATATAATGAATATCGCAATGCGAATAATTCAGGTTATATTAACGCATTGCGATTACAACTTAGTCGAATTTGTGAGATCGTGATTCTCACATCCGACTGTACATTTTAGCATGGAGGCATTACCATTGGGATGGGGACGCTCCAAGCACACGGGAAGTCAGCAGAAGCGTCAACGGGCATTAACTGGAGTGGGCAGGGAGCCAGGAGTCCTCCGGACAGGTAAGAAAACCTTTTGGGAAGTGGGAAGACAACCAGAGACCAACAAGGATTAACAACTAAAAAAAAATTAAAAAAATTAATATTCAAAATAGCGAACATATAGCGCTATATTTGCAATATTCGCAAATTATTGAAGTTGCAATATTCGCAATAAAAATTCGCTATTAAAATATTTGCACTCAACACTACTGTTGACGCTTATCCACAGCAGTGCTACACTACTTCCAGCTAGCGACTGATGGCTGACTGCAGTTGGAGGTGGAGCCCCAGTTATGGGTCTACAACACAATGAAAGCCAGATATCCCTCAAAGGAAGGAGCTGGTCTCCCTTTTTTGTAGCTGGTCTCCCTGAGATCAGCTATTGTTGTGTTTGAGTAGCCTCCGAGGCATTGCTCCCGTTTAGCCAGAATCCTACTCTGCACTGATGAGGGGCAACACCCCGAAACAGCTGTCTGTGGATGGATAACTGGCTTAGGTTTTCCCCGTCACATCCTTAAAGCTTGTAAAAAAACGGGATCTTGACATAGGGCCACTTAATATGGTGGATTTGGTGATCTCTGTAATGGAGACACCCCTTTGCTCGGTTTTCCTTCCTTTGAGGGATATCTGGCTTTCATTGTGTTGTAGACCCATAACTGGGGCTCCACATTTATTTTGCATATTCCTGTTTCCCAGGGAGCTTTGCACTTCGGATTGCCGTGTTGAGACTCTTAAGTGAGGCTCCGCGGTGTTTTTTGTAGCTGGTCTCCCTGAGATCAGCTATTGTTGTGCTGTTGGAGGTGGAGGTGGAGGTGGAGGAGGAGGCAGCGGAGGAGGAGAAGTGGGGGTTGGAGCAAGTAACATAGCTGCTGGTGGAGACCCTGAATAACGTGGGGCCCTGGGCGTGGGTAGCACCTGTGCCATCCCAGGGTACGACTCATTTCCGGCCTCCACAACATTCATCCAGTGTGCGGTCAGAAAAATGTAGCGTCCCTGGCCACCAGCACTTTTCCATGTGTCCGTGGTGAGGTGGACCTTCCCAGTAAGTTCGTTGGTCATGGCACGGGTGATGTTCTGGGACACATGCTGGTGTAAGGCGGGCACGGCACACCGTGAAAAATAGTGGCGGCTGGGGACTGCGTACCGAGGGACGGCCGCCGACATCGGGCTGCGGAAGGCCTCAGTGTCAACAAGCCTAAATGGCAACATTTCAAGGGCCAGTAATTTACTAGGCCCAGATTAATGCAATTTGTAATATAGACAGAGTTTTCAGAGTCCGTTCAGTATGGGATACAAAAACCCACAGGTTTTGTACACAGTTTACTAGGCCCAGATTAATGGAAATTGTAATATATACACTTTTTTCAGATTCAGTTCAGTATGGGATACAAAAACCCACAGATTGTGGACACTTTACTAGGCCCAGATTAATGGAAGTTGTAATATACACAGTGTTTTCAGATTCAGTTCAGTATGGGATACAAAAACCCATAGATTGTGGACACTTTACTAGGCCCAGATTAATGGAAGTTGTAATATACACAGTGTTTTTAGATTCAGTTCAGTATGGAATACAAAAACCCACAAATTGCGGACACTTTACTAGGCCCAGATAAAAGGAAGTTGTAATATACACAGTGTTTTCAGATTCAGTTCAGTATGGGATGAAAATTTAAATAGGTATAAGAGAAGTGGTTGCGGCACTACTCAGCTCCACAATATACAAACTGTGCGACCATAAATGGCATGAACCAGTCCTTCTTAGCCATAAACAAATGCAGTAGTGCTTAACCCCAACTTAGTCCATGTTATCATGCGGTATTAGTAGAAGAATAAACGGAGGCACTCACTATGGCTATAAAATCATCTTTATTCCGTCCGTTCAATAAAACATTCCGGGCAGGGGCGGGCTCTTTGGAGCAGCTATCTATGTCTGTCTCCCCCATATTTTGAATATGGTATCCACTCTAAGCCTGCAAATTTCAGGCAGTTTGCATTGCCCCGTGTTGTTCATGTATGTGGGTAATTAGCCTAGGGCAACCTTTTCCAGTTTTAATGGAATTTACATGCTCCCTGAACCTCTTCAACATAGGGCGTATTGTTTTCCCTATGTAGAAGGATCCAAAGCCACATGTAACCAAGTAGACTACATACAGACCCATCTGAGCAGAAGAGCGACCTGACCAGCTCTTCCCGTCGCCTTCGCTGCCCCACTGCTACTGCCTCGTGCACCCGCTGGTCGGGCTGAGGAGAGGTAACGCTGCAAGATGTGCAGGCTCCCCACCCGTCATTCCTACACCAGGGCAGGGGGAGTGAGACAGGAGAATAAGTGAGGCCCCCTGGTCTCCCCCAGCTTGGCAGCCATCTTAGGAGCGATATATATCAGCTTGTGCTCCAGACAATATATGGACACGCAGTAGATCTGCAAATTATTGAAGTGAGGCTACCTGTCCACAAAACTCCTAGGCCTAGCCTGAATATTTGAAGTCTCCAAGACTGTAAAGGAGGTGCTCTCTTTCCTCTCCACTTAAAGGGCCAGAGGTCCAATTTTTTTCTGCAGGGCAGCTTTGCGGCTACCCCCTCTTATATTTGTAGCTCTTATCTCCCGTTCCCAACTGATGTATATGGGACAAGAGATAGCCACAAGCTGTCTATTGTTCCAGCTCCCTGGCTGCTTAACACATTCACCTCCCAGAGGCATATGAACGTGGCCTGCATGGCATTGCTAGCTATGTAGAATCTGTCCCAACCGCCGGATCAACCTCAATTCAGCGCCAATATACGGCTCCAATAGCAATGTACACCCATGCTGGGGTCCAAAAGAATGACCCGCAATAAGGGCAGATCTAAGATTACGAGCACACCAACGCCATCCCAAACACTTCCTGAATAGTTCAGACAAGTGTCGCAATCCGTTATGAGCAACCCCGCTGCATCACCTACATGTTCCTCCTCATCTGCCAGCAGTTCTGCTGTGCCTAATCAAACTATGTAAGCTCCAGACCAAACAGAACTGTACAGAAATATTACCTCCTTGTTCCGCTCTGAACTCTTACAGGCGGTGGCGGAGTTCACCTGTCAAATACAAGATATTGGGAACAGGGTCTCGGATCTTGAAACCTCTACCGACGAGCTCTCTGATGCCCTGCATGCTGATAGAGAAGATATCAACTCCCACACTAAGCAAATAGGTGCTTTGGAACTTAAGATTGAAGACCTGGAGAACAGGAAACCTTCACGGACTTATCATCTACTCTGCTCTCTCTTTTCCAATCCTTGATGCCTCAAGTTGCAGCTGACCAATTCCGCATGGACAGAGTTAATCAGTCCCTGGGTAAATCCAGATCATAGGCGCTACCGCGGGATGTGGTCCTGAAATTCCACAACCCTGAGGTCAGAGACCAAATCCTGGCTGTGGCTAGGAACCTTTCCACATTACCGGGACTCCCATCATCGGTCCACCTCGACGCTGACCTAGCGCCATCTACACTCCGTAAACGTAGAGAAAGGAGACCAGTTACACAAGCTCTCCACAAAGCGCAAATCCGATATAGGTGGGGGTTCCTGTTTGCTCTATCTTTTCAACTGAACTCCCGAACCCACGCTGTGCATACAACTCAGGAGGGCTGCGATGTATTGAGGCGAGCTGGAATCCAAATAGACCAACAGCCTCCGCCGCCACCACCACCTAGGCCCCAACGACCAGCCAGGGTGTGGACTAAAGTTTCTGCTTCTGCCTCAGCATCGCCACACTCGCCTGCCACATGATGGGGAGAACAGCCAACCTACTACTAGATGTCGCCTAGATGGAAGATGGCGGGTGATACTCTCTTGTTCTACTATTCTATCCGCTCTTACATGTTCTTCTTTTATAGGGCCCCAGAAGTCTACAATATTGTTTACTAGTATGTTTACTCCACCAGGGATCCAGCGGAATCGACTGCCATGTTGCCCCTGTTTTGGAAGGCCCCTGGAGTGATGCGTGAGGCTTATTTATGCTGTTGTGTCGCTCCATCTGGCCCATTTCATAGTGCCACGTTTCAAAGGCACTTTTGTTTCCTTTGTTTTATTAATTCGATGTTGTATTGGTGTTGCACATTTATTATTTTTTCTAGAAAAGTGTCATATGGGATCTTAATAATTTCCAATAGAAGTATGGGAGGATTTGGCGATGAGGTTGGGTCCTTAATGGGCTCCTGGAGATGGACTCAGCGGGCTATATACGACGTCTTAGCTCTTCCACAACTAGGTCATTATGATTTTAACTCATAATGTAAGGGGATTTAACTCCCCACAAAAATGTAAAACTGCTTTTCTTATTTACAAGAAACATATGCCTGATGTCATCTACCTCCAGGAGTCCCATTTCACTGCATCTTCCGACCCGAAATATTTCCACCCTCAATACTCAAGATATTTTCCTTCTACATACTGTACTAAGACTAGGGGTGCAATTACACTGCTTAGAAACTCTTTCTCGGTCACTGTCACTAAAACTATAATTGATCCTAATGGTCGCTACGTAATTTTGGTTGGCACATATCACAACAAATCTTTATGTATTGCTAATATTTATGCTCCAAATGAAGATCTAATTACCTCTACATATAGGAGTTATACTTGGATCTCTAACCTATCATAAACTATTGTGCGGGGGAGATTTCAATTTTGTTCTTAACCAATACCTAGACCATTCTTCACCCCCCTCCCACTCCCGACCTGCGGCTGTGACACATATAATCCGTCGGGTCATGAGTTTCTTGTCACTAACAGACACTTGGCGAGAACATAATGGCTCTCAAAGGGGCTATACTTACTACTCTCCGGCTCATCATACATATACCAGTATTGACATGATCCATGCCTCCACCTCGCTACTTCCCTTTATGCTCTATTCTAGACATGTAGCCTCTTCCTGTTCTGATCATGATTATGGTTATGGCAGATTTTGATTTAACTAATCCGGCCCAAGCTCTATACTCCTGGAGACTAAATGAATCACTCATAACCCGCCCAGATATCATTCATAATCTCCAAGAAGAGTTACGGAATTTCTTTA
Source organism: Bufotes viridis (assembly GCA_033119425.1). Classification (NCBI taxonomy): domain Eukaryota; kingdom Metazoa; phylum Chordata; class Amphibia; order Anura; family Bufonidae; genus Bufotes; species Bufotes viridis. Next base: position 80,480,537 of record CM065595.1, read on the forward strand.
CTGACAATAACACTTCCGACATTAACCCAATGACATTATGGCTCACTTATAAGGCATACATTAGGGGCAAGATAATTGGTTTGGCTTCTAAGCTGAGAAAAGAAAGAGACGCCACGAAACAGGCCTTGGAAGCCAAGTTGAGTAGATTGGAGAGGGCCCACCAGAGACAACCCACTTTATATCTCCTTAAGGCACTTAAGGACGTTAAGCTGCAATTAAACGTGCTTTTATCCGACAAAACTGAGAAGGCTCTAGGACCGCCTCATATTATTATAAATACACTAATAAGCCTGATAAAATGCTAGCAAGTCAGCTGAGGGCCAAGCAGACTATCAATCATGTCCATCAAATTCATACCAAAACGGCATGTACTTCCTCTAATCCAGATATTATTTATGATACATTTCGGAAATATTATCAACAATTATATTCTTCACCTTTATCAAAACAGGGGGTTGCGGATGAAAGTTTCTTAGACTCCACTCCTCTCCCTAGAATATCTTCCGAATCGCTATCTGACCTAAATGGGACCGTCACCCTGGAGGAGGTGGAGTATTCTATTCAGGCGCTGAAATTGGGTAAAGCGCCGGGACCTGATGGGTTTTCGGCACTGTACTATAAGAAATTCTCTAATCTACTAATCCCTCATATTGTGGGTTATTGTAATCAACTGCTGGCGGGTGCTGCTCCTCCTCCGGAGTTTCTTTCAGATAAAATTACAGTCATCCCCAAACCAAATAAGGACCCCCTGCAACCAGCGAATTACAGACCTATTTCCTTACTTAATTTAGACAATAAACTCTTCACCTCCATTCTAGCACGTTGTCTCAAAAAACTTATACCAAAGGTCATTCATAAAGATTAAGTAGGATTCATCCAAAACAGAGAGGCTCCTGATAATATTAGAAAAATTTTAAATGTCATCTATAGAGCAAATAAAAGTAAAACGCCTTTGGCATTAGTAGCCTTAGATATAGAAAAGGCCTTTGACACCCTAGAGTGGGAATTCTTGTCCAATGTAATGACCAAAATGGGATTTAGGGGCCCATTCTTGAAAGCCATACGTTCCTTATATTCCACCACTGAGGCTTACCTGAAACTCCCTGCCTCTCAATAATTCCCTATTAAGATTCACAGGGGTACAAGACAGGGATGCCCCCTTTCCCCAGCCCTGTTTGCTTTAGCTATCGAACCCCTGGCCGTCCTTATTCGATCTCACCCGGACATAAAGGGACTAACCATAGGTGAACATGAATATAAACTGAGTTTATTTGCTGACAACCTTATACTTACTATTACTAATCCGCTGATCTCATTCACGACGCTGATGAAAGTGGTGGAGACTTTCTCTAAGGCCTCGGGTCTTCAGATTAATCACTCTAAATCAGACCTCCTCCCATGTAACATATCATCCCAGATGTTGTCTGTTATACAGCAACATTTTCCGTTTCAAATCAAGACAAAATATATCCTGTACCTGAGTATCTCCTTACCGAATGATGTTGAAAAAGTTTATAGCGTCAATTATCCCTCTCTCTACCACAAAATATGTAGTGATCTGCACGCCTGGCAATCTTTGCCAGTTTCCTGGACGGGCAGAATTCATATCATTTGGATGGTGACTCTTCCCAGATTATTATATCTATTCAGAACACTCCCTGTCCCCATCTCTGTGTCGGACTTACATAAACTTCAACTAGACTTTCGAAAATGTATTTGGGCAAATTAACGCGTTTCATATAATGTGCAGACATAAGTCACAGGGGGGTCTCTCTGTTCCTAATCTACACAAATACTATAAGGTGGCCAGGCTAGCGCAACTTTTCCTTCCTTATCTTAGCCCCAAGGAACAACCTCTATGGGTAGACCTAGAGCGAACTCTGTTTGCTCCCTTTTCGTGGCAGGCATTCATATGGACAACTTGTCCCCTGCCCATTATTGTCAGAACAAATTCTCTATTGACTCATTATGCATTATTGTTATGGAGATCGGTTAGATTTAAATTTTCACTACAATCTACTCTGTCTCCCTTGACTTATATACTTGGAAACCCTGATTTTCTATCTGGTCTCCAACACCGTACCTTTGTTTGGTGGTCCTTCAATAACCTGTGTACACTAGGAAGATTCCTTATACGCGATAGGATTATAACCCTCAGCGATTTTAGAGATAGGTTCTGCCCTCCTGTCTATTGTTGTTCAATACCAACCAGATTTTCTCCTATTTACAATCAACCCAGGCCATTTCAGGAACATGCACCTACACTCCATTTGAAAGAACTATAGCTTACTCATTTTATCGACAGGGGTTACTATCAAGAATATATGGCACCTCAAATGCTTTGCCTAATAATACTAAATTGCCATATATGCTGGCCTGGGAAGAGGATCTGGGAATTGAACTCTCAACTACTAGGTGGTCCCAATGTTCTCAAACTATTACAAAAGGCTCTTGGCAGACCACTTTGTCCGAAACTTCGGTTAAAATACTCCACCGGACATACCTGGTCCCCTCTAGGTTGCATGTATTTATCCTGAGGTCTTATCTAATTGTTTACGAGGATGGGACACGGAGGGGACCATGTTGCAAATTCTGGGAGAGAGTTTGCTCCCTTGTATCAGAAGTCCTACAGTGCCGATATCCAGTTAATCTACCATACTGCTTATTGGGGGACAAACCTTCCTGGCTTACATATGCCAAATTTAAATTGTCACAATTTATTCTTATGGCTGCCAGAATTCACATAGCATTCAAATGGCGTTCTCCTTCCCTTAGTTTTCAGGCGGTGCTTGATAGAATCAATAAGCTATTGGTTTTTTAAAGTGATTGAGTGCCATACGCACCGATACATTCCCCGCTTATGAGAAACTATGGGAACCTTGGTTCATTACCTCATACTCTACTGACTTCCGATACTGTAACTCTTTATGATTCATCATCATCCCTCTGTTCTATTCCTATGTGATACTATGCTTGAAGAATAACGATTCAATTGTTGTGCACCTTCTTATTGTATTGTTTAGTATAATACCATTAACATTGTATTGTTAAAGCTGATATTTTTCTGATTGACATATCTATATTGTCTATCAACACTGTTTTGCTTTGGTTATTGTAAAACCCAAATAAATACCTTTTGAAACTAAAAAATATATTTATCCTCGAGGACTGCTAAATAAATATTTGCAAAGGTGCAAGATACTGGTGTACCCATAGCAGTGCCCTGGACTTGTCTATACCACCGCTCCCTAAACATGAATACATTATTACTAGCCAATATAAACTCGAGTGCTTCCCCTACAAAATTGCAGAACAGATCACTCCTATTTGCACTGCCCAAAACCTGCCTGACCGCCTGCACACCCACATCCTGTGAAGTTGTATCTTATATTATAATCTTCTTGCCATTGGAAGGTAATAATAGCCTCCAAGAAGGCATTTGTGTCTCGTAAATACATGGGCACGCTTTTTAGTAGCGGTCTAAGAAGCCAATCAAGGTATTGGGAAAGGGGCTCGTCACTGGGACTTATCGTAAGCCTACGGCTACTAATGCCCTGTTACGGCACGATAGCTACCATCCTGACAGCGTTAAACGAGCAGTCCCTTATGGACAGTTCGTTTGCATAAGGAGGATTAATAATACGGAGGAGGGATACCAGGAACAAGCTAATGATTTGATGAGAAGATTGTTAACCAGAGGTTATTCAGCGATAGAATTAAAGCAAGTGATGAAAAGGGCAGCAGAACAGACACAACAAGATTTATTGAGGAGAGGCACAGGTAGGATAAAGAGTAGGAAAAACAAAAATAGGTTTGCATTTTTCTTTAAATTCAGCCCTATGTCACAGATTATTAGACACACAATATAACATTTTTTTGAGATATGGATCCTTCTACATAGGGAAAACAATACGCCCTATGTTGGAGAGGTTCAGGGAACATGTAAATTCCATTAAAACTGGAAAAGGTTGCCCTAGGCTAATTACCCACATACATGAACAACACGGGAGCAATGCAAACTGCTTGAGATTTGCAGGCTTAGAGTGGATACCATATCCGAAATATGGGGGAGACAGACGTAGACAGGTACTCCAAAGAGAAGCCGCCTGGATTATCCAGGCTGCAGCTCTGGGCCCCCTTGGTCTGAACGACCGGAATGACATGAGTGCATTTATTGGGTCTTAGAAGAGGCATGTGGAATCCCTTTGTTGATCTTGTGTGTAAAGTAGCATCGTGTACCACTATTGTTATATGTGTATCATCATCTGCTTGTTACATTATGTGCACATTTGCAGGGGATGACGAGTAATCTACCTTGGAGTAGGTAACACCGTAGGGCCGTAAAGTTAAGGGGAACTTCACTGGCCATGTATTCGTTTCCCGGTATGTCTTCCCGTTCCCATAGCAATATGATGCACATTACGTTTTGACACACAGCGCGATGACGTCATAAGTAGTGTTGAGCAAAAAGTTCGAGCATAGTTCGGGTTCGTACCGAATTTTGGGGTGTTCGGGACCCGGACCCGAACATTTTCAAAAGAGTTCGGGTTCGGGTTCGTTGTTCGGCGATTTCTTCCCGCTTTCTGAAGGGCTGCACAGCAGCCAATCAGCTAGCGTTTTACTTCTTGCCCTAAGAGCCCATCACAGCCATGCCTACTAATGGCATGGCTGTGATTGGCCAAGTGCAGCATGTGACCCAGCCACTATTTAAGCTGGAGTCACGTAGCGCCGAACACAATAAATCTGGTGTCACTGCTGTGGCTGGCAAACTATAATAGTGTCCGTAAAAACATATATTTTGTTCTGGGGTGAAATTCAATTGCCAAAATAGCAAAACCATAAATCAGTGGTTTCAACTGTGGTTGGCCAAGTTTCATAGTGTCCTGCAAAGGATATATTTTGTTCTGGGGTGAAATTCAATTGCCAAAATAGCAATACTATAAATCAGTGGTTTCAGCTTTGGCTGGATAACTATAATAGTGTCCGCCAAAACATATATTTTGTTCTGGGGTGAAATTCAATTGCCAAAATAGCAATATCATAAATCAGTGGTTTCGAGTGTGGCTGGCAAACTCTAATAGTGTCCGCCAAAACATATATTTTGTTCTGGGGTGAAATTCAACTGCCAAAATAGCAATCCCCTAAATCTGGTGTCCCAGCACTGGCTGGCAAACTATAATAGTGTCCGCCAAAACATATATTTTGTTCTGGGGTGAAATTCAACTGCCAAAATAGCAATCCCCTAAATCTGGTGTCCCAGCACTGGCTGGCAAACTATAATAGTGTCCGCCAAAACATATATTTTGTTCTGGGGTGAAATTCAATTGCCAAAATACCAATACAATAAATCTGGTGTCACTGCTGTGGCTGGCAAACTATAATAGTGTCCGTAAAAACATATATTTTGTTCTGGGGTGAAATTCAATTGCCAAAATAGCAAAACCATAAATCAGTGGTTTCAACTGTGGTTGGCCAAGTTTCATAGTGTCCTGCAAAGGATATATTTTGTTCTGGGGTGAAATTCAATTGCCAAAATAGCAATACTATAAATCAGTGGTTTCAGCTGTGGCTGGCAAACTATAATAGTGTCCGCCAAAACATATATTTTGTTCTGGGGTGAAATTCAATTGCCAAAATAGTAATACCCTGAATCTGGTGTTCCAGCTGTTGCAGGCCTAGTTTAAATCTGTCCATAAAAGGATACCTTTCATCCAGGGCCTAAATACTAGCCCTAAAAGAGATATTTCCCTAAATCAGTGGTTACTGCTGTGCCTGGATTAGTGTAATACGCTACATAAATAAATAGGCAGATAGTGTTAGGTGCCTGTAAAAAGGTAAAAGGCCTGTAAAAGGCCTGAATTTGAAATCAATACATTGGGGCAAATATTTTTTTTCTTATTGTGGTGCTTGGTGAACGGTAACAATGAGGAAAACATCAAGGGATGCGGTTGTGGTGGTGTTAGTGTACCCTCTGGTGCTGGGAGAGGACGTGGCCATTCTGCCACAGCCACACGTCCTAGTGAACCAACTACCTCAGGATCCAGTACACGCCAGAATTTACAGCGATATTTGGTGGGGCCCAATGCCGTTCTAAGGATGGTAAGGCCTGAGCAGGTACAGGCGCTAGTCAATTGGGTGGCCGACAGTGGATCCAGCACGTTCACAACATTATCTCCCACCCAGTCTTCTGCAGAAAGCGCACAGGTGGCGCCTGAAAACCAAGCCCATCAGTCTGTCACATCACCCCCATGCATATCAGGGAAACTGTCTGAGCCTCAAGTTATGCAGCAGTCTCTTATGCTGTTTGAAGACTCTGCTGGCAGGGTTTCCCAAGGGAATCCACCTAGCCCTTCCCCAGTGGTGGAAGACATAGAATGCACTGATGCACAACCACTGATGTTTCCTGATGATGAGGACATGGGAATACCATCTCATCGCAGTCCGCACGTCTCTGATGATGACGAAACACAAGTGCCAACTGCTGCGTCTTTCTGCAGTGTGCAGACCGAACAGGAGGTCAGGGAGGAAGACTGTGTGGAAGACGATGCAGGGGACGATGAGGTCCTAGACCTCACATGGAATGAAGGTCGTGCCACTGACTTTCATAGTTCAGAGGAAGAGGCAGTGATGAGACCGAGCCAACAGCGTAGCAAAAGAGGGAGCAGGGGGCAAAAGCAGAACAGCCGCCTCCAAGAGAGTTCGCCTGCTACTGGCCACCGCCACCAGGGACCGAGCACCCCAAAGGCAGCTTCAAGGAGTTCCTTGGCATGGCACTTCTTTAAACAATGTGCTGACGACAAGACCCGAGTGGTTTGCACGCTGTGCCATCAGAGCCTGAAGCGAGGCATTACCGTTCTGAACCTTAGCACCATCTGCATGACCAGGCATTGTAAGAGGGCGCAAGGTTCCGTCGTCGACGGAAGGTACGTGTCACCGAGGTTCCTGGCCTCGGTGAGATAAGAGCCGTTTTTTTTGTCAGCAGCAGCTAGTGCTGTTTGACACATTGATGTTTAGTATGGCTACAAAGCCAATCCGGGCCGGCTCTTATTGGGAATAGTCAAGTGCTGGGTGGGAGACTATTCCCCACGGTCCAGGCCGGACTTTTTCCGGGCCTTTAAAAGGCAGCCACCTCAGCAGGTGGGGAAGTGATTATCCTGGAAGCTGCTGGTGTTACTGTGGAGCTCTCAGGGCTGAGAGCAAGAGTCTCCAGTCAGGCGTGCAGTCTACCTAGAAGCTTTTGCTGGAAACTTCGCGTTGGAAAGCTAACTGCCAGGTGTGAACTAACACTGACCACTCAGGTGACCATGCTGTGGGACTGATGTTTTTGCCTCATGTGAACAAGCACTAAGACTGTTTCTGTTTTGCCTCGTGTGAACAAGCACTAAGACGGTTTCTGTGTTGCTGAGTGTGAATAAAACAATTCTGCTTTACCCAGAGAACTGTGTACCTTGCCTCTATACTGCGTCCGCAAGCCTGTCTACCAGAGCAAATCCCCACAGCATCTACATGCAAAGCATGAACTGCAGTGGAGTAAACACCTTAAAAGCAAGGAACTCACTCTGGCTCCCCCTGCTCCCTCTTCTGCTGCGGCCTCGGCCTGTTCTTCCGCCTCGGGAGGAATGTTGGCACCTGCCGCCCACCAAACAGAGGATGTGCCACCGACACCACCACCTGCGTCACCAAGCATCTCCACCATGTCACACGGCAGCGTTCAGCTCTCCATCTCGCAAACCTTGGAGAGAAAGCGTAAATTCCCACCTAGCCACCCTCGAGCCCTGGGCCTGAATGCCAGCATTTCTAAACTACTGGCCTTTGAAATGCTGTCATTCAGGCTGGTGGACACAGACAGCTTCAAACAGCTGATGTCCATGGCTGTCCCACAGTATGTTCTTCCCAGCCGCCACTACTTATCCAAGAGAGCCGTGCCTTCCCTGCACAACCAAGTATCCGATAAAATCAAGTGTGCACTGCGCAAAGCTATCTGTGGCAAGGACCACCTAACCACAGCTACGTGGACCAGTAAGCACGGCCAGGGACGCTATATCTCCCTAACTGCACACTGGGTAAATGTAGTGGCGGCTGGGCCCCAGGCGGAAAGTTCCTTGGCGCACGTCCTTCCGCCGCCAAGGATCGCAGTGCATCATTCTTTGCCTCCTGTAGCCTCCTCCTCTGCTTCCACCAGCTCATCCAGTCAGCCACACACCTTCACCACCAACTTCAGCACAGCCCGGGGTAAACGTCAGCAGGCCATTCTGAAACTCATATGTTTGGGGGACAGGCCCCACACCGCGCAGGAGTTGTGGCGGGGTATTGAACAACAGACCGACGAGTGGTTTCTGCCGGTGGGCCTCAAGCCCGGCCTGGTGGTGTGCGATAATAGGCGAAATCTCGTCGCAGCTCTGGGACTAGCCGGTTTGACGCACATCCCTTGCCTGGCGCATGTGCTGAATTTGGTGGTGCAAAAGTTCATTAACAACTACCCCGACATGTCAGAGCTGCTGCATAAAGTGCGGGCCGTCTGTGCGCGCTTCCGGCGTTCACATCCTGCCGCTGCTCGCCTGTCTGCGCTACAGCGGAACTTCGACCTTCCCGCTCACCGCCTCATATGCGACGTGCCCACCAGGTGGAACTCCACCTTGCACATGCTGGAGAGACTGTGCGAGCAGCAGCAGGCCATAGTGGAGTTTCAGCTGCAGCACGCACGCGTCAGTCGCACTGCGGAACAGCACCACTTCACCACCAATGATTGGGCCTCCATGCGAGACCTGTGTGCCCTGTTGCGCTGTTTCGAGTACTCCACCAACATGGCCAGTGGCGATGACATCGTTATCAGCATTACAATACCACTTCTATGTCTCCTTGAGAAAACGCTTAGGGCGATGATGGAAGAGGAGGTGGCCCAGGAGCAGGAGGAGGAGGCGGATGAGGGTACATTTTTAGCACTTTCAGGCCAGTCTGTTAGAAGTGGCTCAGAGGGAGGTTTTTTTCAACAGCAGAGGGCAGGTACAAATGTGGCCAGCCAGGGCCCACTACTGGAGGACGATGAGGATGAAGAGGAGGTGGAGGAGGATGAAGCAGGTTCACAGCGGGGTGGCACCCGACACAGCTCAGGCCCATCACTGGTGCGTGGCTGGGGGGATACGGAGGACGATGACGATATGCCTCCCACAGAGGAAAGCTTGTCCTTACCTCTGGGGAGCCTGGCACACATGAGCGACTACATGCTGCAGTGCTTGCGCAATGACAACAGAGTTTCCCACATTTTAACGTGTGCAGACTACTGGGTTGCCACCCTGCTGGATCCCCGGTACAAAGACAGTGTGCCCACCTTACTTCCTGCACTGGAGCGTGATAGGAAGATGCGCGAGTACAAGCGCACGCTGGTAGAGGCGCTACTGAGAGCATTCCCAAATGTCACAGGGGAACAGGTGGAAGCCCAAGGCGAAGGTAGAGGAGGAGCAGGGTTAGAATGGCAGAATTGTGGAAAAGTTTTGTCTCCACGCCACAGCTAACTGCACCACCACCTGATACGGAACGTGTTAGCAGGAGGCAGCATTTCAATAACATGGTTAAACAGTACGTCTGCACACCCCTCCACGTACTGACTGATGGTTCGGCCCCATTCAACTTCTGGGTCTCCAAATTGTCCACGTGGCAAGAGTTATCATTTTATGCCTTGGAGGTGCTAAACGCAGCCGTCTGTCCACAGACAACGTGGACAAGCTTACGTTCATGAAAATGAACCAGGCATGGATCCCACAGGACCTGTGCCTCCCTTGTGCAGAACAGACATTTATAACTGCCTCCCCCTCAACCATGTATTCTTGTACTCCGGGGCACTTCTTTATTAAATCCTCATTTTTTTAACTTTAACATGAACTTGTGGTGCAAAATAAAGTTGAATGAACCTCTCCTCTGTCTGGGTGCTGGGCCGAACTAACTGACAGTGGCCTTCTCCAGTGGTGGGTGATATGACGCATGATTCCTTGCTGTGGGACCTCTTTCCTCTGTCTGGGTGCTGGGGCCGAAATAACTGAAAGTGGCCTTATCCAGTGGTGGGTGATATGACGCATTATGCCTTGCTGTGGGAGCTCTCTCCTCTGTCTGGGTGCTGTGGCCTAAATAACTGAAAGTGGCCATCTTTAGTGGTGGGTGAAATGACGCATGATTCCTTGCTGTGGGACCTCTCTCCTCTGTCTGGGTGCTGGGGCCGAAATAACTGAAAGTTGCCTTCTTTAGTGGTGGGTATAATGACGCATGATTCCTTGCTGTAGGACCTCTCTCCTCGGTCTGGGTGCTGGGCCAAAATAACTGAAAGTGGCCTTCTCCAGTGGTGGGTGATATGACGCATGATTCCTTGCTGTGGGACCTCTCTCCTCTGTCTCGGTGCTGGGGCCGAAATAACTGAAAGTGGCCTTCTCCAGTGGTGGGTGATGTGACGCATGATTGCTTGCTGTGGGACCTGTATCCTCGGTCTGGGTGCTGGGCCGAAATAACTGAAAGTGGCCTTCTCTAGTGGTGGGTGATATGACGCATGATTCCTTGCTGTGGGACCTCTCTCCTCTGTCTGGGTGCTGGGGCCGAAATAACTGAGTGGCCTTCTCCAGTGGTGGGTGATATGACGCACGATTCCTTGCTGTAGGACCTCTCTCCTCTGTCTCAGTGCTGGGGCCGAAATAACTGAGTGGCCTTCTCCAGTGGTGGGTGATATGACGCATGATTCCTTGCTGTGGGACCAGTATCCTCGGTCTGGGTGCTGGGCCGAAATAACTGAAAGTGGCCTTCTCCAGTAGTGGGTGATATGACGCATGATTCCTTGCTGTGGGACCTGTTTCCTCAGTCTGGGTGCTGGGCCGAAATAACCACAAGTGGCCTTCTCCAGTGTTGGGTGATATGACGCCTTATTCCTTGCTGTGGGACCTCTCTCCTCTGTCTGGGTGTTGGGGCCAAAATAACTGAAAGTAGCCTTCTTTAGTAGTGGTTATAATGACGCATGATTCCTTGCTGTGGGACCTCTGTCCTCTGTCTGGGTGCTGGGGCCGAAATAACTGAAAGTGGCCTTCTCCAGTTGTGGGTGATATGACGCATGATTCCTTGCTGTGGGACCTGTATTCTCGGTCTGTGTGCTGGGCCGAAATAACTGAAAGTGGCCATCTCTAGTGATGGGTGATATGACGCATGATTCCTTGCTGTGGGACCTCTCTCCTCTGTCTGGGTGCTGGGGCCGAAATAACTGAGTGGCCTTCTCCAGTGGTGGGTGATATGACACATGATTCCTTGCTGTGGGACCTCTCTCCTCTGTCTCGGTGCTGGGGCCGAAATAACTGAGTGGCCTTCTCCAGTGGTGGGTGATATGACGCATGATTCCTTGCTGTGGGACCAGTATCCTCGGTCTGGGTGCTGGGCCGAAATAACTGAAAGTGGCCTTCTCCAGTAGTGGGTCATATGACGCATGATTCCTTGCTGTGGGACCTGTATCCTCAGTCTGGGTGCTGGGCCGAAATAACCAAAAGTGGCCTTCTCCAGTGGTGGGTGATATGACGCCTTATTCCTTGCTATGGGACCTCTCTCCTCTGTCTGGGTGTTGGGGCCAAAATAACTGAAAGTAGCCTTCTTTAGTAGTGGGTATATTGACGCATGATTCCTTGCTGTGTGACCTCTGTCCTCAGTCTGGGTGCTGGGCCGAAATAACTGAAAGTGGCCTTCTGCAGTGGTGAGTGATATTACGCATGATTCCTTGCTGTGGGACCTGTATCCTCAGTCTGGGTGCTGGGCCGAAATAACTGAAAGTGGCCTTCTCCAGTGGTGGGTGATATGACGCATGATTCCTTGCTGTGGGACCTCTCTCCTCTGTCTGGGTGCTGGGGCCGAAATAACTGAGTGGCCTTCTCCAGTGTTGGGTGATATGACGCATGATTCCTTGCTGTGGGACCTCTCTCCTCTGTCTGGGTGCTGGGGCCGAAATAACTGAGTGGCCTTCTCCAGTGGTGGGTGATATGACGCATGATTCCTTGCTGTCGGACCTCTCTCCTCTGTCTGGGTGCTGGGGCCGAAATTAACTGAAAGTGGCCTTCTCCAGTGGTGGGTGATATGACGCCTTATTCCTTGCTGTGGGAGCTCTCTCCTCTGTCTGGGTGCTGGGGCCGAAATAACTGAGTGGCCTTCTCCAGTGGTGGGTGATATGACGCATGATTCCTTGCTGTTGGACCTCTCTCCTCTGTCTGGGTGCTGGGCCGAAATAACCAAAAGTGGCCTTCTCCAGTGGTGGGTGATATGACGCCTTATTCCTTGCTGTGGGACCTCTCTCCTCGGTCTGGGTGCTGGGTCGAAATAACTGAAAGTGGCCTTCTCCAGTGGTGGGTGATATAACGCATGATTCCTTGCTGTGGGACCTGTAGTCTCGGTCTGGGTGCTGGGCAGAAATAACTAAAAGTGGCCTTCTCTAGTGGTGGGTGATATGACGCATGATTCCTTGCTGTGGGACCTCTCTCCTCTGTCTCGGTGCTGTGGCCGAAATAACTGAGTGGCCTTCTCCAGTGGTGGGTGATATGACGCATGATTCCTTGCTGTGGGACCTCTCTCCTCTGTCTGGGTGCTGGGGCCGAAATAACTGAGTGGCCTTCTCCAGTGGTGGGTGATATGACGCATGATTCCTTGCTGTCGGACCTCTCTCCTCTGTCTGGGTGCTGGGCCGAAATAACCGAAAGTGGCCTTCTCCAGTGGTGGGTGATATGACGCCTTATTCCTTGCTGTGGGATCTCTCTCCTCGGTCTGGGTGCTGGGTCGAAATAACTGAAAGTGGCCTTCTCCAGTGGTGGGTGATATAACGCATGATTCCTTGCTGTGGGACCTGTAGTCTCGGTCTGGGTGCTGGGCCGAAATAACTGAAAGTGGCCTTCTCTAGTGGTGGGTGATATGACGCATGATTCCTTGCTGTGGGACCTCTCTCCTCTGTCTCGGTGCTTTGGCCGAAATAACTGAGTGGCCTTCTCCAGTGGTGGGTGATATGACGCATGATTCCTTGCTGTGGGACCTCTCTCCTCTGTCTGGGTGCTGGGGCCGAAATAACTGAAAGTGGCCTTCTCCAGTGGTGGGTGATATGACGCATGATTCCTTTCTGTGGGACCTCTCTCCTCTGTCTGGGTGCTGGGGCCGAAATAACTGAAAGTGGCCTTCTCCAGTGGTGGGTGATATGACGCATGATTCCTTGCTGTGGGACCTCTCTCCTCTGTCTGGGTGCTTGGGCCGAAATAACTGAAAGTGGCCTTCTCTAGTGGTGGGTGATATGACGCATGATTCCTTGCTGTGGGACCTCTCTCCTCTGTCTCGGTGCTGTGGCCGAAATAACTGAGTGGCCTTCTCCAGTGGTGGGTGATATGACGCATGATTCCTTGCTGTGGGACCTGTATCCTCAGTCTGGGTGCTGGGCCAAAATAACTGAAAGTGGCCTTCTCCAGTGGTGGGTGATATGACGCTTGATTCCTTGCTGTGGGACCTCTCTCTCTGTCTGGGTGCTGGGGCCGAAATAACTGAAAGTGGCCTTCTCCAGTGGTGGGTGATATGACGCATGATTCCTTGCTGTGGGACCTCTCTCCTCTGTCTTGGTGCTGGGGCCGAAATAACTGAAAGTGGCCTTCTCCAGTGGTAGGTGATATGACGCATGATTCCTTGCTGTGGGACCTCTCTCCTCTGTCTGGGTGCTTGGGCCGAAATAACTGAAAGTGGCCTTCTCTAGTGGTGGGTGATATGACGCATGATTCCTTGCTGTGGGACCTCTCTCCTCTGTCTCGGTGCTGTGGCCGAAATAACTGAGTGGCCTTCTCCAGTGGTGGGTGATATGACGCATGATTCCTTGCTGTGGGACCTCTCTCCTCTGTCTGGGTGCTGGGGCCGAAATAACTGAGTGGCCTTCTCCAGTGGTGGGTGATATGACGCATGATTCCTTGCTGTCGGACCTCTCTCCTCTGTCTGGGTGCTGGGCCGAAATAACCGAAAGTGGCCTTCTCCAGTGGTGGGTGATATGACGCCTTATTCCTTGCTGTGGGATCTCTCTCCTCGGTCTGGGTGCTGGGTCGAAATAACTGAAAGTGGCCTTCTCCAGTGGTGGGTGATATAACGCATGATTCCTTGCTGTGGGACCTGTAGTCTCGGTCTGGGTGCTGGGCCGAAATAACTGAAAGTGGCCTTCTCTAGTGGTGGGTGATATGACGCATGATTCCTTGCTGTGGGACTTCTCTCCACTGTCTCGGTGCTTTGGCCGAAATAACTGAGTGGCCTTCTCCAGTGGTGGGTGATATGACGCATGATTCCTTGCTGTGGGACCTCTCTCCTCTGTCTGGGTGCTGGGGCCGAAATAACTGAAAGTGGCCTTCTCCAGTGGTGGGTGATATGACGCATGATTCCTTTCTGTGGGACCTCTCTCCTCTGTCTGGGTGCTGGGGCCGAAATAACTGAAAGTGGCCTTCTCCAGTGGTGGGTGATATGACGCATGATTCCTTGCTGTGGGACCTCTCTCCTCTGTCTGGGTGCTTGGGCCGAAATAACTGAAAGTGGCCTTCTCTAGTGGTGGGTGATATGACGCATGATTCCTTGCTGTGGGACCTCTCTCCTCTGTCTCGGTGCTGTGGCCGAAATAACTGAGTGGCCTTCTCCAGTGGTGGGTGATATGACGCATGATTCCTTGCTGTGGGACCTGTATCCTCAGTCTGGGTGCTGGGCCAAAATAACTGAAAGTGGCCTTCTCCAGTGGTGGGTGATATGACGCATGATTCCTTGCTGTGGGACCTCTCTCCTCTGTCTGGGTGCTGGGGCCGAAATAACTGAAAGTGGCCTTCTCCAGTGGTGGGTGATATGACACATGATTCCTTTCTGTGGGACCTCTCTCCTCTGTCTGGGTGCTGGGGCCGAAATAACTGAAAGTGGCCTTCTCCAGTGGTGGGTGATATGACGCATGATTCCTTGCTGTGGGACCTCTCTCCTCTGTCTGGGTGCTTGGGCCGAAATAACTGAAAGTGGCCTTCTCCAGTGGTGGTTGATATGACGCATGATTCCTTGCTGTGGGACCTCTCTCCTCTGTCTGGGTGCTGGGGCCGAAATAACTGAAAGTGGCCTTCTCCAGTGGTGGGTGATATGACGCATGATTCCTTGCTGTGGGACCTCTCTCCTCTGTCTCGGTGCTGTGGCCGAAATAACTGAGTGGCCTTCTCCAGTGGTGGGTGATATGACGCATGATTCCTTGCTGTGGGACCTGTATCCTCAGTCTGGGTGCTGGGGCCGAAATAACTGAAAGTGGCCTTCTCCAGTGGTGGGTGATATGACGCATGATTCCTTGCTGTGGGACCTCTCTCCTCTGTCTGGGTGCTGGGGCCGAAATAACTGAAAGTGGCCTTCTCCAGTGGTGGGTGATATGACGCATGATTCCTTGCTGTGGGACCTCTCTCCTCTGTCTGGGTGCTGGGGCCGAAATAACTGAAAGTGGCCTTCTCCAGTGGTGGGTGATATGACGCATGATTCCTTGCTGTGGGACCTCTCTCCTCTGTCTGGGTGCTGGGGCCGAAATAACTGAAAGTGGCCTTCTCCAGTGGTGAGTGATATGACGCATGATTCCTTGATGTGGGACCTGTATCCTCAGTCTGGTTGCTGGGCCGAAATAACTGAAAGTGGCCTTCTCCAGTGGTGGGTAATATGACGTATGATTCCTTGCTGTGGGACCTCTCTCCTCTGTCTGGGTGCTGGGGCCGAAATAACTGAGTGGCCTTCTCCAGTGGTGGGTGATATGACACATGATTCCTTGCTGTGGGACCTCTCTCCTCTGTCTCGGTGCTGGGGCCGAAATAACTGAGTGGCCTTCTCCAGTGGTGGGTGATATGACGCATGATTCCTTGCTGTGGGACCTGTATCCTCAGTCTGGGTGCTGGGCCAAAATAACTGAAAGTGGCCTTCTCCAGTGGTGGGTGATATGACGCATGATTCCTTGCTGTGGGACCTCTCTCCTCTGTCTGGGTGCTGGGGCCGAAATAACTGAAAGTGGCCTTCTCCAGTGGTGGGTGATATGACGCATGATTCCTTTCTGTGGGACCTCTCTCCTCTGTCTGGGTGCTGGGGCCGAAATAACTGAAAGTGGCCTTCTCCAGTGGTGGGTGATATGACGCATGATTCCTTGCTGTGGGACCTCTCTCCTCTGTCTGGGTGCTTGGGCCGAAATAACTGAAAGTGGCCTTCTCCAGTGGTGGTTGATATGACGCATGATTCCTTGCTGTGGGACCTCTCTCCTCTGTCTGGGTGCTGGGGCCGAAATAACTGAAAGTGGCCTTCTCCAGTGGTGGGTAATATGACGCATGATTCCTTGCTGTGGGACCTCTCTCCTCTGTCTCGGTGCTGTGGCCGAAATAACTGAGTGGCCTTCTCCAGTGGTGGGTGATATGACGCATGATTCCTTGCTGTGGGACCTGTATCCTCAGTCTGGGTGCTGGGGCCGAAATAACTGAAAGTGGCCTTCTCCAGTGGTGGGTGATATGACGCATGATTCCTTGCTGTGGGACCTCTCTCCTCTGTCTGGGTGCTGGGGCCAGAAATAACTGAAAGTGGCCTTCTCCAGTGGTGGGTGATATGACGCATGATTCCTTGCTGTGGGACCTCTCTCCTCTGTCTGGGTGCTGGGGCCGAAATAACTGAAAGTGGCCTTCTCCAGTGGTGAGTGATATGACGCATGATTCCTTGATGTGGGACCTGTATCCTCAGTCTGGTTGCTGGGCCGAAATAACTGAAAGTGGCCTTCTCCAGTGGTGGGTAATATGACGCATGATTCCTTGCTGTGGGACCTCTCTCCTCTTTCTGGGTGCTGGGGCCGAAATAACTGAGTGGCCTTCTCCAGTGGTGGGTGATATGACACATGATTCCTTGCTGTGGGACCTCTCTCCTCTGTCTCGGTGCTGGGGCCGAAATAACTGAGTGGCCTTCTCCAGTGGTGGGTGATATGACGCATGATTCCTTGCTGTGGGACCTCTCTCCTCTGTCTCGGTGCTTGGGCCGAAATAACTGAGTGGCCTTCTCCAGTGGTGGGTGATATGACGCATGATTCCTTGCTGTGGGACCTGTATCCTCAGTCTGGGTGCTGGGCCGAAATAACTGAAAGTGGCCTTCTCCAGTGGTGGGTGATATGACGCATGATTCCTTGCTGTGGGACCTCTCTCCTCTGTCTGGGTGCTGGGGCCGAAATAACTGAGTGGCCTTCTCCAGTGGTGGGTGATATGACACATGATTCCTTGCTGTGGGACCTCTCTCCTCTGTCTCGGTGCTGGGGCCGAAATAACTGAGTGGCCTTCTCCAGTGGTGGGTGATATGACGCATGATTCCTTGCTGTGGGACCTCTCTCCTCTGTCTCGGTGCTGGGGCCGAAATAACTGAGTGGCCTTCTCCAGTGGTGGGTGATATGACGCATGATTCCTTGCTGTGGGACCTGTATCCTCAGTCTGGGTGCTGGGCCAAAATAACTGAAAGTGGCCTTCTCCAGTGGTGGGTGATATGACACATGATTCCTTGCTGTGGGACCTGTATCCTCAGTCTGGGTGCTGGGCCAAAATGACTGAAAGTGGCCTTCTCCAGTGGTGGGTGATATGACGCATGATTCCTTGCTGTGGGACCTCTCTCCTCTGTCTGGGTGCTGGGGCCGAAATAACTGAAAGTGGCCTTCTCCAGTGGTGGGTGATATGACGCATGATTCCTTTCTGTGGGACCTCTCTCCTCTGTCTGGGTGCTGGGGCCGAAATAACTGAAAGTGGCCTTCTCCAGTGGTGGGTGATATGACGCATGATTCCTTGCTGTGGGACCTCTCTCCTCTGTCTGGGTGCTTGGGCCGAAATAACTGAAAGTGGCCTTCTCTAGTGGTGGGTGATATGACGCATGATTCCTTGCTGTGGGACCTCTCTCCTCTGTCTCGGTGCTGTGGCCGAAATAACTGAGTGGCCTTCTCCAGTGGTGGGTGATATGACGCATGATTCCTTGCTGTGGGACCTGTATCCTCAGTCTGGGTGCTGGGCCAAAATAACTGAAAGTGGCCTTCTCCAGTGGTGGGTGATATGACGCATGATTCCTTGCTGTGGGACCTCTCTCCTCTGTCTGGGTGCTGGGGCCGAAATAACTGAAAGTGGCCTTCTCCAGTGGTGGGTGATATGACGCATGATTCCTTGCTGTGGGACCTCTCTCCTCTGTCTTGGTGCTGGGGCCGAAATAACTGAAAGTGGCCTTCTCCAGTGGTAGGTGATATGACGCATGATTCCTTGCTGTGGGACCTCTCTCCTCTGTCTGGGTGCTTGGGCCGAAATAACTGAAAGTGGCCTTCTCTAGTGGTGGGTGATATGACGCATGATTCCTTGCTGTGGGACCTCTCTCCTCTGTCTCGGTGCTGTGGCCGAAATAACTGAGTGGCCTTCTCCAGTGGTGGGTGATATGACGCATGATTCCTTGCTGTGGGACCTGTATCCTCAATCTGGGTGCTGGGCCAAAATAACTGAAAGTGGCCTTCTCCAGTGGTGGGTGATATGACGCATGATTCCTTGCTGTGGGACCTCTCTCCTCTGTCTGGGTGCTGGGGCCGAAATAACTGAAAGTGGCCTTCTCCAGTGGTGGGTGATATGACGCATGATTCCTTGCTCTGGGACCTCTCTCCTCTGTCTGGGTGCTTGGGCCGAAATAACTGAAAGTGGCCTTCTCCAGTGGTGGGTGATATGACGCATGATTCCTTGCTGTGGGACCTCTCTCCTCTGTCTGGGTGCTGGGGCCGAAATAACTGAAAGTGGCCTTCTCCAGTGGTGGGTGATATGACGCATGATTCCTTGCTCTGGGACCTCTCTCCTCTGTCTGGGTGCTGGGGCCGAAATAACTGAAAGTGGCCTTCTCCAGTGGTGAGTGATATGACGCATGATTCCTTGATGTGGGACCTGTATCCTCAGTCTGGTTGCTGGGCCGAAATAACTGAAAGTGGCCTTCTCCAGTGGTGGGTAATATGACGCATGATTCCTTGCTGTGGGACCTCTCTCCTCTGTCTGGGTGCTGGGGCCGAAATAACTAAGTGGCCTTCTCCAGTGGTGGGTGATATGACACATGATTCCTTGCTGTGGGACCTCTCTCCTCTGTCTCGGTGCTGGGGCCGAAATAACTGAGTGGCCTTCTCCAGTGGTGGGTGATATGACGCATGATTCCTTGCTGTGGGACCTCTCTCCTCTGTCTCGGTGCTGGGGCCGAAATAACTGAGTGGCCTTCTCCAGTGGTGGGTGATATGACGCATGATTCCTTGCTGTGGGACCTGTATCCTCAGTCTGGGTGCTGGGCGAAATAACTGAAAGTGGCCTTCTCCAGTGGTGGGTGATATGACGCATGATTCCTTGCTGTGGGACCTCTCTCCTCTGTCTGGGTGCTGGGGCCGAAATAACTGAGTGGCCTTCTCCAGTGGTGGGTGATATGACACATGATTCCTTGCTGTGGGACCTCTCTCCTCTGTCTCGGTGCTGGGGCCGAAATAACTGAGTGGCCTTCTCCAGTGGTGGGTGATATGACGCATGATTCCTTGCTGTGGGACCTCTCTCCTCTGTCTCGGTGCTGGGGCCGAAATAACTGAGTGGCCTTCTCCAGTGGTGGGTGATATGACACATGATTCCTTGCTGTGGGACCTCTCTCCTCTGTCTCGGTGCTGGGGCCGACATAACTGAGTGGCCTTCTCCAGTGGTGGGTGATATGACGCATGATTCCTTGCTGTGGGACCAGTATCCTCGGTCTGGGTGCTGGGCCTAAATAACTGAAAGTGGCCTTCTCCAGTAGTGGGTGATATGAAGCATAATTCCTTGCTGTGGGACCTGTATCCTCAGTCTGGGTGCTGGGCGGAAATAACCAAAAGTGGCCTTCTCCAGTGGTGGGTGATATGACGCCTTATTCCTTGCTGTGGGACCTCTCTCCTCTGTCTGGGTGTTGGGGCCAAAATAACTGAAAGTAGCCTTCTTTAGTAGTGGGTATAATGACGCATGATTCCTTGCTGTGGGACCTCTGTCCTCAGTCTGGGTGCTGGGGCCGAAATAACTGAAAGTGGCCTTCTCCAGTGGTGAGTGATATGACGCATAATTCCTTGCTGTGGGACCTGTATCCTCAGTCTGGGTGCTGAGCCGAAATAACTGAAAGTGGCCTTCTCCAGTGGTGGGTGATATGACACATGATTCCTTGCTGTGGGACCTCTCTCCTCTGTCTGGGTGCTGGGGCCGAAATAACTGAAAGTGGCCTTCTCCAGTGGTGGGTGATATGACACATGATTCCTTTCAGTGGGACCTCTCTCCTCTGTCTGGGTGCTGCGGCCGAAATAAATGAAAGTGGCCTTCTCCAGTGGTGGGTGATATGACGCCTTATACCTTGCTGTGGGACCTCTCTCCTCTGTCTGGGTGCTTAGGCCGAAATAACTGAAAGTGGCCTTCTCCAGTGGTGGGTGATATGACGCATGATTCCTTGCTGTCGGACCTCTCTCCTCTGTCTGGGTGCTGGGGCCGAAATAACTGAAAGTGGCCTTCTCCAGTGGTGAGTGATATGACGCATGTTTCCTTGATGTGGGACCTGTATCTTCAGTCTGGTTGCTGGGCCGAAATAACTGAAAGTGGCCTTCTCCAGTGGTGGGTGATATGACGCATGATTCCTTGCTGTGGGACCTCTCTCCTCTGTCTGGGTGCTGGGGCCGAAATAACTGAGTGGCCTTCTCCAGTGGCGGGTGATATGACGCATGATTCCTTGATGTGGGACCTGTATCCTCAGTCTGGTTGCTAGGCCGAAATAACTGAAAGTGGCCTTCTCCAGTGGTAGGTGATATGACGCATGATTCCTTGCTGTGGGACCTCTCTCCTCTGTCTGGGTGCTGGGGCCGAAATAAGTGAAAGTGGCCTTCTCCAGTGTTGGGTGATATGACGCATGAATCCTTGCTGTGGGCCCTCTCTCCTCTGTCTGGGTGCTGGGCCGAAATAACTGAAAGTGGCCTTCTCCAGTGGTGGGTGATATGACGCATGATTCTCTGCTATGGGACCTCTCTCCAATTGATATTGGTTAATTTTTATTTATTTTATTTTAATTCATTTCCCTATCCACATTTGTTTGCAGGGCATTTACCTACATTTTGCTGCCTTTTGCAGCCCTCTTGCCCTTTCCTGGACTATTTTACAGCCTTTTTAGTGCCCAAAAGTTCGGGTCCCCATTGACTTCACTGGAGTTCGGGATAAAGTTCAGGTCGAGTTCGGATCCCGAACCCGAACATTTTCGGGAAGTTCGGCAGGACTTCTCGAACCCGAACATCCAGGTGTTCGCTCATCTCTATTCATAAGCCATAAGAGGCGCACATGCGCGAAACGGCTATCGCCTAATCAGTGTACTCCGTTGGGAATCTGCCTGCCCCTGACGAGAATGTTTTATTGAATGGACGGAATAAAGATGATTTTATAGCCATGGTGAGTGCCCCCGTTTATTCTTCTACTTATACCACATGGGATTCAAATTTGTCCAAAATAAAATGTATTCTCTGCTGAAATACTGTATATACGGTTGCAGCCTAAACGCCCTGACAGATTTGCCTAAAACAAGAGTTGAGCGAACACCTGGAAGTTCGGGTTCGCCAGGTTCGGCCGGACTTTGCAAAAAAGTTTGAGTTCGGGAACTGAACTTGACCCCGAACCCAAACCCCATTGAAGTCAATGGGAACCCGAACTTTTGGGCACTAAAACGGCTCTAAAAATGTAATGGAAAAAGCTAGAGGGCAGCAAAATGTGCTTAAAAGCATGGCAAGTGCTCTGCATGCAAACGTGGTTAGGGAAATAACTTAAAATAAAATAAAATAAATAAAAATTAAAAATAACAATCTTGAACTAGGAGGAGGAGGTGAATGTGGAGTAGGAGGTTGAGGAGGTGGTGACCATGGCAGTGTAGTTGGAAGCGAGGGTAGAGTTGGAGGAGTTAGCCAACACTGTTTTTTTTTGTTTTTTTGTTTTTTTAAATTGGGGTAGCCTTCAAAATATTGGAACATAAAAAAATAAAACAAAGAATAAGTGCACTTGAGTCCAAAAATGAATGGTTGAGGCTTGTATAAATGTCTATTCTGCACAAGGTAGAGACAAGTCCTGTGGGATTCATGCCTGGTTCATTTTAATGAACGTGAGCTTGTCCACATTAGCATTGGACAGACGGCTGCGCTTGTCTGTGATAACGCCCCCTGCCGTGCTAAATACACGTTTAGACAATACACTGGCTGCAGGGCAGGCCAGCACCTCCAAGGCGTAAAGGGCAAGCTCAGGCCATGTGCCCAATTTGGAGACCCAGAAGTTGAATGGGGCAGACCCATCAGTCAGTACGTGTAGGCGTGTGCACACATACTTCTCCACCATGTTGCTGAAATGCTGCCTCCTGCTAATACGTTGCCTATCATCTGGTAGTGCTGGTTGTTGTGGCGTGGTTACAAAGCTTTTCCACATTTCGGCCATGCTAACCCTGCCTTCTGAGGTGCTGGCGGTGCCCCGGCTGCATTGGGGACCTCTTCCTCCTCCTCTGCCTTCATCTGCTGCATCCACTGAGGCCCCGGTGTCAGGTGGGAATGCTATCAGCAGCGCGTCTACCAGCGTGCGCTTGTACTCGCGCATCTTCCGATCACGCTCCAGTGAGGGAATTAAGGATGGCACGTTGTCCTTGTAACGGGGATCCAGCAGGGAGGCCACCCAGTAATCAGCACAAGTTAGAATGTGAGCAATTTGGCGGTCGTTGCGCAGGCACTGCAGCATGTAGTCGCTCATGTGTGCCAGGCTGCCCAGAGGCAATGACAAAGCTGTCCTCTGTGGGAGGTGTATCGTCTGTGTCCTCGGTATCCCCCCAGCCACGCTGCAGTGATGGCCCTGATCTGCTTTTGGTGCCACCCTGCTGTGAACACGGTTCCTCTTCCTCCTCCCCTTCCTCCTCATCCTCCTCATCCTCCAGAACTGTGCCCTGGCTGGACAATTGTGTACCTGGCCTATGTTGGTACAGGAACCCACCCTCTGAGCCACTTGTGAATGACTGACCTGATAACCGTGGAAATGATCCCTCTTTTTCCTCCTCTTCCTCTTGTGCCACATCCTCTTCCATCATCGCCCGAAGTGTTTTTTCAAGGAGACATAGAAGTGGGATAGTAACGCTGAGAAAGGCATCATCAGCAGTGGCCATGTTGGTGGAGTAGTCGAAACAGAGCTACAAGGCACACAGTTCTCGCATGGAGGCCCATTCAGTGGCAGTGAAGTGGTGCTGTTCGGCAGAGCGACTCAACCATGTGTGCTGCAGCTAAAACTCCACTATCGCCTTCTGATGCTCTCACAGTCTCTCCAGCATGTGCAATGTGGAATTCCACCTTGTGGGCCCGTCGCATATGAGGTGGTAAGCGGGAAGGCCGAAGTTACGCTGCAGAGCAGACAGGCGAGCAGCAGCAGGGTGAAAATGCCGAAAGCACGCACAGATGGCCCGCACTTTCTGCAGCAACTCTGACATATCGAGGTAGTTTTTCAGGAACCTCTGCACCACCAAATTCAGCACATGCGCTAGGCAAGGGAATTGCGTCAAACCGGCTAGGCCCAGAGCTGCTACGAGATTTCGCCCATTATCGCACACCACCAGGCCGGGCTTGAGGCTCAGTGGCACCAACCACTCATCGGTCTGTTGTTCCATGCCTGTCCACAGCTCCTGCTTGGTGTGGGGTTTGTCCCCCAAACAGATGAGTTTCAAAACTGCATGCTGTTGTTTTCCCCTAGCTGTGCTGAAGTTGCTGGTGAAGGTGTTACGCTAACCGGATGAGGAGGTGGTAGAGGAGAAGGATGCGGAGTAGGGGGAGGAGGCAACAGAAGGCAAAGAGAAATGCCCTGCAATCCTCGGTGGCGGAAGGATATGCGCCAAACAGCTATCCGCCTCAGGCCCAGCAGCCACTGCATTTACCAGGTGTGCTGTTAGGGAGATATAACGTCCCTGCCTGTGCTTACTGGTCCACGTATCGGTAGTTATGTGGACCTTTCCACAGATGGCGTCGCGCAGTGCACACCTGATTTTGTCCCCCACTTGTTTGTGCAGGTAAGGGATGGCTCGTTTGGAAAAGTAGTGGCGGCTGGGAACGACATACTGTCGGACAGCCAAGGCTATATGGTTTTTAAAAGTGTCTGTCTCCACCAGAAAGAATTTCTAAGGCCAGGAATTTTAAAATGCTGGCATTCAGGGCCAGGGATCACGGGTGGGTAGGGGGGTACTTCCTCTTGAGCTCCATTGTTTGGAATGATGGACAGCTGAACCCTGCCATGGGACATTGTGGTGCTGCTTGTTGAAGGTGACGGACGTGGTTGCGTTGCTGACACATCCTCTTTTTGTGGGTTGTCCGGTGCCACTGTCAATCCGGATGTGGAGGAAGAGGCCGAGACTGCAGCAGAAGAGGGAGCCTGAGACCTTTCTTGGTTTTGGAGGTGTTTACTCCACTGCAGCTCGTGCTTTGCACTTAGATACCTGGTCATGCAGGTTGTGCTCAGGTTTAGAACGTTTATGTCTCACTTCAGGCTCTGATTGCACAGCGTGCAGACCACTCGTGTCTTGTCATCTGCACATTGTCTGAAGAACTGCCACGCCAGGGAACTCCTTGGAACTGGCTTTGTTGTGCTTGGTCGCTTGGTGCGGTGGGCAGTAGCAGGCGTACAGTCTAGGGTACGGCCGCTCTGCTTTTGCACCCTGCTCCCTCTCTTGCTGTGCTAGTGGCTCTGTGCGACCACCGCCTCTTCCTCCAAACTGCAGCGGTCACTCGCATGACCTTGATTCCATGTGGGGTCTAGGACCTCATCATCCTCCACATCATCTTCCACCCAGTCTTCACCCCTGCCCTCCTTGTTGGTCTGCACACTGCAGAAAGCCACAGCAGTTGGCACCTATGTTTTGTCATCATCAGAGGTGGGCTGCTGTGGTCTTCCCATGTCCTCATCCTCAAACATAAGTGGTTGGGCATCGGTGCACTCAATCTCTTCCACTTCTGGGGCAGGGCTAGGTGGATGGCCCTGGAAAACCCTGCCAGCAGAGTCATCAAAAAGCATAAGAGACTGCTGCATGACTTGGGGCTCAGACTGCTTTGCTGATTTGCAAGGGGGTGAGGTGCTAGATAGATGCCCATGGCCTGCAGGTGCCAACTCTGACCTTTCAGCAGCGTACCGGGGGGAGACAATGTGAAGGTTCTGGCTGCACTGTCGACACCCAATCCACTATTGCCTGTACTGGTTCTGGCCTCACCATTCGTACAGTGGCAATCGGGCCTACTAATGAAGGCTCTGTCATGTACGCTTACCTGAGGAAGGTGTTTTATTTGGGCGTGTAGCTGGCACAGATCGACCATGTCCTCTCCCTGCAACAGGAGCTCCACCAACACCAGCAGCACTACAACCAGGGCCACGTCCCTTATTTGACGCTCTGCTCATTTTGTGCGGTCACCCACCGAAGTAACAGACGTTTTTACAAAATTTAGTTCCCTGTCACCTATGCAGAGCAAGGGTTTGTATATGTCAAAAGTGGGTTAATGTCACCCAAAAATTAGAGTTGAGCGAACATCTGGAAGTTCGGGTTCGAGAGGTTCAGCCGAACTCCCGGTATATGTCCGGGTTCGTGATCCGAACTCAACCCGAACTTTATCCCGAACCCGAACCCCATAGAAGTCAATGGGGACCCGAACTTTTGGGCACTAAAAAGGCTGTAAAAGACTCCCGGAAAGGGCTAGAGGGCTGCAAAAGGCAGCAAAATGTAGGTAAATCCCCTGCAAACAAATGTAGATAGGGAAATGATGACTTAACATAAAATAAATAAAAATTAACCAATATTAATTGGAGTTAGGTCCCATAGCACAGAATCAGGCTTCAAATCACCCACCAATGGAGAAGGTCGCTTACTATTATTTCAACCCCAGCATCCAGACAAAGGAGAGAGGTCCCACAGCAGAGAATCTGGCATCATATCAACCACCACAGGAGAAGGCCACTTTCAGTGACTTAGGCCTTAGCACCCAGACAGAGGAGACATGTCAGATAGCACAAGCATTACATTTATACCATCCAGCACAGGAGAAGGCCACTTTTAGTTACTTTGACCCATGCACCCAGAAAGAGGAGAGAGGTCCCACAGCACGTATTCAGGCATCATATCACCCACCACAGGAGTAGGCCACCATTTAGTTAATTTGACCCCTGCACCCATGGCAGATGGTACAAGCATCAGTTTTACATCACCCAGCACAAGAGAAGGCCACTTTTAGAGACTTTGACCCCTGCACCCAGACGGAGGAGAGAGGTTTTCACAGCAGAGAATCAGGCATTTAGATCACCCACCACAGGAGTAGGCCACCATTTAATGGGACCCCGGCAACCATGTCAGATGGCACAAGTATAACATTTATATCACCCAGCACAGGAGAAGGCGACTTTGAGAGACTTTGACCCCTGCACCCAGACGGAGGAGAGAGGTTTCACAGCAGAGAATCAGGCATTTAGATCACCCACCACAGGAGTAGGCCACCATTTAATGGGACCCCCGCAACCATGTCAGATGGTACAAGCATCAGTTTTACATCACCCAGCACAAGAGAAGGCCACGTTGAGAGACTTTGACCCTTCCACCCAGACGGAGGAGAGAGGTTTTCACAGCAGAGAATCAGGCATTTAGATCACCCACCACAGGATTAGGCCACCATTTAATGGGACCCCGGCAACCATGTCAGATGGCACAAGTATAACATTTTTATCACCCAGCACAGGAGAAGGCGACTTTGAGAGACTTTGACCCCTGCACCCAGACAGAGGAGAGAGGTTTCACAGCAGAGAATCAGGCATTTAGATCACCCACCACAGGAGTAGGCCATCATTTAATGGGACCCCGGCAACCATGTCAGATGGTACAAGCATCAGTTTTACATCACCCAGCACAAGAGAAGGCGACTTTGAGAGACTTTGACCTCTGCACCCAGACGGAGGAGAGAGGTTTTCACAGCAGAGAATCAGGCATTTAGATCACCCACCACAGGAGTAGGCCACCATTTAATGGGACCCCGGCAACCATGTCAGATGGTACAAGCATCAGTTTTACATCACCCAGCACAAGAGAAGGCCACTTTGAGAGACTTTGACCCCTGCACCCAGACAGAGGAGAGAGGTTTCACAGCAGAGAATCAGGCATTTAGATCACCCACCACAGGAGCAGGCCACCATTTAATGGGACCCCGGCAACCATGTCAGATGGCACAAGTTTAACATTTATATCACCCAGCACATGACAAGGCCACTTTCAGTGAGTTAGGCCTTAGCAACGAGACAGAGGAGACAGTTCAGATAGCGCAAGCATCAGTTTTACAGATCACCCACCACAGGAATAGGCCACCTTTAGTTAATTTGACCCCTGCACCCAGAAAGAGGAGAGAGGTCCCACATCACATAATCAGGCATCATATCAACCACCTCAGGGGAAGGCCACCATTTAGTTACTTAGGCCTTAGCGCTGACACAGAGGAGACAGGTCAGATAGCACAAGCATCAGTTTTACATCAACCACCACAGGAGAAGGGCACTTTTAGAGACTTTGACCCCTGCAGCCACACGGAGGAGAGAGGTCCCACAGCAGAGATTCAGGCATTTATATCAGCCAGCACGGGAGAAGGCCGCTTTCAGTGACTTAGGCCTTAGCACCGACACAGAGGAGACAGGTCAGATAGCACAAGCATCAGTTTTACATCAACCACCACAGGAGAAGGGCACTTTTAGAGACTTTGACCCCTGCAGCCACACGGAGGAGAGAGGTCCCACAGCAGAGATTCAGGCATTTATATCAGCCAGCACGGGAGAAGGCCGCTTTCAGTGACTTAGGCCTTAGCACCGACACAGAGGAGACAGGTCAGATAGCACAAGCATCAGTTTTACATCAACCACCACAGGAGAAGGGCACTTTTAGAGACCTTGACCCCTGCAGCCACACGGAGGAGAGAGGTCCCACAGCAGAGAATCAGGCATCATGTCAACCACCACAGGAGTAGGCCACCTTTTGTTTCTTTGACCCCTGCACCCAGAAAGAGGAGAGAGGTCCCACAGCAGAGAATCAGGCATTTAGATCACCCACCACAGGAGAAGGCCGCTTTCAGTGACTTTGGCCTCCTGCACCCACACAAAGGAGACATGTCAGATAGCACAAGTATAACATTCATATCACCCAGCACAGGAGAAGGACACTTTAATGTACTTTGGCCCCGGCACCCAGACAGAGGGAAGGTTCATTCAACTCTGGGTTGCACCCCAAGATCCTAGTTAATTTAAAAAATTGATTTTTCAATGAAGAAGTGGCCAGGAGTACAAGACAACATGGTTTAAGGCAGTTATTAATGACTACTCTGCACAAGGGAGGGTCAGGTCTTGTGGGATCCATGCCTGGTTCATTTTTATAAACGTCAGCTTGTCCACGTTGGCTGCGGACAGGCGGCTGCGTTTGTCAGTAATGACGCCCCCTGCCGTGCTGAATACACGTTCAGATAAAACGCTGGCTGCCGGGCAGGACAGCACCTCCAAGGCATAACATGCTAATTCTGGCCACGTTGACAATTTGGAAACCCAGAAGTTGAATGGGGCCGAACCATCCGTCAGTACGTGGAGTTGTGTGCAGACGTACTGTTCAACCATGTTAGTGAAATGTTGCCTCCTGCTAACACGTTCTGTATCAGGTGGTGGGGCAGTTAGCTGTGGCGTGGAGACAAAACTTTTCCACATTTCTGCCATGCTAACCCTGCCCTCAGAGGAGCTGGCTGTGACACTGCTGCGTGGGCGACATCTAGCTCTTCCTCTGCCTTGGCCTTCCACCTGTTCCCCTGTGACAGTTGGGAATGCTCTCAGGAGCGCGTCTACCAGCGTGCGCTTGTACTCGCGCATCTTCCTATCACGCTCCAGTGCAGGAAGTAAAGTGGGCACATTGTCTTTGTACCGTGGATCCAGTAGGGTGGCCACCCAGTAGTCAGCACACGTTAAAATGTGGGCAACTCTGCTGTCGTTGCGCAGGCACTGCAGCATGTAATCGCTCATGTGTGCCAGGCTCCCCAGAGGTAAGGACAAGCTGTCCTCTGCGGGAGGCGTATCGTCATCATCCTCTGTATCCCCCCAGCCACGCACCAGGGATGTGCCTGCGCTGTGCTGGGTGCCACCCCGCTGTGAACCTGCTTCATCCTCATCCTCCTCCACCTCCACCTCATCCTCCTCGTCCTCCAGTAGTGGTCCCTGGCTGGCCACATTTGTACCTGCCCTCTGCTGTTGAAAAAAACCTCCCTCTGAGCCACTTCTAACAGACTGGCCTGAAAGTGCTA
Organism: Bufotes viridis; assembly: GCA_033119425.1. Classification (NCBI taxonomy): domain Eukaryota; kingdom Metazoa; phylum Chordata; class Amphibia; order Anura; family Bufonidae; genus Bufotes; species Bufotes viridis. Next base: position 80,509,917 of record CM065595.1, read on the forward strand.
AAAACGACCTGTCATCCTCCTCCTCCTCCTCCTGGCCCTGGCCCACCTCCTCTTTCATCATCGCCCTAAGCGTTTTCTCTAGGAGACATAGAATTGGTATTGTCACGCTGATAACAGTGGCATCGCCACTGGCCATGTTGGTGGCGTACTCGAAACAGCGCAACAGGGCACACAGGTCTCGCATGGAGGCCCAATCATTGGTGGTGAAGTGGTGCTGTTCCGCAGTGCGACTGACCCGTGCGTGCTGCAGCTGAAACTCCACTATGGCCTGCTGCTGCTCGCACAGTCTCTCCAGCATGTGCAAGGTGGAGTTCCACCGGGTGGGCACGTCGCATATTAGGCGGTGAGCGGGAAGGCCGAAGTTCCGCTGTAGCGCTGACAGGTGAGCAGCGGCAGGATGTGAACGCCGGAAGCGCGCACAGACGGCCCGCACTTTATGCAGCAGCTCTCACATGTGTGGGTAGTTGTGAATGAACTTTTGCACCACCAAATTCAGCACATGCGCCAGGCAAGGGATGTGCGTCAAACCGGCTAGTCCCAGAGCTGCCACGAGATTTCGCCCATTATCGCACACCACCAGGCCGGGCTTGAGGCCCACCGGCAGCAACCACTGGTCGGTCTGTTGTTCAATACCCTGCCACAACTCCTGCTCGGTGTGGGGCCTGTCCCCCAAACATATGAGTTTCAGAATGGCCTGCTGACGTTTACCCCGGGCTGTGCTGAAGTTGGTGGTGAAGGTTTGTGGCTGACTGGATGAGCTGGTGGAAGCAGAGGAGGAGGAAGCCGAGTAGGAGGAGGAGGCTACAGGAGGCAAAGAATGATGCCCTGTGATCCTTGGCGGCGGAAGGACGTGCGCCAAGGAACTCTCCGCCTGGGGCCCAGCAGCCACTACATTTACCCAGTGTGCAGTTAGGGAGATATAGCGTCCCTGGCCGTGCTTACTGGTCCACGTATCTGTGGTTAGGTGGACCTTGGCACAAATGGCGTTGCGCAGTGCACACTTGATTTTATCGGACACTTGCATGTGCAGGGAAGGCACGGCTGTCTTGGAGAAGTAGTGGCGGCTGGGAACCACATACTGGGGGACAGCCATGACCATCAGCTGTTTGAAGCTGTCTGTGTCCACCAGCCGGAATGACAGCATTTCAAAGGCCAGTAGTTTAGAAATGCTGGCATTCAGGCCAAGGGCTCGAGGGTGACTAGGTGGGAATTTACGCTTCCTCTCAAAGGTTTGAGAGATGGAGAGCTGAACGCTGCTGTGTGAAATAGTGGAGACGCTAGGTGACGGTGGCGGTGGTGGTGGTGGTGTCGGTGGCACATCCTCTGTTTGCTGCTTGGCAGGTGGCAACATTCCTCTCGAGGCGGAAGCCGAGGCAGCAGCGGTAGAGGGAGCAGGGGGAGCCTGAGCGGGTTCCTTGTTTTTAAGGTGTGTACTCCACTGCAGTTCATGCTTTGCATGTAGATGCCTGATCATGCAGGTGGTGCTCAGGTTAAGAACGTTAATGCCTCGCCTCAGGGTCTGATGGTACAGCGTGCAAATCACTCTGGTCTTGTCGTCAGCACATTGTTTGAAGAAGTGCCATGCCAGGTAACTCCTTGAAGATGCCTTTGGGGTGCTGGGTCCCTGTTGGCGCTGGCCAATAGCAGGCGAACTCTCTGGACGGCGGCTGTTCTGCTTTTGCCCCCTGCTCCCTCTTTGGCTTCGCTGTTGTCTCGGTCTCACCACTGCCTCTTCCTCTGAACTATTTAAGTCAGCGGCACGACCTTCAGTCCATGTGGGGTCTAAGACCTTATCCTCCTCTGCATCGTCTTCCACCCAGTCTTCCTCCCTGACCTCCTCCTGTTCAGTCTGCACACTGCAATAAGACTCATCATCTGGATACATAAGTGGTTGTGCGTCAGTGCATGGAATGTCTTCCACCGCTGGGGAAGGGCTAGGTGGACGCCCCTGGGAAACCGTGCGAGCAGAGTCTTCAAACAGAATAAGAGACTGCTGCATAACTTGAGGCTCAGACAGTTTCCCTGTTATGCATGGGGGTGATGTGACAGACTGATGGGCTTGGTTTTCAGGTGCCACCTGTGCGCTTTCTGCAGAAGACTGGGTGGGAGATAATGTTGTGAACATGCTGGATCCACTGTCGGCAACCCAATTGACTAGCGCCTGTACCTGCTCAGGCCTTACCATCCTTAGAACTGCATTGGGCCCCACCAAATATCGCTGTAAATTCTGCCGGCTACTTGAGGGAGTTGGTTCACTACTTTGTGCGCCTGAGGCCGAACGGCCACGTCCTCTGCCAGCAACAGAGGCTCTACGGACACCACCACGACCGCGTCCTCGTCCCTTAATAGAATGTTTCCTCATTGTTGCGATTCAACTCGCACCACAATAAAATATATATTTTTTAGCCCCAAAATTCCCACACTGGAAGATATAATTCCTTTTTCCGGTATTAATTACAAGAAAACTGCTGCAAATTGGACACCAGAATTTTTAAAATGCTAGTTTTGGTACATAGATTCCCACACGGGGAGATATAATTCCTTTTTACAGGAGTAAAAACGTGCGGCCTACTGTTTCTGGTGTAACTAACACCAGATTGATTAAATTGGCCTTTTTTCACCAAAATTACAACACTGGACGATATAATGCCTTTTGCGGTATTAATTACAAGAGGACTGCTGGTATTTCAGAACACCGGAATTTTTAAAATGCTAGTTTTGCTAGATAAATTTCCCACACTGGGAGAAATATTGCCTAAGCCTTTTTACAGTATTAATTACAACAGGAGTGCTTCTTCTGGTCTAACACCAGAATAATTTTATTATTACGGTGAAAGCTTTTTTTAATTTATATTTCTGGCACATAAAAAAAAAATATATTTCTGGCTGACAGTATTGGACTTGGCTGTAGTGGCACTGGCTAGCCTAGCTGGAACAGCACATTCATGGGATTTGCTGTCCAAGTGGGTTACTTTCAGTTTCACCACTGATATATTAAATATCTTTGCAGTTAGTAGGGGTGACACAAGCACAGCCAAACCCCTGATGTAGTATATCTATGAAAAAATCGACTATTACATGAGATTAATGGACGGTGTGGCAGCTTTTGCTGTAGCACCACAAGTCCCAAAATGGCCGCCGCCTATCAGCCCAGTAACATGTGCCAGAAAACGGTCTGCCCAGCCAGAAAAAAAATTGACTTTGACTGAGCAGCTGAATCGCTGTTGTTCTGATTCACAGGTGTAGATTTTTCACTTCTTTGGAGCTTTGGTTTAGACTCTGTGTTTAGTCCCAAAATGGCCACCGCCGGTCAGCCCAGTTACATGTGCCAGTAAAAATCGCTCTGGCCAGTCTAAACAAAATAATGACTTTCAGTGAACAGCTCAGCTGAGTTGTTCTGATGCACAGGTGTAGAAAGGTAGATCATTCACTTCTTTATCCCTGCCTATCTCGCCCTCACAGAAGCTGCGTCCTCTCCCTACACTAATCAGAGCAGTGTGACGTGCGGCACTACGTGACTCCAGCTTAAATAGAGGCTGGGTCACATGCTGCACTTGGCCAATCACAGCCTTGCCAATAGTAGGCATGGCTGCGATGGCATCTTAGGGCAAGTAGTATGATGCATGTTGATTGGCTGCTTTGCAGCCTTTCAAAATGCGCCATAAAACATGACGAACTACGAACCCGCATCGGACTTTTATGAAAATGTCCGGGTTCGGGTCCGTGTCACGGACACCCCAAAATTCGGTACGGACCCGAACGATTCTCGAACTGTTCGCTCAACACTACCAAAAATGTAACAGACGATTTTTTTTACATTTATCTCCCTGTCACCTATGCAGAGCAGGGGTTTGTATATGGCAAAACTGGCAAAATGTCACCCACCAATGTAACAGATGATTTTTAGAAATTTACCTTCCTGTCACCTATGCAGAGCAGGGGTTTGTATATGGCAAAACTGGGTTAATGTCACCCAATAATGTAACAGCTGATTTTTAGAAATTTACCTCCCTGTCACCTATGCAGAGCAGAGGTTAGTATATGGCAAAACTGGCAAAATGTCACCCACCAATGTAACAGATGATTTTTAGAAATTTACCTCCCTGTCACCTATGCAGAGCAGGGTTTTGTATATGGCAAAACTGGGTTAATGTCACCCAATAATGTAACAGCTGATTTTTAGAAATTTACCTCCCTGTCACCTTTGCAGAGCAGGGGATTGTATATGGCAAAACTGGCAAAATGTCACCCAATAATGTAACAGACCATTTTTACAAATTTTTGTCCCTGTCACCTATGCAGAGCAGTGGTTTGTATACTGCAAAACTGGCAAAATGTTACCCAAGAATGTAACAGCTGATTTTTTGAAATTTACCGCCCTGTCACCTATGCAGAGCAGGGGTTTATATACGGCAAAACTGGAAAAATGTCAAACAATAATGGAACAAACTTATGTCCCTGTCACCTATCTAGCACAAAAAGTGTGCTTTTTTTATAGCACCAATGTAAATGCAGTATGTTACGTTTTAATTGGACTGTCAGAAATGCAGCATAGCCCGTAAATTTACTATCTTGCTAAAAAAGTGTGTTTTTTTTATCAGAAAGGTAACCGCAGTATTTAGCGGTTTTATTGGACTGTCAGATATTCAGTGCCTGTTGCAGACAGATAAAAAAAAAACTTTAGGTCATAAAAAAATGTGACAGACTAATGTAATTGAATAATTTTCACTGCTAGGTATGCACTACAGGCCGCAGGGGTACTTGAACGACCAGAAAAATGAATTTGTCCTCCATTGAAGATGACACTAAACTGTGTAAAGTAATTAACACTAAAGAGGACAATTTTCTGCTACAGAGGGATCTGGATAGATTGGAGGCTTGGGCAGAGAAATGGCAGATGAGGTTTAACACTGACAAAGGTAAAGTTATGCACATGGGAAGGAATAATGCAAGTCACCCGTACATATTAAATGGTAAAACACTCGGTAACACTGACATGGAAAAGGATCTAAGAATTTTAATAAGCAGCAAATTAAGCTGCAAAAACCAGTGCCAGGCAGCTACTGCCAAGGCCAATAAGATAATGGGTTCCATCAAAAGGGGCATAGATGCCCGTGATGGGAACATAGTCCTACCACTTTATAAATCACTAGTCAGACCACACATGGAGTACTGTGTACAGTTCTGGGCTCCTGTGAGCAAGGCAGACATAGCAGAGCTAGAGAGGGTTCAGAGGAGGGCAACTAACTAGAAAATAACTAGAATAAATAACTGGAATGGGGCAACTACAGTACCCTGAAAGGTTATCAAAATTAGGGTTATTCACTTTAGAAAAAAGGCGACTAAGGGGAGATCTATGTATAAATATATCAGGGGTCAGTACACAGATCTCTCCTATCATCTATTTATCCCCAGGACTGTGACTGTGACGAGGGGACATCCTCTGCATCTGGAGGAAAAATGGTTTGTACACAAACATAGAACAGGATTCTTCACGGTAAGAGCAGAGAGACTATGGAACTCTCTGCCTGAGGAGGTGGTGATGGTGAGTACAATAAAGGAATTCAAGAGGGGACTGGATGTATTTCTGGAGTGTAATAATATTACAGGCTATAGCTACTAGAGAGGGGTCGTTGATCCAGGGAGTTATTCTGATTGCCTGATTGGAGGAATTTTTTTCCCCTTAAGTGAGGAAAATTGTCTTCTGCCTCACAGGAGTTTTTTCCCTTCCTCTGGATCAACTTGTAGGAAACAGGCCGAACTGTATGGACAAATGTCTTTTTTCGGTCTTATATACTATGTTACTCTGTTATTATTGTGCTCCCAGAACAGAATTAAAGTAATGTCCCTGGCAAACATGCAGTTCACATGCAGTTACAAGGGCACTGCACTTGCAAAAATTGCCACCGACGCCGACTGAATTAGCAGATGGATTAAAACTGTTTTTTCAGTGTCACTGGGCTCAGGGCTGGGTACAAAAATGTGGCATAGCACCCTCAATAATCACTGTAGTTTGAAGATTGAACACCACCAAGTTCTCCAGAATTCTTCTCTAATCTCTCCTTCACAGCAGCAGCAGCATCCTATCCCTACACTGAGAAGAGCAGAGTGATGTGCGGCGCTACGTGACTCCAGCCTATATAGAGGCTGGATCACATGCTGCTCTTGGCCAATCACAGCCATGCCATTAGTTGGCATGGTTGTGATGGCTTCTAAGGGCAGACTAGTGAAACGCTTGTTGATTGGCTGTCCTGCAGCCTTTCAAAAAGCACCAAGAAATCGCCGAACACCGAACTCAAACCCAAACTTTTTCCAAAATGTCCAGGTTCGGGTCCTGGTGCCAAAAACCCTAAAGTTTGGTACGAACCCGAACTTTACAGTTTGGGTTCATTCAACCCTACCTAAAACTAGTTAAACTTGTCCCAAATAAAATGTATTCTCTGCTGGAATACTGTATATATGGTTGCGGTCTAAACGCACACACAGATGTGCCCAAAACGATTTACATTTGTCCCAAATATAACAGATTCTATGCTGGAATATTGTATATCAAGTTTGTGGATTGAACGCACACACAGATGTGCCCCAAACTAGTTAAATTTGTCCCAAATACAAATAATTCTATGCTGGAATACTGTATATATGGTTGAGGCCTAAAGACACACGCAGATGTGCCTAAAACTAGTTGAATTTGACCCAAATAAAATGTATTCTCTTCGGGAATACTGTATATACGGTTGCGTCCTAAACGTACACACAGATTTGCCAGCCCTGCACTATATATCCCTTCCTGAAGATGCCTGTCCCTGATACTGCTGAATTTAACCCCTGGTTAACAAAAGAAAAATGGTGCTCTACTTCTGTCAAAAACACCCATTGTAGTCCTTAAGAGGACTGTTTGGTCTTTTAATAGTTTTTTTTGGAGTTAAATCTATGAATTTCCAGCAAAACGCTATCTGTTCCTGCCTACTGTCAGCTCTCCCTAACGCTGAATCATCCGAGCGCGAGACATTGGCTCCTATATAAACTGGTATCACGTGTTCCGGCCAGCCAATCAGTGTAAAGCTAATAACATGGCTATGGCATTACACGGAAGGGAATTACCTGAACGTTGCTTGGCTGATTAAGAGGGGCCAAACATGCGGGGAGGAGACTCGAGCAATGTGACGAGCACAGGTGGTATTCGGCCGAGTACCGCCACGTTCCAAGCATAGCGATGCTCGAGACGAACCGGTACTCGGCCGAGCATGCTCGCTCATCACTAGTACATAGCCTTTAAAGGGGTTGTCCAAGTTATATTTATTGATGACCCATCCTCAGTATAGGTTATCAATATCAGATCGGCGGGGGTCTGACACCCGACACCCTTGTTTGAAGAGAGGGGCGCGCCGTGTCAGCGCTGCCTCCTCTTCATTCTATACTTGTTTGCTGTCGCATCTGCAACGGTGAGCAAGTGTAATTACACCCAAGCCGTCCCATTCATTTCAATGGGATGGCTCCTTTCTGTACAACCATCGCATCTGCAGCGGTGAGCAGGTGTAATTACACCCAAGCCGTCCCATTCATTTCAATGGGACAGATTGCTCCTATACAAGTGGACGGCGAGCAGGTAAACAATGAAGAGGAGGTAGCACTGGCACGGCGTGCGCCTTCTCTTCAAACAGCTGATCGTCGGGGGTGCCAGGTGTCAGACCCCTGACAATCTGATATTGATGATCTTACCTGAGGATAGGTAATCAATAAATATAACTTGGACAACCTCTTTAAAGCTCTTTAACAAAGGCCGATAATTGATACAACCATTGATACGATCATTCATTCTAGATAGTTGCCCCCTGTAAATATCCTGCTAATCAGCAAACAAGTAATCAAGTCTTTTTTTGTAGGCATAAAAATTAGTGATGAGCGAGCACCAAAGTATCTGTCCGAACACATTGCTACGTTTGTGTGTTTGGCCGGCTGAGCACCTGAGAATAATGGAAGTCATTGGGAGACAACCAGGCACCCCCTGCTCTGAAGAGGGGAGGGTGCCTGGTCCATTGGAAAAGGTCAGAAAGTGACAGAAACATTCCCAAAATGCACCGGGAACAGCATGGGGACAATGTCTGGATGCATCTTGGACTCCCAAGTCACTGCTGGGAACCATGTTGTCCCAGTTGTACACCACTTTTACTTAATGACAAATACACCCCCCCCCCCCCAAACATTCTTTCCTGTATATTCAATTGTATGTAAAGTGCAAGTGCTGCCAAAAATTTAGTTTTTTTTTACAAAATTGGGGAAATTATTTAAATGGTCGGCCGGAGGTATCTATATTGCCTGCTGTTTGACTGGCGCCAGAAGAACCACACTGAAAGCATTTGCCAAGATTGTTTTCATTAATCTAGGATGAAAATTGTAGCCTGGTTTGAAAACGATCCGACAAACAATCCGGCGGCGTTATTCCCATTACATGCCGAGCATTTTCCTGGAAACCAAAGTCTTTGGCTTCCGAGGGGAGCATGGTTGCAAAGCTGAAACTTAAACTAATTGATGGAAGGGCACCGCCAGGAGTGGAGCCTGTGGCTTGATTTGATTCTACATGGGAAACCTCACCCGGCACGGGCACTGAAATGATTGACGGATTGATAGCTCTTTCTCAATTCTGTGGGTGGTGATGCATGGCCGTTGTGAGTGGGTGGATCGATTTGTCTGGTTCATTCTGATAACCAACTAGATTCCTCCGTGCTAACGAGTTACATCACCCCTGTCTGCCAGTGCAACACTGGCCACGATAAAATATCATAGAAATTTGAACAATATTTTTTGATTGCAGGTAATGTTACATTACAGAGTTAGCGCAGGGAATGGTGGTCAGCACTGGCTACGAAAAAATTTTATTGAAATTTTAACAATATTTTTTGCTTGCCCTGTAAAAGATTGTAGGTGAGGGCCTGCAGGTGAGCTGACCCTCCCTGAAGAGGAACATAAGGAAATCTTGTACACTGATCCCCAAACTCTTCAGCATCCACAGTCAGAAGAAGATGACAGTGGGAAATGGCAATTAGTGTTTGACGAGGTGGATGATGCGGATGAGACACAGTTGTCAATGAGTGAGGGTCTTGTTAGGTCAACACAAGTCAGGAGGATGACCAGAGTGAGGACGTGGAAGAGGAGATGGGGGACGATGACATCACTGACTCAACCTGGAAAGGAAGCAAGCCAAGCAAGGGCAGCAGAACAGAGGGGGAGGGATCCATAGCACCACAACAGGCTGGAAGAGGCTGTGGGGTGGCAAAAGAGAGAGGCAGCCCACACCAAATAGGCCCGCAACTGTTCCCTCTTTGCGGAAATCTCCCTTGCCAAGGGGTAGGTGTTCCGCAGTCTGGCGATTTTTTGAGGAAAGTTGGGACCATAAAAGAATTGTAATTTGCTAACTGTAACTGTGCTATAGCAAAATAAGAACTCATAAATAAACAAATAACCATAACATATCTTACATCCTATTCATTAACCCCTTCACGCCCAATGCCGTACATGTACGGAACTGGGCGGGTGTTTAAAGGAGGTGCCTGCTCCTGCTCGCTGTGGGCGCCATAGCCACGGGTGGCCACCTGCTTCTTTTAGCAGACACCCGTGGTTAATGTCCACAACTGGCAGTGATGCCGATTGCAGACATTTAACCCCTCAGATGCCGTGGTCAATCCTGACCACGGCATCTGAGCTCGCTGAAACCCGAAAGTGAAAGTTTTCGGTTGTGCTCCGGCTTCCTCGTACGGTGATTGGAGCAGCCGGATCGTGTATGCAGCAGCCTCTGTCTTTATGAATGACAGGAGGCTGCTGCATAGTATTTCCTATGGAGCCCTTGCCTATAATAGGGCTCCATAGGAAAGTAGTAAAATCATCATAGATTCCAATGCAAGTGCATTGGAGTCAATGATAATAGCAATCAGTTAAAAAGTGTAAAAATAAAAAGTTTAAAAAAATAAATAAAAAAAACATAAAAATTCTAATCACCCCCCTTTCCCAAAGTATAAATAAAAGAACTAAAAAAAGAAAAAAAATACACATCATGGGTGTGGCAATGTGCGCAAACGCCCATAGTATAAAAATATAAAAATATATTCCCCATACGGCAAACAGCAAAACGGAAAAATAGCGTCCAAATGGCCGATTCACCGCTTTTGGTCGCTTCATTTTCTACAAAAATGTAAATAAAAAATGATCAAAAAGTCATACACACCCCAGAATGGTATTAACGAAAAGTTCAGATCGCCCCGCAAACTATAAGCCCCCATACAGCTCCGTACACATAAATAAAAAAAAGTTATAGGGGTTAAAATATGGCGAAAAAAAATCTAACAGATTTTTTCCCACTTTTACATTTTTTATAAGGTATTGCCTGATTCGTACTGACCTTTAGAATAAAAGTAACCAGTCAGTTTTATCGTACATCGAATGTCGTAATTAAACCCATAAAACTGAGGCGGAATTGCTTTTTTTTTTTGTTGCAATTTCCCCCCCATTTGGAATTTTTTTCCTGCTTCCCACTACATCATAAGCAATATTAAATGGTGGCATTGGAAAGCACAACTTGTCCTGCAAAAAACAAGCCCTCATATGGCTATTATGGCTATGTGAACAGACAAATAAAATAGTTATGGCTCTGGGAAGGCAGAGAGCGTAAAACAAAAATACAAAATAAAAAAAAAGGCCCGGTCCTGAAAAGGTTAACTCTAACTCAAACCATAAAAATAAAAACTCAAACCTGGGAACATAATGGGGGAAGACAGTACATTGGAGGCAAAATCAGTAAAGGTTGTGAACACTAGCAACCTCACCACCTCCGGCATAATCCGCTATATGGCATCAAAGCACCCTAACAGGTGGCCCAAATCCCTGGGTCCACAATCCGTGTCTGTGGGTCACACCACTGCCTTCTCTTCCTCCCCTGTGTTACGTGCTGGCCAATCCTCTGTCCTAGACGCAGGCCTGGATGACTCCCGCCCTGCAGCTGGGCCTTCGCAAGCACCATCAGCTAGCACACCCACTTTTGTTATCAAACACAGCGTACAGATTTCCTTACCACAGGCCTTTTAACGTAAGTGCAAATACCCAGCCACCCACCCACAAGCCATAGCACTAAATGCGCACCTTTCAAAATTTCTGGCCCTGGAAATGTTGCCATTTAGGCCTGTGGACACTGAGGCTTTCCTCAGCCTCATGGCGGCAGCCTTCCTTCGTTACTTAGTCCCCAGCCACCACTATTTTTCTCGACGGACACATTGACAAGTGTTTTTGGTCAGGGATGATACATTTCCGTGGCTGCACACTGGGTGAACCTTGTGGAGGCTGGAAGGCGAGTCGTACTCTGGGATGGCACAGGTGCTACCGACACCAAGGATTGTGGGCCCTACTTCAATCAGGATTTCTGCCACTACCTACATTAGTGGCTGCAACGCCCACCCTTCTCCTCCTCTGTTTCCACCTCCTCCTCCACTGCAAACTCAGAATTCTCATATTGCAGCAGCAGTCAACCATTAGTCAGTAGCTGAAAGCAGTGTAGCACGGCAGTGGTGAAGCGGCAACAAGCCATGCTGAAACTCATTTGCTTGGGTGACAAGCAGAGCTGTGGCAGGGTATAAGGGACCAGGTTGGTTGTGTCTGATAATCGCCATAACTTGTTGGCAGCTTTGTAGCTCGGCAAACTCACACACATGGCAATCATACAGCATATATGTACCATGCAAAATATCCCAAACGTATACATTAACATATATACCGTATATAAACCTAACACACAAGAGTGTAGGTAAACTAATGGCATGGCCTGTTTAAGAACTCATAAATAACCAAGTAACCATAACATATTTTACAGCGTAGTCATATACTCAAACTCAAACCATAACAATAACAACTCAAACACTGGAACATAACAGGGCCAGCCCTCAGGCAAGCACGGCCCTCACCGGGCAGAATGACAACTCTGCCCAGTGACCACAGCAAAACGTCGGGAAATTGTCCCTTAAAAACCTGTCCTAATAATATAATCTTAATCACTGGGCAGAAAACATGCATATATCAAGTGGAGAAACAGAACTAGATCACACATCCACAATGCTATGCTTTGATCTAATTAAACTCGCTATCTCATTGTAATAGCCCCCTATACTGCATGCTGTAGAAAAGGCATTAGTGTACATTTTGATCAAGAGGCATAGGCCCACTTGCCGCGCCAAGGTTGAGTGGGACCTACTCTGACAAAAAAGGCGCAGCACAATGCGGTGACAAAGCCTCGCCGCCCTAGTGGGTGGCAGGACCCAGGAGTCAAACAGCAACCCCGCTGTCTGACAATGCCATCCATGGCACTGGGTCCCACCAACCCTCCAGCACAGCGCCACAAAAACAAAGGCCACCACGCAGTACTGCACCATGTGAACAGTTGTCTAACACAACATGTCCATTACTATCAGCAACTGCAGGTCAATAACCACTGACTTATTAGGATGCAAGATTCTTCAGGCTGCAAAGCCCTTCATACCCAACCCAATAATACTCCGAGACTTTATTTTGGTATAAAGGCCGTAGCAGCCGATTTATTAAATAAATTACAACAGTATAAAAACCTCTTCAATGATAAGGCTTAACAGATAATAACCTGCAATAACAAATACTGCAACTTAATCCAACCTAACCCTCCATAATTTTGCAGGATCCAAGAAGGCAACCCAAGTAAACTGATACATCAATCACGACCTCCATTGCAACTTACCCTTGGCCGCACTCACCGACCCACGGGCACCGAATCCTATAATATATAAACATATACCCCTGTGGGCCTTTTAGCCCAACAGGAGCCCCAAACCTTCAGCTTACAAAGCCTCCAGAGATGCACGCTCCAATGTGCCGTGCACCTCTTAATCCTTGTTTTGCCTCCCAGGATCCCAATATTTCCTGCCACCGACGGCAGGACACCTCACCCATGTACGTCCTGCCACACCTTAAGGGCTGTCTCCAAACCTTCCTGGACCCCCAAGGCCCACAAGTCTATTCCCACATCATTTAAGTGCACCCCATCAGTCCACAAGAATTGAGACTAGTGTTGAGCGAACAGTTCAAGCATAGTTTGGGCTCGTACCGAATTTTGGGGTGTCCGGGACACGGACCCGAACCCAGACATTTTCAAAAAAGTTCGGGTTCGGGTCCATTGTTCGGCGATTACTTGCCGCTTTCTGAAGGGCAGCACAGCAGCCAATCAGCTAGCGTTTTACTTCTTGCCCTAAGAGCCCATCACAGCTATGCCTACTAATGGCATGGCTGTGATTGGCCAAGTGCAGCATGTGACCCAGCCACTATTTAAGCTGGAGTCACGTAGTGCCGCACGTCACACTGCTCTGATTAGTGTAGGGAGAGGACGCAGCTTCTGTGAGGGCGAGATTAGGCAGGGAAAAGTCAGCAACAGCACCTAATGAACGGATCGATCTACAGCTGTGAATGATTGAACTTCTGCTAGTTACTTGCTAGTTACTTGGTTTTTAGGCTGCACAGAGCGTTTTTCTGTCACTCATTTTCTGGGGTGATCGGCGGCCATTTTGTGACTTGTGGTGCACCAGAACAAGCTGCCACCAAGTCCATCAATCCATCAATACTAGTTTTTTTTTTGCCATATCCTACATCAAGGGCTTGGCTGTGCTAATTGTCACCCCTAGAAACTCAGGATAGCAATTTCTATACTTTATTAAGGGGTTAAATACAATTGCCCAAAAACCAATCCCCTAAATCTGGTGTTCCAGCTTTGGCTAGCCAAGTATAATACTGTCTGCTGTCTGGCAAAGGATAGATTATTTTCTATTGGTGAAATTCAATTGCCAAAATAGCAATACCATAAATCGGTGGTTTCAGCTGTGGCTGGCAAAGTATAATAGTGTCCGCCAAAACATATATTTTGATCTGGGGTGAAATTCAATTGCCAAAATAGCAATACCCTGAATCTGGTGTCCCAGCTGTTGCAGGCCAAGTTTCATAGTGTCCGCAAAAACATATATTTTGTTCTGGGGTGAAATTCAATTGCCAAAATAGCAAAACCCTGAATCTGGTGTCCCAGCTGTTGCAGGCCAAGTTTCATAGTGTCCGCAAAAACATATATTTTGTTCTGGGGTGAAATTCAATTGCCAAAATAGCAAAACCCTGAATCTGGTGTCCCAGCTGTTGCAGGCCAAGTTTCATAGTGTCCTGCAAATTATATATTTTGTTCTGGGGTGAAATTCAATTGCCAAAATAGCAATACCATAAATCAGTGGTTTCAGCTGGTGCTGGCCAAGTTTCATAGTGTCCGCAAAAACATATATTTTGTTCTGGGGTGAAATTCAATTGCCAAAATAGCAATACCATAAATCTGGTCTCACAGCTGTGGATCGCAAAGTATAATAGTGTCTGCCAAAACATATATTTTGTTCTGGGGTGAAATTCAATTGCCAAAATAGCAATACCATAAATCAGTGGTTTCAGCTGTGGCTGGCCAAGATTCATAGTGTCCGCAAAAACATATATTTTGTTGTGGGGTGAAATTCAATTGCCAAAATAGCAATACCCTAAATCTGGTGTCCCAGCTGTTGCAGGCCAAGTTTCATAGTGTCCGCAAAAACATATATTTTGTTCTGGGGTGAAATTCAATTGCCAAAATAGCAATACCAAAAATCAGTGGTTTGAGCTGTGGCTGGCCAAGATTCATAGTGTCCGCAAAAACATATATTTTGTTGTGGGTTGAAATTCAATTGCCAAAATAGCAATACCCTAAATCTGGTGTCCCAGCTGTTGCAGGCCAAGTTTCATAGTGTCCGCAAAAACATATATTTTGTTCTGGGGTGAAATTCAATTGCCAAAATAGCAATACCATAAATCAGTGGTTTCAGCTGTGGCTGGCCAAGATTCATAGTGTCCGCAAAAACATATATTTTGTTCTGGGGTCAAATTCATTTGCCAAAATAGCAATACCATAAATCAGTGGTTTCAGCTGTGGCTGACCAAGTTTCATAGTGTCCGCAAAAACATATATTTTGTTCTGGGGTGAAATTCAATTGCCAAAATAGCAATACCATAAATCAGTGGTTTCAGCTGTGGCTGGCCAAGTTTTTATAGTGTCCGCAAAAACATATATTTTGTTCTGGGGTGAAATTTAATTGCCAAAATAGCAATACCCTGAATCTATTGTTCCAGCTGTTGCAGGCCAAGTTTCATAGTGTCCGCAAAAACATATATTTTGTTCTGGGGTGAAATTCAATTGCCAAAATAGCAATACCATAAATCCTTGGTTTCAGCTGTGGCTGGCCAAGATTCATAGTGTCCGCAAAAACATATATTATGTTGTGGGGTGAAATTCAATTGCCAAAATAGCAATACCCTGAATCTGGTGTCCCAGCTGTTGCAGGCAAAGTTTCATAGTGTCCGCAAAAACATATATTTTGTTCTGGGGTGAAATTTAATTGCCAAAATAGCAATACCATAAATCAGTGGTTTCAGCTGTGGCTGGCCAAGATTCATAGTGTCCGCAAAAACATATATTTTGTTGTGGGTTGAAATTCAATTGCCAAAATAGCAATACCCTGAATCTAGTGTTCGAGCTGCTGCAGGCCAATTGTAAATCTGTCCATAAAAGGATACCTTTCATCCAGGGCCTAAATACTAGCCCTAAAAGAGATATTCCCCTAAATCAGTGGTTACTGCTGTTCTGGATAAGTGTAATACGCTACATAAATAAATAGGCAGATAGTGTTAGGTGCCTGTAAAAAAAGGCCAAAATTTGAAATCAATACATTGGGCCAAATATTTTTTTTCTTATTGTGGTGCTTGGTGAACGGTAACAATGAGGAAAACATCTAGTAAGGGACGCGGACGCGGTCGTGGTGGTGTTAGTGTACCCTCTTGTGCTGGGAGAGGACGTGGCCATTCTGCCACGCCCAAACGTCCTAGTGAACCAACTACCTCAGGTTCCAGTACACGCCAGAATTTACAGCGATATTTGGTGGGGCCCAATGCCGTTCTAAGGATGGTAAGGCCTGAGCAGGTACAGGCGCTAGTCAATTGGGTGGCCGACAGTGGATCCAGCATGTTCACAACATTATCTCCCACCCAGTCTTCTGCAGAAAGCGCACAGGTGGCGCCTGAAAACCAAGCCCATCATTCTGTCACATCACCCCCATGCATATCAGGGAAACTGTCTGAGTCTCAAGTTATGCAGCAGTCTCTTATTCTGTTTGAAGACTCTGCTGGCAGGGTTTCCCAAGGGATTCCACCTAGCCCTTCCCCAGTGGTGGAAGACTTAGAATGCACTGATGCACAACCACTGATGTTTCCTGATGATGAGGACATGGGAATACCACCTCATCGGAGTCCGCACGTCTCTGATGATGACGAAACACAGGTGCCAACTGCTGCGTCTTTCTGCAGTGTGCAGACCGAACAGGAGGTCAGGGAGGAAGACTGTGTGGAAGACGATGCAGGGGACGATGAGGTCCTAGACCCTACATGGAATGAAGGTCGTGCCACTGACTTTAATAGTTCAGAGGAAGAGGCAGTGGTGAGACCGAGCCAACAGCGTAGCAAAAGAGGGAGCAGTGGGCAAAAGCAGAACAGCCATCTCCAAGAGAGTTCGCCTGCTACTGGCCACCGCCACCAGGGACTGAGCACCCCAAAGGCAGCTTCAAGGAGTTCCCTGGCATGGCACTTCTTTAAACAATGTGCCGACGACAAGACCCGAGTGGTTTGCACGCTGTGCCATCAGAGCCTGAAGCGAGGCATTAACGTTCTGAACCTTAGCACAACCTGCATGACCAGGCATCTACATGCAAAGCATGAACTGCAGTGGAGTAAACACCTTAAAAGCAAGGAACTCACTCTGGCTCCCCCTGCTCCCTCTTCTGCTGCTGCCTCGGCCTCTTCCTCCGCCTCAGGAGGAATGTTGGCACCTGCCGCCCACCAAACAAAGGATGTGCCACCGACAACACCACCTGCGTCACCAAGCATCTCCACCATGTCACATGGCAGCGTTCAGCTCTCCATTTCACAAACCTTGGAGGGAAAGCATAAATTCCCACCTAGCCACCCTCGAGCGCTGGGCCTGAATGCCAGCATTTCTAAACTACTGGCCTTTGAAATGCTGTCATTCAGGCTGGTGGACACAGACAGCTTCAAACAGCTGATGTCCATGGCTGTCCCACAGTATGTTGTTCCCAGCCGCCACTATTTCTCCAAGACAGCCGTGCCTTCCCTGCACAACCAAGTATCCGATAAAATCAAGTGTGCACTGCGCAACGCCATCTGTGGCAAGGTCCACCTAACCACAGATACATGGACCAGTAAGCACGGCCAGGGACGCTATATCTCCCTAACTGCACACTTAGTAAATGTAGTGGCGGCTGGGCCCCCGGCGGAGAGTTCCTTGGCGCACGTCCTTCCGCCGCCAAGGATCGCAGGGTATCATTCTTTGCCTCCTGTAGCCTCCTCCTCCTACTCGGCTTCCTCCTTCTCTGTTTCCACCAGCTCATCCAGTCAGCCACACACCTTCACCACCAACTTCAGCACAGCCCGGGGTAACCGTCAGCAGGCCATTCTGAAACTCATATGTTTGGGGGACAGGCCCCACACCGCGCAGGAGTTGTGGCGGGGTATTGAACAACAGACCGACGAGTGGTTTCTGCCGGTGTGCCTCAAGCCCGGCCTGGTGGTGTGCGATAATGGGCGAAATCTCGTCGCAGCTCTGGGACTAGCCGGTTTGACGCACATCCCTTGCCTGGCGCATGTGCTGAATTTGGTGGTGCAGAAGTTCATTCACAACTACCCCAACATGTCAGAGCTGCTGCATAAAGTGAGGGCCACCTGTGCGCGCTTCCGGCGTTCACATCCTGCCGCTGCTCGCCTGTCTGCGCTACAGCGGAACTTCGGCCTTCCCGCTCACCGCCTCATATGTGACGTGCCCACCAGGTGGAACTCTACCTTGCACATGCTGGAGAGACTGTGCGAGCAACAGCAGGCCATAGTGGAGTTTCAGCTGCAGCACGCACGCGTCAGTCGCACTGCGGAACAGCACCACTTCACCACCAATGATTGGGCCTCCATGCGAGACCTGTGTGCCCTGTTGCGCTGTTTCGAGTACTCCACCAACATGGCCAGTGGCGATGACACTGTTATCAGCGTTACAATACCACTTCTATGTCTCCTTGAGAAAACGCTTAGGGCGATGATGGAAGAGGAGGTGGCCCAGGAGGAGGAGGAGGAGGAGGGGTCATTTTTAGCACTTTCAGGCCAGTCTGTTAGAAGTGGCTCAGAGGGAGGTTTTTTGCAACAGCAGAGGCCAGGTACAAATGTGGCCAGCCAGGGCCCACTACTGGAGAATGAGGAGGATGAGGAGGAGGTGGAGGAGGATGAGGATGAAGCAGGTTCACAGCGGGGTGGCACCCGACACAGCTCAGGCCCATCACTGGTGCCTGGCTGGGGGGATAAGGAGGACGATGACGATACGCCTCCCACAGAGGACAGCTTGTCCTTACCTCTGGGGAGCCTGGCACACATGAGCGACTACATGCTGCAGTGCCTGCGCAACGACAGCAGAGTTGCCCACATTTTAACGTGTGCAGACTACTGGGTTGCCACCCTGCTGGATCCCCGGTACAAAGACAATGTGCCCACCCTACTTCCTGCACTGGAGCGTGATAGGAAGATGCGCGAGTACTAAGCGCATGCTGGTAGAGGCACTCCTGAGAGCATTCCCAAATGTCACAGGGGAACAGGTGGAAGCCCAAGGCGAAGGCAGAGGAGGAGCAAGAAGTCGTCAACGCAGCTGTGTCACGGCCAGCTCCTCTGAGGGCAGGGTTAGCATGGCAGAAATGTGGAAAAGTTTTGTCTTCACGCCACAGCTAGCTGCACCACCACCTGATAGCAGGTGGTGTTAGCAGGAGGCAGCATTTCACTAACATGGTTGAACAGTACGTCTGCACACCCCTCCACGTACTGACTGATGGTTCGGCCCCATTCAACTTCTGGGTCTCCAAATTGTCCACGCGGCCAGAGTTAGCATTTTATGCCTTGGAGGTGCTGACCTGCCCGGCGGCCAGCGTTTTGTCTGAACGTGTATTCAGCACGGCAGGGGGCGTCATTACTGACAAATGCAGTCGCCTGTCCACAGCCAACGTGGACAAGCTGTCGTTCATAAAAATGAACCAGGCATGGATCCCACAGGACCTGTGCCTCCCTTGTGCAGAATAGACATTTATAACTGCCTCCCCCTCAACCATGTATTCTTGTACTCCGGGGCACTTCTTTATTGAATCCTCATTTTTTTAACTTTACCATGATCTTGCGGTGCAACCCAAAGTTGAATGAACCTCTCCTCTGTCTGGGTGGTGGGGCCGAAATAACTGAAAGTGGCCTTCTCCAGTGGTGGGTGATATGACGCCTTATTCCTTGCTGAGGGACCTCTCTCCTCTGTCTGGGTGCTGGGGCCGAAATAACTGAAAGTGGCCTTCTTTAGTGGTGGGTATAATGACGCATGATTCCTTGCAGTGGGACCTGTATCCTCGGTCTGGGTGCTGGGGCCGAAATAACTGAAAGTGGCCTTCTCCAGTGGTGGGTGATATGACGCTTGATTCCTTGCTGTGGGACTCTCTCTCCTCTGTCTGGGTGCTGGGCCTAAATAACTGAAAGTGGCCTTCTCCAGTGGTGGGTGATATGACGCATGATTCCTTGCTGTGGGACCTCTCTTCTCTGTCTGGGTGCTGGGGCCGAAATAACTGAAAGTGGCCTTCTCCGGTGGTGGGTGATATGACGCATGATTCCTTGCTGTGGTACCTCTCTCCTCTGTCTGGGTGCGGGGCCAAAATAACTGAAAGTGGCCTTCTCCATAAGTGGGTGATTTGACGCATGTTTCCTTGCTATGGGACCTCTCTCCTCTGTCTGGGTGCTGGGGCCGAAATAACTGAAAGTGGCCTTCTTTAGTGGTGGGTATAATGACGCATGATTCCTTGCTGTGGGACCTCTCTCCTTGGTCTGGGTGCGGGGCCAAAATAACTGAAAGTGGCCTTTTCCCGTGGTGGGTGATATGACGCATGATTCCTTGCTGTGGGACCTGTATCCTCGGTCTGGGTGCTGGGGCCAAAATAACTGAAAGTGGCCTTCTCCAGTGGTGGGTGATATGACGCATGATTCCTTGCTGTGGGACCTCTCTCCTCTGTCTGGGTGCTGGGCCGAAATAACTGAAAGTGGCCTTCTCCAGTGGTGGGTGATATGACGCATGATTCCTTGCTGTGGGACCTCTCTTCTCTGTCTGGGTGCTGGGGTCGAAATAACTGAAAGTGGCCTTCTCCAGTGGTGGGTGATATGACGCATGATTCCTTGCTGTGGGACCTCTCTTCTCTGTCTGGGTGCTGGGGTCGAAATAACTGAAAGTGGCCTTCTCCGGTGGTGGGTGATATGACGCATTATTCCTTGCTGTGGGACCTTTCTCCTCTGTCTGGGTGTTGGGCCGAAATAACTGAAAGTGGCCTTCTCCATAAGTGGGTGATTTGACGCATGTTTCCTTGCTATTGGACCTCTCTCCTCTGTCTGGGTGCTGGGCCGAAATAACTGAAAGTGGCCTTCTCCAGTGGTGGGTGATATCACGCATGATTCCTTGCTGTGGGACCTGTATCCTCGGTCTGGGTGCTGGGCCAAAATAACTGAAAGTGGCCTTCTCTAGTGGTGGGTGATATGACGCATGATTCTTTGCTGTGGGACCTCTCTTCTCTGTCTGGGTGCTGGGGCCGAAATAACTGAAAGTGGCCTTCTCCAGTGGTGGGTGATATGACGCATGATTCCTTGCTGTGGGACCTCTCTCCTCTGTCTGGGTGCTAGGCCAAAATATCTGAAAGTGGCCTTCTCCATAGGTGGGTGATATGACGCATGATTCCTTGCTGTGGGACCTCTCTCCTCTGTCTGGGTGCTGGGCCGAAATAACTGAAAGTGGCCTTCTCCAGTGGTGGGTGATATGACGCATGATTCCTTGCTGTGGGACCTCTCTCCTCTGTCTGGGTGCTGGGCCGAAATAACTGAAAGTGGCCTTCTCCAGTGGTGGGTGATATGACACATGATTCCTTGCTGTGGGACCTCTCTCCTCTGTCTGGGTGCTGGGCCAAAAAAACTGAAAGTGGCCTTCTCCAGTGGTGGGTGATATGACGCATGATTCCTTGCTGTGGGACCTGTATCCTCGGTCTGTGTGCTGGGCTGAAATAACTGAAAGTGGCCTTCTCCAGTGGTGGGTGATATGACGCATGATTCCTTGCTGTGGGACCTCTCTCCTCTGTCTGGGTGCTGGGGCCAAAATAACTGAAAGTGGCCTTCTCCAGTGTTGGGTGATATGACGCATGATTCCTTGCAGTGGGACCTCTCTCCAATTGATATTAGTTAAATTTTATTTATTTTATTTTAATTCATTTCCATATCCACATTTGTTTGCAGGGGATTTACCTACATTTTTCTGCCTTTGGCAGCCCTTTAGCCTGTTCCTGGACTATTTTACAGCCTTTTTAGTGCCTAAAAGTTCGGGTCCCCATTGACTTCAATGGGGTTCGGGTTCTGGATAAAGTTCGGGTCGAGTTCGTATCCCGAACCCGAACATTTTCGGGAAGTTCGGCTGAACTTCCCGAACCCGAACTTCCAGTTGTTCGCTCATCTCTAATTGAGACGATGCTGCCTCCAACTCTATGTGTCGCACCACAAACCCACCTTGCCTGCGCACAAAATGTCACACCTCCTTGTTCAGTTTGGCCCGGGCCTTATTAATCCGCTCAACTGACCGCGCAAATCTCCATGTCTGCCTAGCCACCACGTCAGACCAAACCACTAATAAATCAGGGTATTCCCTCAGCAACCGCAACAGATCTATGTTAATGTCACGAATGACATCTCGCGAGCGGCGAACCCCCAAATCATTGCCACCTGTATGTAACACTAAAATATCAGGTGGCCTATCAAGAAAAGCATATGCGTGAATCTCCGGCAGCACCCTACCCCACAGAAGACCGCGCAAACTGATCCACCGAACTTGCAATGCGTCGTGAGGGAAACCCAATTGACGACCGTTACGTCGCACATCAGCTCGCAGGGCCCCCCAATAGACATAGGAATCTCCGAAAATCCAAGCCAAACATGCAGCAGATCCTGTAAGTAAAAACAAAATCAAATTTATAAGTATACAAAACAGATCCCACCTACAAATAAAAAACAGCACACCTCACAACGGGTGAGGACGAATATATGACCGAAAGCACGCTAACTCCCAATGACCAATGCGCCTAATGGCCCCATCCCCCAAACCCCATCGGGCAGCCTCCGTTGCAGCCTCAATTCGGAAGGAGTGAGACGCAAACTCCTTAGCTGACAAACCTGCTGCCCCCAAACACCTCCTAAAAACTGCCACAAATTGGTAAGGAGACAAGGCCGTGCCATCCTGATGTATGAGCAAAGAACCCGCACCCTCCAAACAAACACACATAAAGTCCTCAAAACAACGCACTGGACATAGCACCGACCTCACTAAAGGACGCAATACTATACATGTGCCTCTACCTATTTGATCGGTTTTCGACTTCCGCAACACACAACGCAAACCATCCTCACAAACACGGACATCATCACGCAGCAAACCCCCACCACGTACACTACTACTGGCCACCAATTCTGAAACCCTAAAAGCCCTAAAAAATGCCAATGAAAATGCCACTCTAAACAAACAAACCTCATATGAAGATTTGCAAACAAGCCCCATCTGTTCCCATAAAGTCTGTAACACCGAAAAAGAAACCGGGCGACGTGTGTCCATCCTACTGCCACAACGCCTATACCCTTTCAACGCCTGGTGTACCAAAAAACTCTTAGACACATCCGCCAAACCGCACAACTTCAACCAAAAAACCACAGCTGCCACCCTTTTAGACACGACCGAGAACGATACACCCGCACTGAAAGCTATCCCAACAAAATAAACCAACAACAACTTCAAATCCTCAACCGAATCACAGCCACCAACCTGATCCACCAACCGTTCCCACTGAGACCATACAGATAAATACGCAGACCACGTACTGGTACTCACGGACTGCCTAATCAGATCCGCAGAGACCCCAAGCCATGTTCCAGAGCCACTGGGGACAAGGAAGCCCTTGCGCGTCCGCTACCGGCACTAATCCTCGAAAATGGTCCCAATGAAAAGGAGAAAGAGAATAAGCCACAGAATTATTCACACCTGGCATATGCATCGCCACAAAACATGCATTCAACCTCAAGCCCCGTAAAACTAAAGGACGCAGCAAGCACACCACCGGCGGCGAACTAGCCAACTGCCTATTGATCGCGTGGACTACACTCAAATTGTCGCAGTAAAAACGCACTCACTTATTCCGCAACCAGTCCCCCCACAATTCCGTCACCAAAACAATCGGAAACAGTTCCAACAAAGTTAAGTTACTCATAAAACCTGCCAATCGCCACTCCTCAGGCCAAGGGCCTGCGCTCCACTGTCCCTGACAAAAAACACCATAACCACAGGAACCCGAAGCATCCGAATACAACTCCAAATCAACATTAGAAATGGGCCCTTCCATCCACACCGAACAACCATTAAACTCCTGTAAAAACTGCTCCCAAATTGCCAATCGCAAATAATGTGATGGGGCAACCACTCCTGCAGTAGCCATGACATGACATTGTCAAAATGTGACAGGCAAAGTTCAACTTGCCCAACACAGACTGCACACGTCGAAGCTGAACCTTCTTAGCCCTCTGCAAAAACGCAACCTCTGAACGCAAATCTGCCACCTTCTCCTCCGGCAATCTACATTCCATGGCCACACTGTCTATCACAATCCCTAAAAACTTAACTAATGTCGCCGGACCCTCAGTCTTTTCAGGAGTCAACGGAACCCCGACCTTAGCCGCCACCCGTTCCATGGTATGCAGCAATACTGAGCATACACGAGACCCCGCCGGCCTCCTGCTTTATTACCCATTCAATAAACGAACTAAAAGCCTCAAACAAAGAACACAAAATCGCACAACCCATCGGCAAACAACGGTCTACATAAAACTGACCTTCCCATTTAAAACCCAACAAATGAAAACTGTCCGGATGAATCGGCGACAGGGGAAATGCAGCCTCAATATCCGTTTTCGCAAACAGGGCCCCGTATCCCAAATGGTGACCCACCTAACGGCCGAGTCAAACGAAGTATACGAAACGGAACATAAATCCTTAGTTATGCCATCATTCACTGAACTTCCCTCCGGAAACCAAAGGTGATGAATGAGCCAAAATTTATTCGGCTCCTTCTTAGGCACCAGGCTCAACGGGGATACCCTCAAATCTAGCAACGGACACTCCTGAAACGGGCCCACAACGCGTCCTGCCTGTACTTCCTTAACAATCTTTTCCAAAACAACCTCCGGCCGCCGTAAAGCCGAAATCAAATTACGTCCAACTAACCCCACACCCTGCGAGGTACAAGGGATTTTAAACCATCCTTAAAACCACCCAATAACAGCTCTGCCGCCTCTTTAGGTACCTCCTTAAATAAGGCTCCATCTCGTCCACCCTCCCCGGTGTCACCCATTTTCTGCAAACCATCATGTCCCTTTCCCTTGCCCCGCCTAAAACATCGTGACAAACTGTGATCGCCTCCGCAGCCGGAGCGCTCATGTTTGTATCGGCAATCTGAAAGAAACTTGCAGTGTCCTTCATTAAATTGCCAGCAACAGCCTTTTCTGCTCCCACTGCCTGATTCCGATGCCGAGGGACCCCCGGCCGACCCCGAAAGGACTGCAAACCCCCTCTCGGTGCCGCCATCAACCGCATCCACAGACCAATGTCTTTGAGGTCCCACCTAATACTAAGCCTAACCGCCTTCCTCTGACGAAATTGTTTGTCATACAGAAGCCAACCAATGTCCCATATACCCGATGAGCCTCCCCAATTGCGTCCTTATAACAAACTAAAGCCGAACAATGTTCCGGAGCTTTCCCCCCTACCACGCTATCTAAAATGGCGAACGCCTGTAACCAGTTCATGAAAGTGCGAGGAATCAGCCGATACCGCCGTTTCTCCTCGTCCTCCTTTTTGCTCTCATCCGGCTTAATCCTATCTAAATGGAACTTTTCTAATGGGAGCAAAGAAAAAATCTCTACATATTCGTCCCTCCAAATCTTCTACCTCACCTCAGGCTTCAAGTGAGCCCCCAATGGACCCGCAAAGCAAACGTATACTTCTCCCCATGCCGCATCTGCAAGCCTAACCTCATCACCAGCTACTCCTTTTCCACCACCGCTAACTGGCGCCCCCCCGCCCGAGGTGCCCGCCACCTCCACAACAGGCACCGCCGATACACTGTCTGAACTAGGTAAGGTAACCCACTCCGCGGACCCTACAGACGGATTAGGGTCCCAAACTGCCGCCGGTGACCCCATCGAGCTAGAACCCAAACGCGACAGCAGCGACAACATCCCAGTCAACAATTCCTGTGCCAAACCCCCCGTCCCCATACCGCCCAACTGCCTGCCTATATCCCCCTCAAAAACCGCTTGACTAGACGTCCTCTCACCTGGCTGTCCCTGGGCGTCACACCCAGCAGCCGCCAAACGTCCGCTCGTTCCTCCTGACGACATCTCAACTGGTAGATCCATGCTCGGGGTGCTGACTCCTGACGGCTCCAGATCTTCAGCCCTGTCTGCCGAACCACAAGACTCAGGGCTCAGCTCCCCGTCTTCTACGGATCGAACCGCCGGCGACCCGTCCTCAGGCTCTAAAGGGGCGGGGCGAGGCACCGGAGTTGCACTGGATGCCTGACCACGCTCAGCTGGCTGCAGCCCACCGGGTCTACTCTCCCTCACAGCCTGGCTCCTCCCATGGCCCTCCAACTCCCTGGCCCTGCGGACAAGAGCTGCTCCGTCCACCTCCTCTGCCTCAGCTGCAGGAGAACACACAGAGGACAGGGCAAAACCTAGCCCCCCTGCCGCACTATCATGGAAACGCTGCCGACCTGCACCCAGAGGCCACGGCGCAGATTCAAATCTCCTAGCATTATCCCTGCTTGCAATATCGCTCCTGGCCACGTCTCCTTCCAAGCTCCCGACCTGGCCTGCTCCTTCCTCTGACTGCTGAACACTGCTCCTGGCTCGCTCCTCGCGGCGGACATCTCGCAAGGAGGACGCCGCACACGATTTCTCCGTCCCCCTTGCCGGTAAGGGAAGCGGGCCTAGGAAATACCTGACCCCCTCCCGCAGATTCTGCGCATGCTGCGGGATTCCTCCCGCTGCGGAAGCATGCCGAGGACACACCGGACCCCGCCAACCGCAGCGGAGGGTCCCTGCTGGGGCTCCCTAAATGCCACCGAACCTTGGGGGTGACCTCAGGACTCAAAGGCTCAGGAGGTTTAGACCTCCTAGCGCGTACCCGTCTTTGAGGGACTACAGGGGGCACAGGAGGCTCCCCCACTGCTACCTGAAAGGTTTGCTGCAACCAGTCCGTCCTATGCTGCTTTGCAGCCGCCCTAACCGCCGCCATTAAGTTCTCCAAGGACGCCATGCTTCTCTCCACAATTATCAGGTACCACTGCACTGACCAGACACGCCCCCCAACCTCAGTTTATATATAGCCCACAAAAACCATACTGGCCACCTCCCACCAACTATCAATCAGGCCACTGACCTTATCCTGAGCTTTTAACCCATTCCTGCCTTCTAACTTTCCCCTAAGTCCAGCCGCACTTTGCTACTGCTGCGCCCCGATCCATTGCTATACTTATATGCAGACTTCTGCGGAATTAAAACCACCTATGCCGAATGGTAGGAGTGCTGATACCAGTAATAAAGAAGAAAGATTCAACATGCGTCTATCAAGGGGAGAAACAGAACTGGATCACACATCCACAATGCTATGCTTTGATCTAATTAAACTCGCTATCTCAGCGTAATATTAAAGTGTACAGCCCCCTATACTGCATGCTGTACAAGAGGCATTAGTGTACATTTTGATCAAAAGGCATAAGCCCACTCACTGCATCAAGGTTGCCTACCTCTGCCCAGTGAAGAAGGCAAACTTTGAAATGGGACAAATGCTGATATGGCCATCTGGATCCCTCCTTAATGTCCGGCCATACCATGCCTAGCCCATGTGTCCTCAACTTTCTCCAAACCTACCCTAATTTGCCTGAGCTACTGGTGAGGGTGAGCCGTGTGTGTGCCCATTTCAGAAAGTCACCTACAGCTGCCGACAGTCTGGCAACGCTGCTGCAGAGCTTGTATTTGCCAGCTAACCGACTGTTGTGCGACGTGAGCAGAGCTGGAATTACACATTACACATGTAGGCCATGCTTTGTGAGCAGCCGGAGGTAGTAGTGGAATACCAGCTGCAACATGGTCTAGTATGTCTGATCTCTGTAAGATTTTATGTAACTTTGAAGGGTAATAACAGATGGTGAGTGGCTATGCCGCTATTATCAGCCTAAGGATCCCACTGAAACGCTGGCTGCTAACAATGGAGGATGCTTTACATGTGGAGGAGGTGGAAGTCTGAGGAAGACATTACACAGGGTAATAGCCAGACCAGCCTCAGTTTGTCTTGTCAGTGTGAATTGGATGATGATGAGGCGGAGGAGAAGGAGGAGCAAGAGACGGTTGCCTCCGCTACAGAGGGCAGTAACCATAGCAGGTTTATTTAATCTGTTTAGCATAGATGGGCAGGAGAGGAAGAAGAGGATAAGGAGATTGAGAGTCATCCCCCTGATAAGGACAGCAAAGTCTTGTCTGTTGGGACTCTGACACACATGGCTGACTTTATGTTATGCTGCTTTTCCTGTGACCCTCGCATTCTATGCATTTTGCACAACAGCGATTACTGGTTGTTCAGTTCATCCTTCTCGACCCCCGATACAAAGAGAACTTCTCATCTCTAATTCATGTGGTGGAGAGGACTAGCAAATTGGTGCAATACTAGAAGGTCTTTCTTTAAAAATTGCTCAATAAATTTCCATCTGACTACGCTGGCGGCAGAGTACGTAGTTCCTTGGGCAACCCAGGAGGGAGGATGAGGGGAACACACACCAGTTCCAACAGAGGCAGGACAACACTCTCCAAGGCCTAGGACAGTTTAATTGAAGAGGACCGACCAACCATCTTTCTCCATTTCCTGGTTCCCAAAATCTATTCCATACACCGGCCACTGATAGGGGAAAAAACAGAGATTAAAAAAATCTGTTCTTACTAGTTTAATTTAAAAAAAAAAGAGGACAGCCTCTGCAGAGCTGGGTATTTTTTGGCCGCGTTACTGAACGCTCATGCACAATGGCTGTAGGCTCATGTGTCCTTTTGCGGAGGTGACAAACCTGGTCAGTCAAACCCAAGGCAACATCATCGACCTCATCACATATGCGTTTTTTCTGGAGCGTGCCCTGTGAAGAGTGCTGGATCAGGCCGTAGCATGAAGAGGAAGAGTTGTGGTCACCACCAATTGTTGTTGATTGCTGGACCTGAGGCAACGCAGAGAGAGGAGTCTGAAGAAGAGGAGTCAGAGGAGGAAGGTGGCTTTGAGGAGGTGGAAGACCAACCACTAGAGATGTCCCGAACTATTCACCGGCGAACGGTTCCCGGCGAACATAGCTTGTTCGCGTCCGCCGCGGCGGGCGAACATATGCGATGTTTGCATTTGCCCCTATACTTTATCATTGAGCAAACTTTGACCCTGTACCTCACAATCAGCAGACACATTCCAGCCAATCAGCATACCCTCCCTCCCAGACCCTCCCACCTCCTATCAAAAAGCAAGGACGACATTCATCTTAGATTCATTCTGAAGCTGCAGTGTTAGTAGTTGTAATCGCAATGCGATTAATATAACCTGTATTAATCGCATTGTGATTACAACTTAGATCTGAGTTCCTAATGGTTGTATTGCTAGAATATAACGGAGATTGAGAATATAGCGCTATATTCTCAATCTTCGTTATATTCTAGCAATACAACCATTAGGAAACCAGCTCTAAGTTGAATTTGCAATGCGATTAATGCAGGTTATATCAATCGAATTCAACTTACCACACTCTGCGTCAACTACTTAATTTTCCATGGGAGTTTTGCCATGGATCCCCCTCCGGCATGCCACAGTCCAGGTGTTAGTCCCCTTGAAAAAACTTTTCCATCACTATTGTGGCCAGAAAGAGTCCCTTTGGGTTTTAAAATTCGCCTGTCTATTGAAGTCTATGGTGGTTCGCTCTGTTCGCCGGTTCGCCAACATTTGCATAAATTCGCGTTCGCCGTTCGCGAACGGAAAATTTTATGTTCGCGACATCTCTACCAACCACAGCAAGCGTCCCAGGGGGCTTGTTGTCACCTTTTGGGGACCCTTGGTGTTGTACGTGGCTGGGTGGAGGAAGAGACCTTCAATGATGTCAGTGAGGACAAGGAATGGGACATAGTTAGCTTGGTATCAAACCTTGTGCAAATGGGGAGTTTGCGGTTGTGCAAATGGGCTGTTTGCGGTTGTTTGTGGTGCGTTAAACGGGGAGTTTGCTCTGTAAGAGTTTGGTCTGTCACTGTTAAGCGGGCGTAACCCTTACACTACCTGATCGATAAGACATCATACCTGATCGTATATACACACTGGATGTTTTAAAGCACGTTATTCCAAACAATTTAGGAATGTTAGGGGATTTATGCCCTTTATGGATTAAAACCCGACTACCATGGATCCCCCTACGGCAGGGATCAGCAACCTTCGGCACTCCAGCTGTTGTGAAACTACAATTCCCAGCATGGTCCATTCATTTCCATGTGAGTTCTTAGAAGAGCAGAGCAAGTATGCATGCTGGGAGTTGTAGTTTTACAACAGCTGGAATGGCGGAGGCTGCCTACTCCTGCCTTACGGCATGCCACATTCCAGGTGTTAGTCCCCTTGAAACAACTTTTCCATCACTATTGTGGCCAGAAAGAGTCCCTGTGGGTTTTAAAATTCGCCTGCCTATTGAAGACTATGGCGGTTCGCCCGGTTCGCCCGTTCTCGAACATTTGCGGAAATTCGAGTTCGCCGTTCGCAAACGGAAATGTTTTATGTTCACGACATCTCTAGTTATGGACACTAAATGTTGCACAAATAATGTACATTTCCCCAAAATACACTGGTTTCACCTGTGGTACAGTATTTGACACATGGAGGGACACGCTAAATGTTGCACAAATAATGTACATTTCCCCAAAATACACTGGTTTCAACAGTTATACAGTATTTGACACAGAGAGGAACACGCTGTTGACACTAAATGTTGAACAAATAATGTACACTTCCCCAAAATTTACTGGTTTCACCTGTGGTACAGAATTTGACACAGAGAGCCACACGCTATGGACACTAAATATTGCACAAAAAATGTACATTTCTCCAAAATACACTGCTTTCCTCTGTGGTACAGTATTTGACACAGAGAGGCACATGCTTTGGACACTAAATGTTGCACAAATAATGTACATTTCCCCAAAATACACAGTTTTCAACAGTTATACAGTATTTGACACAGAGAGCTACACGCTGTTGACACTAAATGTTGCACAAATAATTTACATTTCCCCAAAATACACTGGTTTAATCTGTGGTACAGTATTTGAAACAGAGAGGCACACGCTATGGATACTAAATGTTGCACAAATAATGTAGATTTCCCCAAAATACACTGGTTTAACCTGTGGTACAATATTTAACACAGAGAGGCACACGCTATGGATACTAAATGTTGCACAAAAAATGTACATTTCTCCAAAATACACTGCTTTCACCTGTGGTACAGTATTTGACACAGAGAGTCACATGCTGTGGACACTAAATGTTGCAAAAATAATGTACATTTCCTCAAGATACACTGGCTTCACCTGTGGTACAGCATTTCACACAGTGGCACACACTGTGGTCACTAAATGTTGCACAAATAATATATTTTACCTGTGGTACAGTATTTGACAGGAACAGCTGGAGCAGTAGGGCTCTGTGCAACATTTAGTGTCCACAGCATGTGCCTCTCTATGTCAAATACGGTACCACAGGTGAAACCTGCGTATTTTGGTGAAATGTACATTATTTGTGCAACATTTAGTGTCCACAGCGTGTTCCTCTCTGTGTCAAATACTGTATAACTGTTGAAAACAGTATATTTTGTTGAAATGTACATTATTTGTGCAACATCTAGTGTCCACAGCGTGTGCCTCTCTGTGTCAAATACTGTACCACAGTTGACTCTTTTAATAGGGTGTTTGAGGAGCCAGGTTCGAGCTTTTTCTGCGGCTTCCTCGCTGCTGCACGTCCGTCAAGGAGGCCGGTCGGTGGGCCAATATGCGATTCAGTTCTGCACCTTAGCGTCGGCGGCGTTTTAGGAAGGTTTGTCTGGACATATTAAAGATGCACTCGCAGGTCGTTATGTGCCTACCTCCCTTGAGTCACTGATCTCTCTGGCAATAAGAATCGACATACGGTTTTCGGAGCGAGCTCGGGAGGTCAGCCGGGAAAAAAGACTTCCACAACACCAGTTTAAGTCTAATATGTCTCAGCCTCCATCACGCCCCTCCTTTTCGGATCCTGAAGCCATGCAAGTGAATTCCACTCGGCTTTCGGATGAGGAACGTCATCTTCGCATGTCTTCCGGACTCTGCCTCTACTGTGGTGGCCCGGGCCACCGTGTCCGCAATTGTCCTCAAAAGTCAGAAAAATCCAGCGCTTAGGGTCTCTGGGGGAGGCGGCCCTAGGCGAAAATTATTCCACTCTCCAGATTGCTGTAACTCTGTTTCTCGGGGCATCAAAGTCTCCATACCTGCTTCCTTGGATTCCGGATCAGCGGGGAACTTTATACACCAGGATATAGTGAATCAATATCACATCCCTGTACGCCTGCTAAAGAATCCCCTACTGGTGACTGCTGTCAGCGGGCAAGTACTGACGGATCCAGTCCGGTTCGTCACTGAGCCGTTGGAACTGCAGGTAGTGGTGTTCTCTGTGATTTCTCTGTATGTGCTCCCTGAACTGTCCCATTCTCTCTTGCTGGGGATACCCTGGCTTAGAATGCACAATCCCATAATCGAGTGGACTTCTGGAGAGGTTCTTCGATGGGGACCGCAGTGCCAAGGCAGATGCCTACGTTCTTGCCAACAAAGGGTTTCTACTCCTCCTCCTAAAAGCCTGGAGGCTTTGCCAGTGGTCTATCATTCCTTTGCTGACGTATTTGATAAAAAGGAGGCTGAGGTACTACCACCCCATCGCCCCTATGACTGTCCTATCAATCTTCTACCAGGTACTTCTCTTCCTCGAGGTCGTGTGTACCCACTGTCTCCCGCTGAATCGCTGGCTACAGCAGATTATATCAAGGAGAATCTTGAAAGGGGTTTCATCAGAAAGTCTTCCTCACCTGAAGGGACAGGATTCTTTTTCGTGAAAAAGAAGGATGGGTCCCTTCGTCCCTGTATAGACTACCGTGGTCTAAATAAGATCACCATCAAGAATAAGTACCCATTACCATTAATTTCCAAGCTGTTTGATAGACTCCGTGGGGCTCAGATATTCTCTAAGTTGGACTTGCGGGGGGCTTACAATTTAATACGTATTCATAAGGGTGACGAATGGAAGACAGCCTTTAACACCAGGGATGGCCACTATGAATACCTTGTTATGCCATTTGGTCTCTGTAATGCCCCTGCTGTCTTTCAGGAGTTTGTTAATGACATTTTTCGTGATCTGCTCTATTCTTGTGTTGTAGTCTATTTGGATGATATTCTTATTTTTTCCAGAGACATCAGAACTCATCGCAGGCATGTGCAGCTGATCTTACAACGCTTACGAGAAAATCGTCTATACACTAAACTGAAAAATTGTGTGTTTGAAAAATCATCCCTGCCCTTCCTGGGATATATCATCTCGGATCAGGGTCTCGAAATGGATCCTGGAAAGGTGGCTGCTGTGCTCAACTGGCCCCGTCCTTCCGGCCTGAAGGCAATACAGAGGTTCTTGGGCTTTGCTAATTATTATCGTCAGTTTATTGGTAATTTTCCTACCTTGACAGCTCCAATTTCCAGTCTCACCAGGAAGGCTGCCAATCCCAAACAGTGGTCCTCTGAAGCGGAGATGGCATTCTCCTCCCTCAAGCAAGCCTTTTCTTCAGCTCCAGTCCTTAGACGCCCGGAACTTCACAAACAGTTCTTCTTGGAGGTGGACGCATCCTCTGTAGGAGCCGAGGCGGTCCTATCACAGAAGAATGACTCGGGTCGTATGTATCCTTGTGGTTTCTTTTCTAAGTTATTTTCCGTTGCAGAAAAGAACTATTCTATTGGAGACAGGGAACTCCTAGCAATCAAGATGGCTCTAGAGGAATGGAGATACCTTCTGGAGGGTTCCTGTCTACCAGTCATAATTTACACCGATCACAAAAACCTGACTTACCTGCAGACAGCTCAACAGCTCAATCCTCGTCAGGCTCGTTGGTCTCTCTTCTTTGCTCGATTTAATTTTCAACTTCACTTCCGGTCTGCTGATAAAAATACCAAAGCGGACGCGCTCTCTAGGTCTTTTGAAACCACAGATACTGAGGAGGAACCCCAGTTCATTATTGAACCGACTAAAGTCGTCCCAGTGGCTCCAGTCAACCTGTCCAAGGTTCCCCCAGGTAAGATCTTTGTTCCAGAATCCAAACGCAGGGAAGTTCTATGCGTCCAAGATTGCTGGCCATCCAGGTCAACGGGGGACCTTGAATCTCATTTCCAGACATTACTGGTGGCCTTCCATGACAGCGGATATTGGGGACTTCGTGGCATCCTGTACCTCGTGCGCCCAGAAAAAATCTCCCAGGATGAAACCTGTCAGGTTTATTATTGCCACTGCCAGTACCGAAGGTCCCCTGGCAGGATATTGGTATGGACTTTATAACCGATTTACCTGTCTCCGAGGGTTGTACAGTCATTTGGGTTGTCATTGACCATTTTTCCAAGATGTCACACTTTATTCCTCTTCCAGGTCTACCATCTGCTCCTCGGCTGGCTGAGCTATTCATCTTACATATTTTCCGTCTTCATGGATTTCCTCTCCACATCGTCTCAGATAGAGGAGTACAATTCACCTCCCGGTTCTGGAGATCTTTATGTAAGTCTCTGAATGTATCTCTGGATTTTTCTTCTGCTTACCATCCACAGTATAATGGTCAGGTGGAATGCATGAATCAAATATTGATCAACTTCCTGCGACATTTCTCTAATGCCCATCAGAACGACTGGGAGAAGCATCTTCCCTTGGGAAGTCAGTCAAGCCACAGGTAACTCTCCATTTTTTGTAATCTATGGCCGACATCCGAGTATTCCTCTCCCTGTACGATCTTCTTCAGGAGTTTCTGCAGCAGATTCTTGTGTGGAGCAGCTTTCTCGTGTCTGGTCTGACACAAAGAAATTTCTTCAGAGAACTGCCGACCAGATGAAAAGGTCCGTGGATAAGAGGCGTAGACCTTCTCCTCAGTTTGCCATTGGGGACAAGGTATGGCTTTCTTCTAAGAATATCCGTCTCAGACTGCCCTCCTACAACCTGGCTCCGCGATTTATGGGACCATTTCCTGTGATAAGAAAAATTAATCCTGTTGCTTACAAACTCAAATTTCCAGCTACCTTGCGGATTCCCAATTCTTTTCATGTGTCTTTACTTAAACCAGCTGTCTTTAAACAGGTTTTGCAAAGGTACCTCACAGAACCCTCCTCCTGTCACTACAAATGATGAATTTGAGGTCAAGGACATTCTAGATAGGAAGGTTATCTGAGGTAAGTCCTTCTATTTGGTGGACTGGAAGGGCTATGGTCCTGAAGAGAGGTCATGGGAGGCCGCTGCCAATATCCATGCCCCCCTGCTGTTGAAGAAATTTCTCTCCAGGTCGACCGTGGGAGGAGGGGATGTAAGAGGGGGGATACTGTCAGCATTGGCTCTGTGTCCCCACCGCAGGAGGAAAGATCCCTGTCTGCACAGCTTAGCACCATGGGTCCCAGGACTGGCTTATCTTATAAGAGACGCAGGTGTCCTCCTGCATATCGCGGCATCCATCCTCACTACCAGGTGTCATCTGAGGCGCTATAGAGCGCGTGCACCTCTTCCTGTCTTATAGGGATAAGCAGCTGGTCCTTATTATCCTCCCCACCCATAGGTGGGGCTTTGAGTATTTAGGGCAGCTTCACTCTGGAGGAAGTGCCCAAGCGTGGTTGTTGTACCTCTTGACTCGCGCTGAAGCGTCCCTCCGTGTCTGTTTATTGGATTTCCTGGATTATGACCTCTGCTTTGCTGGACCCTGATTCTGCCTACTGTCTACTTGCTGTATTGCCTGGAATATTGACCCCTGCTCAGTTTGACTACGTATCTGCCTGCCATCTGTTTGTTGGTCACCTGGATTATCAACCACTGCATCGTCTGACTACGCTTCTGCCCATCGTCTCCTGTAAGTCTGCCTGGATTCCTGACCCTGCACTGCATGACAAGGAGACAGCTTTAATCTGCACACTGCATTACTCTGAACTTTGTTTTGCCTTTATCGCAAGTGACTTTTGTATAACCGTCTGCCAGTAAAGACATTCTGTTCCTTTATTCCGCATTTGTTGGACTGTTCACATTGCTGCAGTTAGCTGCATTCTGGGTGACTGGTGCAAACACCTGTGTCCTGACTCTGAGAGTCAGCAGTCAGCAATATTGGGCAAACTCCTAGTCCTCTATCAGCTGACACAGAGGATCCACATCCTCTGGTCGTAACAGTACATTTCCCCAAAATACACTGTTTTCAACAATTGTACAGTATTTGACACAGAGAGGAACACGCTGTGGACACTAAATGTTGCACAAATAATGTACATTTCGACAAAATATACTGTTTTCAACAGTTATACAGTATTTGACACAGAGAGGAACACGCTGTGGAAACTAAATGTTGCACAAATAATGTACATTTCCCCAAAATACACAGGTTTCACCTGTGGTACCGTATTTGACACAGAGAGGCACACAGTGTGGACACTAAATGTTGCACAAATAAGGTATATTTCCCCAAAATACACTGGTTTTACCTATGGAACAATACTTGACACAGAGAGGCACACGTTATGGACACTAAATGTTGCACAAATAATGTACATTTCCCCAAAATACACTGTATTCAACAATTATACAGTATTTGACACAGAGAGGCACACGCTGTGGACACAAAATGTTGCACAAATAATGAACATTTTCCCAAAACACACTGTTTTCACCTGTGGTACAGTATTTGAAACAGAGAGGCGCACGCTGTGGACACTAAATGTTGCAAAAATAATGTACATTTCCCCAAAATACAATGGTTTCAACAGTTATACAGTATTTGACACAGAGAGGCACACACTGTGGACAGTAAATTTGGCCCAGATTACTTAGATTTGCTCATCAGACACTCTTTTCAGATGATGGACAGTATATGTCCCATAAAACCACAGAATATGGACACTATATTAGATCCAGATTGTTGCAATTTGAAATACAGACACTTTTTTCGTATGTCGGATGGTATATGTCACATAAACCCACAGAAGAGACACTATATTATGTCCAGATTGATGTATTTTTAAATACAGAAACTGTTTGGGGAGACCGGACAGTATATGTCACATATGTCCCTTCCTTAGCACGGATGTCCCTGACACTGCTTTTAAATATATTGTTGATCTAAAAACACACACAGTAGTCCTTAAAAGGACTTTTGGATCTTTGAAGAGATTTCGCTTACTAAAATCGCAGAAATTCGCTCCCTGCTCTGTCTTTCCCTTCCTGTCCGAAGCTCTCCTTGCCTACTTCTGAGCCGAACATGCGTCATAGGGTGCTAGATAGCACCTGATGACGCGTTCCGACCAGCCAATCACTGTAATGTCAGCAGCTAACATGGCTACTGGCATTACAGTGAGGGCAATACTTATCTGCACCTTTATTGGCTGCTTAAAACCCGCGAAATGAGCTTGGCGGAGACATTTCGCTTGAGCACATGCGGTACTCGGCCGAGTACTGCCATGTGCCAAGCATAGCAATGCTCGAGCTGAACAGATATTCAGCCGAGCATGCTCGCTTATCACTAATAAAAATATGTATTTGGCGACAACAGATTTCCCTGTGAAAATTGAAGGTGACCTGCTGTAAATAATGAAAATAATGGTCAAATGAACAATCAGAAGTAGTCTGCACCCATTGGCTTGGGCAATTATCCTTAAACAAGCACCGATTGACTTGTAACATAATTTATCAGCTCTCATTAGGGGCAGAAATCGGAAAATGGGAGTCAGGTCAGGCCATAGCACTACAGGGTGCATTGTAATACAGGGGACAATGTTAGAGGGTCATTAATACAGGCCAGAGCACTACAGGGGCCATTATAATACAGGGGCTTTATAAATACTGGCTATTACAGGAGGCCTTATAATTACTTTAGCTACTACAGAGGTCATAATATACACTGGGGAAACTATAGGGACATTGTCATATCAGACTGACGAGACACCTTTGCATTAAATAACACCTAAGTACTCTCTATAGCTGCTAGCATTCACAGGGTTAATAAATCAATCTAGGTAACGCTCCTTCTAAGGTCATGGAATCATTAGAACACAAGAAGGCTCTTATTAAAGTGAAGTTTTATGAAAAAAGGACAGTGCATACAAACAATGGGGTTATCATAGAAAATATAAAATAAAATACACAGACATATACACACAGTGCAAAATAACAGTTCATAAAATAAAAGGGATAAAAACAGAACTTAATATGTTATGCGACGGTGAAGTTCGGTTACCTGGGGAAGCAGAAACATTGGTCAGTCAATCAAGCTAGTAATCCCTGCTAGCTTTTCTCCATGAATGTGTTAAAAAGGGTCGGTATTTTCCCCCCATTATCCCCCCACCCCCACCCCACACACACACCTGTGATATCAGTGGAGGCCAGGGAGTATGGTAATGACCTTTATGACAGTTTTTACGACCACTTCCTGGAAACCAAGTCTGCCTCAAAATATTTGTGCTGAAATATCTTTTTGGGT
This sequence comes from Bufotes viridis, assembly GCA_033119425.1. Classification (NCBI taxonomy): domain Eukaryota; kingdom Metazoa; phylum Chordata; class Amphibia; order Anura; family Bufonidae; genus Bufotes; species Bufotes viridis. The sequence goes on from CM065595.1 coordinate 80,548,013, forward strand.
ATTCACTAGAGATGAGCGAACCCGAACTGTATAGACATTTTCAAAAAAAGTTCGGGTTCGGGTTCGTTGTTCGGCGATTTCGTCACGCTTTCTGAAGGGCTTCACAGCAGCCAATCAGCTAGCGTTCTACTTCTTGCCCTAAGAAGCCATCACAGCCATGCCTACTAATGGCATGGCTGTGATTGGCCAAGTGCAGCATGTGACCCAGCTGGAGTCACCTAGCGCCGCACATGCTCTGATTAGTGTAGGGATAGGACGCAGCGTTTTTCTGTCACTTTTTCTGGGGTGATCAGCGGCCATTTTGTGTCTTGTGGTGCACCAGCACAAGCTGCCACCAAGTCCATCAATCCATCAAAACTAGTTTTTTTTTTGCTATATCCTACATCAGGGGCTTGGCTATGCTTATTGTCACCCCTAGAAATTCAGGATAGAAATTTCTATATTTTATTGAGGGGTTAAATTCAATTGCCAAAATAGCAATCCCCTAAATCTGGTGTTCCACCTGTGGCTGGCCAAGTTTAATAGTGTCCGGCAAATTATATATTTTTTTCTGGGGTGAAATTTAATTGCCAAAATAGCAATACCGTAAATCAGTGGTTTCAGCTGTGGCTGGCCAAGTTCAATAGGGTCAGGCAAAGGATATATTTTTTTCTGGGGTGAAATTCAATTGCCAAAATAGCAATACAGTAAATCAGTGGTTTCAGCTGTGGCTGGCCAAGTTTATTAGTGTCCGGCAAAGGATATATTTTGTTCTGGGGTGAAATTCAGTTGCAAAAATAGAAATACCGTAAATCTGGTGTTCCAGCAATGGCTGGCCAAGTTTAATAGTGTCTGACAAAGGATATATTTTGTTCTGGGGTTAAATTCAATAGCCAAAATAGCAATCCCCTAAATCTGGTGTCCCAGCAGTGACTGGCCAAGTTTAATAGTGTCCGCCAAAAGAAAAAATCATTTTCTGGGGTGAAATTCAATTGCCAAAATAGCAATCCCCTAAATCTGGTGTCCCAACAGTGGCTGGCCAAGTTTAATAGTGTCCGGCAAAGGATAGATAATTTTCTGGGGTGAAATTCAATTGCCAAAATAGTAATACCATAAATCAGTGGTTTCAGCTGTGCCTGGCCAAGTTTAATAGTGTCCGTCAAAGGATATATTATTTTCAGGGGTGAAATTCAGTTGCAAAAATAGAAATACCCTAAATCTGGAGTTCCAGCTGTGACTAGCCAAGTGTAATACTGTCTGCTGTCTGGCAAAGGATAGATTTTTTTCTGTGGTGAAATCCAATTGCCAAAATAGCAATCCCCTAAATCTGGTGTCCCAACAGTGGCTGGCCAAGTTTAATAGTGTCCGGCAAAGGATATATTTTTTTCTGGGGTGAAATTTAATTGCCAAAATAGCAATACCGTAAATCAGTGGTTTCAGCAGTGGATGGCCAAGTTCAATAGTGTCCGGCAAAGGATATATTTTTTTCTGGGGGGAAATTCAATTGCCAAAATAGCAATACCGTAAATCAATGGTTTCAGACCCCAAAACATTGGGAAAATAAAACAAGTGCACGGTAGTATAACAGTGGTTGAGTGAGGCCAGTATACATGTCTATTCTGCATCAGGTACAAACAAGTCCTGTGGGATCCATGCCTGGTTCTTTTCAATGAACAAAAGCTTGCCCACATTGTCTGCGGACAGGCGGCTGCGCTTGTCTGTGATAATGCCACCAGCCATGCTAAGCACACGTTCGGACAATACAGTGGCTGTAGGGTAGGCCAGCACCTCCAAGGCATAAAGGGCAACCTCATGACATGTGCCCAATTTGATGACCCAGAAGTTGAATGGGGAAGACCCAGTGGCGTAGCTAGAAATGATAGGGCACCACAAATTTTTGAATGAGGCCCCCCTCCCCCAGTAATTTTTGCGCAAACCCCTTCCTTTCATGCCGCCATGCCTGTGGCTACTAAAGATCGCTCTCTCAGACCAGGCCCAGCAGCTGTTCCATTCGCTTTCTACACTGTCTATATTGCCACTGTATATAATTTCATTGTATAATACTGTCAGTCCTCCTCCTCCTCCTGGATGGGCCCTTTCTAGGTCATGGACCCAAAGCAGTTGCTTCCCCTGCTTCTCCTGTAGCTATTCCGCTAGGCAGACCCATCAGTCAGTACGTGTACTGTTCCACCATGTTGCTGAAATGCTGCCTCCTGCTAAGATGTTCCAGATCTGCTGGTGGTGCAGGTTGCTGTGGCATGATGACAAAGCTTTTCCACATTTTGCCCATGCTAACCCTGCCTTCTGAGGTGTTGCTGGTGACCCAGCTGCATTTGAAAATTCTTCCTCCTCCTCCTCTGCCTTCACCTTGTGCTTCCACTGAGTCCCCGGTGTCAGGTGTGAATGGCATCAGCAGCGTGTCTACTAGCGGGCTCATCTTCCTATTACACTCCAGTGAGGGAATTTAGGACGGCACGTTGTCCTTGTAACGGGGATGCAGCAGGGTGACCACCCAGTAATCAGCAAAAGTTAGAATGTGGCAGTAACTGGGCGGTCGTTGCGCAGGCACTGCAGCATGTAGTTGCTCATGTCTGCCAGGCTGCCCAGAGGTAAGGACAAGCTATCCTCTTTGAGGGAGGAATATCGTCTGTGTCCTCTGTATCCCCCAACGTTCCTCCTACTCCTCTTCCTCATCCACCAGAACTGTGCCCTGGCTGGACAATTGTGTTCCAGGCCAGGGCCTATGTTGGTGCAGATACCCACCCTCCGAGCCACTTGTATTTGGTTGGCCTTAAGTTAAGGATAAGGTGTGTATATAGTTTTGTTTATTTATATGGTTAGTTTAGCTGCCTTATAGTTATTTTAACATGTATTTAAGTATATTTGTAAATAGTTTGTTAATGGTTTAAATGAAAGGGGGGGGGGTTGAGTGTGTAGGGTGTGAAGCTGTTTGGGTTTATTTTCCATCCGCTTTCTACACTGTCTATACTGCCACTGTATCAAATTTCATTGTATAATACCGTTGAGGGGGCCCTGACAAAGTCTTTTAGTCCTCCTCCTCCTCCTCCTGGATGGGCCCCTTCTAGGTCAGGGACCCAGAACAGTGTGCTTCCCACGCTTCCCTGTAGCTACGCCCCTGGGCAAACCCATCAGTCAGTACGTGTACTCTTCCACCATGTTGCTGGAATGCTGCCTCCTGCTAAGATGTTCCAGATCTGCTGGTGGTGCAGGTTGTTGTGGCGTGATGACAAAGCTTTCCCACATTTCGCCAATGCTAACCCAGCCTTCTGAGGTGCTGATGTTGACCCAGCTGCCCGTGAGCTGGCTTGTGTGCCACCCTGCTGAGAACACGGTTCCTCCTACTCCTCCTCATCCTACTTATCCTCCTCATCCTCCAGAACTGTGCGCTGGCTGGACAATTGTGTTCCAGGCCAGGGACTATGTTGGTGCAGGAACACACCCTTCGAGCTACTTGGATGTCACTGGCCTTAACCCCTTAGTGACCAAGCCTGTTTGGGCCTTTATGACCAAGCGTTTTTCGTCCTTTTTTCATGGTCTCGTTCCCAGAGCTATAACTTTTTTATTTTTCCGTCTATATAGCAGTATGAGGGCTTGTTTTTTGCGGAACAAGTTGTAGTTTTTAATAGCGCCATTTTGGGGTACACATAACTATGTTATTAACTTTTATTAACTCTTTCTGGGAGGGAGAAGGGGAAAAATAGTACTACTGCCACTGCGTTTGTACATTATAAATTTTACGGTGTTCATTATTCGGTGAAAGTAACATAATATTTTCATTCCCTGGGTCAGTACGATTACAGGGATACCAAATACTTTTATAAGTTTTACTACTTTTTTTTCAATAAAACCCCTTTTTTTAACAAAAAAAAATGATTTTACATTGCCACTTCCCAGGACCCATAACTTTTTAATTTTTTTTTCTATGGAGTTGTGTGAGGGCTTGATTTTTGCGGGATGACTTCTATTTTTCATTGGTATAATTTTTTAGTAAATTCCGCTTTTTGATCGCTTGTTATTTCGTTTTTTTCTGTGAAAATTAAGAATAAATTAGAAATTCTGGCTTTTTTTTTATTTATTTTTTAACGGCGTGTACTATAGGGGATAATTTATGTAATATTTATGTAGTGCCGGTTGTTACGGACGCGGCAATACCAAACATGTGGGGGAAAACATTTTTTTGCAATTTTTTTCATTGAAAAGCGTATTTTTAATGGAAAAAAAGCATATTTTTATATTTCATGGAATTTTTTTATTTAATAAATGTGTATTTTTTCTAATTTTTTTACTACTTAATAGTCCCACATGAGGACTATAATATACAGTATTTTGATTGCTTTTAAAATGTAATGCATTATATCTATAATGCATTACATTTTAAATGCAGTGCAATTCTACCTTTGACCAGCAGGCTACGCCAGAGAGGCATAGCCTGCTGGTGAATACTTCAGGGCAGGCTCAGGGCCCTGCCGGAAAGAAAGGTGAGCTTCCCAGCCCATCAGCACCCCGCGATCGCATCTGCGGGGTGCTGATGGGTGACAGAGGGAGTTCGCTCCCTCTGTCAACCCTTTACATGCGCAGGCGCCATTGCGCCCGGCATGTAAGGGGTTAAACAGCCCGGATCGGCACTCCTGCCGGCCCGGGCTGTTAGAGCAGGGTCGCGGCTCTCATGTGAGAGCCGGGCCCGCGCTTCCCGCTGCACGGGGGACCCGTGCAGCGCTTAGACTGGGCCGCCGTAAAAACGCGGCAGCCCAGCCTAAGGCCCCTTAGTGACCGCCGTAAAAACACGTATGGGTGGTCACTAAGGGGTTAAGTTAAGGATAAGGCGTGTATATAGTTTTGTTTGTTTATATAGTAAGTTTAGCTGCATTATAGTTATTTTAATATGTTTTTAAGAAAATTTGTAAATAGTTTGTTAATAGTTTAAGTGAAAGTGGGGGTGGGGGTGTTGTGTGTGTTCGATTAACTGAATTGATTTTCACTGTCTGGTGTTTAGGAATTTGCACCCCAAATTCAGCACATGTGGCAGGCAGGGGATGTGTGTCAAACCGGCTAGGCCAAGACCTGCTAGTATATTTCACCCATTAGCGCACAACACCAGGCCGGGCTGGAGGCTCAGTGGCACCAACCAATGGTTGGTCTGTTGTTCTATGCCTGTCCACAGCTCCTGCGCGGTGCGGGGTGTGTTCCACAAACACACAAGTTTTAAAACAACCTGCTGTCGTTTCCCCCTGGCTGTGCTGCTGTGGGTGGTGAAGGTGTTACTCTGAGTGGATGAGGAGGAGGTAGGCGAGGAGCAAGCCGAGTAGGAGGAGGAGGAGGAGGAGGTGGTAACAGGATACAAAGAGAAATGCCCAGCAATCCTCGGGGGTGGAAGGACATTGGCAAAAATACTATCCGCCTTTGGGCCAGCCGCTACATTTACCCACTGTGTTGTTGGTTATGTGGACGTTGCCACAGATAGCGTTGCGCAGTGCACACTTGATTTTTTCCACCACTTGGTTGTGCAGGGAAGGGATGGCTCGCCTGCAAAAGTAGTGGCGGCTGGGATACATGTACTGTGGGATAGTCACCGCCATAAGGGTTTTAAAACTGTCCACCAGACAGAATGACAGCATTTCAAAGGACTAGGAAGTTTGAAATAAGGCATTCAGAGCCATGGGTAGGGGGGTACTTCCTCTTTCTATTTCTTTTTCTCTCCAGTGTTTGGGAGATGGACAGCTGATAGCTGAACACTTTCATGGGATTTGGTGGAGATGCTTGGTGACAATGATAGATGTGGTGGCGTTGCTGCCACATCCTCTGTTTGCTGGGTGACAGGTGCCACTGTCACTCACTTGGGCTCAAGTTTAGAATGTTTATTAATTATTTTTCTGTATTTTATTTTAAGTCATTTCCCTATTCACATATGTTTGCAGGGCATTTACCTACATTTTGCTGCCTTTTGCAGCCCTCTAGCCCTTTCCAGGGCTATTCTACAGCCATTTAAGTGCCCAAAAGTTCGGGTCCCCATTGACTTCAATGGGGTTCGGGTTCGAGGTGACGTTCGGGTCGAGTTCGGATCCCGAACCCGAACATTTCCGGGAAGTTCGGGCGAACTTCTCGAACCCGAACATCCAGGTGTTTGCTCAACTCTAGTATTCACCTTAGCAATTTAATATTACCTCCATCCAGCGCTGTTTCTTGGACCAGGTGGGCTGGGTCGCCGCCCGGGGCGCTCTCAGAAGGGGGGTGCCGGACGCAGCACGGTGGAAGCATTCATTTCCTTAGTCATCTGTATCGCCGTCCTCAGGACAGCGATACAGATGGCTGTGCTGCGGCAGGGGAGGGAGGCGTCTCCCTTCCCTGTTCCTCTGATAGGCTGCGGGCCTAGTTCCGGCAGCCTATCAGAGGCCGGTTCAGGCGGCGCGATGACATCATAGCGCCACCTGAGCCGTACAGCGCGGGACACAGAAGAGGTCTGTATCACATCGCTGGAGGTAAGTAAAAGTGTTTTTTATTTTTATATTTGTTACAGGCACATGTCTTTTTTTGTGGCAGAGGAGGCTGCGCACCCCTGACCGAAGACATCTGTGCATGAGAAAACAAACTGGGAAGAAATGGAAAGTTAAGAAATTAAAATCTGTGGAGACGTCCCCGCCTGTTTGGAGCCTCCTAAGCAGCCAATCAACGTGCAGGTAAGTAATGTAATGTTAGCTACTGGCATTACACTGATTGGCTGGCCAGAACGCGTCATCGGGTTCTATTTAACACCCGATGGCACATGTTCGGCTCAGTCAGCGTCAGGGAGAGCAGAGCGTAGGTAGGGAAAGATAGTGTGTGAAGCGAAATTTAACATATTTTATTAGAATCAAGATTTGCAAAGATCCAAAAGTTCTTTTAAGGACTACAGTGTGTGTGTGTGTGTTTGAGAGCAGTAATATATTTTTAGTACCTGCGTTCAATTGATCAGTCTCAGAGACAACCGTGCTGAGGAAGAGACACAGTGCAAGGAGAAAAATCGCTTTTTTGACAACTACCTAAAGCTTTTCATGCAACCAATAATCCTTTTAAGGGTTAATGTGGGTGTTTGACAGCAGAAATATATTTTTCTTTGATACCTATTAGTGACATATACTGTATATCATCCGCAGACTGTGTATTTTTGCGTAAATTCAACTAATCAGCGCCACATTTATTGTTAATAGTGCGTGCGTTTAATCCACATCCGTGACATATACAGTCCTCCATCCGCAGAAAAAAAATTGGGGGGGAAATTTAAGTAATTTGTGCCACATCTGTGTGTGCGTCTAGTCCACATCCGTGACATATACTGTACTCTATCCGCAAACTATGTTTTTTGGGGAAATTTAACTAATTTGGCCACATCTTTGTGTGTGTTTAATCCACAACCGTGACATATACTGTACTCCATCCACAAACTCAGTTTTTTTAGGAAATTGAAATAATTTGTTCCACATCTGTGTGTGCGTTTAATCCACATCTGTGACATATACTGTATCCCATCCGCAAACTATGTTTTTTGGGGAAATTTAAATAATTTGTTCCACATCTGTGTGTGCGTTTAATCCACACCCGTGACATATACTGTCTCCTATCCGCAAACTCAGTTTTTGGAGGAAATTGAATTAATTTGTGCCACATCTGTGTGTGTGTTTAATCCAAATCTGTGACATATACTGTACTCCATCCGCAAACTATGTTTTTGGGGGAAATTTTTCTAATTTGTGCCACATCTTTGTGTACGTTTAATCCACACCCGTGACATATACTGTACTCTATCCGCAAACTCAGTTTTTGGAGGAAATTGAATTCATTTGTGCCACATCTGTGTGTGTGTTTAATCCAAATCTGTGACATATACTGTACTCCATCCGCAAACTATGTTTTTGGGGGAAATTTTTCTAATTTGTGCCACATCTTTGTGTGTGTGTTCAATCCACAACCGTGACATATACTGTACTCCATCCACAAACTCTGTTTTTTTAGGAAATTGAAATAATTTGTTCCACATCTGTGTGTGCGTTTAATCCACATCTGTGACATATACTGTATCCCATCCGCAAACTATGTTTTTTGGGGAAATTTAAATAATTTGTTCCACATCTGTGTGTGCGTTTAATCCACACCGGTGACATATACTGTACTCCATCCACAAACTTTGGTTTTTGGGGAAATTGAAATAATTTGTGCCACATCTCTGTGTGCGTTTAATCCACATCCGTGACATATACTGTATTCTATCCACAAACTATGTTTTTAGGGAAAATTTTATAAATTTGTGTAACATCTAGTCTAAATAGTGTGTGGCTTTCTGTGTCAAATACTGTACCACATGTGAAAACAGTGTATTTTGGTGGAATGTAAATTATTTGTGCAACATCTAGTGTCCATAGCGTGTGGCTCTCTGTGTCAAATACTGTACCACATGTGAAAACAGTGCATTTTGGGGAAATATTAATTATTTGTGCAACATCTACTGTATGTGAATTTATACATATCATTGACATATACTGTACTTTATCCGCAGACGGTGTATACTAGTCTGTGACATTATCAGGGCTACATCTCCCGTGTAAAGTGTGCGCATCCCAAATACCTGTTTTAATTTATTGGCGCATACACTTACAAATCTTATGCTACTCTATGTGTGACATACTTTTAAGCATATATAACATTTAATATTAAGGCGGTGGCCAGGAGGGATGTGCAAGTGGCCATGATGCTGATGGTGCACGCAGAGGCAGTGGCCCTGGGCGCAATGAAACTGAGTAAAGAATGTAGCTGAGGGCCTGCAAGTGCGCTAACCGTTTAAAACAGTGATGGCGATGGCGAACCTTTTAGAGACTGAGTGCCGAAACTGCAACCCAAATCCCACCTATTTATCGCAAAGTGCCCACACAGTCATTTACTCTGAATACTACGATCCAACATAGTATATCTTCCATGTTCCTTATCCTTTAGCTATAGCTGTAGAGTGCCAGTTCGTGCCATGTGTCCAGCTTGGACCCCCAGTAGTTGTAAGGCACAGAGGGATCACTGAGGACTCTGACACGGTCTGTTAGGCACTCCTTCAGCATCTTCAAAATTGTTTCCATCCTTGTGACACTAGGCCGTGCATCAAGGTGAGGGTGCTGACCCAGGCCTTGGAGAGTGTTGTCTTGCCTCTGTTGGAACTGCTGTGTATCTCCCCTCCTGGGTTGCCCAAGGAACTATGTACTCTGCCGCCAGCGTTGTCAGATGGAAATTTATGGAGCAATTTTTCAAGAAGGACCTTCTGGTATTGCACCATTTTGCTCGTTCTCTCCACCACAGGAATGAGAGATGAGAAGTTCTCTTTGTAGCGGGGTCTAGAATGGTGAACTGAACAACCAGTAATCGCTGTTGTACAAAATGCAAGGGTCACAGGAAAGGCAGCATAACATAAAGTCAGCCATGTGTGTCAGAGTCCCAACAGACAAGACTTTGCTGTCCTCATGCTGTCCTTCTGTGTTTTGGGCGTATTTTTGTCAGTCTGTAAAAGTGACATACAACTAGGACAACATGGTTCCCAGCAGTGACCTGGGAGTCTAAGATGCATCCATACATCATCCTCGTGCTGTTCCTGATCCATTTTGGTGGTGTGTCACTTTCTGACCTTTTCTAATGGACCAGCCACCCTCCCCAGGGGGTGCCTGGTTGTCTCCCATTGACTTCCATTATACTCGGGTGCTCGGCCGAGCACACGAATATAGCAATGTGTTAGGACCGAACACCCGAACACCTGAATACTTTGGTGCTCGATCATCACTACTGGCCAAGTGTGAATGGAAAATAGCTGAGTAGCCAGTGACCCGCTGTTTTTGTATCTCCCTTGGCAATGCATGGAAACTAACAGCATAACACAGCAAGTTACACTGTTCTCGTAACTCAAGTGTCATATACTGCTGAGACTAAAGATTGGCTGCAAAGATCATGTACGTTGTACAGGCACGTCATTGCTGCATCCAAGAAGATGAAGTCACAGCTGCAGTGGTGGGGAGAATTAAAAGGGTGGGACTGGAGCAAAAGGGGTTTGAATCAGTAAGTATACCTACAAATATCTGACTGTACAATAATATAAATGACTTTCTAATGATCTTTTTATACTTAGGACTGTAAAGCTGGCCATACAGATTAGATATGTATCATACATTCCTGCTGATTTTGGTGGGTTCAGCCGAACATCTAATGTGTATGGTGGCTTCTGACTCTCCCTGAAAGCTGATGTCAAGTGATCCTGTTGTGCTTAGGACATAAGACTCTGCCCAATGATTCTGTTTTTCTCCTCTCTCCTATTACTACATATGTAATGTATGCTTGGTTTTGCTGAGCATGCAAAGGATCTGGAGAGATAGCAGTCAGATTAAGCATTCTTTTGCTTGTGGCCACAACACTAACTGAAGCCAGTAATTGGCTGAAGCTGTGCATGTTACCCTGCCAATACATTGCTGGATGTAAACAATGAGGTGGCAGTAATAAGGACTAGAGCGGTTTGTAGCAGGTAAGTATGAATCTTCTATTTCAGCGGCAGGCTGCGGGCACTTGCTTTAAAATCAATATTATTGGAAAACCCCTTTAAGTGATTTAAAACTACACAGATACATGCATCATTCATATTTTGAGAGTCTCAAAGGTTTTATATGACTTTGTAATGCCAGATGTCCTTGACTGTCTGAGATATGAAATTTCCTCTTCTACGAGTCTTATCATTTCTCAGATGTTGTAGTCAGTGCTACAAAATATGCTGCAACGGGTAGATCTGTCCTTTTTCCTTTTATTATGTAACAATATTTAATTCTTGTTCTAAGCTTCTGCCCTATTTCTTCTACAGTATATACTGTAGAGACCCCAGGAGGACATTTATTACATAAAATTAAAAAGACCACATTTAGTGTGGTCTATGTAAAGGTACTGGATCTGGAATTGCATCCCTGGATGGAAATCTTTATTTTGTCCGTGATTATTATGTATGGACAGGTTTAAAGAGGTTGTCCCATCTCAGACATTGGGGACATATCACTAGAAAGGTTACACCTCTGGGACCTGCACCTATACCTAGAACGGGGCTGGCAAAGACCCGAAGGGCTCACAGCACATGTGTGACCACTACTCCTTCCACTTCTATGGGGCTACCAGAAATAGCCAAGCCAGTGCTCGACTATTTTCATCATTCTCATAGGAATTATTGGAGGGGCGGCCAAGCATGCTCTGCAGGGACTTTGCCAGCTCTGTTGAAAGTATAGGTGTGGGTCCCAGAGGTGGGACTCACACCTATCAGACATTGGAGGCATATCCTAGCAATATGCCCCCAATTTTTGAGATGGGACTACCCCTTTAACATTTTCTTGGATTGCAAGGAATGTTCCTATTGTTGTTGGAGAGAACAATGAACTGACAATGAGCTCCTCTCTCTTCTTTTCTGACCCCAAATTTAATCTGATATGTATATATTTACAACCAAATAGCATCTAGGCTTGTAGACAGTTTCTGCAGTTAGTCTGTCAAGATACATGGCTTAATGGGAATGGAGTCTGACTGTACTGGAAAAGGGATGTGGCCCAATATGCAATATTCTGTGATAAAATTATACATAGATTCTGGCATAAAATTATGTCTCAAAGTAGGCCAACAATAGTTGGTATAGAACTGGACAAAAGTGTTTGGACCTCCACCAAATATATCATCAAGCATGAGGCATTGTGCCAAATTTGGTGCATATCTAGATAGCCTTTCAAACTTTACACCATCTATAGAATTATAAAATCTGCCCCATTGTTTCCTATCAGTGTCTCAAGAATTAAACCAGACATTATACACATATTATTATATAATATATAATTGAATCAGGACGAGCACACCTCACAAGGGCCCGATAGATATAATGATAGGTATAAATTAATTTATTATTAAAATTGTTGTTCAGTGCAATAAATTAAGACACAATGATAAAATAAGAATAAAAATACAAAAAATAAAGATAAAAATAATCCTTATATTACAATGGTGTTGAAAAAATATAGTGACAACCGTACATCTAAAGTTCATCACTTCACTTCCTCAACATCCATAAATAGATATCCTTAAGGCAGAAGTTCATTATTTCATATTCCAACCAGCTATAGTCTTTGTAAATATTTTAAAATCCAGCAGATAGCGTTCGATAGGTAATTCAACCAGAAAAAACAGTAGAGAACCTTGATATTATTCTTTAGCAGTAATGATATGAATCTTTCTAATACAGTGCACTGTTATTTTAAATCTATGGTGATTTGATTAATAGCCTTCAACCCACTATGTCCTTTATCTTCCAATCTTCTTAAAAGGGGATCTTTAAACACCTTTATGTTGCAGCACCCTCTTTCAAACTTCCCCGGCAGTTATTCATGTAAATACGGGGCTATCCGCTCCGCTGTGTCCACTGGCGTCCCACGTGGTGCACTTGCACGGAGTGGCTTACCTCCTTCTGACGCTGCTGCACGGGCTTCTGTTATAGCAGGGGTATCGCTGCTCGATTCGTCCTCCAATGGGGTGTTCGAGGTAGGAGCGCTCCTGTTTGTGTGGGTACACTTGCTGTGCGGGGGTCTCTGCACCAAACGCGTTTCGGGACCTGCGCGTCCCTTCCTCAGTGGTAAAGCTCCCACCGCATGCTTACTAGAATTTATAGTCTCAATGTGGGCGGCTTTCAATCAAAAGGAGTTGCAAAAGTCCGGGATGGATCAATTTAGTCCCATTCCTCATATTAGAACCTTCAGAAATGGATCGCCAAGTCAAATCTCTTTGTTATAAATAAAGTCCGTGTAAGAACACTTTGTATAGTTCATTCTTGTGTATAATTCACATATAATCACCCTGCTTAATATTATCCTATAAACAATGCTTAATTTTATACTATAGACAATGCTGATCACAGTATCAATTATAGAATACAGTGTATACTTTAATGGCAATATTTTTGATTGGAGTGTCATTGGAGTATGGTTGGTGGATGTTCATCACCGAGAGAAGACCCTGAGTATTATAACAACCCCTGGGTCATACTGTTGGTGAGGGACATCCACCCCCTACAAAAATCCAAAGATTTCGTACTCTGCATTCAAGCCATTAGGTACTACACAATCAAAATCAAAAATCCTCCTAGATTCTATTCTGGACATTCGGCTAATATGGTCTCCTCCCCTCCAATGTTTCTCCACACATTCCAAGCCAGTGTATATTAGGCCCGTTGGATCCCTATTATGTGCCTTTTTAAAGTGGAGGGATAGGGTATGTTTCTCATAACCCTTCCTAATGTTATTTATATGTTCCGAAATTCTTCTTTTTAGTGTTCTTTTGGTCCTGCCAATATACTGTTTATTACACGGACATTTGATAAGGTATATAACATTTGTCGAATTGCATGATATATGTTCTTTTATTTCATGTGTATATGAATTAATAGACGATTTGACTATTGTTGTTTTTTTTGGAAAAGTAGTGGATTTGCAGTTTGAACATTTGCCGCACCTATAAAAGCCTTTAATATCCAACCATTTCCGTATACTGCTCCTTTGTTTCTTATCGTTTTTCACCGTAGGGGCAACTTTGAGGCCAAGGTTAGGTGCTTTTGTGAAGGTGATTAAAGGAGTGGTAGTTAATAATGTACCTATAGTTTTATCTTTTAAAATCAAGTGCCAATGTTTCTGTATAACTTTCCGTATTTCTCTATACTTTATGTTGTACGGTAGGATAATCCGAATCTTATTATCCTCCTCTGTTTCTTTTTCCATATTTCTCTTCTCATCAAAGAAAGTTAGCCTGTCTAAATTCCTTGTTTTGTCAAGGGCTTCATCTATTATTCGTATTGGGTATTGTTTTGATAGAAACTGAGTTTTCATCTTTTCTGCCTCCACTTCAAAATCCGATTGTTCAGTGCAGTTCCTTCTAATTCTTTTAAATTGTCCCAAAGGGATATTTAATAACCACCTGGGTAAATGGCAGCTATCATAATATATGTAGCTGTTCTTGTTCACTGCTTTTGAAAAGTATTACAAACTAGAGATTCTCCTTCTATTCTTATTTGTAAGTCTAAAAATTCAACTTTGTTCTTACTGTACATTGATGAGAACTGTAAGTTCCTATCATTTATGTTAATCCCATTAAGAAATGACTTTAAGGCCTCTTCTCCTCCTGACCAGACAAAGAAGATATCGTCGATATATCTTTGCCAGAGCACCAGATCCGCCCCAAGTTTAGGTGTAATCACCTCTTGTTCCCATTCTGCCATAAATAAGTTGGCGTAACTTGGGGCGAATCTGGTGCCCATGGCAGTCCCCGTGTCTGCAGGTAGAAGTTGGAGTTAAAATAAAAATAATTATGAGAAAGAATAAAAGTGACTAGTTCTCCTAAGTATTCAATTTGTTCTTTTTCCATATTGCTATTGTACTGTAATTGTCTAGCCATTGAGTCTACCCCTTTGTTATGATCAATTATTGTGTACAGCGAGTGTACGTCAAGTGTGCCTATTATCCACTCTGGTTTTACCTTCATTTTTTCAACAGTTTTTATCATTTGTGTGGTATCCTTGACGTATGATCGTGTTTTTTTCACAATAGGTTGCAAAAGTTTGTCTACATATTGCGACAAATTTGATGTAATTGAGCCGATCCCGAAATGATCGGCCTACCTGGGGATTTTGAAGGTCCTTATGTAATTTGGGTAGATAATAAAAACTGGTATTCTTTTGGGGTGGTTGTAATATATAGGAATTCATCCTTTGTGAGTATCCCTTTTCT